>CANUEZ040000052.1:0-735000 GCA_948099385.1 Fasciola hepatica | reverse complement strand
ACCGGAAGGTGTAACAAGTGGGGTGCCACAGGGCTCGGTGCTCGGCCTTCTGCTCTTCCTCATCTTCATCAATGACCTAGCACGTGGGCTTACAAACCCCACCTTTATGTTTGTCGATGAGGTCAAGATAGATGAGTAGATATAGAACTTGACGTGTTAGCAGTACAAAGCTGGGAACGCAAATGGGACCTTCCTCTAAACCTCACCAAGTGTCAATGCTTGACCACAAATACAGGGGCTAGTGAGAATAGTGTGGGTTCGTTGCAAGTGGTCTCGCAGGTCAAAGACTTGGGCGTTATAATGGACAACAGCTTTAAGCCGTCAAAGCAGTGCACCTCAGCAGCCAATACGGCCAGGAGGGAACTCTTTCGAGTTAGATCCATTGTGTCATGTGGAGATCCGGAGATTTTCGTTCCGATATATCATGCCATAGTAAGGCCGCATATGGAGGACTGCGTGCAGGCCTGAGCACCGTACTACCAGGAGGATATAGACTGTCTGGAAAAAGCGCAAGGGCTAGCCACTAGAATGGTGACCGGGCAAGGAGGGTTTAACTACACAGAGCGTCTCCGTGCCCTAGACCTGTTCTTGATGGAAAGACGGCGCATTCGCGGGGATTTGATAGAAACCTTCAAGGTTATGAAAGGACTGTCAGGAGTAAGTCGAGAAGACCTTTTCTCGCTGATCCCCGAGAGAGGCACAAGGGGGCATAGCCTTAGATTACAAAGGAAACATTCGAGGCTCCAAATTAGGGCGAAGTACTTCTCAAATAGAGTGGTACCCTATTGGAATAAGCTCCCGGAAGAGGTCATAAATACCACAACAGTGAAGGCCTTTAAGAAAGCACTAGACCTATGTTGGGTGGCGGTATACCCCGAGTTATGCTAAGCAGCTTTTAGGGTCAGATGCAATTTACTTATTGTTTCCACCTTACTCTGCCAGGGCTGATACTGCACAAAATTTCTGCCTTTCAGGAAAAGAAAATCACCCAGTGTTGGGAGCTACGGAAACGCACCGATAACACAACTATCTGGACACATGATTGGCTCTAGCCACACCAAATTCTGTGCAAACAGAACTGAACTGAACTGAACTGACCCTGGCCATTACGGGTCCTGTGCAAAGTGAACCTCGACTGTACTACGCCGGGTGTCTACCGTTGTGCCTCGTGGATATATATTGTCCCGTGATATTTGTGGCTTCCCAGCGGATTTATGAACATCATGAGTTCAGTTACCTCTGAGGATCAATGTGCGTGTTTGGTGTGCAAGAAAAATATTGGCCCTCGGGTCATAGCCTTGATGTGTGATTTTTGCGAGGGGTTGATTCACCTAAAGTGTACAAAAATCGACAAAGATAAGTATGCGTGGCTGAGTTCCTGCAGCTCCCCATTCCTGCAAATTCTGTGCACAGATTGTACCACTGCAAATAAAAGAAAAAGAGGTGAAGCTGATTCGTCAGCGAACCAGGCACCCGCGGCACCTTGTGCAATGAGCCCCAGGTCCCACACAGAAGTCGCTTCAGGCGCTACCAACAGCCAATCGAGGGCAGTGAAGAAGCAGCGCCGAAAGAAATCTGTGGTCACAGACAAAGCCGAAGTAGCTGTACGCTCGGAAGACAACTTATATTCCGGAGGTATCGAATGCAGCCGGCGGAGACACAGGCCCCGATCCAGGGCAGACGGAAACCATGAGTCAGTGGAAAACCGTTAGGCCACGTCAACGGATGGAGCCGCCACCTAGGACCCAAAGCTTCCTAGTCGTGGATCTTTCGGGATCAGCCGAGTCGGCGCCTCAAAGTAGATTAGAGCACGACGTTTCTCTTTTACGGGACATATTCGCCAAAATATTGTCCACAAATGAGGAAAATCTGGCAAATAATGTGAAGGTCCAAGCCGTTTTTCGCTTAGGGAAAGTAAATAACAGTGGTAACCCTCGTCCGCTCAAGGTTGTCTTGGGTTCCGCTGAGGAATGCCGCTGGGTGCTATGGCGGTCCTACAGGCTAAAAAAAGAGAAACAACGACTCCTTCGAGATCTTGACCCTGAGGAAAGAGAGAGGCACCGGTTAGCGTTGAGAGAGCTCCGCGAAAGTCAGGCCAATGGTGAATCAGGTCTTTTTATCTGGGATTTTTGGTGTTCAGCGGAGGCGTCTTCAACTGAGATGGGAACCGTTCAATCTCACCGGCATCATCAACCAGGAGGCCCCGGAGGTGGAGATGCAATGAGGGTCTGTATTGAGAGGGAAGACAGAAGAGGGCATGCACTTATCATGTCGTTCAATGTCAGGAGTCTGTTGAACAAGCGAGATGGGCTCGAGGCATGGGTGGTTCAGCACTCGCCAACATTGGTCGTCTTGACGGAGACGTGGCTTACCAGTGGGGTGCGGGATTCGGAAGTGGCTATCCCAGGATACACACTTTACCGTGCTGGTAGGAGCCAAGCTAGGGGAGGAGGAGGCGTGGCGATGTATATTCGAGCTGACGTCCCTTCGCTACAGTTGGACCGCCTGATTGACCCGGAGGGCTTTGAAGAATCTCTCTGGTGTCGCGTGAAGTTGACACACAGTGGATTTGAGTCTGTAGGAGTCATTTATCGGTCATTAGAAGCAGATCCTCGGGAAGTACTGACTGGCGTGAGACGTTGGGCTGGCGATGGTCACTGTATAATTTTGGGTGACTTCAGCTCGCCGAATGTGGACTGGGAGAATTTGCGGTGCACTGCGGGAGCGGATTCATTTTCCCACGAGCTTCTTTCAACGGTGCTGGAACTTTCCTTGTACCATCACTTCAGAAGGCCGACTCGAACCCAGGATCACCATACGTCTATCCTAGATCTGGTGATATCCCCAAGGCTGTCCGATGTTGATCAGATTGAGTACCTACCGCCACTAGGGTGCAGTGACCATGCAGTGTTGACCATCAGCTGGAAGAGAGGAGAGACGTTTGTCCCCAGACCACAGGGCGGACTCAAAGTCTGGCGAATGTCGTGCCAATAAGCCGGGGAGGCTGCATCCTCAGTGATGTGGTATCCGCCAAAACCGTATGACATAGACAAGGCTTGAAAGGTAATTCGAGAGGAAATCCTTCAATTATGCCAGACGTTTGCTCCACCATCCAGACTGCGGCCGCATGCGAAAAGCCCACCTTGGTTTGACTCGCAGCTAAGGCGTCTTTTGAAGCATCGGAACCGAGCATGGAAACAATGTCAAGCGACTGAAGAGGGATATGATCGATACCGCACCATCCGGAACCAGTGTATCCAAATGAAACGAGAAAAGCGACGTATCTTCTAGGAGACGTTAGCAATGGACCCGGTTCGAGCACCTAAAAGACTGTTCGCATATCTGCGACGGAGAACTAGAACCACAACTGCAATCCCAGCCCTACGGGACGGATACTCGCTGGGAGTTACAGATGAACACAAGGCAGAGATACTGGCGAGACACTACTTGTCAGTCCATGCTCCTGAACAGAGGCACAATCGCCCCTCACACATTGCCGTGGGTGCCCCTCAAATGTCGTGTCGAGAACTCATCGAGGAGGAAGTGGCGGCAACCACGCGCACCATTAGAGTCAACCAATCCCCGGGACCTGATGTTTTTCATCCTTCAGTGGTAAAGAAACTAGCCGATGGGCTAACTCGACCGGTCACGAGACTGTTCAACGCGTCTTTAGCAGCGGGAAAGCTCCCCCAAGAATGGAAGAAAGCGGTCGTCGTGCCACTATACAAAGGTGGGGCGAAGGCTGAGGCTGTCAACTACCGACCTGTCAGTCTAACACCTGTGGTAGGAAAGGTTATGGAGCGCCTGCTGGCAACGCGAATCCGGGACCATATTGGGGTAAACGACCTACTTCGCCGATAACAACATGGTTTTTGGAAAAGCAGGTCGTGCCTGACAAACTTGGTAATTGCACGAGAACGCTGGACGATAGCCAAGGCCGAAGGACACCCTACGGACGTAATCTTCGTGGATTTTAGCAAAGCTTTTGACAAAGTTCCTCATGACCGTCTATTAGGTAAGATTAAGGCTCTTGGTGTAGTAGATCTCTTAATTTTGTGGATAGAGGACTTTCTAAAAGGCCGAACCTTTGCAGTACGAGTAGCACAGTCACTGTCAACTTGGCAAGTGGCAGCTAGTGGTGTTACACAAAGATCAGTTCTGGGTCCGCTCCCCTTCCTGGCCTATGTCAATGACCTACCACCAGTTTTTTAATCACCGTGCCTCATTTACGCAGACGACCTAAAGATCTGGCGCACGATCACATCATATGCTGACGAGCTCGTTCTTCAGGAGGACATCAGAGCCCTTGAGAGATGGTCAGATCTGCGGTCACTACCGGTCAACACGGACAAGTGTGCGCATATGCGAGTAGGAACACCGTCCAGCAGTGGGATGTACGATATACGCGAGGCACCCCTCCGGCGTTCTGTCTGCGAAAAAGATCTGGGAGTGATGGTGGCCTTGTCACTAAAAACGAAGCACAATACTGATAGAGTTTGTTCGTCAGCGTGGAGTATCCTCGGGCCAATTGCTCGATCATTCGGCCATCTCTCGCTCAACGCCTTCAAGGGCGTATCCATTGATAAGCCACTTTATCTGGGGCTCCGCAGTGAGAAGGCTAAGCCAGAAATTCCACAAAAAGCCGATCCTAAGCTCAGAGTGCTGCCAGTTGTCCAGGTAACTCGCCTTGAGGACTGAGCTGCATGCCCACCATCCGTTGCTTCCCTACGCACTCCATCTCCCGTCTCGGAGAGTACTCCCAGTAGTAGGCCTAGTGCCACTCAACATCTGTCGCCTACGAAAAGCATCCCAGGCCCCATCATTGCCAACAAGACTGTTTCAACGGACGAGACTCACTCATCCTTGAGCCCAGACATGAACCTGCAACCTGTTTCTACTGAAAGAAGCAGTGAGGAGGTTAAAGCACCAGATAATATATCTGGTGCTGTCATGAAAAATAAGCTCACCAACAAGAGAACTCACAATAGGGCATCACGCAGTGCGCAGAAGGGCAAACCACAAAAAGCAGCCCACCCTTTTCGGAGACCGAAGGATGTAGACCGTCCACCTGGATTGATACCCCCCAGGCTACTAGACATCAAAACTTACCGGTCTCCCCAGCAGTCTGCTTACCCTCTAGCCCCCCAATATCTTCAGCCCCCGACTCTCCCAGGACCTCCTTTCCATCCCCAAATCCCCCCCTTTCCCCCTCCTCAAATCCAAAACCAGCTGCCTCTGGCGATTCTGCAACAACTCCTGAGCATGTGCTCGAGTGTTTTTACAGCAATTGCCTGAGTGTGTTGAATAAGATCCCGGAGCTTCGGCAGCTTGCAGTGGATAAGGAGCCTCAGATCATAGCCTTCACAGAAACCTGGCTCACCCCTGACATACTTGATGCTGGAATATCCATTCCGGGATACTTCACAGTAAGGCAGGACTCCAGTAGAGGTCATGCCGGCGGGGTCATCATATACTACGATAGTTCGATCCCTCCTCCCACCTTACTGACAACCCCTACCTTTTCATGTATTGATTGTTTGTGGGTTATGTTTACCACCTCTAGGACATACACCCTACTGCTTGGTGTTGTCTACCGTCCTCACGCATGCAATTCAACTGACAGCCTAGGTCTCATAGACTTATTAGGCTCCCTGAAAAGCTACACAGACTTCACCCATCTGTTAGTCACTGGTGACTTCAACTCTCCCAGGACAAACTGGCAAAGAGCTGATGCCCCGGATATCACTTTCGGTAAACCCCTTTTTGATCTCGTACTGAAAAACTCATGGGTACAGAACGTAAGAGATCCGACTGGATATCGCACGGGCCATGCCCCGTCCCTACTAGACCTGGTCATCACCAATGATCGGCTCCAAATAGATGTGGTGCACCATTTGCCGCCTCTCGGCAAAAGTGATCACATTTTTATTGGGTTCGATTTTATCGTGATTTGGCCTTCTCTTCCCTCAGAAACTGAAATTTGAAATCCTCCAATAGGACCAATTTTGACCAAGTCTGTGCATTTGTTCGCTCCCAGCTAAATTCAACTAACCCAGGTAACTCTGCGGATGAAATGGCAGAGAATCTCAGAGAGTTAATCTCCTTAGCTGATGGGCATTTTGTCCCCAGAATTCGTCGCCCACAGACCGCTAAGCGGCCCCTCCCTCGCCCCATTAGGCGCATTCTAGACGAACGCGCACGCCCCTTTGCTAGATATAAAGCCACAGGCCTTTCCCGTGATGCAGAAGACTTCAGGATCATACGGAAAATATGCAAAGACAAGATTAGGTCCTATCAGAATGCAGTCCAACGATCTGTACTTGATCGAGCACGGACCAATAAGGCATTTTACTTTCAGTACGTGCGCCGTCTTAGGGGTACAGCTCCGACGCCATTAGCTCTCAAAGATAGTGCCGGATCTCCAGTCACTTCCCCTAGCCAAGTAGCCGAGGCATTCAGCTCCTACTTCCGTACAATTTTTAGCTCCATACCCATATCATCCCACCCTACCATGCATCCGTTATCTCTGACCACTACCCTTAACCGCGTCACTATTCCCATCGGTGCAGTCGCTCAAGGTTTCCGACGGCTCAACCAATATTGCTCCACTGGTCCTGACCTAATCCACCTCCGTATTCTCAAGGAAGCCGCGGATACATTAGTTTCTCCTTATGCCTCGCTTTTTCAGCGATGTGTTGACGATGGAGTTTTCCCCAGTAACTGGAAAAAAGCAGCCATCACACCCATCTATAAGAAGGGTAGTAGACACCTTGCTTCTAGTTACAGACCCATAAGCCTCACTAGCATCCTCAGCAAAATGTTTGAGGGAATTCTTAAGAGTGAGATTCTTTCCCATCTTCATAGAAATAGGATCTTCTCCCCGTCCCAAACATGGATTTCTTCCAGGCAGATCATGCATCACCAATATGCTTACTGTCATGGATAGTTCAACGAAAGCCTATGATGATGGCCAGCGCTCACACGATGTATTCGTCGATTTTGCCAAGGACTTCGATAAGATCCCCCATGCCCCTCTTCTTTATAAGCTGCAGACATACGGGATCACAGGCTCCATGTTGGCCATCTTACGTAGCTTCCTTACCGACCGCACCATTGTGGTTAAAGTCGGGAATGTTTTGTCTCAACCCTCCCCAGTAACAACTGGGGTCCCCCAAGGGTCGGTCTTAGGTCCTCTTTTTTTCTTGATCTATGTAAACGATCTACCGACAGCTCTTCCTGCGAACATTGCCATGTACGCAGATGATGTAACCCTCTGGAGTTCAAGCGTTGAAGACCTGCAAATTGCAGTTTATGAAACAAAACGCCGGTCCAGGGATTTGAATCTCCCAGTTAATGATGACAAATGCGTGAGCATGTCTTTCGGCAGAGAGACTGGTCACACGTTTTCCATTATTGGCGCAACCACACTGCCAAGGGTTATTACTATGTGGAATGCACGTCCGGAAGATATTGTTCTCTCGCAGAACAAAACTATCTTCAAGAAAAAGCTAGACCTCTACCTGGGTCTCTGTTAATAATTCCTTTGTCAAGAAAAGCAAAAACAAAATATATTTCTTTTATCGCATATATGTTCATGAATGCCGCACCCCCACTCAGCTTAAGGCACTGTCCACAGTGTGACATTGCATGATGTTATGTGTATCTTGTTTTTGCTGCCACCCCCGCCCTCCCCCGCTTACTTTCACTCTCGTTTCAGCTCGGTGAATCCGACAGAAGATCAAAGATTTCCTCAAGAACCGGGACAATTGGGCTCAAAGCCTCGAACCCGTGTAGTACTTCAAGACTTCAAGGTCACGCGGGCTCACATTTTGTTCGGCTAAGGAAGCCCACTTAGTTGTTTTTGCTGGTTTTGGTTTGTCGCTGAGTACCCGGTAGCTGTTTTTTGTGCGTAGGTTATGAAATTCGGTACTGGTTTGCTTTCATAATTTGGCCATCACTTTTCAGTTTACCACTTTCAAGCCCTCCGGTTTCTGACGGTGGTTGTTTGTATGGAACTCTTGGTAGTCCTACCGCCCGTAGACTTCGGGTGCATCACGTTTAGTGGGAAATTAAGGTTCGTTCACGTAGGCATCCGACATTTGCGTCACGCGCCTTAAGGTCACTTGTTCATGGCGTTTCTAGACCATAAGCTTTTGGCACGCACCAAAGTCCACTTCTGACCGAGGCTCAACACACGAGATTTGCCACCTAGAATTTGACTCACAGTTTACTGTGGACATACAGTACGTCTTTTAGACACAATCCCGTCCTCGGTGACTTATCACGCGTATATCGATTAAATCTGCTACCAGCGTCCCATGCAGCACGGATGTCCCCTTGACCGTCACCGGAGTGTCCCCCGAGTGTCCCTTTGACCGTACCACAGTGACCCCCAATAAAACAAGGAAAGGGACACCCAGGGGGCGGTCAGCGAGGAATCCGGAAGGCGCCGAGGTAGATTATTTTAGTTACATTCTCAATCAATAGATAATTATATCACTATTCAACGATGTTTCATCGTTATTTCAATTTCCAACACTGTTGCTTCGCTTGGAATTATTTATAGACCCTATCTTAGTTATACTAGTAACGCACTTTCGTACTTGATCGCATTTCTCCGGACATAAGTACGGATATAGAATGAACCAAAAATGAGAAATATGTGTACGCATGAAACAGTTTTATTGACCGTAGATACGTCTACATATCCTCATTGCAAGAAATATCTCTTGTAGCACCCAGCTCGTTCGTAACATCGGTTTTCGATCGGTTTTCGGTCAGTTTGTTTAGTACCCATCTTACACAGATCAACATTGAATTTACACGAAGGAAATTGACGACCAAAGTAATGTGTAGTGTTTGGTTGGCGTTTTATTTCAGAAACCGCCCAGGAAAGCGGTCTAAAACCACTCAGAAACTGATCGAAAACCGATCGGCGTAATAGTAAAAACCGCTCGAAGATCGGCCGAAAACCGACCGGTTTCAGAGCTGCTTTTGGCCAGTACCACTAAGGGGAAAACAGCGACCATTGCTACAAATTCACGAGCGTTCTCTGGTATTTTAAGTACAAAGAGAGTCTTTCATATATCCTGGAGGCCAATTTAACGTCATTTAAGGAAAACAAAATTGAGTGTCTCTGTGCTGCGTGGGGTCCAACGTCGACTTAGACACAATGGCACATGTTCATCGAAAGTACATGATATCGAGTGACTTCCAAACGGCTCTTCAGGCTTGACGCCCTTAACTACCACTAAAAACGTTCGCGGTCATACCTAGTCAAATTCTACCTATCAGCACCTGTTTTCTCTGTTTTCCTATGAGCGGCAGCGGCACCGAACGTCGCTTATGTGTCTGTTATTTTGGTCGAACATCTGTTGGCACCTCAGGCGCAATCTACTTCTGTTTTGCCTTATCCTCCCAGACGGATTCATGGTCCCAGTGATTACATCCGTTGTCTCACAGACGCCTGGCACGTTAAAAAAAGTAACCACTCTCTGGACAATAGGACGGTTGGTCAGCGTGGCACTGGAGACTGCAGCTGGACGCATTTTTGTATGGACTTTGAAGGGGCAGATATCAACCCCCCCACTCGGTATCACGCCATCATCATCATCGTACAGCGTTAAACAGTAGGGCAAGCCCCACTGACCACTGCCTTTCTCACCACGTTGCATGTGGAATTAGAAAGTATGAATATACAGGATGGACAAGGAGTGGACCTACATGGGTGGGAAAAAGAAAGAATGCCCTAGTAGCCAACACACGGATAACAGTCTAACTGTACAAACGCCCATCGATCAGTCGTTCTGATTCGACAGAAAGTGACAACACGATCGCCATTGCTCGCCGTTCGCTGCCATATCCTTCAGTGTCTCCAGCCAACTGGTAGACGGATCTTTTGGACCCCAACCACGAAGACGTGAAGCACCTACTTTTCCTAAGTCTGCTGTACATTTTCTTATTCCTCGCTGCCACGTCATCTGTTGACCTCCACGTGGTCTCGTCCACTCCCTAGGAGGGGCGGAGAATAGGACACGGTACGGTAGACGTGTGTTCGCCATACGTAACACGTGTCCCAACCAACGAAGTCTACTAAGCCGGACACGCTGTGACAGAACGTTCTCTGAATTAGTACCCAATACTCGCTTTCTCACCTCATCGTTGCTTACTCGGCTGTTCCACCCAATCCTAGCGATACTAAGTAAACATCGATGGTCGAAAACCTCAAGACGACGAATATCTTCAGCACGCAGACTCCAAGTCTTGCAACCATACAACAAAACTGAACACACTGCAGCACAGTATACACGACCTTTCAACTTCAGTGCAATATCAGGTCGGCGCCACAAGTGCTTCAGTCCAGCGAACGCCACTCGAGCCTTGGATATCCGCGTACTCACCTCTACTACTGTGCTCCCATCCGTCGTCACGCTGCTGCCGAGGTAGGTGAAGTGGTCGACAACTGACAGCACCTCCCCATCGAGTATCAAGCTCGGAATTGTTGACGTCCAGTCTTGTAACATCAACTTGCACTTTGAAGGTGCAAAGCGCACGCCGAATGGAGCTACAGCTCCTGCGAGATTATCTAGTGCACGCTGAGCATGTTCCGTGGATTCGAACAAGCAGGCAACGTCGTCTGCCTAATCTAGGTCACATAGCTTTTCACTATTTCCTAGTTCGACGCCTACATCCTGAAGATTTTGCAGCGCACTCTCCATCATTTCGTCCATGACGAAGTTGAGCAGGAATGGAGACAAAGGGCATCCCTGTCGAACACCACTGGTCGTTTCGAACCGGCCGGATAGTTCACCGTAAACCCTAACTCGGCCAGAAGTATGAGAACACAATGATCTCATTAGGTTCACGAACTTCTGGGGCGTACCTTTTCGATGAAGAACACTGAAAAGCGATGTTCGATCAACTGAATCGAAGGAGCCTTTCAGGTCTAAGAAAATCATTATTGTCGGTCGGCGGTGTTTGTGACGCGTTTCAAGTAGTCGGCGAAGAGTAAAAATCTGGTCGATGCATCCTCGACCTATGCGGAATCCAGCCTTCTGTTCGCGGACATTCCTCTCACGAGCCGGTGTAAGATGATGCAGCAAAACCGAAGCTTATACTTTGGTGACTATCGGGATTAAGCTAATCCCACGATGATTACTGCAGTCATTGCGTATTCCCTTCTTGAAGA
The DNA here is from genome assembly GCA_948099385.1 of Fasciola hepatica. Taxonomy (NCBI): domain Eukaryota; kingdom Metazoa; phylum Platyhelminthes; class Trematoda; order Plagiorchiida; family Fasciolidae; genus Fasciola; species Fasciola hepatica. The sequence continues at coordinate 723,812 of CANUEZ040000052.1, read as the reverse complement.
TGGGAACAATCAATGACTCGCTCCTCGTTCCAAATGTCACGGAGCAAGGCGGTAAGTGATTTTATCAACGCCTCACCACCCAGTTTGAAAAGAACTGGAGGAAGTTCGTCGGGACCTGCAGCTTTCTCCCGCCTTAGTAATCAAAAACATGACTCTACTTCTACTTCCGATGGGGGCTCAAGTGATACCACCCAAGGAGTCACAGTTGTTGACACGGGAGTAACTACACTAGCGTGCGGCCAGCTAAACTGTTCCTTGAAGTACTCGGCCCATCGGTCAAGCCTTTGCTGTTTGTTATGGATGGGTTCTCCATTTCTATTGCAAATCGTTTCACTGACCTGAGATCGCCGTCCACCGGTGTCACGAATAAGTTTGAACAACAATTCAAGGAATGGCATGCACGGAGTCCCTTGGATATTAAAGCACCCGATCCACGTCCGCAGTCGAGGCCTAACTTTGTCGGACTTCTAAGAGGAGGCCCCTGTATCGGGAATCAACTTCGTTTAGGTGTTCCAAATAACATTGTTTATCTGAACTGTTGCTTCCGAGCAGTGTCCACTTGACCGTTGCACGTGCACGCTACACGCACGCTTTTCCGATGTACGCTAACCACTCTATCTCCGCCGATAGTGTTCTTCTCATGAGTTGTGAGAAACATTTTTCTGGTGATTGTAGTGGCGTATTGCGGAGTACCGCTGTAACGGACAGGTGGTCCACGCGATGTGGGGAGGACAAGCGAACGCGCGTAATTAGGAAATAGCTTGGTAAGGTTTAACCGTCCTTACACATCACCTAATCTCTATCCAGTTGAGACGCGCCGCGTTAGGAGAAACTTCTTCCTGATGTTTGATCTATACTCACCGGGGCTTAGTCGACCAGTTTTTCCGATCATTCACTGACAGTCCCCTGAGTGTCCCTTTTTGTTTCTGCAAGGGTTACTCAGGTACGGTCAAAGGGACAATCCGGGGGCACTTAGATGACGGTCAAGGAGATGCTCGTGCTTAATGGTGCATGGGTTAAAGCGGGTTTTCGTTCGGGCAAGGTACGCAAAACTGGAGAACCTCGGCCTCCGATGGTTGTTTCTGCTTCTTGCACCAGCACAAGTGGTTTTCTGGCGATCAACGTGTCTAAAAGGCGAGATCGGCCGATTGTTACGTGACCTAGAACCGGAGGACCAGGAGAAATTTAAGCAAGTTCATACAGAACTTCAATAACGTTGCGCAAATGGTGAGCGAAACTGATGCACAAAGAATTTTCGTGTGGTGAAGAGAAGACTGCGTGTAACGTGGCTATCGCTAACGACAGTGACAGCAGCGACTCCGGCCCAGGGGGACCCACTGTTGAGAATCCCAACCCCTGTGTTGTAAATGGATAGGTGGCAGAGGTGGTTTTGAGTAATGTCAGAGGGCTGTTGAACGAACGTGGAGGACTCGAAGTGCTTGCTATAACCAGGAGATTTGCGTTTATAGCGCTGAATAAGGCGGTTGAATGACATGGTTCTGGTCACGGAGGTTTCTATACAAGGATACCACGTATTTCGGCCGGACCATACTCGGTTTAGAGGTGCAGCGGTGTAATAATTTACAGCAGAGAACCCGATGAGATCCGGTACGTGGCTGCATGTCGTGCTACTAACCAACAATGTGGTACTCACTACATTTATAGCGTCTTGGTTGCATTACCAGCGGTCTAAGAAATAATCGTGTGTGGCTAATTAGCTGAAGAGCAAGCTCATTCTGATACCTCTTTCTGACTAAGCTCCGGCAGAGTTGATCTACACCTGTTTGTTGGTGGCGAACTTTTGACTTAATGGAAAATTTTACCATAAGCTCGGCACGCATGAGGACGTCGTCTGAATCTAAATTTGTGCTCAGCACGGCCTACACGATTCGACCAAGCCACGCCAGTGGTAGCTTACGGCTGTTTCTATCGGTCCAAGACTGACAAGCAGGTGGTGGTCGACATGTGAATGCGACGAAAGCTGCTCCGGAAGTTCGTGCCCCACAAGAATAGGCCATGGTCTGTGCATAAATAGAGCAGTCGATTACCGTTATCCCTGCGCTGATGGCTAGTGCCACTTTGACTTCCGAGGATTTGCTGGTCTGGACCTAGGTGGCCAATCTGGGCGTTCAGATCTCCAGCCAGTACCACTGTCTCTATGAGATGCCTTTCAAAGAAGTTCGTAAAGTTGCTGGTAGAATATACCTTTGACTGCATGCGGACAACAGTCAGTAGGAGCATGGGCAGCCACAATAAGCACAACGGTTTCCGTCGCGGCCTTTGTTAGCTTTGAGCGAACCTTCTAAGCGAATGGCACGTAACCTGCTGTTGACTTGGATCCAGTCGCGTAGCACTGACTTATTTCTAGTGCTCAAGGTGATTCCCACATCTGCATGACCAGATGCAAAAGCCGCGGCATCTCCGGATAAGCGCAGAGTAAAAGCGTGTCTAAAGACAAATTTGTCGAACTACGATGGCGGGGTCCTGGGTGCTAATTTGACAAGCAGCAGGCATCAATGGTCAGTGTCACAAGGGCGCACAATAAAGCTGTCCATTGACCTATTTGCATTAGTATGTACGTTGAAGGTTGCATGCTTCAGTGGCACATGTGGTCTCAGTAGTGGTTTTGATGAGCTGCATACAGCAAGGAGTCCTGTTTCCATGGCCAGGGTCTTCGCCAATGAGGGCTCGAGATTCACACGGAATAGTAGTGTTAGTATTGTTATATGTAAAAGAGCGGATGAAAAGGACTGGTGTGGTAAGAGGTAGTTGGTTTCTTCTGACCGCTAGCACCCCGGTCATATCTTATGTATCTTGAGCGAGTGAATAAAGTCGAGCGCGAGAACGAGTGATCATATATGTGGAGATTTCATTTTAGCATGTGGGCTGAATACTACCGGGTTGCCCAGACCGAAGTAGAAGGTTGACTGAAGGAGCTCCACCTCGAGCCTTTGACCAGGCCGTTTAACCTACATGTCAATAGGACGATATGAGGGTCTCGTAGCCCTCTGAGGCCGGTGACTGATTATTCAGCTCATACGTTCTGCGGATGAAGCTAAACATCCTAGGTCCCCAGTACATCCTCCCGCCACAGATGCCGATGAGTATAGTGTTATACGCTTCACACGCCGTCTGTGTACAGACACATGTAGGCCTACAGCTTCTCTTGATCTAAAAGCGACATTCGATTCAGTCGACCGCACAGTTATCTGACGCCGCCCCTCATTGAGGGGTGTACCAGAGAAATGTAGTTCATTTCCAGTACTTGTATGCACATATTTAAAGCCGCAGTCGTGCTTATGGCGGTCTTTCGCCCGAGTTGGCCACAAGAAGTGGTAGTCGTCAATGTTACCTTTCTTTTTCGATTTCGTATTTGAAGTGACTCTTGAACTATCCCTACTTTCGTGTGATCTGTGGCTCTGTGGTCTGGGCAGCCGCGAAGTATGATTCGCCCAGAAACTTTCAATATCTTTCTTGTAAAGGACCCTACCAATTTTCCCTCTTTTAATTTAAGGTCGATGCAAAACGCCACGGGTAATTGCGGCGGCGATGAAAGCAGTAGCTCAGGAGTTGGGTATAAATCAGATGCACTTCTGAAGCCTAAGTGTTCACTTCACTTGGCTGCCTTTAACGTCCGAACACTATATCAAATAGGACAACAGGCTGCCGCAGCTAAAACGCTTGACACGTTTAAAATAGATGTATGCTGTGTCTCCGAAACACGCATACAAGACCCCACTTCTGTGATAATTCTCCGCACCCCAGAGGCAACCTCAGTCTCTCACTTCACTCTTCGCGTGTCGGGTGATTCGGTATCTAAAGCTCGTGGTCAGGCTGGCGTTGGGATTGCTCTGAGCATGAAAGCTGAGCGTGCACTGCTGGACTGGATTCCAGTCAGCAGTCGTTTGTGTGCAGTTCGATTGGACGGTTTTGTGCATGTCAACTGCAAAATACTAAGGCGTTGCTGCTTGTTCGTCGTGTCTGTGCATGCGCCGACTGACTGCAGTTCCTCTGATGCCAAGGATGAATTCTATCAGGATTTGTCTCAGCTGCTTCGAAGCGCACATTCAACAGACGTGGTGGTCATTGCTGGGGATTTCAGCGCCCAAGTTGGCCGTTTGGGAGATTTCGGAAGACACATTGGAGGCCCATTTGCCATCTCAGCCGATCGTACCGATAACGGCGATAGTCTCATTCAGCTGTATTCTGACCACAGATTGTTTGTGGCAAGTACAAACTTCTGCCATAAGGAGCGGCATAGACTGACATGACGTCCTCCTCCATCTTCACAACGTTGGACTCAGATTGACTATACTGTGATTGGTGACCGCTGGCGTGGATCAATTGAAGACTTTCGTTCATTTTGGTCTACGCCTGTGGACCCAGATCACGCCTTGGTACGTGTACGTTCCTGTTTACGTCTCGTCCGTGGTCGCAGCAAAGTTAATGCCACCTGTCCCGCACAGTTGCTTTCAGACGATAACCAGCGACACAATTTCCAGACGGAGCTGTCTACTCAGTAATCGATGCAGCCAAATGTTCAGGACCCAAATGAACGACGAGACTGCACCTTGACGTGGTGTGATGGCTTGCGCGCCTCTATGACCCAAAGAGCTATACAGGATGGCTTCTTTAAGCCGGAGATGCAATCATAACTGACAGGTCAATGGGTAGAGGTCAGATAAAGTCCAGTCTTCTGGTCCTCCAGGTTGGGGGTTGATTTGAGCTGGCAACTCAGTCGGAAAAATCAGTGGAAGAATAATTGATCCAAGCAAATGGGCTTCCACTAAGCCATCCCGCTGCCTTGCGGATAGGTTCTTGTTAGAACTAAAGGATTTCGATGTGAACCCTAATCATTCTCCTGCTTTGCGGCTGGACACCCTAACAGTACCCGTCCAACATCTCCCATGAACTGCACGAATAGAAAGAATTCCACACTGCATCGGTCATCGCGCAGGATAATCAGAACCGCGCTGCCCATTGCATCGAGCGGGGTGGGTAGTGATAAGTGTGCTACTGCTCAGAGTTCCCTCTCTTTTATTCAACCTTTGTCTTCTGTCCCTAACCACCCCCCTTTGCCCCATCTATCCACCCATAATGCTCCCACTGATAACACGGTCGATACTCGCAACGATTCACTGTCAAATATTATCGGGAATAATCCTCTGTCTGGTAACTCACATTTTCTCAAGCCTCGTCAGCCTCTTAATCTTGGCTCCTTCAACGTGAGTACACTCATGCAGGCCGGTCAGCAGGCGTGCCTTACTCACAATAAATTCTCTGAAGTTTGATGTCTGCTGCTTAAGCGAAACGCGTATCCAGGATTCGAGCAGTGTAATTCAACTCACTGCTCCTGGTATCTTATCGAGGTATATTCTGCGCACCTCAGGAGACGAAGCAGCTAGAGATGTGGGTCAACGTGGTGTAGGAATAGTCTTGACTGACAAGGCTGAGGCTGCCTTTTTAGACTGGATTCCTGTTAGCAGTCGTTTATGTGCTGTGAGACTCCAAGGGTCAGTCGGCGTTCGAAAGGATAGTTGTGTTAAGCGAAATTTGTTTGTGATCTCGGCGTGCGCCCCAACGGACTGCAGCTCAGACTTGCAGAAAGATGAGTTTTATGATGCCCTCGCCACTCTCGTTCGCAGCAGTAAAGGTTCCGACATTGTAGTGCTAGCTGGTGATTTCAATGCACAAGTTGGCAAACTTAGTGTGTCAGGAGCCTGTTTAGGTGGGCGTTGTGCTTTACCCGCTGAGCGTACAGATAACGGGGATAGGCTTCTCCAGTTTTTTGCAGACAATCAATTGTTCTTGTCTAGCACAAATTTCCGACACAGCTCGCGTCGCACAGCGACATGGCGCTCTAACTCTACAGGTACTTTGAGTCAAATTGACCATATCGGCGTAAGCTACCGGTGGCTGAGTTCTGTTCAGAACTGTAGATCTTACTGGTCCACATGCGTAGAGTCGGACCATGCATTAGTTTTAATGCTATTATCTCTCCAGTTCCATGGTCATCGTCGCAAACCGCAAACCAGATTAGCCGTGCAACGTTTGTGTGATCCAGAAGTACACACCCGATATGAGCAGAAGTTAGCACATGAGCTAGGATCCACGGAGAACAGTAATGTAGATGGGCATTGGGCTCATATCAAACAGGCGATGCACGTTGCAGCAGGTTTTGCCTGTGGTCCTCGATCCATTGTCCATCAACGACACTGGATCTCGCAAGAGTCGCTAGGTATAATGGAGCAAAAGCGTCAGCTTTCGAACTGTAAACAGAAAAATAAGATGCAGAGAAAGCTGCAAAGGCAAGTTACGAAAAGTCTTAAGAAGGATCGCGAAAGTTGGTGGGTCAAGGTAGCTGAAGAAATGGAAATAGCAGCTGCTTCAGGTAACAGTCAAAGACTGTTCGAACTTATTCGTGACACCGGTGGACGGCGAACTCAGGTCAGTGAAACGATTTGGAATAGAAATGGAGAACCCATTCATAACAAACAGCAAAGGCTTGACCGATGGGCCGAGTACTTCAAGGAACAGTTTAGCTGGCCGCACGCTAGTGTAGTTACTCCCGTGTCAACAACTGTGACTCCTTGGGTGGTATCACTTGAGCCCCCATCGGAAGTAGAAGTAGAGTCATGTTTTTGATTACTAAGGCGGGAGAAAGCTGCAGGTCCCGACGAACTTCCTCCAGTTCTTTTCAAACTGGGTGGTGAGGCGTTGATAAAATCACTTACCGCCTTGCTCCGTGACATTTGGAACGAGGAGCGTATTCCGTTAATATGGAGCGAGTCATTGATTGTTCCCATCTTCAAGAAGGGAATACGCAATGACTGCAGTAATCATCGTGGGATTAGCTTAATCCCGATAGTCACCAAAGTATAAGCTTCGATTTTGCTGCATCGTCTTACACCGGCTCGTGAGAGGAATGTCCGCGAACAGCAGGCTGGGTGTATGGGGTGTCTGAGAGGAGTAGCACTTCTGAGTTGGTTGACTGTCGTGTCCCTTGGGGCATCCTCCATCTCTTTGGTCTCCATCATTCACCCAACTCTCACCTGTGGCTCCACGAAGCTGAAGCATGCATCAGCGGCCACACCCCGGCAAACCGCTCGACAGGCGGGCTAAACCAGGTTGAGGGTTACCGAGGTCTAAAAAACTTCGGCGAGACGGTGTTCGGCGTGTGAAGACAGATCCTTCTGAATGGGCCGACGAGATCTACTGATCCAACGGCCACAAAGGAGACCTATTCAACTGCCTGATCCGGCATTCCAGATGAGGCGAACGAACCGTACAGCAGGTCACCGGCTCCTCTGGGAACACCCTGCTGCCTTGCAGTCTGCACTTGGGTGTGCAAGGGCTAGAGGTGCAACCTCGAACAAAAAGGCCGAACGGTGCTGGGGACACCGCTTCGTACCCTACTCCCGCGACTCTCTATGATTATTCACGAAACCTTCGCGATATCCATGGAGCCGACTTATCCTCTCGCAGGAGATAGTCGTGTAAAAGTAAAAAGTAATTCCGCACAGGTCGAGGATGCATCGACCAGATTTTTACTCTTCGCCGACTACTTGAAACGCGTCACACGCACCGCCGACCGACAATAATGATTTTCTTAGACCTGAAAGGCGCCTTCGATTCAGTTGATCGAACATCGCTTTTCAGTGTTCTTCATCGAAAAGGTACGCCCCAGAAGTTCGTGAACCTAATGAGATCATTGTGTTCTCATACTTCTGGCCGAGTTAGGGTTTACGGTGAACTATCCGGCCGGTTCGAAACGACCAGTGGTGTTCGACAGGGATGCCCTTTGTCTCCATTCCTGCTCAACTTCGTCATGGACGAAATGATGGAGAGTGCGCTGCAAAATCTTCAGGATGTAGGCGTCGAACTAGGAAATAGTGAAAAGCTATGTGACCTAGATTAGGCAGACGACGTTGCCTGCTTGTTCGAATCCACGGAACATGCTCAGCGTGCACTAGATAATCTCGCAGGAGCTGTAGCTCCATTCGGCGTGCGCTTTGCACCTTCAAAGTGCAAGTTGATGTTACAAGACTGGACGTCAACAATTCCGAGCTTGATACTCGATGGGGAGGTGCTGTCAGTTGTCGACCACTTCACCTACCTCGGCAGCAGCGTGACGACGGATGGGAGCACAGTAGTAGAGGTGAGTACGCGGATATCCAAGGCTCGAGTGGCGTTCGCTGGACTGAAGCACTTGTGGCGCCGACCTGATATTGCACTGAAGTTGAAAGGTCGTGTATACTGTGCTGCAGTGTGTTCAGTTTTGTTGTATGGTTGCAAGACTTGGAGTCTGCGTGCTGAAGATATTCGTCGTCTTGAGGTTTTCGACCATCGATGTTTACTTAGTATCGCTAGGATTGGGTGGAACAGCCGAGTAAGCAACGATGAGGTGAGAAAGCGAGTATTGGGTACTAATTCAGAGAACGTTCTGTCACAGCGTGTCCGGCTTAGTAGACTTCGTTGGTTGGGACACGTGTTACGTATGGCGAACACACGTCTACCGTACCGTGTCCTATTCTCCGCCCCTCCTAGGGAGTGGACGAGACCACGTGGAGGTCAACAGATGACGTGGCAGCGAGGAATAAGAAAATGTACAGCAGACTTAGGAAAAGTAGGTGCTTCACGTCTTCGTGGTTGGGGTCCAAAAGATCCGTCTACCAGTTGGCTGGAGACACTGAAGGATATGGCAGCGAACGGCGAGCAATGGCGATCGTGTTGTCACTTTCTGTCGAATCAGAACGACTGATCGATGGGCGTTTGTACAGTTAGACTGTTATCCGTGTGTTGGCTACTAGGGCATTCTTTCTTTTTCCCACCCATGTAGGTCCACTCCTTGTCCATCCTGTATATTCATACTTTCTAATTCCACATGCAACGTGGTGAGAAAGGCAGTGGTCAGTGGGGCTTGCCCTACTGTTTAACGCTGTACGATGATGATGATGATGATGATGACCCAAATGAACGCCGGCAGCAGATCAAGGGTGCCTTGTATGCCGCTTCGAATGCTCCCTAGTACTCTGGTTCAATTTGGTCTCGCAAACGATGGATATTTTCGACATCAGTTGCTGTGTTGGATGCTCGCAGATCCGTCCCTCCGGATGCCATTTTCAAAGAAGTGTGCAGATCCCTGAGAAGTCAACCGACTAGGAGCCTGAGAAATGACCGTGAGCAGTGGTGGATTGCGAAATGTTGGGGAATGGAGAAGGCTGCGTTCATTGGGAGTGATCGCAACCTTTTCCGTTTGATTAGAGGTACCGATCCACGGAAGGCTGGTGTAAGTGAGTTAATTGAGGAATCCGGTGGCTCACCGATTCACTCTCAAGGGCGTCGTTTGGACCGTTGGGCGGAGCACTTTAAGGAACAGTTCAGTTGGTTCACTTCAACGGTGGTCCTTTCAAATATACATGCCAGCGAAACGATGCAGGTGGATATCAGTCCTCCATCAGAAATGGAGATTATGCGGGAGATAGGTTACCTGGAAAGGTACAAAGCAGCTGGACCGGATGGGTTGTCTCCATCATTTTTCAGAGATGGAGGTGAAGTTTTGGTTTCGGAGTTAACAAAACTCCTCCGGGTTATTTGAGATAGTGAGAAGGTTCCCACTGAATGGTGTGAATCGGTGATTGTGCCGATTTACAAGAAAGGTGATAGGTCCTCTTGTGAAAACCATAGAGGAATTGGCTTGGTAAGTGTCGCGTCCAAACTGCTCACCGGTCTTATTCTCCACATATTATTCACATCCCGCGAAATGTGTACGCGTAGGAATCAAGCGGGTTTCAGACCCGGCCCTGGTTGTATCGACCGCATCTTCACTCTTCGGCAAAACTTAGAGCACGGACGCATCTATTGTAAGCCCACAATCTCTGTCTTGTTCTGAAAGCGGAGTTCGACTCAGTCGACCTCACAGTTCTCTGGCACTGCCTCTCATTGAAGGGTGTGCCAGATAAGTTCATTCCTCTTTTCCAATGCTTGTATGTGAACAGTCGAAGCCGAGTTCGTGCTTACGACGTTCTTTCACCCGAGTTCACCACGAGAAGTGGTGTTCGTCAGGGTTGCCCTCTTTCACCCTTCCCCTTCAATTTCGTGATTGAATTGATTCTTGAGCTAGCCCTATCCTCGTGTGAGAATAGCGGCGTCTATCTTTGCTCAGGCAGTAAGCTGTCTGACTTGGAATATGCGGAAGATATTGTTCTTCTGAGTGAAGATCCAGGTGAGTTGCAAGCTCTTTTAGATAGCCTTAACAACAGTGCAGGAATGTTTGGGATGCGTTTTGCGCCTTCAAAGTGTAAAATGCTGCTGCAGGACTGGGTTGGCTCAACACCAAACCTTGTGTTGGCAGGGGAAACTCCAACTGAAGCAGATAAACTTTGTTACCCGGGCAGTTGCATCTCACTTGGATAGACATCGGATGAAGTATCATCGCGTATACAGAAGACGCGTTGGGCTTTTGCCAACCTCCGTCATCTGTGGTGTCGGCGTGACATCCGATTGTCTGGTAAGGGTTGAGTGTACACTGCGGCGGTTGGGTCTGTTCTTTTATACGGTTCAAAAACGTGGCCTTTGAGGGTAGAAGATAGGCAAAGACTGTCGGTGCTCGAGCATCGATGTCTCCGTAGCATTGCTCGAGTATGGTGGGAACATCGTATCAGCGACGCTGAGGTTCGGCGTAAGGTATTGGGAACCAGATGGCAGTCTGTGGATCAAGTACTGAACCTAAACAGGTTAAGGTGGCTGAGACATGTGTTACGCATGACAGCCAATAGGATTCCTCAGCGTACGCTGTTCTCTGAGGCAGGTGGTGATTGAAAGGTAGGTCGAGGTGATCAGTCCATGACATAGCAAAATGTATGAAAATCTTGACCAGTGGACTTGGCTGAGTAGGACGTGTTAGACTTTCAGGCTGGGGTCCACGTGGTCCGCCTACTAAATGGTTGGAGACATTAAGTTATATAGCTAGCTGTCGCGATCAGTGGCGTAGTTGTATTCGGACTCTTTCCTTGTCTTGATTTCCCCTTGATACTCTGACTTTTTGGATCTTCATCACTATGCTTCTATTCTTTTTGCCGTTTTCTGAACGATGCCGGAAGGTAGCAACCGAAACCATAGCACAGAATCGCGAGGTTAGTAGTTGAATCAACTTGCCTAAAGCTGATTGATCTGTGCTCAGGCAGTAAACTGTTTGACTTGGAATACGCGGTCGGTGTCGTTCTGATGGGTGATGATCCAGATAAGTTGCACGTTTTCCTGGAAAGCCTAAACAACGGTGTGCCGATGATTGCGACGCGTTTTGCACCTTCAAAGTGTAAAATGCTGCTACAAGCTTGGGTTGGCTCTGCACGAAACCTTGTCTTTGCAGAGGAAGTTCTAGCTAAAGTAGATAAGTTCTGTTACCTGGGCAGTTACATCTCACCAGGTGGTCAGATATCGGATTCAGTGTCATCGAGTATACAGAAGGCGCTTTTGGCTTTTGCCAGTCTTAGCCATCTGTAGCACGGGCGTGACATCCGATTGTCTGTCAAGGGTTGAGTGTACACTGCGGCGGTTAGGTTCGTTCTTTTATATAGCTCGGAAACATGGCCGTTGAACAAAAGTGGAGCGAAGACTATCGGTGTTTCAGCACGGATCTCTCCGTTGCATTGCTCGAATATGATGGGAACACCGCATGAGCAATGTTGATATTAGGCGTAGGGTGTTGGGAACCGGTGGTCAGACACTGGAACGAGTACCGAATTCGCCCAGGTTTCGATGACTGGGGCATGTGTTACGCTTGCCCACCGATATACTTTTTCGGCGTGAACTGTTCTCCGAGGCAGGTAGTCATGGGAAAAGGGGTTAAGGTGGTCAGTCCATGACATGGCAGAAGGGTATAAAAACCTTGACCAATGGGCCTGGCTAAGTAGTTGTTTATATATTCATGTGTATATACATATATGAATATATATGAATATGCCTGAATATATATATATATATATATATATATATATATATATATATATATATATATATATATATATATATATATATATACCACATCCGCCTGATTTCAGACTGTACCGAACAAAACAAGGTACAATCATCGAGTAAAAAATAGATAGTCCGAGTCCATGATTTGTTTGTGGGCGCAATACTGCCAAGTTGCCCAATCCAAAGCAGGTGGTTTTCCTAGGGGTCCACAACCAGAGCCTTTAGCTATCCACAGCCTAACCTGCAAGGCAGCGGAACGAAATGTGAGGTCCGTAACCTACTGGGAGCCGATGACTGAATGCCCAGCACATACGCCCTTCAGATGAGGCGGAACATCCTAGGTGCCCAGTACACTTCTCCGCCACAGATGCTGGTAAGCATACCGTTTTACGCCTCATATGCCGCCTATGGTTGGTTTGAAATCAGGGTGTAGCCATCTTCCTTAGACTGCCTGTTAGTCATTCAACTCGGCGGAGAGCGCTGGGCATTCGCTTCCGTGGGAACACGTCCGCAACGAGAAAGCAGTGAGTAGGACTTCCTCAGCAAAAGCTGTGATAGAGGCGCGCTCACTTGGGAGCTTTGGAGAGTCGTTCAGGATGATTAGCCATCTCATAGCCTAAGACACCCACCCCCAACCATACCGAGGCGTTTGGAGATGTGAAAACCTTGACCAGTGGGCTTGGCTAAGTAGGAGTGTCCGACTTCCCGTTTGAGGTCCACACGACCCGCCTACCAGATGATTTGAGACATTAAGGGATATGGCTAGACACCGCGGCAAATGTTGTAGTCGTGTTCTAACTGTTTCTTTGTCTTTTTGATTTGCGTTTCTTATATTGCTTTTGGCTCTCACTTTGCGCTTCTGTTCTTTTTGCCTTTGACTCGACGATGCTGGAGAGAGGGGGATAGCAACCAAAACCAGATCACAGAAGTGCGAGGCTAGTGGCTGGGTGAATCGAACTCATCTGAACTGTATTCTGTTTATTGATGTGCTTCCTCGGATATCATTGATAAGCCTGTTTAGTGATATTTGCCGTCATCATACCCTCATGACCCTAACTTACTGTACCACTTTAATTATCTCTTACAGCCCTTGATGATGTCCCACTCAATTCCGTCGGTGGAACTCTTTGTGAGGGCTGCTCCTTCAAACAAGAAAGAGAAAGGCCCGTGTCTCGTTAGTCAGCAGTGGATGATGGTTCTACACACCCTTGAAATGAAGGGACTCATAAAACTTCATGTAACACCGACGTCACTAGAGAATCCACCCGAAAATTATGTTAAACTTAATGCTGCTCGACTTCTTCCGATCGCGTGGATCCAATCCGGTGAACTGGATGAAGAAGATGCTACGGGAATGGTTATCTCTTCATCTGGCTCATTAGAAGCGCTCATGCAAAAATTAAAGGAGCCTAATTTAAACGCAAAATTAAAAAAAGAGGACGTTTTGCATGCGGAGAAGGTTTGCCAGGACTTGTACAAAAATTTCATGCACTATGTAAGAAACAATGTAGACAAGTCATTACTGTCAACGTTGTCAAATCTGGACTCGTATCTCGCTTCACAGAACGGTATCTATCTACTTGGAAACGAGTTATCCTACGTGGACTGTCAGCTTATGCCAAGGTTACAACATATTCGTGTGGCTGGACGAGCATACAAGGATTTTGACATTCCCCATAACTTCAGCCATTTGTGGCAGTATATAAAAAATATGTATGACACGGAAAGTTTCGTCTATTCGTGTCCGTCTGATCGGGACATACTAATGCATTATGAGGAAAGAGACCCTCTACCAAAAGATATTCGGCCGTGCCTTTTAGGACCAGAGTATCTTCATGATATCCCTCAATCAAAAGTCCTCTCTGGTGCAAATGGGGACGTTAATTAGATATATACTTGATAATGCAGTTATGTTGTTTACTCGCTGTTACCACAAATTGTTCCTCGTTTATATTATATCAACCATTTGTGCTCCTGTGCTTTTCTATATTGTGTTGATGTGCTCAGCACTTTCTCATTGCTATCATTCCGCTTCACACTCCCTTGATTATATCTCATTCTATCAGTTTTTTCATGAAGATTTGGGTCATCACCTTTATTGTGTCCATTGCTTTTACACCCAACTAACTACCAACTGTTCGATCAAATCGGGTCATCTCTGCTTTTGCAAACAACACAAACGGTGGAAACCTTTGATACTTCACAAGATAAACTAAAAATCTCGTGCATCCCACGACCATCACTGACAACTGTTAAGCTATTTTGCCAATTCTTTTGGCCCGGCTGCTGTGTATTCAGGAGTTTGTACTTCCTATTTTTATCGTAGCTCGGTTGCGTTGATCATAGCAACTCTTATGGAGAATATAATGTTATTCCATTATTTTCAGCTGTCTGTGCACTTTTAGGTTTTTCTGGTGTTGACCGTCTCCTGTCGATGCAAACCACTGGCTGGTGATTTTTGAGTGCTGTGAAACTGTCATGATGAGCAAATGATTTGATGCAACCTGTAACTGAGCTGGCTGATAGCCATGAACCGACAAAGGGGGAAAAATTGCATCCATAGCACGAGCAATTGATATTACTGCGGCGAATAGTTTACTGAAATAGTCTTTTTTCATTTTGACTAACGTTTGTCGGAAGTGTGAAGAGATTGGTTATCCTTTGATTTAGTTGGATTACTCCACGGATTTTTGCTATAAGGTGCCATAATTAAATTACCTCAATGTTTTCATTTGCATTCTACGGTTGACGATCCCACAACAGCATTCACCAATGAAACGTTATGTTCCCTAGCCGACGACTTTTCCCAGTGAAATGTACGGGATGATATATATATATATATATAAATATATATATATATATATATATATATATATATATATATATATAATATTACACTAGTTCGGTGAAAGGGCTGTACATCACTGTCTTATTGGTCCCCTGCACCATGAGGGGCAGCTGGCAACGAAACCCTGCGACTTGACGCGAATAACCACATATCGTCCCAAAAAGTCAGGTTTGGCAGCGAGTCGGGGGACAGCGAATTGCTATCTACCACAAAATTGACCGGCGGTGGCGGGTTTCGAATCCCTGACCTCCGGGGTATCAATTAAGCACTCTAAACCACTCGATCAGCCGATCGTTGGTGAAATAGAGGTAGGCACATTCCACGCATCTGAAGCGAGAATTGATAAGCAGCCTGGATGACGGAACTAAACAGCGGCAATGTTCCGTATGAAGGCCTATCTGCATTTTACTCCCCCTTCCTCTATTTTGTAATTGTCGTTGTTGCGTTGGCACCTTGCTTGATCTCAAGCCGGCATATATATATATATATATATATATATATATATATATATATATATACATAAAGCAGAAGAGAATGTTATGTAAACTGCGAACCGTAGGTTCTTGAAACTGATGAGCGTGAGGTAAATTACCATAAAGGAATTGGGTTTCCGCTTGAAGGAAATGGGAAAACCAGAAAGTGTTCGGTATTGACATCTACAATGGATGAATTTTTGGTTTGTAGTATTGCTAGAAGTAGTACTAGCAGAAGGATGGGCTATGGAGGGAATATTGTCGTCATCGGATATGCAGATGAAGTTATTCAAGAAATATGAAGGGATTTTCATGCAATGCAAACGTGATGGCAGATGCTTGGCGATAGAAAGTTCCGGTTCCTAAATTATTGTGTATGGGAAAATATGATGGTGGTTGTAATACTGCTTTGTTTCTAGAAAGCAGAATATGTATCAGAGTATGATGAAACTGATCATAGGTGAGGAGTGAGTCAAGGAGGTAAATTATGAGCGCTTTTGTTTCCGCTGGATGGGACGTGGGTTAGCCGTTTGGGTAGATATGATGCACTTTTTTCGATCTTGCACTGCGTCCTTGGGGCAGTTCGGGGGCGGAGCTAATAGTGGGAAACAATTATTGGTTCGACAGTAATGCCCAGCGTGTTTTATCGAGACGAAAACGAATAAAATTCGGGTGGCCGCAGGAAGATCTACGAGAAGTTCGTTAGCCATTCTATACGCACATGCCATCTGACGACGGGGATGGTGTACAATAAAAGTTCTGCGGATTCTACCAAAATCTAACGCTAGAAGTGGTCCACTTTCAGGTGCAACCACTGTGTTTTTAGAATGGGATAAGGTCAAAGCGGTGGATAGTGAAAATTAACTCGGTCTGATGGACCGAGACATGGTAAGGAACGGATCGAAAATTATAAATCAAATACGGACCAGAGGTTGTATTCACTGCTACTGATGTAATTGAATATCGGCATGGGGTGGGGAGTAAAAGAAGTTGACTTTCGCGATACTTTTAGGAAAAGCTAATGAGAATTGCTCAGAATAAAATTCGGGTAGTACAATAACGGTGAAAATGGGTAG
The DNA here is from genome assembly GCA_948099385.1 of Fasciola hepatica. Lineage (NCBI taxonomy): Eukaryota > Metazoa > Platyhelminthes > Trematoda > Plagiorchiida > Fasciolidae > Fasciola > Fasciola hepatica. The sequence continues at coordinate 707,436 of CANUEZ040000052.1, read as the reverse complement.
AATCAGAACCACTTGTAGCAGTAGTCTATCACCAAAAGAAGACAAAGTTAGAAAGACTACTAGTTCATCCAGATTGTTCATTATTGCTGCTATATATTCTCTAACTCGATGAGTATTATTATAATCCGAAAATGAAATCTTTGCTCGTCCTCCACTGCCCATATGTAAACAAGATCCTGGAGGAAGCTTTGATCAGCTTTCGCAAAGGCTTCGCTTCTGTAAGGACTGCAACTTGAAATCCCTGATAGCAGAACAACATCTCGATAACGCCGTGTGGGATGCATTCGTTACTGGAATGCAGTCTAACTTCATTTATCAACGTCTTCTGGAACCCAAAATGCTTGATCTCAAATCCGCTCATGAACAAGCGAAAGCCCCAGAATTGGCCCATAAACAAACTCATCCTTATCATTCGGCAACTGTCGCAGAGCCACGCGATGTTTCCACTGCTATTGGGTTGTCACGTAACGATTGTGACACTTTGGAAGGGGAAGCTACTGCGACATCATTTAAACGAATATGTTTCTTTTGCGAATCAAGTTTGCACCGCAGGCACACGTGTCCAGCATGGGACGTCACCTGCAAATCTTATGGTAAGAGGGGCATTGCCAAAGAGTCTGTCGATCCACCAGAAAGTCAAAATATTCAGCGTCAGTGATCGCTTTTATACTCTCAACCATAGCCACTACTGCTGCTCCCAAGTATCTCTCAAAAGCAATCACTGGTTTCTTTGTCAATAGACTTCCATTAAAAGAGCTGATCAACACGCGGAGCTCTGGAAGCTGTTTCAGTATCCATTGTCACCCGTAACAAATGGCCGGGATTCACACGAGTTAAAACTAGCACTCGTGATCACTTAGGTGTCTCCTAGCATCAAAGCAATTTTTACACACGGGTCCGTCTTTCAATATCGCTCGATTTGAGCACCGATCTGCTACTCGGTCATTATTTTTTAAGACTGAGTGTTCAAATACAGTTCGAAGGAAAAAAACTGTCATTCTCTTTATGTGGCCTTGCAGCTTCTACAATCCAATCTCCTTCTGCTTTTGAAAACCTATCGGATAGCATCAGACCAATCGCTATCAAATTCAGATGACATTCTGCGAAGAACGAAAATTTTATTCGAGCGGAACGTCCAAGGTTGCTACAAGAGAACAATACGGATCCCTCTGGCTAACTGAACTAGTGGTCACAACCAATGAGAGATATAAAAAGCGCATAGTGATTGACCATAAATCGCCTACTCTATGCCTCGAATAGACGATATGATAGAGAAAATATCTAAATATCAATTATACAGCACGCTGGACTTGGAGAGCGCATACCATCAGTTCCAAAATCGCGGAAACGAGATCTGTACTGTCTTCGAGGCGTGTGGTAACTTGTATCAACCCCGTTTGGCATCACTAATGAAGTTGCCTGTTTCCAGCCTATCACTAGTGCGATTATCCGAGACGAAGATCTCGAGGGAACTTTTGATTACGTTGATAATGCAAGGGTTTGCAGTAGAGAAACCGAAGAGGGCGATAGAAATCTTGAAAGATTTCTCACTGTTGCAGACAGATACGGGTTAACACGGAACCAAAACAAATGCATGTTTGCTACAAACAACGTGCAGTTACTCGGTAATGAGGTCTTGGGAATAATCAAACCGGACCAAGACCGCTTCAGATCTCTTACGGGAATGGCGTCACCCACTGACCTCAAAGATCAACAAGAATCTATTGGAATATTCGCCCACTACCCTCACTGGATCTCACACTTTCCCGACAAGATTCATCCTCTCGTCGTTAATCGCATGTTTCCATTACCACGGGTTATAATCAAGGCCTATGAGAACATAAAGTCAGATTGAACCCAGGCTAATGTTGCCACAATGGATCCACACTCTCCACTAACTAAAGTGACTGATGCCTCCAACGTCGCTATCTCCGCAACGCTCGAACAACATGAAAGACCTGTTGTATTTTTCCCTAGAACTCTATCGCCAAGCGAACGCCAGCACTCTGCAATCTAGAAAGACGCATACACCGTAATAGAGGCCATTAGAAAATGAAAGCATTATCTTCTCGGCGGTCACTTCAGGCTTGTCACTGGCCAACGGTCGGTTGCATTTATGTTCGATTCCAGAGAGAAGGGGAAGTTCAAGAACGACAAAATACAACTTTGGTGGGTTGAGTAGTCTCCATTTTCCTGTGACATCTTATAGGGTTCAGAGTGAAAAGCTGCGCATACATTATCTCGAAGCTGCTATTCAGCAGTGTTTAACACCGATGATATACAGCTACTCCATGGCAGTCTCTGGCATTCTTGTATATAACGCTTGAACCATTTCGTTCTTGCGAAGAGTCTACCGTTTTCGGTCGATCAGTTAAAATCCAGTATGGCAGCGTGGCATATATGTCAGTTTCACTTTATTCGACCATTGACCTCGCACTTCTGTGCTCTGGTTTCGGTTGCTACGTTCCAGCATCGTCGAGTGAATGGTACAAGGAATAGAAGGATACAGTGAAAATGATCCAAAAAATCAAAATAATAAGCGGACTTCACGAAGACAAAGAAAGAGTTCGAATGCAACTACGCCACTCTCAGCGACACTCAGCCATATCACTTAATGTCGCGTATGTGCCGAATTTAAACCCCGTTTTCATGAGCCAATAGGAAACAGACTGACAAAAGCCACGCAACCCTTCGATTGATTTTGAAGGTCCTTTACCTTCATCTATACATAACAAATGCCTTTTCATTATCGATGAATGCTCACGTTTTCCTTTTACGTACCGTTATGCTAATATGAACTCATCAAAAGTCATTTTTTTGTCCGACCAAATTGTTTTCGACCTTTGGTATGCCTTCTTGCATTCATTCCGATCGTGGTTCTGCGTTTAGGTCCGAAGAGCTGAAACAAATTTCACGAAAAAGGTGTGGCGACTAGCAGAACTACGGTGTACAACCCGCAGTGTAATGTTCAGGTGGAACGAACGAATGGATTACTATGGAAAACTGTCACGTTAGCCTTACAGTCCAAGGGTTTAGCAATCACAATGGGAGCGAGTTATTCCGGATGCCTTCCGCTCAGTAAGACCTCTCCAATGTACTGCCACGGATGCTACTCCACAAAAACGAATTTTTACATTCAGCCGGAAGTCGTCTTCAGGAATCGCAATACTTGTAATATTTTAGTCCAGACAGTTTACAGATTTATGCGCATCGTCACGGTGGTTCAGTCCTCAAGCCGAGGGTATTCCAAACCAGTTAATTCACAGAATGGGTGTCTTGCGACACTCTGCAATTTGCCCGGAGGTTCGGTGGTCTGCAATGAATAAAGGATTATCGTAGTAGCACACCGATTAATGTAATCAGTCACGGCACAGATAATCCACTCGTCAGAAGAAAGATTGAAATATAGTCGACGTATATCGTAACAGAATCACAAAAACGGCGGAGGATGTACAGGCACACACCGTGCGATCGAAAATATGTCAATCAGAAGTGCAAAAATTAGTTCAAACAACAAACTGTCCTTTCGCTCGAATTTATCATTCTTCTGCCTCTTCTTGTTCGTCTGTCGTAGTCACAGCCGTAGCACCTGGAATGACCAGGACATGGGATGACGGATTAGTGGTGTTTATTCAAATTTCTCTGATACCCTACATACTTAAATGGCTCACACTTCCTGGATCAGCGTTATTATGTAAAAACTGCCAACAAACAAAGTATGATCATTTGGTGGAGGAGAATAATCTCATCGCGTGTTACTCCCAGTATGCACATATTCGTCAAGGCGACGGACGAGAGGATACAGTCTCCCTTTGACATCTTACACCACCAAATACCACAACGCCACATCCCGTAGCTGGTATCACCAGTCCGTTTATTGATAAACTATCTGAAGCTACTACAGAGACTTCGGACACCAACAATTTTCTTTAATGCAGAGCTTGTTAATGTACTGGTGATTACTTGAATTGCTCGCTGTAAAAGGGGTTTCATGTACCAAGTAGCAGTGTGTTTACAAAGTTATTCATCTTTTGTTCATTCTATACACCAATCAGTGTCAGTTCCTCCATGTTGTATCCAGGTAATCGCCGTGACGATTTGTTTATATGTATACAAATGCTGACTTATACCATCCTCCGCAGTTTACGGATCTAAAAATAGCCAAAGCTAATGCACTACTTCATGTTTTTTTGGGCGAAGATGGCTGTATCTTCGCGACAGTGAAATCTGGGAGCTGACATCATTCTTTTTAATGGCTATATGCATACACTTTCGAGTTGAAAAATACATGCATGTTTGATGAATCCACCAATTACCTTGCTGAATGCTTCATGTGCGAGTAAACCGGCGGTACGCACTGCACTACTTCTCTGCATTTTCACAGTTACTCGGTATTTGTTCACAACAGAGCAAATCGAAAGTGTGACAGAATATTTTCTCGTGTCACTTACGACTGTGCTGATCAGCAAAAGCCAAACGAACGCTTGAGGCTCTGTTATCAGAAGGACAATTTGAGGTATCTGTCTGAATCCTCAGAGGTAATCAGAAACTCACCTCATGGTATCTATCCCTCAGTTATGACAGTCACTAATCTGGCCGTCAGTTATAGTCAACTGCAGATGGTTGGATTGGAATAGTGATGTGAATGTATACAATCGTAAAAAGGTATTCCGGGTCATGGATTTATAAATAATTGTAGAAAGGTACTTAGTTCATCACTGTATTCCTTCCCTAGTGTTCCATTTTTTGAGCATATAAAATGGTTGATAATCTTGGAAAAATACATTCTCGTTTAAATGTGACTGCGGAACGATAGGCAGTACGGTGTCCGGCTAGAGAATTATCTTTGACTTAATTGAGTTACTTGAAAAACTCTAGAGAACATTTAGAAAACATTATCGACCGAGCTCCTTTTCAGGGATTCTTGAGCAGGCTAACACTACTTATGACTGAATATATAAAACAAAGAGTGAATAAGGGAATATGGTAGCACATTGATGTCCACAACTGTGGTGGTACAGATTTGGGTGGAATTCGAATTTGGATCGATTATCGAAGCTCAGTGTGTTGGCTTTCGGCCGGTTCAGGGCCAACAGCTGGGTCGTGAATAGGTCCGAGGAGACTGAGTCTGAGCACAAATTGTTTCCGGGCTCATGAAAAAAGAACCCGTTGTTTAATTCGTCCATTCTAAGTTATCTTGTCAAGTAATTCATCGAATTGAATTTCATTTCAAACGGAGTGTTATTTTATGGACATAATGCCCTGTTCCTATGCGCGATTTTAAGGTTAGATTAATATGTTAAAATTGTAGATCAATCAATAATCTGTGCAACGTGATACATGTTTGACGCTACCAAGTCTGATACTCATTTCACAGGGTTACGCAAACTTTTCTTTTGGCTTCTAGAATCGTACGCACACATTCCCATGGAGATCATCAAAGCATGTGATCAGATGAAAGTTGCATATGAACTGTGCTAGTTGTAACAACAAAAACAACTGCGACCGTAATTCGAAACTCAGACAGAGAGACTAGCTTGGCGATATACTACGCATTAAGTGAACGAAGTGCTGCGTGTCTTTCTGAATGCTGACTGATCGCTTTTTCCGGAGCTATACACAGTGTCCCATCGATCGGTACACGTAACCATTTGCCAATCTTGTGACCCAAAGACAAAATTTCATCAGGTAGTATATTTTGTGCGCTTCTTTCCATCGACCAAAAGCACGTGGTTTTAGTTAAATTGCACAGATTACCGACCACTGAACAGCTCTTTGCCGGCAGATGTTGGTTCTCAGCATTGACGTGACCGATTTTGACAGTTAGAAGAAGTGAAAAGCATGTGAGTCTCGGGTTGTCTGCAGAATTCCTTAACTGAAATGAGACACGGAATAAACTGGGGGTAGGTCAACCACGAATAATTCACATATGATATTTCAAACTTCCACGGAAGTAGTCGACAAATGGTTGTTCTATTTACTAACGAATGTGCTTGCTGTTGTGGCGGCTCGATGGAGATTCGAGACCAAAAGGAAGTATGCTAACAAAATGCTAGTGTACAGAAATACGATGCAACGGAAATAGAAAAAAGGTGACTCGCAGTATGTCCACAATGTTCAGCGAATTGATATTAAACCGGCCACATAAAATTGCTCCTCAAGTTAGGTTCAACGCATCTTTCGAACAGGTGGTTGTTCGTCGTTCGAATGGACCCTAATAATTTCACAGTTGGCTGCCCAGTTGTGGGAGGCGCACTAAAAATACTTTTGGGATTGTATGAGTTTGGTCTTTATTGCCACAGGTCACAGAACGCTCCAAAGTAACGCAGGGAGAACAATCAGCGGTGAACACTTGCGGGTGCGCTGAAAATGTGTCTTTATTAATTTGATAAAATAATAAAGCGTGTACAATACAGTGAGAAGAAAATGATAGAATACGCAAAATATACAAGGTACCACACTATTATGTTTGTTTAATTGATAAGACAAAGCTCTACAATATTGTGAGGATATATCTTAAAATATATTCTCACAATAAAGCTCGATAAAAATCGATGGAAATCGCATGACTTGACGGCCATGCGATTTTACTGTTCTCCGAAGCAGACGGAGCCGCCGTGAAGTCTGCTGAGGAATTCTTGCAAAGTACCCAAGCAGCACAATATCCAAGGCTGCTGGGCGGCCGTTTGGCGAACGTTGGGATAAAAAGACTCCTAACATGTGCCTTGAAAGATTGCACAAAAGTTCATGAGATTTCGCGAGAAATATAATAATAGAAGTATCTCAGTATTTAATAATAATATATCTGCATGACAAAAACAGCATGTTTTGTTTTTTCTGATTGCTCTTGTGACCAGGCGGTGCCGTACTGCCTTTCTTTATTCTCTGATGATAGGATGTGCTGTTCGGTTTTTCTATGGTGAAAAATGATTCACCACTCATACAGATAAGTAAGGCGCATTTTTAGTTTGTTTTAACTCTAGTATATTTTTATCTCTCCGTGTATATAATTCCATCTATATATGTATGCATATGCATATATGCATGCATCTTTATACTTGGACACCAAGGAAGTCGTTTCCTAGGGGTACCTTTTGTGAAGTTCATGCGATATTGAGTAATAATCGTTGTATAACGGTGGTCATTCAACTTCAGATTCTGGAAATCAGAATACATCGCTATTCGTGGAGACAGAACGGAAGAGGTACTGGGGGTGCAAGAAGGTCCTCAGTGCGAAGGAAAGCCTCATTTATGACAAGGCCAAATTATGAGTGCACAGCCGTTCGTGGTCTCAATTACAGTCAATAGGTATGCTAAGAAAAACGGAGTGTTTTCAAACATTCACTTAATTTTAATGCGTAATAAATACTTTTCTCGTGGTGCTCATGCTGTTGGAATAGAGCCATAAGAGTTGAGCCAGCAGTATAATTGGAGCTTAGATTTTCTAAAGTGGGATTCACCCCTTGCCAGCACAGGAAATTCGATTATTTATACAGGTTAGTGTATTTGTGAATTTTTTTTTAATTTCCAAGCCAGTCAAGAGATACAGCTTGGAAGAACTGTGTAACGACATCAACGTAGATGCTGTTTTACAGTCCTCGTCGGATGATTTCATAACTTCCATGCTAACCAGGAGACAACATCGTGACATGCTGCACGCTTTGAGCTACCACTTATCACGTGTTCCGCGTTACCCAAGAACGATACCTCGTACACCACGGTTGTGAGATGCAACTATCGGTTTCCCTTGAATCGTATTTGGAAAAGCTCAGGTCGTTCATCAAGAGACCCACAAGACCAGCGGAGTAACTATACCGAAGAATTCGCGAAGTCAGCAATATGTTCCGGAATGAAGGTAATGTTGCTCCGGATGGTATTTTCATTGCCGTTCGTATCATGCGCATTCGTTCTATGTCTTATATGTTTTTCTACCCAACTACGCAACCAGATAAAATTTTCATCCTCAATAAACATCCCGCAAAGGTTGTAAATTTATCGATACTGTACTTCCTTAAGGTTTTCACATTTTGGGCAATTTTCACACGGTTTGCCATCAAATCGTCTGTACCCATTCACACAACCACTTGTAGAGGTTTACCGCTTCTCAATAACTCCTGTGACCCCGTTATTCCAATTTTGCATAAGTTCACCTAAATTTGTATTTTTCCAATTTTACTTTTCTAAATCACGTATTTGTCTCTGAGTGTGACAACAGACGGGGTTCATTGGACACGGAATGGCATCAACCGGCTTCTGGTTTGAAAGTGCACAACGAAAAGCCGTTCAAAACACGAGCTCATGGTTGCCGTCAAGGGTAAGCCAATAAAATTCGTTGTCTTCGACTAAAATCCGCATGGTTTGCGTTCCGTCCCAAGGTTCGCAGAAGAGCCGGTCTCTGTCGTTGGAAGACATAAAGCGTTGGTTTATTACCGCTAGAAATCAAGGCAAATTATCATTTCCTTCGAAATGAATCTGAAGCTGCTTTTTCTTTTAGAATTGTTTTATTCATTTGGTGTTATCAACACCTCTTAAGGCATTCCGAAGCTTAGTAACAGTTTATCGTAAATCACAACTCAGTGTTATTTCATAGTTTATCCGATATTTTATTATTTTACCGATTACGGTTGTTCTGATACATTAATTATCAGATATTACTCGGTTTTGTTGAAAACAGTTTTCAGTCAAACTATCTTTGAAATCTGCACGGAAAACGTTTGTTGTCCAACTTTTCATTAAGTGCGGCTGTCTCACCTTTCTAAGTCTTGATGTTTCAGATTCGTCGCACACGTAACACGGGAAAGATGAACACCTTCCGAAAATTCAGAATGCAACAGTCCTCGAATCGCAAATCCGTACAAGTTTTTGGTATACCATTTTTATAGTAAGCTATCTTTCTCAAATTTTTCTAGTCTGTGCGAAATTGGAGATTTCGACCGAAAAGATGGATAATGGGCAAATAGGTTAGGAAACGGACAGTTAAGATGGTTTAAGAAAACAGGTAACCATTTCCAGTGCTTTTTTCGCAATTTGGGCGTGGCCCAACGCGCCCCAAGTGGGACACAGGTAGGGCTGCCGTACGTTTCTAATGTTGTAGCCCAACGTTAGCCCAATGTTAGCCCAACGTAGCCCAACGTCCGCCCAATTGGGAGCGCGCTGGGCGTGCCGCTTGTGTCTGCAATGTAAGCTGTCGTAACTCAAGTGCAACAAATCTTGCAGACTCAACAGTCTTGCCCCAGTTGTACTTGTCAAGGAGACAAAAAATAAACCATCCGTGAAACGAGCCACAAACAACCTCCAGCATGTCATGCCGGGCCGGCTAGTCGATAATCGAGAAGCTATCGTACCGCCTAAGGCTTAACCCCTTGACTTACCGAATAGTTGCATACAGTCGGTAGAAATCGAGTAAATGCTCAGTAGTTCATGCTGTCCGGCGTGCAGTCAACCCGTCATGGCTTTAACCTGACTGAAAGCTCGAGTTTGGGAATGTTCCATTTTGCTTCAATTATGGTGTTGTTAGTTTACATGAATAGGTCATCCTTTGGCGTGCTATGCTGCCGTTTTTTGATTGTTGTTGCGGCCTGGGGCGATGGGGGTCGAGAACAGAGGTTCGATGCACAGGGCATACATAGTAATCACGGAGTAAAGAAAGCGATCTTCACAACAGTGGTTATGCAGTGCGCACAAATACGCACATCGGTAATGACACAATTACTTGATCAATGCTTGGATTATAAAAAAGATTCCTGACAGTTGATATCAGCTTCTATCACACCTGTGCCCAAGAAAGTAATGGCAACATTCCGTCTAATTGCCTGTGACTCCATTGTATTGAAGCTGTTGAAGAAGGACTTTTCTATGATTTGACTATACGATACATGAGCCGGTTCGCCTACCGCCGCTGCTGCTCAACCTTGAACGCTATTGCTTCCTTGAGTCATAATGTCTTGCTGTCGCCGGACAAGAAATCAAAAGCTGTGCGTACCTGCTTCCTACATCACACTGACGCATTTAACAGTGTTATTAGACGAAAAATTCTCCACATAGTTTTAAATAATGGACTATAACCCTCACTCATTGGGTTGTTATTTGATTATTCTCTCTATCGGCAATAGTTTGCAGGATACGGAAACAAAACAGCTTGCATTTCTGTTTCAGCTCAAAGCGTGCGACAGGGCGCAGTTCCCTCCGCTTTTCCGTTCTTGGCCTATACGTCCTTTATGCCTGTCAGTGACTGTTATCTCATTATAAATTATGCAGATGATATTGAGGTTGGGTTACCCCACTCTGATGCATCAGATAAGCTTGAGCTCCCACCTGGTCTCTTAGATCTTAACCATTGGTCCAGAGCCCATAGCCTAACCTTAAATCCTCGTAAATGTTCAGATGTTGTTTTCTCTCTCCTCAAGGACTCTGAATATGCGAACACTTTGGAATCCTGTCCAGATATTCACATAGGGAACATCGGTATTAATCGTTAAATATCTCTCAAATACCTTGGGGTTAAGATCACACAGTAGGAAAGACTAAAGAACACATGCAATAAGGAAACAGCATGGGAAGATTTACACGACCTTAGACTTCATTGGTTGTATTCATTTCTCGTCTTCTTCCGTGGACTACAAGCTAAAGACTTCACCACAGTAAAAAGAAGTCGCTCATGCACTTATCTCACAAAAGTGGAATACGTCGTAAGGATCTCACAGACTCCATCATAACCCATCATCACAGAATGTGCAAACAATACTCCGGGGAGATTTTAGATGACTTGCATCACTCGCTTTGCAAGAATCTAAGCATGTGTGCTTCAGCTTCGTCCACCCTTAGTAATTATAAAACGAATTATGCACGTACGACTGCCGACCGACCCTCCGTTGTTACTTACCCTGCTAGTTTTTTGTGTAAACCTGTAAACTAGGACACTGAGCTTCGACAACGTTTAGAGTTTTAGTTCCTAAATCACCCCTTATCATCGTATTTTTTATGGTTGTAAAAGCTGCTTTCTTTTTGTATAGTTACAACAAGCACAGCTATACACTGTTGAATATCCACCCAATCGGATGCATAAAACAAATACTTGACTTGATATGCACCGGATATGCGAAATTTTGTTCATAGGAAATGTTTTGTTACAGACAGTCCTGGTCTTAGATCGAAGCCGTCATTGATCAGGACACAGACCAGTTTGTTCTCCATTGAATACATCAACGACTTAGGTCTACTTCTTCAACTGAGACTGTGGTTGTTGTTCTTTTCAACTTTATTACAACTACTAGTTGTGTTCAAAACCACCCGGATACCTATACCACCGATGAAACAGCCATTGCCCTCCTCCATCAAATCCAAATGCATTTACCGATTTCATTGTGAATGTTCAGCAGTCTACATGGGCAAGACAGCGAAGCAGTTGTATCATCAAAAAATGAACACATTTCGGCGTGGTTACACAAAATAATGGAAGACAACTTAGCTACACTGAGGTCATGTATAAAATCAAAAACAATTGGGTTATCGATAAAACAACACCTGTGGGAATCGCAGGCTTGTGTCAGCCCCAGAAATGCCTCTCAAATCATCTACTCAAATAAAAATCGGAGTACTAAATCACGCCGAAGCCCTGGCCATTCATAATCATAACCCTGATCTGTGCGAGCAAAGTAAATGAACCATCAATCTAGCCCCATTTCGGTGAAAATCTGCCTCACGCTTTGCTTACTTCCGTGGTACGTTGATACTTGACCGAAACTTTGCCTCCTTCAATGTCCGTTTTACTTTGACTGTATAAGCAGTCACCGAGAATCTAGTAAGCACTTTCAAGATGCGGTGAAATGATCCTGAATGTAATGTGCAAATCAATTTTTTGGCCTCTTTATTCAAATTTGTGTCGGGGAAAATTGTTTTAAATTTGATTTGTGTTTCAGTAGTGTGAGCGCATGCTCCTCTCAGAAGAGTTCATTGAAGCACCGCAGCGGTGATTTCCTGATAGTTCTACGTGGGTTAGTCAGCGCTAATCTCGAGAACGAAGACCGGGCCGCGATTTTCGTATATTTTATGCGAGTAGCACCAATAGCTTTTTACACAATCATTCTCAAAAGCGCACGACCAGCCTCATGGTTATTGTCGTTTATCAGATGTGGGTCGAGCATTTAGGTGTGGGTTTGGCCTGGTACGTTGCCAACATAGTTCGTTGAGCAAGCAGCACAGTATTTTGGTGGGCAGCCAGCACACCTTCGTCTGCCCCGGAATCGAGGACGAGATTGGAGGAAACGAAGAGCTCCAAGGAACCAATTAAGTACTTACTTGTTTGAATTGAATTGAATCAGCCAAATAGATTAGCAACCAAAGTTACCACTCAGAGGAACTTGCTGTGAATAAAAGGTTGGCCAGTAAGTTCGTGGGCCAGGGTTTGTCTATAGCCACCATGCATCTTATATTAACCGTCATTTTGGTACTGATAAATGAAGATGATTCGAAGCGAGAAGAGTTTCATTACTAAAACTAATAGGTAGCGACAGAACAATTGGTGGGTACGCATATTAGTTACATTAGAGGGTAGTTTTATTTAGGGAGTACAGAACATCAGGAAGACTGACCTTCAGTTGTCTACTGAAGTGCACGGTCGGTTGGAAAGCACTTCAGGGTTTTGTATTGGTAAAGTTCTCATTCAGCCAACCTATCCCACCGATTGGCTGCGGTCAAAGTGAACCGAGAATCATCTGGTTTGTGACAGTTTGTTCCGGTAAATACTACATCGTGTCCACGCATGAGTTCAGCCCGAGGGATGAGTCCCATAACCACAAGGTAACGAATGAAGCTCAGGAAGAAGAACCATAAACTGAGGCTCGTCAACTAGTTAGGTGCAGAAGAGAGCTATCTGCTAACAAATTCAACCGGTGACACTTATTTTAATCGACCATTATGGGTCAACGCGAGTAAACCGGACATGAATTTGTAGAAAGAATTCGTAACAGAGGTCCTATTGGTGTCACGAATGTGAGTTCTAAGGCTGCGTCTCCATTCCGTCTGCCTAATTATTCGTCATCTCGAAATCAACCGCAAGCCCACTCACACCTTTTTGCATGCCAATAATTTAAGCGGCCATAGTCTTCGCCGATTTCACTTCTCGAGTATCGATCGAAGCAGGAATAGTTGATGAATAACGATCATGATTCCGGTGTTTTTATTGCTAGGTTGATGATAAAAATAATTTTAGTTGGCCTGAGCGATCACAGGGACGACGTGTGGCTTAGTTTCATCTTAGGATATTCGTTTGCACTGACCTTCTGATCAACTCGTAAAACAAAGCTATGTCCACATCCCTAAAGGTGATTCATATAGACATCTATCATCTTCAAACAAATATGAGTAGTATTTGATGTGAACAAAACTGCTGAGAGAGTTCTTGTTGGTGATAGTTTAATACAAAACACTAGTCCACTGTATTGCAGGTTTGACGTTTTTCTGGCGGATTTTGAACAAACACATTAGCGTTATGCGTCTACACTGCCCAGTTTTTCTCTCCAGCTTAACCTTCCTAAAAGTCGTTCCGAATAAGTGTGTCAGTGACGTCACAAGTCTTAGCAATATTAACCGATACAGACGTACAATACCGATGGAAACCTTGGCAGTCTTAGACACAGTGTTCGGAAGTTGGTCAAGTGTTCTTTTATTTTTCTTGTTCTGCTGGTAAGTAATTTTGTGCACGATTCAGATCACCCAGATCTACCGCACAGTGTCACGTGTTGCACACTTCATGAAGAGAGAAAGAGCGAGAGAGATCGCGAGCATTGCTGATCAATCCACCTCCGCTATTTCAGTGTGTTAAAAAAACCTTGAGACAGTGAAATGTTCTGAAATTCATTGCTTTCGTGTAAGAGGACAAGTTGAACTATAAATGCAGCGTTCTTTTCGCCTCGTTTGTATGTACGTGTGTGTAGGTGGGTGGGTGGGTGGGGGGGGGGCAGAAGAATTATATCGAGTCTGTTTGTATCATTGCACGTTGTCATCAGAACACATAAACACGGAAGTATTTACGTCACCTGAAGCTTGAGATTTTCAACTTTCCAGTTCCATATTATGATTCGTTGGATAACAGAAGATTTAACTGGAATTTTCAGTTATTTTCCGAAGCTTTCACTTCACCGAACCACCTATAAAGTTGGCTTTTTTGGTGCATGGTTAGTCGATTAGGTAAAATATTTCAAACATATACCGTGAAATAAGATGAGTGACAGCTCTGTGTTTCGGGAATCATTGAAAATGAATCGGGGCGATAAATCAGAATCTCCTTGAAATTAAAACCACGAGACTATGTTTTCAATGTACTAAGTGCTTTGAAAAACATTGCTCCGTCCTGTGATGTTCTTTTTAGATGAGAGCTCTAATATAGAAGCGCTGTATAAAACCAAGTCGGTGTCATTTTTAGGAAGAATAAAGTTGACAATTATCAATGGAACCGTGCTAGTGTAATACGTTTAGGTCTTTTCTGCGCGGCGCAAACGGACTAACATGATGCTGACGGCTGGTCTCTGCCTAACCCACTGTGTTTCATATATCCGTGCCAAGAGAAGTCAAAACAAGATCCCGTTTGGAAATCTAACATTTGGGCGTTATTAACCTAAATGTTATACGGTTAGTGGTTGTGGTGTTGAGTGAAGCATGTTTGTACAAGTGCGCCATCGGCCGTGACTGTGAAGGTATGTGTTAGCCCATCGCTGGCAGAGAGCCAAGTCACGTTGGCAGTCGGCGCTTGTGCGGTACCAAGCTCAAGTCTTGAGGTAACGGAAGCTCGAATGTCAGGACAGCCGATTGGTGGCTTGGATCGATAGAATGAGTGATGAATCCTGTCAGCGGCGTTTAAACCTGAAGGCTTGGTCGTCCACACCAGTCGGACCAATACGCAGAAAGCAGCGACGGAGTACGTGGACCAGCATCCGATACATTCATTGTTCAGCCCTTTTAAACGAGATGATTCGCAGACAGAAAAGATCTCACTTGAGCTAGTGGAACTGCTTGAAGCTGTGACGTCTAAACATCCAGCGATTGCATCTGACGAAACCGAGCTTTGCGCTGCTTAGTTCACTGGTTATTGTGCTCATATGCCTTTGCCGCGTCAAAGAGTGGCCGTCGTTTGCTGTCCTGGTTCGGGAAGCAGCCTTAGAGTGTAGTGGGCCCAGTGGAAGTCTATCCGATGATATGCAAAGCACAAGCTCTAACAGCCGTAGATAATACCCATTTGAAGATAGGTTTGTGAACTTTACTTGATAAAAAACACTTCAGTTGGTTGGCTCCACTTCTCACTTACGTGGTGCTTCAGAACAACGATGTCTTGCTTAGCAGCGAAAGAAACTCCTTCTTCGGATATGGTTATTTGGTGCGCAGTATTTATTAGCTTCAAGTTTCGTGGAAAAGCCAAATATCACTGAGTAAGGATGAATGCTGTTCCCGAGTGCGATTCAAACAATCTTCGCAATTAGTATTCAGGCCTTTTACAATTTTTTGGTATCCTTAGTGGACTGAAGCATAGATGCTGACCAGAGAGCACCAGGTAAGAGGGGCATGTATTGAAAAAGACGTAAGCTCTACCATTCTCTACGAATGCTTACTTTAAGACACACTTGAGCCTTTGCACATTGCGTTAGTTACACTCAGACAGTCTATGTTTACACAACGGTCATCCGTTATTAAATCTTGACTTCACGTTTTATCGGTAACTTCTCTCCTACTTCCTAAAGTCAAAAAATGCACTCATGCATACAAGTGATAAACGTGAGAAACTTCACAAAGATTTCTAATCATGTCTTGATGATTGAGCATTGAACCATGAGGTGCTTTGTTGTTTGAATATGTAATGTATAATCTCACCATTCTTCGAAACCACCTAGTAAAAGAGTATACCTTCAAGGTAAACACTCGACCTAACACAGCTGCATGTTGTCTGACCATCAAAATGGACGAGAAAACTTGGACGGCATGAGAAACAAACCTTATACGACAGAGTTTACATTCGCCGATGGAGTTATTCTGTTTTCAGCTGGGAGAACACGAACAAACTTTGCGAAGAAACATAAGAAATTAGGGTTTTGTGCGGAACAAATCTAGTTATATCAGGAGATCGTGGGCCTCCCTGAAGCCTAGCTACTGATCGCGTCGAATGCGCCAAACCCGGCCAATCAATAAAAACAACTCTATTCGCGCATGAAGCCGAGCAAGCAGTGTGAACAATAAAAAGTGGTCTGACCTAATGATAAAACAGCTCAATCAGTCAGGCCCCATGAGACAACAATCCCACTGGGCGGGCTCGTTTGAGATGATTTTACTTTCGCTCTAACTTGCATATCTTTCTCTCACACCAACACACTGTTATCTGATGTGCTGTGCCTCTGCCTTCTGATTTACGTTATCCAGCTAGTGCAATAAGAGTTGCAGCGAAGTTTGGTTGCTCAGGCCATCCGTAGAAAAATCACGGAAAAGAAAATTGAGGGACCACAAAAAGTTAGTCATGTTATCAAAATGCCAAATATGCTTCCAATGGATTATACTCATGAGTGGCGTAGTATGCAAAGATCAGTGTTCATCCACGGGGGTTCCTTGTGTTCGACCTGAAACAGCAAACAGAAAACTACATGAGAGCAAAGGCACAGCTTCAACAGGATCCTACACTTGCGTCAGTCGAAAGCCAATATAGCTGCCAACAGCCTGCCTACTACAGTTGTGTAGTTCAAGATCTATTGGCGGCTAGCTCCGAGTACAGAACTCCTGGCCGGAAGGTCCACTTATTATGTGCACCTAGATGAGAAAAAGCATATTTTTAAAGCACTTACGAATGTAATTTTATGCTGAGAAGTAAAACCAACATTTGCTTTTTTGTCCGGGTTTGAGACTAAATCAGTGTGACATAGGAATGCCGTTCAAAAAAATTTGAGAGTTGGGCGAACGTTATGTAATATTAAGTATAAAATTGGAAAATGGATATGTGTTGAGTCAAAAATGTGCAGTTAACAAAATGCTCCGTTGAGGGGACCTCGGAGATGACGAACCTGAATGTCTTACCCTTCGATTCTGGTTATCAGAGACTAAGGTTTATCTAGAATTCCAGTTATCAGGTTGTGAAAAAATGTCCTGGTTGTGAAATATATGTTAAATGCATTCGTCTGGACAAAGAATCGGAAGAAGAATCACAAGTCCATGCGAAGTCTAGTCTAATGATCGTACCAGAACTGCCCTGAGAAGTTTGTGTCAGAATGAGATGAATATGGTTGCATTAAAAAGGAAGAACTGAAAAACCAACAAACGGTAATTGCGTCCGATTTCCATTTTTCTTGCTCTTCTCTTCTTTACATATGAGCCAGTTGCGTGGGCTATCGACGGTATTATCTATGCAAACAGTCTTTAACGTGGAATGAGTTTTCTGAATTGTGCGCGAGATTTCGTCCAGATTTACGGATAGTATTCAAATTAGTCTAACATATGTAATTTATGACATTCTTTGCTACTTTTCATATCATAATAAATGACTGAGATAACCTCAGTCATAATCCCATGTTCAGCCTTACTGAACTTAACCGAATGGATTTAATCTGGTGGATTTGTGACACTAGTCATCTCCAACATGGTATCCAGAACTGCAAAGTTACGAAACATAGTGTGATGTGAATTTTGGCCTGCACGGGTCTCTACCAGTTCACTTGTAAATAGACTAATCAAGGTTGATAAGGCAGGTAATAAACATAATCTGATTACTTCCTGTCTAAAATGAGTTACTAACTTTAGTATCATGCCCCTCAGCCGCCGCACAATGTGCCACCCATCGGAGCGTTTTTACAGTTGTCCTACTTATGCTATTATCAGTAGTAAAACTTTTAGCAAATCACAAAATTTGTTGTTATTCGAGTATGACGATCACTGTGAATACACGTATTAGTTATGAGTGGGAATATCTGTAACATTTTGAGGGGAAAATTCTTACCTGAATGAATTTTGAAGCTAGCGCAGAAGCACTTGCTGGTAAGTTGTCACAGTTCTCAAAAAAGTACCGCAAATTGATACATCAGAGTGCCGAACTACATGATATGAGAAAATGAGGTACAATACAACAGAAAAATATCGATTAAACATAGAAGCATTTAAATTAAAATTTGTAACATTTAGATCCCGAAATTAGAAATATTCTGCAAGTACTTCATACGGTTAACGATCTGATTCCACGTATCGATTTTTCAATCAACTGGGAGAGGGGCGTTTTTAAGTAGTGGCAAGTTACGATTTTTCAGTAGCTGAAGCAAAACGGCAGATGGCTGTATACCAATTCAGGAGTACCTGAATATGATCTAAAATGAGGGTTTTCGAAGCTTCTTGTTGACATTACACTTCGTAAGAACAGTTTCGAATTGGGATGATAGGAGAGAACCATGTCGTGAAGATCTATATCTTAAGTTGTATAACTAAAGCGCAAGCCTGAAACCGCCATAAGATAGACATGATGGAGACCATGAAATTGAAGTAAAGAAATTAAAATGACACAGAAGTTATTTTCACCAACTGAATGCCGTAAGAAGGACTAGGATTCAAAATTTTAACACAGAAGATAATACTCGAAAGCAGGGATGCATGAATTACTTATTCCATGCTTATATACCAATCAAGTAGAACAGGGATATCCCATGACCAAAATGTTCATGGAAAAACGAAGGATAAGTGCTGACGATGATTTTAAAACTTCGAACAGAGGTCTACGTAAGACTTCTTAAAGGAACGTTCGGCAATTGTTTGTCTATTATCAAACTTACTGTTTAGTTTTATATCAGCCTGAAGGCTTCAAGTATTTGTGATCAAGCGCCATCTGAATTCCAATATATTCTCAGCTTGATGATGGATTTCTCACTCCAGTGAAAGAAACGTTGCCTTGAGAATAACCAGATAGGGATTTCCAGTCTGACGTTATTTACGGTAATCAAAATAGGGATAACTTTACACAGGGAAACAGGATCAAGCTTCTTCTCGTTGAATTTGGGGTGTAAGACCTTTGAAACCCTGCTGTATTCTTTATTTGAATTCAAACGTTGCTTAAAAGTCGGACACCTGCTCTCCTATCAATGGATCTTGCACGTAGAGTTACCAAGTTCGTTTAATTTACAGTAGACTTATTAGAAGGCAATTATAATCTGTAATTCTAATCCAAAATAGGAATATAACTCTATCTTAATCCCACCACCATTCATGTTAGTTTGGTTTGTGGTGTTGCTTAATGAACTCATGGACGGATGTAGAAAGTTTGAATGATTCACTTATCGACTAACGCAGGTTAGAATTCACCTCTCCAAACTAATACAATCACAATCACAGAATCCTAGAAGATGCTCACAGAAATAGAGTATAGTACGTTAATGCAGTTGGATACGATGTCCCTCGTGGTCCCACAGCAATGCTGGTATGCATGAATAACATGAACCGTCACAGTG
The DNA here is from genome assembly GCA_948099385.1 of Fasciola hepatica. Classification (NCBI taxonomy): domain Eukaryota; kingdom Metazoa; phylum Platyhelminthes; class Trematoda; order Plagiorchiida; family Fasciolidae; genus Fasciola; species Fasciola hepatica. The sequence continues at coordinate 687,979 of CANUEZ040000052.1, read as the reverse complement.
AATACCATACTCATAGATGGCACGCCAGGTTCTCGGGCAGCATATAAAGCCGCGCGCAAGTTTGTGGTTAGGATACACACATACGTCAATCAAATCATTTGTTAAGCCGTCCAAGTAGATTTTATGGTCAAACAATGGTTCAGTTTCTGGGCTCTCATATGCTCGCTGAGAAGCTCCCGAACGAATGGAGTACGTGTTCTTTCATGTCTCATAAAAATTCCTTGGCAATAAGTGCCTAAGTGGGTACAGTAGTAGCCTCAGGTCACACTAACTTGACCAGGACTCTAAGAAATTCTAGCCCTGAGGAAACGGTGAAGATACTTGGTTAGTTTTTATCGTGCCGTAATCTATAGCGAACAGCTGGAAAAAAGCTTTGCGACGTGTTCACTGATCTACGTATCCATTTCATTGTTTTGTAAGTAGCTCTGTTTCACAAATTGAAGTATGCAACCTGCATAGGAGTGAAAGATCCCGATCGCTTAGATGCGAGACAAAAATCCAGGATCCTCTGAACTTTTGTTCGTGGGATTCTTCAAAAATTGATTTGTTTTCAGAAAAATTCCGAATCACTTGCTTTTACGAAACACAAAAGGAGATCCATCAAAGCGGCAGTATTCGGGTTGATTTAGGGACACTGTTCATCAATCCTATTCTATTCGTGGCTTTTAGTCACAAAAGATACTGCTGCAGTGTCCTAAGAGCCTAATTTAGTCTACTGGATAGAAAAACTTATGCTTCTCCATGTACATGTCTTCCTTAAGGGGACTGTGGAGTTTAAAACCTTTTTCAGTATCCAAGGTTGTTTGTCAATGTTACTAACAAGAAGATTACCAACAAAACATATTGGCATCAGAAGTAGACATGAAGTGGTTTAAAAACAACAGATTGGCTTCGAATCACCCGGTAAACAAAATTTATTACGTTGACTCAGCCCCTAGTGTTATGTTAATTCGCTAATCGTGACACTTATTGTGGTTACTGAGACAATACTGGAGCGTCCAGTTTAAGTGAATTCGATCTGTTTGTGTGCACCAGAGATCAGTTGTCCCGCGTTCTACGTAAGTTGCACCACTATAATAGTTAGATGAACACTATGATAGAATCCTTTTAGTTCATTAAATTTGGCCGTCTCTTGTCACGCTATACTTCGGGTTCAAATCCCGATTGGAACTTAGGGGATATGCACAGTTACTGGTAATTTCTAACGAGGACAAACCAGATGCACAGTGCTTCCATAGTTTGCACTAGTGAGTTGGGCTTTAGTACGGCATATTGGATCATTTTACGTGCATTTTGCTTCATCTACTAATATTGCTAATGCAATTCGGTTTGCTAGCCAATGTGATCAAGTTATACAATGCTCACGTCCTCGGGGTTACTTTGTACCTCTTTTGATAGGGCTCATGAAGTACCACAGCCCGGATTGTTTCCACGTGAGTTCAAATTTGTTTCGTTTTAAATTAAAGTGGGGTAGCAAACAGCTTTCCAGTCTGAAAAAAAGACTCTCAAAATCTGTAGAAAGCGATTTTGAAAATTCGACGGAAGGTTTTTTAAGTTCAGAAATGCGCGTACTAATTATTGTACTGAGTCTACAAACCCGTAAGTCTCCCATTCAGTTCAAAATGGTGGACTATGAACACCTTGGCTTTGTTAACTTAAAAAGTCCAAGAAATAAGTGAGAATGAATTTTCAAAATATCTCACAGAATCCAACAACAAACGACAAATTCCTAGGCATTGGTAATTTGAAAAGCTAAGCACACAGAGCCTAGAGATAACCTCAGTGAGGACGCACCCGGTAAATTATCCCCACCAATACGAGGTCGACCCGGAATGCATAATATAGCGCTACCTAAATATTTCGTGTCACAAGTTCTCACAGATGTCTTATCAGAGTGTGTTTTTCCATTCTGATCTGCCTACTTGAATAATTTTGTGCACAGGTAGTCAACAATGAGGCTAACAATCATGACCTTACTTTGTTTCTCTGGATTTGCATTTGTTACTCTCACGTTTTGGATGATGGAAATCGCGTTGCTTTGTGACACGGACAGAAACCAAGTGTTCTATCATGCAGTCCAGTGCAGGTGTACAATAATAAGACGGCAAGGTCAATGTTTCGTCGGAGAGAGAGAGTTTTTTAGTTTTTTTCCCTAATAACAAAGTGCTCCAAGTTGATTGTTTTTGAAGATTTTCATAAGTTACCGCACTACTGAGTTCAGCTTATTGAGTGTGAAATTCTGAAAGCAAATGCAGAGTTCGCATAGAACGAATTGGCCAGGATATTTGAACTTATAGAATAAAATTATGGTGTTAAAAACCACGAATTTGAACTAGACTGAAAAATTCTAGACGAGGATATAAAACTTGTGCGAAACGAAGGTGAAGCTTTATCTAGACACACTTTGTTGTTTCCATTTTGACTTGGTGTTTGTAGCGAGAAGAACGATTCAGGGAGGACAATGTAAACTATGGCTGTTCACTGGGTTCCTGAGTAGGCATGATTTTCACGGTTATATTTTGTGTATTTTTTGTGACCAGTGAAATACTAAATCAAAACATGCTGCGAATTATACCGTCACATTGATTTGGAAGCACCAGGAACAAGTTTGCAACGGAGTTACTAATCCGCTAACTTGGAAGAAGCAAAGTCAGCAGCTTACGAACGTGTGATTCATGCCCACGACAATTATACAGCATCTCAGCGTGGGGCATACCGCTTAACAATGCACTTTGAATTGAGTCATTGGATGAAGACTATGGGGTAATAAATAGCAAACATATTCAGGTTTAGGGTAGTGAGCAACCCTGCCAAGGGGACCGAGTGAAATTGGAGGCCTTGTTAATGCAGTAATTTTGGGATGCCGTTACCAGTAGAGATTTTGTGAAACTGCCTGCCCGTTGAGTGGTTCCAATAAACCGAATACTCTCGGTTGGTATGTGGTAAGGGAGCCTATAACACTGCGGACAGTGTTCTTTCGTTGGGGGCTCAGTGTATGGAGCAGCCTGTTAGTAGCCACTTTGGAGTTCGGTAAATGCAAGTGTAAGAACCTGTGATGCGCTAACTGGGTTTCGGTTCTTGGATTTTTTTTCGTTGTGTTTTGCAGATTAGACGCCTGCAAAGCCCCGCGGGATATCATCAATCCTTGTACAACAGGAAAGACAGGAAAACAAACGAAAATATTCTGACCTTATTAGTTACAATATCAGTGAAAAAAGTACAACTAGCCGACGTTTTGTTTACTACTGGCTACCTTTTTCGTGGCAGATTTACAAACTAATGGAAAATAGTAGGTTTATTTTGTTAACTCACTGGACGTTTCCGTCAATTGGTAGCGATTAACTTGTGCAGAAGATACGATAGACCACCAAAGGAAACAGCTTAGAGGTACTCTTTGAACAGACACTCTCTTGAGCATGTTTATCAAAGGACACCACAGTCAAGTGTCTCTAAGACCTATAGTTATGGCTGCAGAAAATAAAGGAGCTACTAATTTTCTATTTTCAATGGTAAAAAAGAGATAATAACAATGATAATAATAATGATAATAACAGAAGTAATTTGTAATGAAGAATCCACTCGCCTTTTTTGCATCCAAGGGCCCAAGGCCGCGCACCGGAATCGGACCTGCTGCACTCTGCTTACTGGGTAGATACCCAACTAACAGAGTTCTCGCGGTACGGAAGGCCAGGTGTGAATGACGTAAGTAAATAATCGATGATGCTCAAACCACTACTTCAGTGATACACAGCAACTGTCCTGGCTTTAATCACAAGGCTAGGCTCGTCGGTCGTTTTCTAATGAGACGAACGGCACACGGCTGAACGTGATCCAGTGGACTCTGAAATATATTCATGGAATGTATTATTCGCAACAGAAGCCCGCACCTCATATAAAAGAATACCTACTTGCATTTTTCACATCCAGAGCCCCTGCCCGGTAAGAGGTGTGCCACTAGTTCGATTCCGGCTCTCTGCATTGGACTTTTGGAAGTGAAAGAGGCAAGTGGATTTTCCTTTTTATCAGACTTAGGCTCCTAACGCCAGCAATCCACTTTACGAATGATAATAATAATGACAGCTGTACTCAAATTTTCCTCCTGTTTAACAGAGGTAACATCCTCAGAACTACTTCCAAAGATGAATCAGTGTGAGAAACAAAGAATGGCGACTACATACAAAATCAAGGTTGGCACCCATCATCAGTAAACCTCGTCTTTTGATGATACTGTTTCTTTTTGGTCGAAACTCTGTATCTGTGATCGTTTTCACTGGGAGAAATATGGAACCAATGGAACTGACAGGAGCATTTGCTGTCCATTGGTAAGCTCCCATAATTTAAGATGAGAAAGGTCTGTTTTTCCTGTCCATTCTTTAGCGATGGGGTCCTGCTTAGGTTTTTCCACACACTGTTGCTAGTCGTATAATCTCCCAAAAGTATTTTGCAGGTCTGTGAGCTCCAAGAAGATATGCCCTGTGGCTGTCCTAAAAATAGGTCTTGTATAAGTTCAAAATTTGCTCCCGAATTTATATCAGGAGGGGCATATTTCATTCTGCCAACTTTTGTTGATAACAAAAGAAGGCTAGTGAGTTCCTAATGGAAGCACAAAATGAAATCTTGGATTATAAATGTCCTTGTTTTATTTACCTAATTTGTAGTTGAATTAGCAATAAATCCGATCTACCAAATTGCACAGATAAACCATTTGATTCAGAACGACACCACGTTTTAACCTATTCCTTTCCATGTATTTGACTCTACAGTCTTCGTAATTCTAAAGTGGAGGCAGGGATTCGTTTGAATTTAGTAAGAGTCAAATACTTTTCGAAAGCTTTTTAACTAAAGATCATACAATAACGCAGTTTGCCGCTCGATGAGTTGATTTGTTCACCAAATTTCGGAAGTGTTAGTTCCTTCCATTACAGAACTGTACACTGAGACGTAAACACTAATCATGAATAGAACACCTTTTTTGACTGTATCTGAGTACCCTCTGTTTATCTGAGTCGTAAAATTGTTCATCAGGAATCTCACAAGTTTTATAATCCTCCAGTCGTCTGGTATATTCTAGGCGGGAAATGTCTCAACTGATTACTTTCCGCCTTTGCCTTTGTACCGATTTGCCTTTGAGTAACTTTTCTGAAAGATTGTCTGCTGTAGAAGAAGGACCATTAGAAATAGATTTACTTGGAAAGCATACCGTGCGCAGGAATTTCATAAGAATCATCTGGCGAAAAACTTCTGTATGGAATTTCAGCAGTAGGATAGGAATATCTGGCTCCGCTAGCAAACTTCTCTAACTGATATTTTGTGAAGGATTGAATTACGTGGATAAACTATTGATTTTTGGTCCGTCGCAGTTGAGTGGTATAGACCGTCCTCATGACAAGCCATGTTTTTTGCTTCAGGCTGATGTCCATTCATTCCTGCCAATTTTTATTGGTATACATTTATTAGAAACCAAGCGGTATGGAATGAACCACCTCTCACGTGATCTCAGCTGTCAGATTTTGAGTGGCAGCTGCTTGGATTGCGCAGTATTTACCACCGTCACAGCCACCACCACAGTACGGGATGTGTTACTAACACAAGTGACCTGGCGTTAAATAAGGAAAATCCACACATTTTTCACTTACAGAAGTTCAGTTCCGCGAGCCAGGATCTACTCGGAGACCTTCTACTTACCGGAAAGATACTCTACCAGATGTCACGGGAAGTGAAAAAACATGTTTGGAGTCGCCAAGTTGGCATAAACACACTGTTAAAAGAGTGGAAGTTAAGATGTTCACTCAGATTTTGTGTCCTCAAGACCAGTTAGTGGCTGAACTGGAGCTAGCTTTCTCATGATTATTACTCCCAGATGGATTAATTACTACCTCACACGGTTTCAGTCCTTCTTATTCCCTTCTTCCATTGGAATATTATCTGATTAGAGCATCACATCTCATTTCAAACTGATCAGCATTCCTATTTTGCATTAAGCAATCATAGGGAGATTTTTTCCATCACGGCCTCACTTTAGACATGAGTTCAATCCATTGATGCGCAAAGCAGCCTGCATGCTCACGCTATCTTTTTGTAGAATGCTCATCCACGTGACTGTCACGATTGAGAGCTGATCGTCATCTATTCATTCAGTGGTTTGATTAAATGATAGGTTTTGTCTTGGAAGTCAATCAGTATTGAAGAACGCGAATTCCTTATGTGTTCATGATCAGAGTCAAAATATTAGACAATGAAGAAGCGAGTGATCGAAGTTAAGTTCATCTCATTTGATTATCCAGAGACCATCAAAAATGTCTAACCCTACGTTGCAGCAATTATACTCTGACAGGTTGAAACAGCCGGTACCCTATGCCCTCCGGCTAGATGAGTTACTAATCAAGCAGCTGATAACGTATATCCTTTAGTTCTATAGCCCATCCTTGGTGGTAATTCCGGTAATGTTATAAAAGCATGATTCAACCCATTTGATTCATTTTGGTGACAGCCCCATTAGTCAGAAATTAGGTTCACCATTAGCCTAAAGTTTTCTTCACTTATTTGAATGATGCTTCGAATCGAGAATTAGTCATTCCGTCCAGTCGAAGTGACCCAGGTGTAGATCTTTTCTTTGGTAAAAATAACTGGGTGATTTTTAATGAAAACCTTAGGCGGTTCTGTGCTTTCCAGCGGTGAAACTGATCTACGTTAATTATTGAATTTTGAATAGATTGTCATTCTGTTAAGATGTTTGACAGTTGTGCGTCCCATCGGTGAGTTCAATGGTCTCTCCAAATGTCAGTCTCTAACGCCGTATTTATCCAAATAGTTGTCCCTGAGTTTCAAATTATGGGTTGCCTTCGAACTAATGAGATGAAACAAAAGTCCCGTAAGTAGTGAGTAGGAAAACTGTATTTTATCCACGAAATTCAAAGAAAACTTACAATTATGAATACATTTTAAAACACGGGATCTACTTAGATCTATTCGCGACTATCTGCTCTTATCTGCTGAATATTGAGGCAATTATTCCAAGACTCATACTGTTTGTACAGGTATGAATTCGGCCTTCAGGCTTTTTTGTATTGAAACCAATAACAGCCTCTCCAAATGAAAAAGAAAATCCAAAAGTGATAACTAACGCGCAATCAATTAAAACAATTCTTCCCCCTGTTTCCAAAATTCCCTGTTGAGCTAAATTTGATGTGGCCCTTTTCGGTTTCATTTTTACATACATGCCAAATTGTGTGAATTCAACAATGGGCTAGGCGGTAATGTTGCTACGGTAACGGTTCAATAACTATTCCCGTGGTTCCGCCCCTCGATTATTGTGGACATCCTACGAAAGATAGCTTTGTAAATGACCGATACAGTCTGGTTAACTATCAAACTGTGTTTGGGGATCCTTTCTCTTTCTCGCAGTTTTAATTTGTTACAACTGGGAAAACAATACATCGGTAACATGATACGAAGTGATAAGCCTATCAGAAATCAAGTGAGAGTGCGCGCGCACTCGTGAGCACAGAGGGAGAGAGGGGGAGAGAGAGTGAGAGCAGAGAGAGCCCAGATTACCAAATACGGGCTACATGTGAACGAGTGTTCTCAGTAGTTTTTAGTATCGATTTTTGGCTGTAAAAACAAAAGTGGCTTCGTGTTCGTTACAAGTGGTCAGTGCGACTGATGGAGGAGAGAAACGAAAGAGAACGGAGATAGAATGTTTAACACTGGTAAGACTGAGTTAGTGAAATTGTTTATTTAGATTGAAAAGCGATTGATTTTTGTTATAAACTGATCACTGGTAAATTCGAACATTATTGAGGAAAATCAGTTGTTTCAAAGCTTCTCGCACGCCTGATTCCCGAGAGTAGCTAATGCAAAATGTGTTTATTGACGAAATAAGTATGCAAAATTTTCTCATTTATGAAAGATAAAAGTGTTTCAGAACGCTTTACGCTTTCATTTGGTGCTCATTGGAAAGTGTTTTTTGATGCGATTGAGCGTAGGTCGGTTGTACCAGTTTTTGCAGTACAATAAACCAATGCGAAAGCGTATTGGGAAAGGTGGTCGTTTCAAAACGAAAGTGGAGACTTATTATCCCAGTGGTTATTCAGCGAGCATCAAGCCTGTGAGAAAGCTTCCGTTTTGCGTGAAAAACAGTCGCAGAAATAAAGAAACTACTCTCTGCGGATCCTGCATTCGTCAGAGCATATTTGACCGTATTGTTGATTTTAATCCTGGGGTGATGTGTACTTTAGTCAGGGTTGTCTTTATTTTAGAGAACGTGTTTCAGATAAGCTTCCGATGTGGCAGACAAAAATATGGATAATAGAGCAAACATGGTTGTTATGGTACCGTCTGGTGTGCCGAAACATCGGAAATGGTATTTGGCAGCATGGACTCTACCACAGACTTGTTTTTCAAATGGTCGGAAAAATCGATGAACGGGATTACTCTCCCAAAGAGTACGGCAAACCAGTGATGGTGATGGGTGGGAAGATTTGCAGAGGAAGCTTTGTGGATATCTTTTGTAGTAAACTGTTAATTTTGTGACTGCTGAGTACCTACATACATTATATTAGTTCTCCTACAAGTAGATTGTGGATGAGCGTTGTACTGCGTGACGTAGAACCAGCTCACACATGGGAGAAAAGGGCTAAGTGAAGTTTTGTTGTTAAAGTGCAATCTGAAATTCACTGTCCCTTGCTTTTAATAATTAAAGTATATCGTGCTTTAATTTAGATGGCAGCTTATCGGTGGATATCGGAATACTTTTTACGCATCCGTTCTCATAACTCTACGGACGATATAGTAATGAAGAACCCAAGATGAATGCCGATATGGCGTGAAATTAACAAACCTATATGAGGAAGACAAGACCGAGCGAATACGTGGCAACCATCGTAATCCACAGGATAAGTGGCCTTTTTCGCCTCATTTTATCCTGACAAGTGGAACCGGACGGTCCGTATCGGTTTATTTTGACAACATATCTTTAGCCCCCAAGAACTGACTTAGATCCGCCTCAAGACCTACGATTGTCTTTGGTAATACTGTACTTCAGATTAACCAACTGACCCGGCTGATAACAACTGAAGTTGAACCAAGTACAATCATATAACAATGAAAAAGGTTTCCAAATCACCATGTTCTTAACTTACAGCATAAACAAAGTTGAAAAAAGGAGTAGTTACAGCCGACTCTATTTTCATTCAGTACCAGCACACTGAGGTATAAACAAACCGAAGGGATGGTCTCTTGATTATATGTTTCGGGCTCGTTCTACAAAATATTTGTACGCAAATGTGTCGGACACCTGCTTGTTATATTTGGAAAAAATTATACCGCTTTATCGGAAAGTAATGAAAATCTAACAACGAAATAGGAAGTTGTATAATTCTAACGAACTCAAACCATGGTAAAAACTACTGAAGTCAGTGTCATTGAAAAATGTTCACGGATGAAGGTTTACATTATCAGAAAGCAAGGCGTAGGCGAGAATTTGTTCTCCGTGATTTTATTCTCATACCAATAACAGTCGCATTTATATGCAAACAAAATAAGAAGTCAACAGAACACGTGTAGTCTGTTAGTCAGTCAATCAGTCAATTGATCGAGCAATCAGTCAATCAATCAATCATTCGATCGATCAGTCATTCGACCAACCAGTCATTTATTCATTCGATCTGGTAATTAGTCAGCCGATCAACAGACCGAAAAACAGGGGACATGGTAAAATCACGCGGTACAGTGAGAGATCTGGATTAGGATCACATTCGGGGATGGCATCATCGAGCTTTGACCATGAAAATTCAAGAGCTTGGATCAACTTCTTTTGTGAACAAAGCTTTGGTTGCAGTTTTTGTCAGCAGATTGACTTGGCCGATGCTAATGTCCTACATCCAACTGATCCTGACTCATTCTTTTGAACCCTGCATAGGATACTGTATGACGTAACTGGCTCAGCCATGTCACCGGAGTCTAACAGATGTGAGATGATAGAACGTGATACAGCTCCTCTTCCTCCATGTTAGAGCCAACCTGCTTGGTGCCCTTCAGTGCGTTTAGATGAATGTCTTTTCGTTCGGACCATATAAATGGCACCACAGGTATACTTGAATTGGTAAACGATCACCGATATGGTCAGCGTGGACAGTTTATCCCTGTTCTCGCGTCTTATGGTGATCAGTGTCGACAATAAACACCTGAGCTTGGCGGAGTGGAAAGTAGCCTTACGTGTGGCCGATAAAACTCTGCTAGCTCTCTCTGCTGCCTCATCTCTGTTTTACGGATGTCTGGAAAATAGGGTTCCCTTTTCTACTTGTGGCATCCTTTCTGACTCTGTTCGTTATTTTGTATTACATTCTATGGATCTGTATGGATAGCCGTTTTCTGAAAAAATCCGGTTGGTTGTTCTAAACTCATCCTCCAGCGTATCTTCTCGTTGGCCACATGACTTTCAAATACCCCTTCCCAGAGTGTAAAGATTTATTGAATTTGGACAAAGAAATTCAGCTCGCCATATCGAGGGACTTCGTTAAGCTGGTTTAGTCCGGGTCCCATGCTCGCTACCCTAATTTCATCATGTATTAACCAAACTATCTGCTGACCTTTCATGCATCTTTACCACTAAATTCCATGCTGACCATACCCTTGGCTTCCTCACAAACGCAACAATTGTTGTTCGGTCCTATTGCGTCACGCAGTTCTTTTCAGTCTCTTTTCTAATGACAAGTGTCGACTGACCCCAATTCTCATGATTCTAATTGTTGGTCTTATGTGTTCGAGTTTATCGCTTACGTAACCTTTTTCCTCGGCTTTGGAATAATCCATGTCATAGTTGTCTGAGTTACATGACGAGACCCAAACGTTTGAAAGTAATTATTCTTTCCTCCCAGTCTGCCTTATCCGTGTGAACGACTGGACTTGGCCATCTCTTTATTATCTCACCCTTCCTCATAACCACGTTGTTCCGCTTGTTCTTCACCCGCACTTGTGTGAGTGTTTCCTCGAATCATTAATCCTCTTCTGTCCGTTGATTGGCCAAAACGCTCTCATAAATGGGGACCTACTTTGTAAACCAATTGACTCGTTCCTGTGTTGCCGTCTCTAACGTTTCCCGTCCATTGTTTCCTGGGTGTCTTGAGGCCTTTCTTGACTGTTTTGATTCTGTGGTCAGTTTGCCCACAATCTGAGGTGGTACTGTTATTGTTTGACAATCTGTTCTGTAGTACACGTAGTAAAGCGAGTCTGTATTCTCTGCCTTGGGACTTGGGGTTTGTTTATCTGCGAGTCAATCAATTACGGGACGAAAATCCTGTACACAAGGTAACCACTCTGAACCTCCTCCCGAAACCCGGCTATTATTTTCCGTCCGCCTGCTTGTCGTCTGACTAGACGTTTCAGTTCGACTTCGTAGACAGAGATGGAAAAAATTCACAGAAGTCAGATCGTGACATGGCCTCGAGGATTAAGGGGAGGTTGGCACTGGTATCTGTTCGTGCTACTCCACTTCTTCGTTGATGGTAGGGGGTGAGCATTGCCGTTTGCTGGATACATTAGGAGGTGCGTTTCAGAATCGAAGCTGAATTTACAAAGGCTTTGCGACTAGGTAATATATTTACAAAGACTTCTGCATCCATTTTATTAACCACAAGTATTTGTTCAGCTTTCCTTATTTTCTAACCAGTTAGAGTCATAAGCTGTGAAGTTATGCGACAACCGTAATTAAATTGAATGAAGAATTGTGTAAAAAGGTGCGTAGATAGTGGAAGATTACTTTACAGCCGTTGAACTTTTCACAGTTTTGACTTATCAGTGCAGTGAAAAATAAAACTTCGCTGTCATTTAGTCTGATATTGTGTTTTCTAGCATCCGATTCGTACAGTTTATCGTTCATAGCCTTCTAGCCAATCACATCATAGAAAAGTGGCCAAATTTAAACCATAAGGTGTATTGATCATATGATTTGTATTGTGTACAAGCGGAAAAGTGCAAAATGTTCAAGATAGTGCACACGTATCTGCCTGCGCTGTGAGTTTGGCTAAAATTACTACATCATAGAACAGACACAGAAATGGCTGCATATGTAAAGGTGAAACAAATCATTGGTCAGTGTAGGCAGTTAGCTGACGAGGCGAAAGTCGGTCTGATGAATACTACAGTGCGTAAGATCAAATGACTGCGGATGGATGGTAAAAGTGACCAACACTCTAGTATAAATATGGTAAACAAGAAGGTATGATGCAGTAATAGCGATTCCGTGAAAGAACAGTGGCTGGTTATGCTTGTGGAAGAAAGAGCTGTGATTGTCGATAGCATCAACAGCGGAGTTGGCACACATATGCAAAGGGGGACAGATAAAATACGACAGATCAGAAAAGAAACCTTTTATTTGAGTTTTGGCAGATCACGCATAAGTTTTCCCTTAGTCTTTTTAGCGTATAGTTCAAATCAGCAAAACGGTGCTTCGGAAATATAATAATGATATTTTGCTTTTTCCTTATTTCATATGAAGAAATGGTAGAATTTTCTAACAAATTGGTTCGCGGTCAAAAATAACCTGCCCAGCAGAAGTACGACGGATGACTGCGCGATTCCAACCAAGAATCAGAATGTATATCGACTAGTGCCCCCAAATTGCGACCTCCCTGATCAAAGCAACCTACCTGGAAGAAAACTTTCTATATGCCAGAAAACCTTCGGCCATGCAAGAGACGCTTTCATTAGAATTTCGCCCCCAGCTAGAAACCATTTTGAGTCATATTGGTCTCTGGTTTTCCGAAGAAAACTAATCATGCACTTTTGGTCAGGGATACGGTATCATTTGGAATCACCAATCCACTGAATCTGATGAGTTCTGATCATATGGACCGGCTTTTATCTGGGTCAGACGGTAATAATAATACAGAATCTAGCAGATTGGGAGTGGAAATAATTTTGTTTCTCGCCAAGACCTTGATATCTTTCCCCTGTCAAGCTTATACCGCTAGACGTTTGTCTACACTAATGCTACTAAAGCGACCAGTCATCACAATGTTCGTTAGCCGTTCTTGTACCAATGTTAGATGAGAATTGAGATCACTCATCACATATTCACACTTTAGGCAGTTTACTATTAACCCTGGGAATCCCGATAAAATAGATTAGGTAATATCTAAAACATTTTCTACTACAATATATATATCTACAATAAGAAGGGTTATTTTGTGCCTTGAAACCTTATTCGAGAATGGTCTTTCGTCGGAAAAATAAAACCAGTGAACCTGGACTCAAATACCTTGGCGGACATAAATTATTACGCTCGGTTAACCTGTAAGGGCCTGGAGATTAGGGTTGCATACAGTTTTCATCAACATCATTGCAACCGGTAACTTATGTGCATGCCTGGTCGCACGGTGAAGTATTGATCCATCTCGTTCAAATCGCCAATGAAGTGAAATGATGGCTTCTGTTACGGGGTGCAGTTGCTTATGCTGACCTTATTTGTGAAAGTTCCATTCAGACTTGAATATTTCCTTGAAAGAGTAGAAGAAATTACCAACAAAATCATGGTGCCACCTTACGTAAAGTATCATATTTCCACCTGATTTTTCAACAAAGATGGTTTTTCCGCGACCTATGGTGCTGACATTTCGGAGCACCGGCCAGTGGTGGTGCAGTGGCATAAGTCTCTACATTCTGGAGGTAAGATAGACTGAATGTACCTTCACCGGTCAAAAAATTGTAAGCAGCTGTCCGCCGTTGTCCGGATTGTTACCGTGCCCGAACTATCGAGACATCTCAGGATTCTCAGCCTCAGATATCTAGGGCCATAGTCACTAGTCCTCCACGACAAATTACTGGGTCTCCATGCCTTTAAGATATGCTCCTTTTTCTGTACTCGTGAATCGGCATGGGATAAGACATTTATTTACGATGAAATAGTTATCTTTAGGCACTACCCCTACCTCTCAATCCGATGACTCCGTCCTCAGATAGGTGCATTAGATGATTGCCTGAGCTGTGTAAAAGCTTAGTGGGCAATAAACCAAATCACGGAAAGTTTTATATTTTACTAAAGGTAAAAACTCATCTAGCTATTCATCCCTTTTTAGAAATTTTAAACGTGTTAAAGTTGTTCTGAATAAGAGTATAACAAACCCGAAAATTTACTGACAATTCCTGTTTTCCTCAGATTAGCGGACATTTTCTGTATTGTCACAGTATGCTGTGACTCTGGCCGACATATTCAACACCGTCTCGGTGGTCAAGTGATCACCGTGGTGATTTTTGGACCTTGTGTGTGTTGTGTGGCTTCATCTGCTTTTGCATCGATAACCTCATGATTGTAATCTAATCGCTTGTTGATTGGTTCAAGTTCTACCTTCGGTAGCTCCCGTACGGTGGACCGTCTTAACGGCCTACAATACAATAATGCTCTCTTGCTAATCTATTTAATTCCGGAAATAAAATTTGGTGTCGCAGGCAGGATTCGAACCAGGGAAACCTTATGGGATCACGCCGCCGGCACCACCATTCACCTCCCCTTTTGGCAACTTTTTATTTGCGGAGTTAGAGTAGATCAGGCAAGTATGTCTACTTAGACACTGTTTGATCAAATACTTTTCGGGCATTAGCAACCATTTCGTAGTCTACAGGTTGCTCAGAATTCAACATCGTAAAGGAAAATCTAAGAGCCGTGGTTTGTGGCCAGACCTCCAAATAAAACGGCTGGTATAGAGCTAACTGAACTAAAAGCAATTAAGTGAGAAAGCAACAGTTATTGCATGTATCTGCTGACCAGTGTAAAGCATAGCTCTAGGTTAACCCGACCATCCGCGGTCATCTGAAATCTGTTGCTAATTTTTTTCCTATGCTCTGTAGTTTTCGACGGGGAGCATATTATGAACTACAGTTTGACTGGGTTTTCCCTCATGACGGCTTGTCTTTGCTTTAGTTATGCTGATCTACCTACTATGATAAACCACAAGGGTGAGTATTTATTCTGCTTGGTTGAATGTCTTCTGGGTTCTACCTTTTACACACAAATTTCGGGTCATCGGACTAACCCTGCACTCAGAAGCACCAAACTCGAGATCCAATATTGTTGGAGCTCATCGGTGAAACAAATCCTCAGCCACACCCAGGGTTTGAACCAGGGCCTTTTCACCTCAAAGGTCTCATTGTTATCACTTGGGCAAAATCCACAACCCTATGGGACCTTCATACAATCAGGAAGCTTTGGAGTGGATAGCATAAGAGATTGTAGCTCCATATGCACTAGAAACCACTTGATTTTGTGTGGGTCTACACAGTGGTATCTAAGGAAAGTTATTTGCAGTGCTGCAAATTCAGTTTTATCAATAATTATGGGATTTACAATGCAGACAGAATCGATCATTCAGTTTTCTTCTTTTATTTCAGTCAGATGATTGCTAGAGCACTTACAGATAGAAGTACCCACGGAAAATCAAAAAACAATGGTTCCACGATAAAGTCGTCTAATGAAGCTTTCTAAAGTTGATTAGCATAAACGCGAGAACTCCCTTTGTCCTGCTCCGTCTACAGCGGTTTGTGTAATTCTTGTATATCCAGTAGGCAACACCAGGCAACAACCCAACCGTTACCAAATAAGTTACGACTATTACGAGTTTCAATAAAAGATACCTTTCGCATTCGTGGTTGCTTTCTACATGTAGACAGTTGAAACAGTACTGTCACGTGCTGTGATTTTAAGGAAGGTCACTTTATTTGATTTTTTTTATGCGAAGCAAGCTACGAATTGCCGCTGGCCTTGAGTGCAAGGCAGTTCACTTTTAGAGTATAACGAAACAATAGTTTTGGGCTTACAAGAGCAACGACATATTAAACAAACCCTTTGTTCTTCTATCAAGGTCATCTGATACGGACAAGGGATTACATTAAAATGCTTGAGTTGCGTCTGAAAGAAAAAGTGTACTTACACGCACGCACGCACGCATTCATATAAACATACAAACATACACATGTTGCTCACACATAACTTAATTTTACGTGTTTCTGTCTAGACGTAATTTGTCGTCCATGTTTACGCTCACCTCGCAAGCGAACATCCATCTGACCAGAGGGCAACTGTTTCTGTCGAATGTTTATTTTATAACATCAAGGTGGCATAAACTCTATGTATCTACATTGTTTGCTGAAGTAAACAATAATCTGGATGACAATCGAAGATATTTTGGTTCTACAAAATTTGAGATTAGTCTTGTTCAAATTCAGTGGGGATTTTTAAAAAAGCACTTTGAAATGCCTTGGTTTTTCGAAAAGCAGGCTTCAGGTCCTTCGACCTTGTTGCAGAATAACAGTTTCACAATGAAGCAAGCTTCATTACTGATAAGAAAGTACCTCTCCTGGAACGATTCAGAATAATTGCCAAAAAATCCCGTTGAACAAAGTTTTCGTCATCAAATCAAAATGCGGTGCAAAAGTAGATTCGGAAAGGGGAATTAAAATGACATAGACGTGGGCTACAGCTAGCATAGTTTCATTTTTGACACAACTGTTAATTTATAAAACAACTAGAAAGAAAATGAACTTGTTACGTACACTGAGCAACTTTAAAAGTTCATATACAACAGGGAAGGAATTTTAAAAACTATTGTCTACGTACACTATTCGTGAAGTGGCCCTGTTTTCTCACGCATTACCTGGAATGATTGTGACATGACACCTATGTTTTTTCCCATACAAACGTGCGTAGATTCATTTCACTCGACCAAAAGTTGGAACACAACCGAACCCTCGTTCTCCGCAACATCCACACGAATATTTTTGGCAATCGCGTAACATTTGATCCAGATAACAACATGCCGTTTCGGATTTCGAAACTGTACAAACACCAAAGGGGAATGGTAATTGCCTTGATTAATAAACGGATAGAAAACTGGGCTGAATATACCATGATCTCGATGACACCATTCATCATCGGTCTGTCCGGATCCGTAAGACTTCAACGAATCCATGTCATAGTAGCACACACGACCCAAATAGTCAGAGTCCACTTGCGTAAGTCCTTCACATTTCACTTGGACTCCAGTAGCGTTAGCAACGGGATCGGGCAACCAGCCATAGATCCGGTTGAGTTTCACTGCAAAACACGGCTGACCTCGGAAGAAACCAAAACCATTTTTCAAATTACAAGGGCCTGCAGCATCCAGGTTGTATCTGCAAGAACGACGTGGATTTAAGTAGTTGCGTAAGTCTTCACAATTTGCATACATGCCACCTGTGAAATGAAACTGGTAGTAAATCAGATATGCTGTCATTTCATCCACCAAAGACGAATAAGAGACGGGATTAGAAATTCGTAAATGCACCAGACTGGTTCGGTCACTGGGAGTTGGAACAACTGATATCCCGGGATTTAACGAAAGTGGACTATCTAGTCCTCGAACTCTGGGGTAATCGTCCATAATATCAAAGTGAAACAATAACTTCATATAAGCAAGGAAGAAACCCAACAAAAATAAGTAGATACACAGAGTGTAGAGCATGCGAGAGCAGACACTTGCAAGCACTTTCTTTGTATTCAAAATTTCCAGATCTCTTGCCTCAAAAGTACGTTTTTTTCCCAATTCTCTGAGTGACAGTGGTTTGAGCGGGGAGAATTTGTTCACACGTGAATTAGTAATGCATTTCTCGGAGTCCATTTTCAAACGAACAGTTTGCGAACAATCACCAAATCAGTCAGGCCGAGTTTTGAAAAGGAAATTAGTGGATATCTTCCAACACATTTCATTCGTTTATTTGTCGATGGTCCGTGAAGTGATTCGTGATTGGTTGATTCCCTAAAATACAAGCCAATAAGGACTCAGGTGTCACATGAAAACCGGTATGCAGAACATGTGAGCAAAAATGTCTTGGTGAGTAGCTGAGCGCGGCGTACTGCAAAGGAACTTCGTTAGAGTTGGGCTATTTACACAAACTGATATTCAGTATTTTGGATTAGGATATTAGGTATTGAAGCTTTATGCAAATTCAGAGCTACAATTTAGTCCCACACCGTCGATGTTCCCAGGATTGGTATTGATTACAGGTGGGTATAAAATAAGTATTTGAAATAGGCTTTATTTGCAGGGTACTTTTGCCGTATTATGCTACGGATAGCATTGAAATGATTATTGTCGAGAGTATGTGCCTAGTTTCGCTCGAAATCTAACCACTTCTGATAATCGCATACTACTGAACGGAGAATAAAGGCCAGTTAGAAGTTTATTGGATGGGCTCGAATAACGAGAGCTCAGTGGTCAGAATGGCCCCGCATAATGCGAGAATTTTATAAAGATCATGAGTAATTACTGTAACCCTCGTCTTCTACTTTGGAACTGTTTACTATTGACGAATTAGGACTACCCAGAAACACCCGCGTTCTCTTCCAGTCTGTCTGAGTCATTGACGGGGTGCTTCGGCTAGCAAGACGTCAACTCACGCATAATCGAGCGCTGAACTTCCAGGGTGAGATTGATGACGGGTTCAGCGGCCCCCTTGTGACTTTTGATGCTGCACAATTTTCCACTTTTTTGAGGTTAGGGCTAGGTGACTCTCAAACGATAACTACATTTTTAGTCCTTTTGTAATACTTTATAGAGATTAGAAGAAAAATGAAATTAGGCTGTTGATTTGTGACTCAGGTATACTTGTAATATTGAAAATACCTTGGAATAGGCATTTTATGTTATCAGACTCCACAAAGGAAAAATTAAGATGAATCCTTTACTCTTAAATCAACATTTCCTGAGCAGGATAAAGTTTCAATTTTACTGGGTAAAAACAATAAGACATGAACTTTCACCTCACAAGATGTGTATACTCAGAAACCAACCTTAACAATACTTGTGGTGCCAAAATTTTACTGATTTAAATTGACGCCGTCTAAACTTATGATTAAGTGACGGAGGTCTACCCACTAAAGCCAGTGATCGGAAGAAAACAAAACTATCAGCAGTACTTGCAGTTTTGGGAGCACTTTCCACTTACGGAAGAAAAGACTATTTTTCGAATCCCGATGTTCCATATTAATTTTCGTTGTGAAAACGGATAAACAGATGCTGCAAATTCATAAGTTATGTTTTCTTTTTAAATGATCTGATGATTCCGGTAGTCAGTGGTTACCGGTAAAGCTTATCTTTTTCCAGTCGTTAAATCTAAAACACGCTTGTGTGAATACTGTACAGTTATTAAAAAATCGCAGCTTTCCGGTCACATTATGCGCCCCAGAAATCAGAGTAAGTTGCTCACTATTACATAAGTATACTGGTAAGCCCAGAGGAATGAACAGCATTTGTTCTGAGGAAAACCAAAGAGAATATTGATGGACTTCTGTAGCAAATATTTTTACTTATTCTGAGCGTTAGAAACGTACAGGAACAGGGTTTTTGCTCACTATTTGTCGGCAGGTCTGAGCGGTCTATAAATTCGTCATAGCGTTCCGGGATACTGAAATAATTTATTATTTACGAAAGAATTTTGGCTCTTTGAGGTCTCCTGAAAAATTAGCGGAACTGTAACAGTTTTCGTCCGAAAGATAGTCAAGAGCTTTTCATGACTCTATCCTCTAACATCCAGACTAAATAAGCCAGTATTGAAAAATTTCATTCAGAGTACGATGATTCACGTCATAGTCTAAAAGAATGTTTCGGTACTAACTGATGACATAGTTAAGCTAGATGCAGTTTTTGTTTGGACTTTTATCAACATATTTCCAAAGAAATATTCTAGTTACCAGTCATTATTTTTACATTTTGCTTTCCACTTTCAACTATGAATTTCTTGTTACTTTGATTCTCACGTAAATGACAACTGGATACCATTTAGTGGAATTTCCACAACAATGAAGTCCACGCAAAAAGTGTCACACACTCTGTTAGATAATTGATTGATGTTAGGGCAAGCCTCAAAACATTTCACCAAAGTAAAAAAAACAATAAATAGAATAAAGAGGACTATTCTTTGAGAAGTAGTTATACTTACCTAGGTCAGTTATCTCACTACATTTCTCTAAGTCAGATGTTTGTATTGATTAGTTAGTGGTATGTCCAGATTAACTTTATTAATACGACTAGAAAAAATGAAGGATCTGCTGAAAAATGAATCTAATATACACATATAATGGTCAAAAAGATACCTATATTTTCGATTTGTCCTAATGAAATAAGCTCAAAAGAAACACAAATTATTATACTCAAATGCTAATGACCAGTAGCGTTGTACCCCAATTATCCCTGCAACAGAGAAAAACAGGAACCGCTGGCAACGATGGTGATTTGACTGGTACGAGTTTTTAATATGGAAATGATCGAAAGCTTATCAGAAAGCCAATTTTATGCTCTGTGCACCCTAGCCATGTCCAGGTCTTTTATTGGTTCAGCGTCGGATCTACGGGGAAATTCATAAGAATGCAGATAAATACGTAAACTGTAAGGTAGTTTCAGATGATTTCGCCACAGTTGGTGACGAAATATCAAACTGAGCCATCCGGAGCTCATGAGTGCCTAAGAATGATGGTATACATTCAACAAAGCTGCAGTGATCTCACGAATATTTCACTACTTTTGCATCCTTGATCTGTTACCACTGACTTATGGGGAGAGAAAATTTTAATGAACCATTGCACGACATGTTTATGGACCAGAAATGAAACGATTAGCACAACTGAAGTCGACTTTCTACTGAGCAAATTGCTTCAAAAATTGAAATAGTTCCGCATTTGAAATTGCGTAGATATCGTCGGGAACTGCGGTTTGGTCATAAAGGTGTTGCGTAGTCATAATGCACGGTGACAGGTTCCAATATCACTAGACTCCGTCAATACCCGTTACTCGTCATATTCGATGGCTCACATACCTACGGTGGGAAACGCTGTGTTTTGATTCGCCCACATAAATAGTAACGCAAAGCTGCAATGTGTGACAGCATTGCTGTTAACTAATCAGTCTACGGAAATGTTCCCTAATTTATTCGATACCCTCTGTACCACATCAGAACAGGAATTAGCTTGTTTTACGTGCGCAAATAAAGAGGTTAACAGAAAAGCTTTCATCTTTGAATTTTCGACTTTTCGGTGTTCTGGAAAGTTGGTTCAATGGAACTCAATGTTTTGGACAATTATTGTCCGTCGAACTAAAAAGTAGCTGATTTGTTTGTTGATACCAATCAGAGCAGATTTTGCTCTCTTCACCAATTATTCGCACAAAGCTGTCATAAATAAATTCCGTTCAGTATTTATTCGTCGGTAAGCAATTAGCTGCAATAAAAAAATGAATCTGGGCTCAAACCAACAACCAAAATATCCCTGAATACCAATTTTATTTAATCCCATCGTTGAATTACTACTGGGTAATTGGAAGTACACAAAATCTTTTTGCAGCTGTAGATGTGAGCAACAGATTCAATGGTTATTATGTCGGGTAAATAACAGCTGGAATGGAATCGGATAGCACGATCGAAATGTGATACTGATGAATAAGGATTTGTTTTTGAAATTAGTTCAAATATGAATTGTATTGTTGGAGGGATTGAGCAAAAACTATGCCATGATAGAAGTACTCGGTAACGACTTGAGGATTTTCACGCTAAAACTCGATTGATAAGTGCGGAACCCTGTTTTGCACTAACTTTTTCTTTCGGTCGATCAATTTGCAATGGGAAGTTTGATAGACTACGAATAGCCATAGCTTAAAATCAATACGGTTTTATGTTTTTCTGCTTTAAACTCTTCCAAAGTAACGCCTCCCATGCTTCTGATCATATGGCTGATCAGCTATGCACTTTGTAACTGAAAGTTAAACTGATTTTGGTAATTTTCGTACAGCTTTCAAGGTCTTTTTAAGTACTAATATGAACTAAGTGATTTGGTGGAACAATTTTTTGATTCTTTTTCATAGAGACAGATAACCTCGAATAATTTCTAACTGACGGCTCATTCTGGTTTGCCTCACAACTCGGTCTTAAATATATTTATGAGGAACTCTAGAAACTCAATTTTTTCATAGTTCTCCAATTTCATAAGTAGGCTGCAAAGATAAAACAACAACGGAAAATTGAGTCGGGTGGGTTCTTACGTATTTGAAAATGAATACCTAAGTATACTCCATTATGGTAGCATTTGATTACGATGGTGGGGTCATATTCATCAACCGAAATTTCCCAAATTGTAATTCAAACTCAGCCACTTAGGTTTAAATGCTCAGAAGTAAGAACTGCTCAAAAGCCTAATGATTCAACTGCGGTATTGAACTGTATGAAGATAAAACTGTCCATTTTTAAACTTTGAGAAAGGCTGGGCTTGAACTCGTTACATTAGACTCTGTGGTTCATGTCCTTCAATGTTCAAGCGTGAATATGAATGCTTCTGGTTAGTGAGGCATATAGAAGAAAATCGAGAAAAACTCTCACCTCGGTTAGGGCGCAAGCGTAAGATTCTTAGTTGTTGTTAAAGAGCACAAAACGTCTTCAAAACCAAAGCAGTTCACTCCACAGAAGGCACTTCTAATGTGAAGTACTTAGCTGACAAGGCATCTATCGTGTAGAAAAACGTTGCGGGTGAATGTTTTGCAAAAAAAAGATTGATGTAACTTGCTTTGTCCAGTAACTGTGCCTCTAAATTAAAGGAATGCTATCCAGTCATGAAGGCGTTTGCTTTGGTAAGACAGATGACAACCAGACACAAATGAATGAATAAGGTGCGAAGTAAATTTAGCAAAGGATGAACGAAATGTGTGTTGTCGGCTACCAGAACCAAATTTGAATTAACCGTCTCAACCAAATGAACAGTAAGCAAAATGTTACCGTTTGATTGATATTTTGCATTGCATCCACAGATAGAAAAAGCAAATAGCCTTACTAAGAAAACCAATCACCTTTCCGTTTGCATGGTCTTCTTAACTCCTTCTTTCAGTAACTAAGTATTCAGAGAATGTACTGTTGGCGAGAGGAGCCTGAATCGTTTGTAATGGGAAATCCATCTGCATCTTTCACATCGAAAAGTCGAAACCATTACATAAGATTCAGGCTGCTAGTGCCGACATTACATTCCATGAATATATTTTAATGCCCATTGGATCATGTTCAGCCGTGTGCTGTTCGTCCCATTGGGAAGTGAGCGACGAAGCTAGCCTAACGATTGAAACCAGAACAGTTGATGTGTATCATTGGAATAGTAGTTTACGCATCATCAAACATTCACTCGAGTTATTCACACCAGCTGTCCGTACCCCAATAGCTCTGTTGGCAGAGCATCTGCCCGGCAATCGGAGTGACAGCCGTTCGACTCTGGTGTGCGGCTTTTGACTCTTCTATGTGAAAGATGAAAGTAGACTTCCCTCAAATAAATATTGTTAAAAATAATAAATAAATATTACAAGAAACAGCTGTGGTGTTGAGTTGAGATGAAATTTAAATTGCTTTCAGAAGCTGAAACCCCGTGATTTGGCCGCACTCAGTGGATCATTTTCGTGGTTCCGGTTTCAAATCTTTACGCTGCCTGTAAAGTTCCCACTGGAAAACCCATAACTGGTCTCCTTCCCTTCGTAGAGAATTTGTACGTTTGTCGTATAACAAATGAAGTGAGGAGAGGTTTTCATCAAGAAAGTGCTTGGTTATTATGTAAAAAGATTACACAATGTTAATGAGCTTTTACAAATAATTTAGGTTGGAATTTCTTCAGGTGGATTCGTTTTGTTGAATAAATACTGAAAAAATGAAATTGCTTTAGTTGAATACATGTAAACGACTTTGCAATCTTTATAACTTTGAAATGAATGGCTCCTTAAAACTTTCTAGTTTTAGGTGCTCTAACATACGAAGTAAAATAATTTCTTACATAGAGAAATCTATCGAAGAGTATCTTAAAAAGAAAAAAATCATTGATGGGAGATTGAAATTGGTTACATAAAGATTGATTAAGTAGCATCCACACTGAACTCACCGACGAAAACTCCTTTAGTTCCATAAAGCTTCCGTTTCTTCTGGATGGACGAAAATAGATTCCACTGTAAATACTCCACCAACCGTCGGCTGGTTTTCATTTACATCACAGTTGCGGATATTGAGGGGAATTTATAGAAGTGAGAAGAGCAGTGTGTTACGGAGCAACTTATAGCATGAAAAGCAGGGACGCTCTGGTGAGGAGTGAGCCGGAGCCGTAGTGGTGTTTTTAAGCCACGTCTTTTCAATACGTGACGACGGAGAGGTCAGTTATCAAGTTTCCCGTTACTAATGATAATTGCTGACAAGGTTTTATTTTTTACTTCTCATTGCTACTGACTCCTATTCTACTGCGTGAAACAGCTACACAACGCCTCCATCGTTTTCAGTGATGAACTGATCGTTAATACTGCTTGATGAATCATTTTATACAAGAAAACGTTTGTCACTGATATCGATATCTCACTTTGGATAGACCTATTTTATTGCTGACTAAGAACCCGCTGAGGTTCACTGTCTTTAGGTAATCACGAACGTTTTTGAATCAAATCCGGTAATCGAACCCTTACGTAAGCCACCACCTACGTTTTCCTCCAAGCGTTGGGCGACGAACTGACAGTTATCACGTAATTTATCAAAATTTTGCTGCGAGAAGCAATTTTGGTAATTCGTCATTGACTAACGCAAAATAGCATTCTAACGAAGACGACTAATCCAAAAAGTTCAAAACTTCCATTTTTAAAAAGCTTCTGATTTTTATGATTATTTTTTGAATAGACTGAAAGCAGTTTTCTCGAAGATTTTATGTCGACTTGGTTTGTCATTGAGTTTGGCAAGTAGAACCATTTTAAGTCAGTTTTTACACCTGTTCACAAATACAATTCCATAAAGCAATCCGCAACCTGTCTGAAAGATAAAAAGTCCGTTAGAATGGAATTAACAAAGTTAGGAACAGTTGAAGCCCGGTTTTTGTCTTCAAATAAATTTCAGATAATTGCGGCGCTGTTTATTGGCCCATAAAAATGGACATTTCATTATAGGTGAAAGGAACACTCGGTACATCTTAAGTACCGCCCAGAAATACGATAAAAACTGAGATCACCTTCTTTTCCTGATAATAAGCGAATTACACTGTACTCAGTGTAAAACGATGTGGATCACAGCTTTCTTCATCCTAAATAACTTTCGTTGGTGAAATTTTGTGACCTTAAAATTGAAGCATGCTTTATGGTACCAAAATATGAAGTAACTTGCTAAACATCTAAGCCAGTACATAATTGCAGACTGATTGGTTTGCAGTGTTTACGCTTGACTCATCACTGAGCACCATCAAATAACTGTGCAGTTTTGACGTTCTATCTTGAATCATATTATGTATAAGTCATATTACCCGCTACTTATGTCAACATGTAAATACTTGACGGGCAGGAATGTTCACACTTAGTCAACCTTTCCGTTGACAATTTGAAGGTTACTCTCGGTAACCGTAACGTTGGCTACTCGCAAGAATTTTTGACACTACTTTGTTGTTAACACGAATGAAACCAACACACAGTGCTTCCATGGTTTTTAGTGGTGATTTTAGTGTACTATAAAATGACGAATCACATTATTCACATAGGGGGCATATTGTTTTTAGAATTAAATTTCGAACCGCGTTTTGTTCCCACACACTAAATCCTAATTAATATTACATTACCATTGTCGTATATTCTACCATTCGAAACAAGCCTAAACATTCTTCCTTCTGCATATATATCAGTTTGTCATTTCAAACACTAAATTATAATCGCTTCAATGAGATAAGACAAAGCGGGATCTCTTTTAGAGGAGATATATGAAACTGAGTATGTAAATGGTCAGTCGTCATCTCAGTCTTGGTGCATAATGAAACATGGGAAAGACCGGCAAATGTTATGTAAAAAAATGTCACTAGTGCGACGCATCAAGTTAACATTTTAAAATTCGCATGAAGTGTCATCTACATGAGACATATGAACCATTAATGCAATGTAGTACTAAAGAAAGCAAGATAGATGACCGAAAAGTCGGAATTCCAACTGTGGAACGCAATTACCTTACCAGCTTTTCCCGGGTATTAAACGGAATCATGCATAAAAACAACCGTCGGTAGTTGAAAAATTGAAACAATCTCTATATCTAAGTTTTGGAAAGGAAACAAAATTATCAACTTTTATTAGGAATAATTTCATTAGTGGATAATTCCAAAATGTTTCCATGATCTTTCAGTAAGTTCCTCGGGACACCGTTGTCCACCAAATATTTAAAATTGAACTGCACGTTTCTTGCGTGATCAGCTTCCACAAGGCAAAGAAAAGCCGCTTTTAAGATATGACAGAAATTAACCGTCATGTCCCATGGTTTGCTACATTTTCCTCAAGTTAACTGTGTCCGACTAGGAGAAAAATAGTTTTTCCTACAGAATAGTTACTCCCGTTTCTGTAAGACAGTTTGCGTGTTCATGTCTAAACTTCTAGGTTACAAATCAGTTATTTTTGGATTTTCTGAGTACCTATGAATGGACTTTTAGTAGAATGATGAAAACGAATGCATTAGAACGCCCAATACCGTACAAATTAAAACCTGTCTTGAAAACGAAAATAGGTATGATTCGATCTGACCTTCCACTCTTTTTATTCATTTTTTCAGTTTTCTGGAAATGTGTGTTCTGACTATATGACCAGGAGCACTCTCAGTTGCTGGAACAGCTTTCAGCTTCGCTGTACACCGAAACAAGTGATAAATAAAATTCCAGAGATTTTGAAGAAAGCCAGACCGAACGAAATAACAAAATATTCAAGTGAAATTCCGTTCCTCATTTCAAGCCAATAGTCAAAACGAGTGGGTCCTTAAGTTCTTCTGCATCGGTGGCTATTGGCCAGTTAGTAGTTTTGAACCGCTCTTTATTCCATCCAAAGGATTCAAGCTTTCTGTTTAGTACAGATGCCGTGGAAACCATCATTCCCAGAGAAAACATGCTTTTGATACACGATGGTCGTCTTTATACCATCATTACCTGTAGTCACTATGACATGTTAGGTTTTTGAGACCTGTTGATTACTAACAAGAACAGCAGGTCACCGGCTCCTCTGGGAACACCCTGCTGCCTTGCAGTCTGCACTTGGGTGTGCAAGGGCTAGAGGTGCAACCTCGAACAAAAAGGCCGAACGGTGCTGGGGACACCGCTTCGTACCCTACTCCCGCGACTCTCTATGATTATTCACGAAACCTTCGCGATATCCATGGAGCCGACTTATCCTCTCGCAGGAGATAGTCGTGTAAAAGTAAAAGTAACAAGAATCACAAAGAAAAATGCACGAAGTAGGTAATAGATGGGAAGTGCAAAATAAATCATTTTACGTTGTACCATGTTAAAACATTTTTGAAGTGGTTTGTATTTTGGCCTCAAAAATTCGGCCGGCGAATTAAAACCATGAAAGTGCTCCGTAGCTGCTTTGCACGGATTGTGAACAATCATCGCTTGTGCACGTACACCATGTAGTGATTGGGACCTGAATCCGGGGTGCATGATTTTGAGTGGAACACGAATCACCGTCAGGCTGTATTTCAAAAGCTCCTCTCGTCACTACTCGAGTCAACTAAACTACCGGTCCGGGCAAGTTGTTTACCAAGTCTTTGTTTCATATGGCCTACTATAAAGGAGTCATTCACCGTAGGAGTCAATCAGCAATTGATTGTTGATCTTCAGAGTCAGCGACCCATGTTTGCACGTGTTACTGAATTGAACCAAGGCACTAAGTGCCCCTTCCGGCGGTTTATCAAGAAAAAATTATGAAATTTATCAAACATTTTTTAAGTGAGTGCTAAATTGTTTGCGAATCAAAGCAATCATTCAGCAGCATGCTATTCATCGTGCACTTGAGCAAGCGTCAATGTCAATTAAATCACTTCACTGTATGCACGATGTATTTAAATAATTTTCTTAGTAAGTTCAGGACTGATGAAATCGCAGCAATACATCTAAGTTTATTTCACAAAATGTAGACTGTAATCCTCCCTGTCATTCGGCTCTTGGCCACCCGTTTTCTGTTCGGATATGACAATTTAGCTGTTATTTTGGGTACGCTAATGGTTAGTATAAAAGCTACGAGTGCTACGTAGTATCTTAATTAAGTTGAAGAATATTGATGCATATATGTATATATATGTTTTGGTAAAATCAATCAGGGAAGAAATCTTTTGTGACAGTTATGCGTCTTGATGCAAGTGCCAGTAACGCCTGTACATTTGTGCAAAATTCAGTCATACTGATTATAGTTAACCGAAGTTTGATGATTTGCAAAACTGACAAAAATGATAGGTTTTTCTGCTAATCGTGAGCAATGAGATTTTCCCTGAGAGATGTTTCTCATATGTGCTCATGGCAAGTGATGATTAGTGTTAAATGCCTTCTCGATGATTAGATATGTAAATTTACTCCATCATTTAGCCTATGACAAAAAACAAGGAAGCAGTTACACGTAAAAATCATAGAGATAAGCAATCGGAACGCTGTAAAACATTCTTCCATGGTAGGTGGAGTACAAAAACAAGAAGTACGCGTGCGATTTGCATTAAAAACAGTCGTCGAATGAGGAGTGTTGCGAAAGACCCCATGTCTGTCGAAAGATTATCGAAAAAAATTCTGGATCTGTACTATCTTCATGTTTATAAAATGTTTCATACTTGCTTTTGAAGTGCTCAGTAAGTTTATTAGGAGAGGAAATGCAAGATATTATTGAAAAGTTAAAGAACTCAGTTAACTATGAAAATACATTTTGTATTTTTTTTATTGATTTACAGTAACTCACTAGTTTATCTTAGCTGATCCACATACTTTCCGGCGGGGTTCAGTAGTCACATACATTTTTTAGAAAACGATTCACTGTATTTGATTGATAGACTCAAGGTCAAGGACTAAATATTCTGCACGAATAAAGAAACCTATTTTCATCACCTAACTGTTTGGAATTCGTGTTGCACTCTCAAACAACAAATATTCTTCCACAATGTTATTTTTAAAATAATTTATAAGTTGAGGTTTTGCCGCAGACTTGACCGAAAGTTTCTGCTTCGGATTTGTAAGCCTGCAACTATTGCCGATAGCTTTATCCGTTTTGTATTCCTCAATAATTCGCTTAGAAATTTCAGCAATCAAACCAGGGGTAAAGGAAAATTGATTGACTTAGCATTTCGAATATTTTCCTGTTCCGTAATAATACTTGAGAAGTTTAGTGATCAACAAATCTCGCTATGCTTGCATATATGACCGATTTCCTCACGCGAACTAGCAAACAAAAATGATTTATTTATTAACTAGGAAAATACAGGTGAACATAGGTTAGCTATTTAACAGTACATGAATGTTTATCGGAAGAACGTTTTCAGTATATTTGGTTTATAGTGGTTGCATTTACAGTGGCCTCCTACCCTCGTTCAGGTGGCTGTTTTGAATTTCTTTACACAAAAAGAAGCAATTAGCAGAGAGGAGAAACTGATTGGCTGACTTAATAATTTATAGAGAATAATTATAAAAATGCATCCACGTGGGTCATATTTTTTATATATATCTAGTTACATTCTTTGAAGGGGATTCAGGAATAGGTTATAGAATGGATTGGCCGTCCAAGATGATAATGGGTGTGAAACACCGTGTAATCCTGGGGATGAAAAACATTCGGTCATCAAATGTTACTTCAAAATACTGCATCATGCAAATGAAAAGGAGGTCTTGAAACAAGTATGCGGCAAGTAATATTGTAACTAACAGCTGTTATATGTATGCACTGATAGATCAGTTCTACTGTTTTCCATCCAAAGCTTTTTGACAGATGACCATGAAACAAAAATCCATGTAATTCTTTATATTGCTGAAAGAAAAACGACCCAGTGGTCCGGAGAATTTGGGGGTGGGTGGACGCGGGGATTGAAAGCCATGTGCCCGTTGGTTGCACATAGATTGGATTTAATGCCACGATGAGGAAACTGCTGTGGTTATGGATGAATCATCAGGAGATTGCCAACCTCTAGAGCAGTGAACAATTTCTGAAACTGAAAAGAGTTTGTTGATTTCTGGACCTACAACTTGAACATAAATAACTTACATAACGGGCAAAATATAGATTGAATCAAATTAATCACCTATTTGTGATTTGCATGAATAAGCAAAATTACAGTTTTTGGACATGTAGTGGGTTTCAGACAGAGTTATTGCACAGGAGTCTACCTGTTTCGCTAGTTAAACCCAAAATTTATATGTAAAAGAAACATATGGCTGAAATTTGTGTGCAATCAAGAGGTATTTCATAAATGACGACTTTGTTAGATTATCAAGAGTCCACGTTTCGGGGACTCCTCAAAATATATGGTCATTTAGTGGGATAAGAACATGGTTAGACGAGAAGCAGTGTGCATTCTACAATAGGAGCAAGTTAATCAACAGCTTCATATTTCCAGTCCGGAATGGGAAGTTGTTGGGGCAGCTTTCAATTGGCGTATTTATTTTACGAATGTCAATTAAATAAAGGAGCCTAAAAATACAAGAAGTGACACAAATCTCCTCAATGGCAGAAGTTTTTGATATCCTCAGCATACTATTACAAAGAGGGTTTTCTGTACCATTCGATAGCAAGTGACTCAACCCTGAGTCTTACTGCTGAACACGGGATTAGTCCGTAATACATGACATACATTTTAGTGTGATTTGTCGGGAGAAGTACTGAACATTTACCCTTGTTTTGTTTAAATCAAATGTGCAGAAATAAAGTACGTTTTTAATTCGCTCCGGGGAAGTTTTTTTATTCACAATGGTTCAGATGTGATCAAAAGTTTATTCATCAAGGCACAATTTACAGAGGAACAGATTTTGATCCGTCAGATAATTACACCGAGTTTATTAAACACTCGGCCAAAGGGGTTCCCTTTCGATCGTTCAAAACTCCGAGTAGATGAACAATGATTGGTCAAACAAAGTTCATGGTCGGAAAACGTGAATGACGACAACGATGGTGATATAAAAGAAAATAAGAACAATATTTACGGTCGTTATTAAACTTGTTTGGCATCCGTAATTGTCTTGCCTATTTTAAAGAATCTTATTTTGGTATAGCCAGTATTGAAACCCTTCTTTCCTTGCAACCCCTCAAGTGTGAGTAGCACAACAAAATTTACTCAACCGGAGTGTAAACTCTTCTGACCGCTCAGCTTTATTTCAGTTTGTGTAATAAACATAGGCGATTCATTGTTTCCCCAGCCACAAATGACAATATCGAACAAAAACGGAACTATATTTAGCTAAAATTCACGTCAGCGGTCGGGCATGTTTGTATACTTTTATCTAAGTTATCTCTAACTCCTGACTAGTTTCAAGGCGAGAAAAGCATTTGTGTCAATTTTTAAGATAAGAAACTCAATAATGATAGGTGTAAAATGACAATAAAGTGTACACTTATTTTATCCATTCATAATGTTGCAGAGAGTAAAATGTTTTGGTGAAACCAGTTTGTGCTTTTGCTCCCTTTTTTTCGTTATTGATCCAAATGTTAATAAAAGGTTTCTAATCAGAACACAAATAGCGTGACCAAACAAATATGAATTTTTGCAGATAACGAAGCTGACAGCAATAGAAAGATTTAATAACACGTTGAGTAGGAAAACGAATGTTACCGAAGGTGATATCAGCTCAGGTTACTATCAATTGTTGGGCAG
This sequence comes from Fasciola hepatica, assembly GCA_948099385.1. Classification (NCBI taxonomy): domain Eukaryota; kingdom Metazoa; phylum Platyhelminthes; class Trematoda; order Plagiorchiida; family Fasciolidae; genus Fasciola; species Fasciola hepatica. The sequence goes on along the minus strand of CANUEZ040000052.1, from coordinate 656,329 downwards.
TTGCTTTTTATCAAAATATTTCCGATGACAGATGAATAACGTAAAAGAAGATCCAATTTTGGATTACTTTTTCCTGGTACGAAACAACTCAATGGGCCCAGCTTAGATTAGCTGAAAGACCTGAAGCCAATCCCGGAAGAATTATAATGATGTAGAATAAACCGGAGGTGGCGTTTTAAAGGGACGTTCTTCGTAGAGAGATTTAGCCGGTTTAACGCTCGCTCGTGTTCCCTTTTGGAAGGACCTCATTCAAAGTGAATGAATCGCCGTGATTAGTGAAACCTCGAACAAGAATTTCCCTTTATCGTCAGCTCGCACAATATCACAGCAATCAAACCATACGTTGTTTTGTTTGCGTGATTTCGGTAAAAAATGATGAAATTTGAAGTAGTTTATTGAGGATGTGAAGAATAACCCAAAAATTCCACAGCCGGCCAGATATCTCACAAAAAACCTTTTCTTCATGTTGTTCTAGCTCATTCGACCCCCTGGCTATTATCGTTTTCAATCTCACGATGAACTCTAACCTTGCTGATCTGCTGTAACTAATTCATTCTGCGACAAGTGCCGAAGAATTGTCCGGTAATCTTCAAGTCTGACAGACACTTCAAACCAATTTGGTTTATTGAGAAATGACTTTCCATCCCAGCCTTCAAGTGGACAACTTTCGTGACTAGCGAATATGTTGCACCACTTTGCGGAATCAATATCTTACTCCATGTCTGTCCCTCGGTTTACCGTTCCAATCTGAAAATTTAACTACCATTTGCTATTTTATGTAGCTTTAACCTTAATTAGCGGCTGCTGTTCTTGCTCCGCATTGTCTCTGTGATTCTGACTAACCGGCAAGCTCGCTGGAGCGTGCTATGAATTAGGAAGCAAATTTTCCGAATTTATTTTAGTAGATAACGCTGAAGTCGAGCAGCTTACCTCGTTTATTCCTTCGGGAGTTTTGAGAAAGATAAATTCTAAAAGCTCCACTACGAAATGAAGTATTCTGTGAACTAAGTTCAGTGCAGTAGTCAACTAATAAAGCCAATATTATATATGAAAAGTTTGAAATTTTCTGACTTCAATTCCAAAAAATAAGTGTTCCGGGTTTAAAGCTTATGCCACTCTAATACCCTAGATTTCACATCATACTTCTGCAACAGTGTAAGCTTTTATGCTAACGTACTGTCGGAGAATGAAGAAAATTAGTCGAAAAGAGAGATTATCTAGAGTAATTTTTCCGGTTGTATTGAATCCGACCACTGTACTTTAAGCATACCACTATTTCAGCCCTGAAAGACAAATATTGACAGACACATTTAACTTTTGGATGATTTTGACACGTGAGTGTGAAAAAACTTCGCACAAGCATTGTTCCTTAAAAAGATAGTGTAACTGCATTGGTTCAGTCGGGGCTAACACTCAACCCGCCTTTCCTAACTGACCAGAGCCATCTTGATGACTCATGTGATGTGTAAGCGGCGCCTATTCAGTATCAAGGTCAGGGCTTGATAAAATAATATCGCAAGTTACTCGAGAGTGGATCGATAAGGTGGATCGACAGGATGGCAGAGGAATCCTGTCAAGCAAAGATTAACCCTAACACCAGCCATTTAAAAGATTTGGTTGCCAAAAAATCAGCTGGACCAATAAGTTTTGTGAAACGATAGGTTAAAGGAACCAAAATCCCACGGAAGCAAAATGTTGTGCACAAAAAAGAGCATGTTTTGGGGCAAATAAGCATTCGTCCTGTCTACAAAGGGACGGTACAAAACAGTTGGCTTAGGCTGAGGACGTCTAAGAATGCCAGCCTTGTTGATCAGTAGATATTAAAAAAACTTGGCACTGAACGAACTGGTCACAAAAATCTTTTAACCACCCTGATAAGCAATACCCGCAGCAAACTACTTGTAGTGGGGAATTGCTATTACAAAAATAGTCACTTTACTGTCTAGTCTGACTGCGTAATACTGACTTCCAACTTATTTGAAAGCCAGATTGAATTTCGGAGTAAAAAGCCCCTAAAACCATTCAACGAACAAAAATCGGTAAACCTTTTGATTCGGCTGGAATATATTTCCAAGTTACAAAGTAAACAACATTTTGAAGTTTAAATTTCGTATCTTTCATTTAGGGTGAACTTTACCACCAGGATAAAAGGCGTCTTTGGTGCGTTAGTTTATTTTGTTGAATTATGGAGCTAATTTGTTTGAACAATAAGCTACTCGGAGGCAAGTTACCGACGACCTCTCCGTTTATGCCCTACCCTGATACAACAGGCCTTTGCATACGTGCACAGAATCTTCCTGGAAATCAGTAGTATTTTCAGGTGAACGTGAAATAATCCACGGTAAAATTTACAGTAGTATAGACACAACATCACTATTCAACAAAAGAACTATACGACAAGGGGAATACTGGCTTTTCAGTGTAACACGTTTTTTATCAGATTTTTCCCCGGAAGTACTATTTTATCCTGTGGGAAAGTTGTTGATACTTCAGTGCTCTTATAGCATACTGAATGAAGCAGGCGTGTAGATGAACAAACGTATTTAAAAAAACCTTTACAGTGAGAGTGTTTACGCACCCACTATATCAGCCAGTATCGGCCGGCACCCAACTTCCCATCCTAGGGGAATGTAACACAACGAGACCTCAGTTTTTTGCTCCGGTTCGGGGTTACAAAAAGTACGTCCCTATTTGTGTTTTTATTAAACGGCATATAAATATCTTTGTTTTTCGGTAAAAGCGTTTTTGCAGTACCACAGCTTTTTACCTGAACATATATAAGTATGACAGCCAGATAATCAGCTCCCAGCCATTTACAATTTTTGCCGCCATAAATATTGACTAACAATGTGGATAAACTTGACAACTTTTTTCTCATATGTATAACGGGGCAATAATCGTGGAAGTCAGGGAATCTTATCATGACGGCATAAAGAACGCCTGTCGCCATCAAACTGATCAGTTGCAAGCATTCATTCGAAGACAAACTGCGCCTGTCATGTTGTTATCCCGAAAAGTTTCGGCAATCTTTCAAGGTGAGACGTAACTGATTTATCTCAGTGTGTCTGAAAGCTTCGCTTGAGCAACTATGGAAGAGTTGATGCTCATGGTCCTTTTGTTTCAAAATAAAAATATGACAAAAATGAACTCATCGGTTACTTGACCTATCTTCTTCACTGACTCCGTGCGAATTTTAATGAAGCAGTGTCTACTATCTTCAGACTGAAATTTGTTAAGTTTAATTTGTCTAAAAACAGATACAACTCCCGTCGTCACATTGTTTGTACTGAGAAACTCGTATATTTTTACAAAAGCCTAGAGATTATAGTACAGTTGAGGGCATTACTTTCGGAAACAAAAGCAGATAATCAGTGTCGAAAATAACCAAAAGTAAATGTATGCATTATCACGAACAATAATATCATTAACCATTCTGGGTTTTTGACTTCCGTGATGTAAGTGTGCTTATTCACACAAACATACGCTAGGGAAATAAAGATGCAGGGCAGCAGCGGTTGAAGGTGTAGGTTTGTATACTGTTTACGGGCTGTGATCAGACGATTCTGCCGATGGGACTTACTCCCCTTATTCGCGGGTTAAAACCCCGCGCCCGTCGCCGGTCATTCTCCCCTTAGAAGCCCCTAGGTGGCCGCAACCTGCTTTCTGAAGTATTTTACCATTATAACATAATGAACGAAAGTAAGTAAAAATAAGGAGATAAATTACTGCTAAGGATGTGAGTAGTATCATTAACTTTCCCCCGTATAGTCCCGAATACGTGTCTTTATATTTGTGAAACATTTACAGTGGTTGCTTGGAAATTTACGTTTTTCCTGTTCATACTTCAAACGCCATTGGGTGGCGGCTGCCGTCTTCTAGTTTCACGCAACTTGGGATAGCCACTTCATTTCTAGCTGTGGAAAAATAATACGTCTACTATGACCGAGGTGAAATGTGAATAAAAAGGTAATAGAGGTGGTGATTAAAATCCGACTGCTTTTTTGTGGTAGTATTCCCCAACATTTTAATAAATTCTAGGATGTCAAAATATGGAGATTATTTACCCCAGACGAGAATTTAACCCAGTATCCCCAAACTGGTTACCACTTCTGAATAATAAACCGCAAAAGATGGAATATCCTAACCTATATATGACGTTTTTTAGTCAAGTATATATCAGTTCTCTATGAGTAAAACAGCTCAAACTGCTATGCCCTAGTTTCTGACGAAGAACCATTTACAACCGATACGGTTTGTGTTTAAAACTCTACGCTTGTATACAAGAACTTTGGGCTTTTTATTCGTCTAATACAAGCACATTTATGATCAGTGTTTGACAGAACTCCTACGTTTTATTCGAATGAACTATGTAGATTTTTCCCGAACACCCAATTACCTTGGAAGATGATCGATACTTTTATGAAAGAAAGAAATTACGGAAAATGGACAAAAAGAAACCGTGTTAGACTACCAGTGTGGAAAACTAACTACTGCCTCTTATTCACCAGAAGGTTGCAATCTAACCTCCGTGAATTGTTTTGTACTTGTGAGCGAGTTCTCCCGTGATGAAAATGTTTCACAGCTGTTGGAAAATAAATATCTCAGTATTTTATGTGTCACTTATAGGATACGCGTTATTGGTCGCGGAATGACGAAACTAACAGGCATCAGTTAATTATTGATTGATCTAGTCTATAAAACCTACTGTACTTCTTTGTCAGAAACCGATAACAAAGTATCAAAGGATCATCTACCATGATTAAAATTACTTCGTCATCGGCGGATGTGACATTATCGGTGGGCAGGTGTCTAAGAAAACCGTTAGCCTACGCTGAGAGCAAAAAGCTCTATACAAATTGTTGAGAGTACTTATTTACGGCACCGACCGCAAACGTGTACTACAAACGGAGAATATGGGTTAAGTGTAAATAATTAAAATATTGCAATGATTATTGACTGGGATATTCCTGTTATGCGACAGCTGCTGAGTTTTTCAGTCATCACATAGAACGCCTTGTTCAACACTTAATTATTATATAAAAAATGAGGTTTGCTTTTGAAACGCGAATTTCCGAGACCATTTGCCAAATGACAACATTTACGGAAAACACCTCGAAATAATACCAAAACTCACGAACACCATGAAATGTAAACACCTTGATTATTGATTGTTAGCGAGCTCAGACTACTAAAATGTAGCCTTTCAGAATAGCTTACCACGGGAAGCACGTCAAATCAATATAAACAGCTTTGAATAGAAGTTATTGTTTCGATTTTGTCGCTTACAACGACTCCAATTTTGGCGACAAACTCTCTTGCAATTTGAGATAAAACGGAGGCGCGAATAGGGGAGAACTGCCGGAGGTATACGGGACAAAATCGTCAACCTATCAAGCTTTACGGTGACGACTGAAAATGTTGCGTGCTTCCATTGTCTCATCAGACAGACCACGATGTGTTCAAAGAAAATTGCACACACACACTGCGTGAGCACAACCAACTGGGCGGATGATGTACAGTTGAATGAGTTTAGAAACAAATGCGCATTGAGTCTGGGATACGTCTTGTTCTCTATAATGGATGATCAGAGAGTCAAATTGACTAAACTCTTCATATTCGCTCCCGATTAGTTTTTATGACTACTTTGGACTAGAACATGAAATATCAGTGGTTGAATAGTAGAGCCCAAGTCTTTAATTAAATCATCAGAAAAAGAAACGAAACAGAAAAATGTTTTGTAACAAATAGTTTACGGTGAATAACTGAGAAAATTGAAAAAGAAAAACTGAATAGAGGGATGATGTTACAAATATCCTTTTCGATCCGGAACATCTACCACGTGAATAACAGCAGTTCAGATTATCATGATTGGTTCATTTGTCTACTGAAGCAAATAAGGTCAAGTAAAATCAACAACATTGACAATTTTAGCTCTGCTCGTTCGGCTTCAAGATCACCTTCAAGTAAATCACGTGGTATGAGGAGAAACATTATCGACCAGTGCGAATAGTTTGTTCACAAGTGAGGCCTTAGGGTGCGATATTAGGATAAAACCTATTGGAATCAAAATGTTTGTTTAGTTTCGGCAGTGTTTGCTCATCTTCTAAGCGTGTTGATCACACTGCAGCCTTTCAAGACCGAAAACCATTGAACATCTAAAAATGTTCCATGGAAACAGTCTTTAAACTACTACAAGTAGAGGAAAAAAGCAAAAGTATTTCAGTTACCAAATGGTAACCTACTTGAGAAAATACAGATCATGAAATCACATCAGAATAATATGTAAAGTGAATAATAAAACACATCAGCAACCTTCATCTTCAGTGAAACGGACGCTACCGAAATTCGAATGAAAAATATTGTTTTTGTACCTACTCCATGATAGATTCGCCGCGTTGTATCAAAATTATAGTCTAAAAGGGGAATCTAGCTAAAATTAAATGCTTTTTGTATGTAAGTATCACAGAGGTTTGTGGACAAATGAAATATTAAACATGGTTGTCACCATATATTTTTGGAGCCTGCAATTGGGTGCATACGGACATGTAAACACTTTTTGTTCCCATGCCTGAGGGCCCAGGTGCGAAAGTGTTTGGATTCCTTTTTTGCCGTACTCAGTCAATGGCCACGAGGTTGCGGACCAACAACTTACTTGGTTAACTTTTATTCAGCTAAAGATTACGCGCGAACTTCGAACGATTTGCTCTTCCCGCCACGATTAGTCAGCTTCAAAGACGAAGAATTAGGAGATTCAGGGGGGAGGGGGAATCAAAAAAGTTATATTTGGGTTTGAGCTATTCAATCAGGATGGAACACGAATATGTGCACCCTAGTAATCAGTGGGCGTGTCTTTATTTCGCGCGGGACGTGTTTGAGTTGCATTGATCGTAAAACACTGTTTCGTCTCACGTCCCGTCATGCGTTCCAATTTCGACTCAAATGTTTAATGTGAAGGCAGCCCGTCGAATTCTGCCTTCGGAAAGGAGAACACGTTTCAGACCGAGACATTGGGGGAAAATAACTGCGCAGCTTGCACATATTCTTAATAGTGTAAAGACAGATAATAAGCCGTCGAATTTCCCTTGGCAGTTGTGTTCGCGAACCTCCAATGATCCATGGAGTGAAAAATTGTCGTTGAGGACAACTATCTGTTCTTTGTGACATCAATTCTTGAATTACGGGAATATTTCATTCATAACCGGAGCGAATTTCTCCCGTTCGTACTGCCTCTAACTGAGGTCGCCGACAAGGCTGCCCATGTTTTATCGCAGTCCAAATCAATAATCTTGTCGTGTGTGATGACTTTATATTCGTCAAGATACGTTTTACGGAATGGATTTATTCCACAAATGTTATCCTTGCTAGCGTTTTACGGTTCACTAGACAACAGAAAATGAAAAACAAAATAAACCAGTCACCAGAAAAACTAGAACAAGATAAAATTTCCTCTGGGGAAATCACTACATGTCCCTTGTCTTATTTCATGGATGCCTTGCTGAACCTCCGTTAGTGGGAAAGGAAGGATTCCGAATGTTTTTGTACTCATCAAAAACGAAGTGATTGATAAGTGACAAGTAAGGTGTCGACTTGCACATTTGCGTATAGTCTATAAACTAGATTACAAAATTCACTATTTTTTATATTTCCTTGTGGCTCTTTCGAATCTCGTGACTAATCTGCGAGTTCCCGAAGTTGTCGGACGTTAACGAGAATTTACGCCGTCTAACTATCAGGTTATTGACCTGAAGTACTGCTATATTCTACTCTGAGGGCGAATTCTTAGAAAACAATTTCCATAGAGCAATACTGCTATCAAAACAAACACTTGGTGACTTACCCAATCGAAGACCAGCCATTGAACGGACTTTCATTGAGGATCGGTCAATGCGCAGCAAACTGATAAACAAGCATAAAAGCAAAACATATATTCACTGGCACACCTGTTTAGCCCCGGATTCGTGGACAATAGATGGCAAAACAAAAAGACAGCTTCAGTTTCTCTGAAGTAGACGTATTATTAGTTAGTCTAGATTGCATGGGAAATAGAAGCCCCAAAATCGATTTCCCGGTCTACACATTTGTCGTTGGTTCCCGTCTGTTTGTTGCCGTTCAAGGTCTCGTAGCGTACTCAGAGATCTAAGCAAGAAAGAACATCTTAGCTTCACAGGTATATGTTTCTGGAGAAATATGGTCAACAAACCAGTACTTAAAAACTACATGTTTCGTTAAACCATCCACTAAGTCCATCTTGAAAGGTATTACAATTTCTACTTTCTTTTGAGCGAATTAAGAAAATGTGCGTGGTCTTCACAAAATCCTCAGGATTGCTTGTTTTTGATTAGTATTGTCTTGAGTTGGAGGATTGCTAGGAAGAACAAATTCTTTCAAAAAATGCATCTGAAAAAGTTGTACTCTATAATTTATTTTCCAACAACATTGAACGAGGAAACCCCACTCTTAGGTCATTTTGTGTTCAGACTGACCGACAAAATAACATCCTAATGCCTTCGATTGAATAAACAAAGGTATTATATAATGGTTTGTTTAGGGCTGAAAGCATCTTCCGTTTTACTGTGCCAATGACTGATAGCCAAATAAAGGATAGATTATTCACAAAAAGCATTTATTTCGTAAACTTCAAGCTTTTTCTAACGAGTATGTCCATTAAGCTATAAGGATTGTCTGTTTAGCGTGCGCCTTTGATTTCGCAGTCTGTTCTCTAACAACGTTTGATTTATTGCTGTTCATGTGTGCCTACCACTGAATTGCTAATTTTAGTTGGGACTGCGCTAATTATTCAAAGTTTTATTATTGAAAATGATTATATTATTTCGTAGGGTTTTAAAAAGTGAATGAAACTATGAAACATAGCAATTTATCCTCCTAACAAATTCTGTACAAATCCCCAGATTGATTGTTGCCCAGTACTATAATTTTCCGTTCAACGTTATTTTCTCCCGTCACGATCTGAAAAATATCCGTGTCTGCTTTGTTAATAATCCCTTATGGCAGAGTGTTAGGAGGGCGATTTGACAGATGATAGCTTCTTAAAAAAATATAATTTAAGCTTCACGAGTCTAGTTATTGCATTATTTCTTTTCCTTTCTAACCTTGCAATAAAACAAAGTACGTAATTTTAATTATTTGCTTAAATGAATCAAACCAGTTTGCTGAAGCAGTAAATACTTATTCATGAGAGAATTGAGTCGTCAGTTGAGACACACGTCTGACAACTTGCGACGAGTAACCAAACACTTGAAAACTGATGACTTTGAAAGTTCGGGTTATTAAGCCCGGTATGCCCTTGGTCTTTATGCTTACCTTTCAAACTGTAAACGTTCTATTCGCGGGCAAAATAACATACTGATCGACATAACCTTTAGGGCGGACATCTCCGTTTTTAGTAAAAACTGAAATTGCAGAATAAAAACTAACAATATGTAGGGAGCATGAGTGACTTATATAAATGAATAATTCACAACTGTTGCCTTACTCAAACTTCTCTTGCAGCGACAACAAAAACTGGGTGCTGTTTATTATCTTTGACGCAAGCGTCATCTCTTTAAAATGGGAATCCTCCATAATTTTAGTGTTTGTGTAATGCACAACAAATCGGTAGGTAAAACCCCTGACTTATTTTGTTGTTCAAAAGGTTCCTTTCTAGGAGGACGTTGTAAGAACTTTACCCCACCCCTGAAATCATGCGAAAACAATGGAGTCTGACAAAAGTCCTAGTGACTTAGGTGCCTTTATTTTGTTTTTGAGGCCTTATCTATTACTTAACACGTTTGGCTTCTATAGTGATTACCAGCTCTACTGTTTTGTTCAAGATGAAATTCATATTTGTTTTTCCAGAAATTTTTCAATTCCTGGTGATAAAATGCTGTGTTCATGTTCGTCTCATGCTTATTTGTTTTTTTATTGGATTAAACCTCTGATCTCAGAAATGTGCGTTTATTTTTCCACAACAGTAAAACAACTAAATTCTGGAATGGCCTTCGGAGGTGGAAAACCAGGAAATGAACAAACACTAATAACTAAAGCTTTGTTCGAAAAACCGGGTGAAGGATATCCAAATGATTTATTGCATAACTGTTACCGTGCTTTGTAACCCATTAATTGATATGAATGTTTAGTAATTCATTCGACCCAGTGGGTAATAAATGGTGTGCATTTATTTATGACAGCAAAAAATCGCTGCTGAAATATAATAGGTTTAGAAGTGAATCATGTGAATGGTTAGAATTCATTTGGGTCAAAAGAAGATTGAGTTTGTTTAATTGCCCAATCAAGGTCAGAAAAATTTAATAACGGTTTACCCTCATCAGTGGTTCCTCATAACAGCGTTCAAACAGGAAGTAGCTCCAGTTAGCAAACATATGACAATTTTGAACTGTTTATTTCGCAGTGACACAATGACCTCAGCATCTGATCGGAAATAGAGTTAGCATGAATGATGATGGAATGAGGAGTTGAAAATGATAAAACAGTTTCGGTTACTGGTCGAATCCTCAGGGAGCTCTCTTCTGGTTGGGTTTTGATACGGTCCAGCTGTGGTGCTTCTTTGGTAAAATGCGTGGATTTGCGAGGAGATTGTTTGTTTTCAGTTATCGTGCAACAAACGACAAGGCTTCAACAGGAAATAAAGTGGTACATGCGGGCAGAATTTTGCTCTGTAACGGATTATTTCGGAGTGCTTCCGAGATAAAGTGCTTCCCCGCGTGACAACTAACATTTTTTTTCTAGCACTTATCGACTATTAGCTGTGTACGTTTATTTCCGAAAAACTGATTGTTGTACAGTGTGTTTCGAATGGCCGTGATTCATTTATCAATTCGAGGGAAACAACTATTTAGCTGAACATGATCACTAGATTAACCAAGGGTACAGACACACGGATGTTTCCGGAAATCTCCGCTCTTAGCAGTTGCCATCATATCCAAAATACAGTCCAGAAAGCAAAGTTATTAGCTATAGCTGCGAAGGATCCACCAGGACTAAACCCGGTTTGCGGCACAGACTGCTTGAATTCACCAGGTAAGTTGGGGTGGGTTTTATTAAAACATTTTGTGCTGTCATGGTGGAGAACTTTAAAATAATCATGATATATTAAATATTTTCTGTCAGTCACTTGACTTCACGTGATCCGGAAAGATAATTATCAGTAGCTATGAATAAAATGAACACGAAATGACATTCGCTTCCCAAACACACCCAAGAGAGGACCAAAAAAATGGAATACTTACGGTCAAAAACAGCTGAATCCCTGTGAGCTTTTCCGATAATTCAGGTTTCGCCTCTGCTGAAGACAGAAATAAACGGTCTAAGAGCTTGGGAGTCAACGTTTCGAAAAAGTTATCAAACTTACTATTATTATTTATTGCGCAATTAAGCTACCATGAAAAACGAATTAACCGACGAGAAGTATTCCTGGGTGTGAAAATTAGTAAAAAATGGTCGATGGTAGTAAATGGAATAAACAGTACACTGGCTTTTATGACCGCAACAGAAGTTGGTCAGATGATACTCGCAGATCGAGAATTCGCACGTCTTCATGTTAGTTCAGATTATATAAGTCAGCAAAAAACTGTCAAGTTTCGAAAGTAAGTGACGGAAAATAATAAAAATAATAGGACTGTTAAAAAAAGAATAGCACCAGAACAACTGGATGCAAGTGGGTTTCGTTTTTTTGCTCGGATACCCTTTGTTCTGTAGAACTGTTTGGTTACAAATTTTGTTCTGAACAGTGTTGGATATTGGAAAATTCATTCTCGTTGGCAACCTTGAATGCCTCCATCAGAACAGAAAATAACGCAAGAAGAAGGAGGATCGTGGTTTGGTTATTTACATCAATTCCGAGGGCTTTGGCAAGTCTGAAGTTGTTTTTACTTTCTCTGCCAACGGAGCTGACTGAGTGGTTCTTAAATACCATTCCAAATTCTTGCTTCTTCAAGGAATTGTGACCAGTAATCTGTACATAGCTCTCGTCTGCTTCCAGGGGGACAGCAATCTGTTCTCTGGCGCTTTTATATCCGTGTTGACTACATTACTATCTGCGTCTGGATGCATTGGTGTCGATGATTTTATTCGTGCGCTTGGGTATCCCTTAATTGTTTTGGTTCAGATGGCCTCTGTCTTATTCCAACCAGCAAAATGCTGTTTTCGACGGAATTTCCACCAACTATCCCACACCATTTCATTTAAAACTAAAGGCAGCTGTTTCAACGAATGACCGCTTTTTTGTTAACATCAGACTCAAAGTTTAATCACTCACCAGGACAAAACAAACACCGATGGCCTCTGGAAACTATCACCCAACAATGTAACCTTTTTCATAGATTCCTTTCCATTACTTTTTCGGGGTTCTCTCCCGATCGCTTTCTCTGGCTGCTGGGATTATTTACATAGATACCGAGCGCAGTATTCGATTTGTGTTGTTCTATAGGGACAGTATTTTTTAACAGCGGCAGAATAGCCTCCCCATGGCTTATTTCTTTGAGAAGGCAAGAAAGAAAAGAACATGCCCATAAACTATACGTGTAGGATTCTGTGAAATAACACTCTAGCCTGATCAAGCTAGAAATACGACGGATAAATACGACATTTACCCGCCGGTTCTTCTGTACCACTAATATCAATCTTTTCTGATGCGGAATTCGGCTTCCATGTGGACAGCTGGTCCTGCCAGAGGACTACGATATGGATGTCTACAGCCTTAAAGCCACTTTGTTTTATCCTTTATTAGATATCTTACCATCTAAATTTCCTTCTTTTCTCCTATTTGAAGCAAGTCGGCCATCCGTACTTATGTGTTCCCTCATGAGTAGGTCTGTTGATGATGGTGTTAGTCCTGCCTCCAGGAAACCCGTGGGAGTCGTACCTTCTGCCAAATATTTTTTTCCAAAATGTTATCAAAGCGCTTTCGTCTCATTCACATCACTTCTATTGCGCTCAAACTGGTCGAGAGCGCTATGCTAAACCGATTACGTCCTTCTTTGTTATTTGCAAACAAACCCAACAGATGCACTCTTGATGTAGTTGCCTCTTTTTCCATTTCATTTCAAAGCACATACACAATTCCATGAAATACGTTCTATGTATTTTCCTCGACCAGTCCTCTTCTTTTGATTCGGTTACCCATCCCCTACTTTTTCCAAAGCCGAAGTTTTTTGACTCTCCCACTTCTTTACTCTCGTTGCTCAAAGGTTACTTTTCCAGCTGAACTTAACGTACTAAAGTTGGTACAAGTTTATCAAATCCTTTGACAAACAACTCAGATGTTCTTCAGGGAGCCTTTCTCTCCCCTTTTGTCTTCACTACATATATCGGAGATATGACCAATACACCACCTTCAAAACATTCTAAATAAGCCGACGATGTGGTGCTCTGTCAACCTGTTTCTAACCAAACAGACGTGAACTCTTTTTTGGCAACCTCTTGATATTCAGTAGTTTTGTCCAATTCTGGACTAAAACACAACACTTCCGAGTGTTTTCCGTGCGTGTCCTTCTTTTCTCGTTTTCCTTGTTCCAGTGACTCTGTCCAATACTTACTCGTTACAGTCAGCACAAATTTACAGTAGTCTTATCATATTTTTGATTACTTTGGAAAACTACATAGGCTGTCCTTTTAAATTCTCGGACCAAGACCATTTGTTACCGTACAAGCAGTCATTTTTCACTTTTTTCCAACAAGGTGTTCTTCGAAAACCTACTCCACTGCTCTCCCGTAATGTTCCCTGGTATACATCGCAACCTCTCCGTTATCCATACTTTCCACGTTTAGACTTATCCCCTCCGTTGTAAACAGCTATCGCGACTCTAAAGTGCCCTGTATAGCACGTGTTCTAGTTGGCAAGATGAAAGTCACTTCGCACGAGCATCGTTGGCCGAACCAGTTGTTTTTCTGCCGTATTCCTTCTGTATGTTTGCGAAAAGGTAACAGTAATCAGTTTCTCTATTTTCGTCAGAAATGTGAGTTTTTTAAATTGTAGAAGCCCTCAATGAAGTACAACTCAACACAAAGCAGTACAATATAATCCTTTTTTTATAGCTTGATTTTCTAAGCTCCTGCATTCCCACCCCAGCAGAGCAAAATTAAGACTTTTAACTCAATTTGTTAGATTTAATAGCTTATCTAGTCGAATGAGTAGACGTACGGTTTTTCGATATGCGTCCCATATACCTTTTATGCTCCACCGTTGAATTATTATTGACTCTCGTAAGTGATTTATATTACCGAGTCGACTTGTTTTCGTATATCCACATTGGCAATTATCATACTTCGTTCCATGTGTGAAGTTAACTGGATTATTTCGCAGTCCGTTCAGAAAATTCGGGATCACCTCAAATCGGTCGAAGTCCAGACATACGATGGAATTCTAGTGTATAAAACTGGAAGCGCTCTCAGTAGCCAAAAATATATGATCGACTGTATCGTTTGGAGAGAGAAGGATAGAGAGAGTAGTGTTAATTGTGTAAACTAGAATTCGGTCGGATTTTATTATTTCAACCGAACAGCGGTGATTTCAATTTTTTTGAACTAACCGCACAAGAAAATAGAGGTCAGAGACGGACTTATTATAAATCAGCGGTGGATTTTCAGTTGAACTGTGACAACAAATAGCCACCTTCGAATGTTGCAATAACACTCGTGTCAGATGAAAATAAATATACCACATGCTGTCATTTTAACTCATTCAGTTTTAAAATGCTTCTTGACCATAAACCTTCGAAAGTTGGAACTTTTGCTGTGTACGACAATTATCTGTCTAGGTAAAACTTAACACTAGCAGTGCGCTCAATCTCTATAGGCTGCTTATTTTAGCTGAATTTATCAAATACTCTCAACATAGCTTCTTTTTCAGAGCAACATCAGAATCTTAGAAGTCGTCTGTGAAAACCAAAATATCTGCGTTACCGCTCTAATCTACTCGAAAAATTATGAAAATAAATTTGCAAAATATTTGCAACATTTCACATCCACTGACTCCAAACTGGGACTCGAATGAGGCATGCACGTTTTTGAGTAAAAGATCTTCTGAGAAGTTATTAAGTTGAATCAATCCCCGCTTTCGAATAGCATTTAAGTAAGAACAGCGTCTGCCCTAAATTCTATTGCACACTTATTCCCTATATGCTTCATATTTTTTAATTTTTATCATAGAAAAATGTTTAGATGAATCCGCGGTGGAACATATTTTGTCGGTAATAACACAAGTCACAAATTAGGGCGGTGCCTTTTCCTCGAGAACAAACATAGTCAGGACAGAACAAATTTATTCGCTCCGTGAAGGTGGGACACAAAGAAAACAGCACAGAACTAGAATGAAAGCTAAACCTAAGTATTGAGCACATATCGCATTCCCGAAGGGTTCAAATGACACTACTGGCACTGTTTCGTTTGAAATAACGCACAAACCAAATTTACAAAAGCAATTGAGTTCACCAGAAATGAATGCACTGCTAAACGTTTCCTGCTTTTTCATCTCCTCACCTGTATTTTTAAGTACTACTGCGTGTACCACCTTGCGTGTTGCTGCAGCGCAAACAAGAAAATCATTCGCATCACGAGAAAAATCTTTCTTGAATCGTATTCTCCCATAACGTAGAGACGCGATCAGGCCATTTTTATTGCTCTTCACTTGGAACGTCTCAGGCTTTACCGTTGAACAGACTTGAGCTAATAATATGAAAGTTTTGGAATTTATACAGTCAGCAATTGCTCGAGCAAAATTCACTTTGCTCTATAAAACAAGCCACTTCCACTTCCTTGTAGCAACAGTTCCGTTACCCGTGGATGGCTCTGAAAACAAGTAGGAAACCAGCCGTACAAAGCACTGTTGACAGCATCACAGAAACCGATACATGGATGCAAGATTTATTGTCAACCTGATGTTCCTTGGCACCAACCAGTTTTAAAGCTGTCTCCATTTCTTGCACTCATATGGCCTTAAGTTTTCCTACACCGAATACAGAAGCAGTTCTGTTTACAGATATCAATTCTTGTGAGAATGAATAATCTTTACATTATCACTAGGGTTCAATTATTTCTTTCTCGTTGGCCGTCCCACCGCGATTCGTGGGCACTTGTGAGTTCTACTGCAGTGGTGTGAAAGATGCGGTAATTATATCTAATGAATCAAATAGGCTGGCCAGCTGTAAGATAGAAAGCTGAAAGTACTTTTGCAATAGCCCTCACCACGGGTTTCAACGGATATTGCAAACGATTTGGCGAGCACAGCAATACACAGCATATGCGGAATTCATGATTACTCATTGACGCTCTTTGTCAAATGATTCCAATAATCTTCGTGAACTACAAGAAAGACCTACGATATCAACACATGTATAACAAAGTGTAACAAAAGAAAAATGAATGGATAAGAAAACTGGTGAGAACTCCGATTTAAGTAATAGAACTCCTGACTAGTTTTTCAACTGATTCATTTTGTAATATCAGTACGTTACCCAACGTAGCAATGTATATAAGCAATGTGTAGGTATTTCATTTGGTATGTCAGGAAACATCGGTTACTTGCGTTCAAACAGCTTTCCATATTTCTTGATGATGAACCATTTAATGAACAAAACATGTCTGCAGTCAGTTATACCGACCACGCGGCTAAGCTTCATGGGCTGGTCTTAGGAGAATGCTCTTGATTCACTTCGGCACCCATGGAGAAGTTCTTCATCATAGTTGCTCACTGGGAAGATAACGGATTGTTGTCTATCAGAAATGGTGAAGAAAGCGTTAAATATCGTGTATTATTGAGGCAAAAATAACCGTTCGAAGCCCACAGGGACTTCTCACTGGTAAGTTTTGTCCCACAATTATTCACACCAGTTCGATGTTCCAGTTGTGGCTCACTGGACGTGCACCACTGCTGACGCCTTTCAGCATATTGCGCGCGTAAATTTATTGTAAACTAGTCTCGTTTCGTTTTCACTCAGAGAGTTGTATTTCATAATGGTTGTGGCCTTCTGGTAATATACGGCCTCGTCTGAGATATGGGCATACCTACTAGCCGCATAACAGACGATAACAGAACTTCCTATCCTAGAGTCTCGCCACCATTCGTGAATTACAATAGATATACAAACATAAATCTGTAATTACGCTCACATGTATTAAAACAAAACACGTACGTTACCGTCTTTCTGCACAAGTTTCGAGTAGACCTGTGTACGATAAATCAAATTTACAAATTTACTACAAACAGTAGTTTCGCAAGATCACGTGTTGCTTGGACATTATTTCTAGAGCACCCGTCTTGCCTTGAACATTGTTGTCGACCGTTAAAAATATATTTTCGGAAAGTCCTTACAGTCTATTAGAAAGCGTATAGAAGATATTTCAATACTGCATATTTTAGATTTTGTCGATAATACTGCTTTGTTAAGCCTCTCAAAACGGCAGTGACCTTGTGTCGTGCATATACGTTCTCGATACCGCAATAATCTTCGCAAGCACCCTAGTTATGTGAAAGGCCGATTCTCCAAGTTTTACGAAATACCAGCTATAATTATGAGAAACTGGTAGGTAAGAATAAATGAAGAGTTTGTTACATATTCAAATTATTTCAACTGCTCAAGATGTTGCAATTAATCATATTCAGGAATGCGTGTTTAACCATAAACTTTGCCATTTTCTTAGGTTGTTATATCTCAGATATCTTCAAAAACCTGCCAGTTACTAGGTCAGACCGACAGCCGATGATACTTTCGCGTCATAAAAGCATGTATCAGCGTTTCCCAATCCAATCAAACAATAAACCTGAGTTACAAACAAGATCAGTATTCATATTTAAGTATCCATATGTAACGGCCAGATTGGAGGCCGCCATCTTGTTGTTCGCTTAATGTAAGTGTTGGTGCCGTTGATACACTTACTGGGCCTCGGCTCATGAAGTTTTTCCCTTTTGTGCTTTTGCCGATCACACGTGCTACCCTCGTCGGAAGAGCATTGCCCCTGCCTGTTACATTTTTGGCACCCACGGCGGGACCGCATTGAGGGGAGTGGGAGGCCTTGGAGATAGACCTGATATGGGCCGAGGAGATAATTGTGAATTGATCTGAGGCGTAGATTCGGTGTGGCCCAGGAGAGGTCTTGTGGTATGGCCTACCCAAGGTGTGGTTCCCGGAGAGTTAAGGCTCCTGTAGTGTGTTGGAGTATGGAACACTGGGGGCAGTGTTCTTTTGTGGGGGGAGCAGTGTAACGGCCAGATTGGAGGCCGCCATCTTGTTGTTCGCTTAATGTAAGTGTTGGTGCCGTTGATACACTTACTGGGCCTCGGCTCATGAAGTTTTTCCCTTTTGTGCTTTTGCCGATCACACGTGCTACCCTCGTCGGAAGAGCATTGCCCCTGCCTGTTACACATATTTGGCGTAATTTTTTATAGACTGAAAAAATCGCAACTGTTTTGGATACAAAAATCACCGCATGACTGCTCCATACCGTTCATCTTATTTCAAGTACTTCAAAGTAAGTTAGGTTGTCAGCTGTGTTCTCATTTGAATAGTATGGAACTTAAATGGTCGGAGAGCCGAGGTTTAGAATCACGCGATAATTCCTCCAAAGTTAATTCGTCGGCTAACACGACTAACCTTCAGATACAATACCATACTTCTCATATCGTAAGTTGGATTTCGTTTTAAAATGCATATATATGCTTATTTCCATCAGATAAATAACCACCGGTAGACAAATGCCTTTTTCATATTTATCCAATACCGGCATTCTTTATCGTAGACTCTGGTATTTCACTGTATATTTTTTCATTCTTTTTGTCTAGAAAATTGAGAGTACATTTATTTAATCTGCCTTGATATTTGTAATAAATGTTATTAATCGCTTTACTCTCATTTGTTTGGTGAAAATCGAATATCTGCGGAAAAATGTAACCTGTTCCTGAATCAAATGTGGACCTCTCCATGGCCTCACAATGCTGGATAATCGTATTCCAAGGCAACTAAATATATCGCTTTCGATGTGCTCTTCAAATACTACTGTATTTGACTCATAGCCTGTTTCACAAACATTTACTTGAGAATAAAAAAGTAAATTGTTTCCCTAATAGGGAAGCGAAAATGAGTTTTGCCATTTCAACATTCAGTTCATTGTACAGGCCGCTTTAATAGAGATCAGTAGACTCCCCAGGTTTAAAACATTCTGCTAAAGATTCAAACCCTATGAGAAAAGTGAAATTTTGATTGAGTATTGTAGGCAGCAGAAAGAAAGCCACTGCGTTTATTCATGCAGTTTTCAATATAATATAAGTTTTTCATTGTGTATACGGATGTTTTTTCGTTTTGTTATTAACGCCCCATAACAAAAATCTAAGGTCACAGGAGAACTCTGGAGGCGTTGTGAATTACGAGGAGTTGTTTCCTGAAAGAACTCATTAGTTTCAAGGGATAATAGGATTCCGGGAATATCTTGTAATTAATTAAGAAGCTAATGAAAAAGCATCGGTCATTCTGTCCATAAAAAACCAAGTTCGATTGGGAAAGAAAAAGTGTGGTTTACTCATATTAACAAAGGACACCTCATAATTTTTCACAGTGAAGAAAGAAGCCAAAGACGGTTCGTACACGAACTTAAAATTCGTTTTGCTCCCGTGATGGATACATTTTAGTGAGTTATTCGTGAGAAGCAATAACCAAACCTTTCGACCCTTTAAAAAAATAAAGATGGAGTGCTCCATTAGGAATAAACTGAATTTGTAGATTCTTTCCTATCCGCGGTTCTTTTAACTTAACTTTCTATCGGTAAGCTACTAAGTAAAGGTTAAGCTTTATGCAGTGATAAATGTTTCTTCATGTCCATTCTGACGCGCTTGTGTGAACAAAATGTTCCCCCATTTTCCGATCCGAAATGAACTATTCGGTTCCCAGTTGTTATTTTTTCTCAAAGAAACTAAAATAAGTGAAATTTTGCAGTAAGTGGACAAAACATAAAATGTTGCTTTCACTTTACCTACACCGAGGCACTCACATATACTGATCATGTGATTGTTTATAAATGCAACGAATCTCCTCGGAGATCGTGAATAGAAACTTTGTGTGGATTTCAAAAGGGCTTCATGCGTAGTTGCTACGGCCATAATTCAGTTCATTGTCCAGGAATGAAGACGTTTTAAGGGAAATGTTATAAAGTCAAACGATTTGCCACAAACCGTCAAAGCTGATGTAGCACCCAAAGTTCAACTAATTCATTGTGTGTAATAATTTACTCAAGCTCGTACACAGATATCTATCATCGTAGTCGACTACCGATTGCCATGTTTAAACGCACGTGATGAAAAGACATTTTATCACGAGTTGAAGTGGAATAAACTGCATGGAACCAGCTGGGTTTGCCTATTGATAAGTTAATCGTCTCACTACTATTCACACTGCTTTCATGCCCCAGAAGTGATTCCGTGGATATGAAGCACTGCCAACGTTTCTTTATATATCGGATGAAATAGCTACTTAGTCTCTCCGGAAAATCCGGGATCAACTCATTCCAGTCAAAGTCCTGAAATACGTTCGAATTACATTTTTTTTACAACTGAAAGCACTCTCAGTGGCCAAAAGTGTACAGTAAATAACTGTTTAACAACAGACAGAGAGCAGTATCAGTTGTACAAACGTGATTTCGACTGAATTGAGGGGAACTCGAAATCTTTGAACAGATTTTACAATGGTTTCACATTTTTTCGGTGGTAAGCTGAATATTAACCCAGCATTGTGGACCGTTTCAAGTACGGGGTTAATCAGTTGTGTTTGCTTATTTTCTATTTCTGCGTACTGACTGCTGGTATTGACTAGACTGACGCATAATAATGTCCGATAGGCACATTTTTTGCTCTTACGCGAAAGCATCAACGCAAAACTCCCGTATTTTATACGTAGCATAACTGACAAGTAAAGCTGAGGTTTTAGGACAATAATCTATGTGGTCTGGTTGTGAGCTGTGAATAGTTGCACGGAGAATGTAGGCGAAACCGCATTTTTGTCACTACAGTTGGGCCGCAACTGTGATGAAATATGAACCCCTGAGGGTGAATGGAACAAGATATTTTACACAAAACTAACTGAAAAATCGTTCAGAAAACTATGTTCACACAAGTTATTTAATATAGCCGGCCTTTTTTATCCGGGACTTTTCACGGTCTCCTCGGCATAGAGCTCACTATGTTGGTAATGAAGTAATTCTTTATCTTAGGCACTGTGACATGTTGCACTTTCTAATAGAATAGCCTTCTGAGTACAGTTTCTTGGAAAACAGATACTTTTTCAAAATAACGTTTAGGTCTGCAATATTAGAAAGTAATTGTTTGAAAAGGACCTTAAATTTTCACCCGTTTTCAAAACTTTGCGATACGTAATGAACAGACAAATCACTATGAAAGATTTTATTTATTCAGACGCAAATCATTATTGTTGGTTGTTAGGATATACTGACATTTGACAGGATACATTTTAGGGGGAAGGTCCTACACCAAATGACATTTCTCTCATTCTCCTACGGTTCATCATAAATAAAACATTCACAACAGACCTGAATCCATCCCAAAATGATAGGCCTTGTGGTTTGAACCCCCTGATGAGATCACTAAGTACCGTCATTTGTTGGGATTGCAATGCAACTTTCACATCACGTGATATTAGCCACATTGTAAATTGCCGCTACCCTGTGTTCAACAGAGAGCGAGAGGGCATGAAAATATATATACGCTGGATTAACGACAGGGATTTCAGACTCCGGTTTTTGACCGTACTGTACACAAAGTTTTTCTATTAATTCGATTTGCTTGTTCTTCTATCTCTTGAATGTGTACTTAGGATATTTTTCTGTGATTTATCCAATAATCGGTACTCACATTTGTGATAAGACACTGAGCAAGATATGACAAAAAAAGATTCAAATTATGGGTCTCTGCAATGCAGCCGGGAACCCCTGGTGCCGAGAAAATTCGGTTTTGGTAGTTCTTTTCATTACAATCATGAGGAGTGCTCAAATTTCCCTCTTCTGAGCAAGTCAGTAAACCATCGTCAAAATATCATGAAATCTTCAAACTTTGAAAGAATTTCTCCCAACTTTATGAACAAGACACAACCGCGAAAAATATGTTGGCCGCAAAAGTGACCTCTATAGCCGATCTGACTATGACCTAGGGTAATTTACGTGGTTCTGCTGGTCAGTGTAATGATATTTTTATGCTTACCGGATTTTTTGGCTTAATTTGCTCAAGGCGTTTTAGCTTGGCGATCATGGTCACGTACTTTAAACTACCAAAAGCGCGGAAATGCGTATACGTAAATTAGGGAAAACGTGAATGAGTTAATATCACCTACCGATGACTTGATAAATATTAATTAAGACGCAAAGTTAGAATCACCTACTGAGTGAATTTTCGTGTGCGTCGCAATCGATACTCCCTGTAAATGCTCGACTAGCTGTTCAAGTATACAAGTTATGTATCAGATAAAGCAATCAAAATTAGCAAAGCATCTGTAAAATGTTTGTTTACTCGCAGTTCCTGGATGATGAGAGGACAAAAATAATAATTACATGACGCGTCCTTGCTACTCAGTCTCTGAGCAATGGACTATGTGAAGGCTGTGGACAGTCAACCCAAATAACTTGGCGCTCACCATTCTCGGCTCACAATCCTATGAGTTTTGTCCCAATGGCCCACGGTACTGAATGGGCACAAACTGCATCTTATTGCCCACGAGTAAATGGAAGTAGATGATCTTTATTTCAGCAGGATTTCATAAGTCTGTAAACAAATCAACTTGTAAGAAAACGTTTCACTCGACGATCTAATTCATCGGCAGTCTGGTTAGCACATCCAAATTCACTGTTTGAGACAGGTTATATACAATACTTTACAACAAATTTCCTCGTGGGTACAAATCAATTTGGAGCTTTGTACTGTCATTCGCCTACAGCAAGTGCAACCTCTTCGTGTAGAAATTTTTACTGATAAAACTGGTCCATACTTAGTTCTTTCTCTACAGGTAAGTCTGTAAATCTTTCTCTGTAGTCTATTATTTTTGATTCTTTCATCGGACTGACTAGAAGGCAGAGTTAAAAATAAATTCTAGAAGCACCTTTGGAACCACTTATCCAGGTGTGATCCTGTGTGATGTCAGTTGTTTTTTACTCTGCAGAAAGTTGTGATTCAACTTAGAAAACATTACCACATCAGGGGTGAAATAAAAGTTGTCAATACGTGATATTGGGAAGGTTTTCGTAAAAGTAATTTTTCCCTAGAAAAATAGGGCGATGTAACGACAAGTGTCACTCTACAGAATATCAATATCCGAGCTGTCATAGTTACAACAAAAAGGAAAAAGTAATTTGCATCGAGCCCAACCTCAAAGAAATCATTCTCTCTGCTGCGTTATCTCAATAAATGTAATCGGTTTGTTTGTTGGATTTTTTACAATGAGGAACTCGGCTTAATTTGCGGCATTCTCATTGGTAAACACACTCCAAATAGATTTAAACCAAGTTATCTATAAGGATGAAGTATGAAAGTTCAATTCCGCAGTGTTGAAAGAAAATCAAATGACCGTTTCCCACATACATATTAAAACAATCATACATACGGAGCCCAGCAGCACTAGCTTTAGTCTTTCGCATGTCATTCTAGTCGAAATGAAAGTAATTTCCCATGGGAATGGTGAACGGGAACATATAAGGGACACAGGAGGAAAAAGGACCAATAGGCACGTCATTCAGGCTCAGTTTGTCGGACCGGGATGTGCGAAATATTTTGTGCGACTTTTATGTTTGCTCGACAAAACCATTTAGGAATTAAAGTATACAGTTGAGGCCAATGGTTAAGCAGGTTGCATTTGGAGCAGTTGGGGTGACAGATCATCATTGGACTGGCTGACACGAGGAAACCATATGTCCGTTTATACCCCAGGGAATGACTTGGGTGTTAAAATGTACGGCTTCATTTCACTATGATAAAGGGCAGTCTGCTGCGTTTATCTCAGATAAACATTTCGATAAAATAAAAATGTAGTTTGAATTTGTGGGGGCAATAACTATCTTTAGGTTTGAATTTTACGTGTTTAACCATAATCGCCATTTTTTATTTTCACTCAGTTTATCGATTCTGCGCATTGAACCCTCGGAAAAACAATCAATCCAAATAACGTGCTTGCTCATACTGCTAGGACCAGATGAGAGAAAATAATTTTTTCACAATGCACCCCAATGAAGTTTTGTCACCCATGTGTTCTGAGTTGTCCAACCAGTAATTATTCACATTCGAGCCGTAAATTGAGATCTAATTATCTATTGGGGGAGAGTAAACCTGTCTTCCGTTACCATTTTACTGCTTTTCGAATCAGCTTTCAAATAACCTCAAATGCACAAAAGTTATTTCTTTGGTATTATGCCCGAAGGCTTGAACAGAATCATAAACATTTCTTTTCCATTGAAAAAAATCCATAATAGGTTACTTTAATTTTCAGATAAATCTCTGAGTTAGAGACTTCATTTGCCGACATGAGATCAAAAAACATTGTTGGCACAGTGCACTGAAAACCAGTGCGAACTCGAGAGACATTGTGACACTAGCATCTAAGGGAAGTCGATTTCTAAAGTAATCTGATTATTCAACCTATAACAAACCTTATCCCATGACAGCAATGCCGTTTATGAATTCTTTTCTTCGACTTCTCACTGAAGTGATTTACATTCGTTCTCCCTGGCTCTCTTTGGGCAGTTTTGTCCAAGTAAAACAAGTTGTTTTTGGTTTTCCATGTTGAAAAACAAGTTTGCTAAATTCCGTGTCATACATTCCCTGTTTTTAGACACTTGTCACTTCTGTGGCCATGATGACTGTGAATGCTTTAACTCACAGTGGAAAGTGAATTAACCTTGTGCCGACGAACTGTCAACATCTCTTGCGCAAATTATTTGATTGTTATTAGGTGTAAGCCGAAATGACCACACGAAGGTTAAACAAGTCGAGTTGCCATGCAAATTGGGCTTCGTGAGTCGCAATCTGCATTGCCGTTACGAAAGTGTCTGACAGGAAAAGGTGCACTACAAATAGTTCCATCTGGATCAGTCCCGGATATATTCATAGAAGAAATATTTTCACCGGGCTCAAAGATGTATTGTTGGATACATTCATTCTTAGTATTTAATGTTCAGCTCGCGCAACCAGTCACTGATTACACCGGTCTTGCACGGGCCTTTTATGTTTCGAAAGACTTCCCATAGATCTAGTCCAAGCATTTGTGCCGTACAGGGAACTATTCTATGAAGTATGTAGGTACCTGTACATTTCCGACTTTTTCCATGATTTTCAACGTCCCTTGGTGCGACACTCCTTTGTTGTACCGACGTTTTAATGTAAAAACACACACCTTTTGGTCGTCACCACCGCGCAATACAAAAAAGGGCTGTAAATAAATCTTTGATTCTGGCACGGTCTCATCTGGTTTGCAGTGTCTTGGAATCATATTGGTCGGAACTAACTGTGTGAAACAAAACATTTTAGAAGCTTCAACGGCGTCTCTTGGCACTTCGCTCAATATCATCCTGTTCTGTCCAACGGATGGCTGTCAGACCAAACTGAACTGAAGCCATTGGCGGATATTGGCTCTTAGACGCTCATTTCCTGATCACAAGAACACTAAACAACTGTGAGTTTGAGTCGCACCTATTGTTTCATTTTTATTCTTAATGTACATACCATTTTGGCCTTTTTATCACCGCACGCTCCTCCGCCCATCTTAGTTTGCTAGTGTCGTCTTAGATATTGTTGACAATAATTTAGTGTACCACATAGACAGAGTAGTACGCTAAAAAATTGGTGAGCCCAGGTTGTTTTTCCATCATTTGACACTAGCTTCATTCTTTTGGTCCAAGTTCCACACCATTCACCATGTCTGACAGCGAATCTGTTGACATCCACGCGGTTGCTCTCAAACTGCCCGTTTTTGCCCCGACCAACCCTCGAGTGTGGTTTCGACAAATAGAAGCCGTATTTGCCACTCGACGTATAACCAGCGAACGCGTGAAATACTCTCACGTTGTCCAAGCACTTCCCTTTGACATCGCTGTTGACGTGGAAGATCTCCTCGATCCCATTCCACCAGAAGCTCCTTCCACGAAGCTTAAGGAAGCAGTCATTCAGCGTACCGGAAAAATGCTCCGTGAACTGTTCACGTCGGTGGAGCTCGGAGACCAAACTCCGTCCCAGCTTATGCGCCACATGCGGTCGCTACTGGCTGGACGGCAAATGGACGACGCCATTTTCAGGGAGATATGGGTTGATAAACTACCTCTCCCGATGCAGCAGGTCCTGTCAATGCTGGAACCCACTACTCCACTTGACAAAGTTGCACAGCACGCAGACAGAATAATGGAATGTTACCCGGCTGGTAGACCTTGCGTTCACATGACATCACCCTCCGAAACCACTCCGACGCACGAATCCCCTACGACATTACCAGTTCCTGCCTCAGGTCGCCGTGGTGACGTTTCTCGCAGTCCTGATTCCCCATCCCAACACTCGCATATCGATAAGGACATTACGGACCTAAAAGAAACCGTTCGCATGTTGTGCAATCAGGTCAGTGCAATGTGCAACGCATTTACTACTCATCGATCTGTGTCCGCCGAAGTACCTCATCTACCTAGATCACGGTCCAGAAACCGCCGATTACAAACCTGGTGTTGGTACCACCGCACTTTCGGCTCCAAGGCACGCCGCTGCGATCCTCCATGTTCATTCCGCACTTACACTCCACAGTCAAACGACCAGGCCAGCCAGTAACGGCGACGACTAGGGCTGGCCCTCCACATGAAAGTAGCCTATTTTATATCGTTGACCGACCCAGTGGTCTTCGATTCCTCATCGATACCGGCGCCGAGATCAGTGTAATCCCCCCACCCAAACATCACAGCCTCAAACCATCTCACTTTACACTGCAAGCAGCAAACACAACAACTATTGCTACATCCGGCCAACGGTCCGTCACTCTTGATTTAGGCCTCCGACGCTCTTTTCAATGGGTTTTCATTCAGGCAGATGTCCAGACTCCCATTATTGGCGCGGATTTCCTCTCACACTTTGGCCTAACAGTGGACCTCAAAAATCGCAAGCTGGTAGACACCACAACCAAGCTTTGTGCAGTCGGCATTGGTAAATGCACCAAATCTCTGGGTATTTGGCTGGCGATCCCGCAATCACCGTTTGCTGACATTTTGAAGGAGTTTTCATCCCTCACTAAACCGTGTCAGTTCACCGACCCAGTCTCTCATGCTGTGCAGCACCACATCGCCACAAAAGGCCAACCTGTCCACTTTCAACCACGACGACTCAACGCCGACAAACTCCGTATCGCACGACTTTAATTCGAACATATGATGAATCTTGGCATCATTCGACCGTCTTCAAGCCCATGGGCCTTGCCTTTGCACATGGTTCCAAAATCATCTGGGGATTGGAGACCCTGTGGAGACTACCGTGCTCTCAACAATGTCACCGTCCCCGACAGGTACCCGATCCCACACATTCATGATTTTGCACAGAATCTCTCTGGGAAGACAATCTTTTCCAAGGTTGACCTCGTAAAGGCATATCACCAAATCCCCGTGGCCGAAGAAGACATTCCCAAGACGCCTTTTGGCCTGTTCGAGTTCATTCGCATGCCATTTGGATTGAGAAACGCTGCCCAAACGTTCCAACGATTCGTCGATGAAGTGCTTCGAGGTCTACCCTTCGCGTTTGGCTACATCGACGACATCTTAATTGCCAGCGCCTCTCCATCAGAGCATGCCATTCACCTGCGTCAACTCTTTCAACGTTTCAAACAATACGGACTTCAACTGAACCCTAGTAAATGCGTGTTCGGTGTTCCGTCCCTCGACTTCCTCGGGCACCATATCGATCAAAAAGGTTTGACACCCCTCCCAGAAAAGGTGCGCAGCATCCTGTCATTTCCTGCACCTCAGACGATCACACAGTTACGACGTTTCTTGGGAATTTTGAACTACTACCGTCGCTTCATTCCCCATTGTGCGACCATTGTTTCACCTTTGACCGATCTTCTCAAGTCCAACGTCAAGACGATCGATTTCACTCCCGAGGCCCAGACAGCTTTCGCAGAAGCCAAAAAAGCTCTCGCAGACGCCACCATGCTGCACCATCCACATTCGGATCCAAATACTAAGTTAGTCCTAACGACTGATGCATCAAATACTGCAGTCGGTGCAGTGCTTCACCAAATAGTGGACAACCAATTACAGCCTTTAGCGTTCTTTTCGCAAAAACTCCAGGCGGCACAGACAAAATATAGCACGTTTTCTCGTGAACTCCTAGCCATTTACTTGTCCATCCGACATTTTCGTCATCTTTTGGAAGGACGACAATTTCGTGTGCACACTGACCACAAACCCCTGACACACGCTCTTCATGCCAAGCCTGACCGACATTCACCCAGAGATATCCGCTATTTGGATTATATTTCTCAGTTCACAACAGACATCCGTTACGTGCGTGGAGTTGATAATGTTGTGGCTGATGCATTATCCAGACCTGACATCAACACGGTGCAGACTAAATTTGATCTTACGGAACTGGCAAACCTCCAGCGCGATGATCCATCCTTGCTTGAACTGCGCACATCCTCCACACTCCAGCTCAAGGATTCTCCCGTACCTTCAGCCGATGGCACAGTCCTATGTGACTGGTCTACAGGTCACCCTCGTCCTATCGTTCCAACTTGCTACAGGAAGATCGTTTTCGATCATTTTCATTCTCGTTCCCATCCTGGTATCCGTGCATCTCGCAAACTCATTTCTGCCAGATTTGTTTGGCCCAATATGAATTCTGACATTGCATTATGGACTAAACAGTGTTTACAATGTCAGAGAAACAAAGTCCACCGCCACACTTTTTCTCCTCCCAGTACGTTCACCGTTCCCGACGTCCGTTTCACACATATTCACGTCGATCTTGTTGGTCCACTACCACCATCAAATGGACATACCCACTTATTAACCGTTGTTGATCGTTTCACACGCTGGCCGGTGGCAGTACCCATTTCCGACACCTCGGCAGAAAACATTGCGAAAGTACTACTCCAGCACTGGATTGCTACATTTGGTGTACCGTCCACCGTCACCACAGACCGTGGCAGCCAATTCCAGTCGACTTTGTTTCGTGAGTTCACTAAACTGCTTGGCTGTAAACACATCACAACAACTGCATACCATCCTTCGTCCAATGGCATGGTAGAGCGCCTACACCGTCAACTCAAAGCAGCACTGATATCACAGCCAAACCCCAATAACTGGAGCGACAACCTGCCACTAGTTCTCTTAGGTCTGCGGTCATCAGTCAAAGACGACCTCCACAGCACGTCAGCTGAACTCGTTTTTGGTACCACCATATGCCTTCCAGGTGAGTATGTTCAACCCAGCACCGATGCCAGTCCTAACCCATCCCAATTTGTCCAACAACTCAAAGACCGCATGTCACATCTACGTCCAACACCCACTCGCTCGTCATCCACACACGTTTTTGTACATAATGATCTATATACGTCACCTTTCGTTTTTATTCGTAACGATGCTGTTCGCAAACCACTCACACCACCGTATGATGGTCCATTTAAAGTGCTTAGTCGCACAGACAAATATTTCGTGGTTCAAAAAGCCGATAAGCCAGACACAGTTTCCATTGACAGACTGAAACCCGCGCATTTTGATACACCTCCATCACCAACAACACAGACACCATCACCATCCACAGACACACCACCAACAATTCCTGTTGATGATCCAAACTCTATCATCACACCAGACACTACACCACACCCGCCAGCACCACCACAGCAAAAACCTTCCCTGGTAACCCGCCGTTCCGGCAGAAACGTTCGACATTCTGTCAGATTTCAAGACTTTGTTAGTTGACGTTTTCTTTCGCTAACCGTTTCCTCTTTCTATTTTTCTATCGAGCGTTTATTTTGTACAACAAACGCTCTGGAGGGGGAGTTGTGTAGGTACCTGTACATTTCCGACTTTTTCCATGATTTTCAACGTCCCTTGGTGCGACACTCCTTTGTTGTACCGACGTTTTAATGTAAAAACACACACCTTTTGGTCGTCACCACCGCGCAATACAAAAAAGGGCTGTAAATAAATCTTTGATTCTGGCACGGTCTCATCTGGTTTGCAGTGTCTTGGAATCATATTGGTCGGAACTAACTGTGTGAAACAAAACATTTTAGAAGCTTCAACGGCGTCTCTTGGCACTTCGCTCAATATCATCCTGTTCTGTCCAACGGATGGCTGTCAGACCAAACTGAACTGAAGCCATTGGCGGATATTGGCTCTTAGACGCTCATTTCCTGATCACAAGAACACTAAACAACTGTGAGTTTGAGTCGCACCTATTGTTTCATTTTTATTCTTAATGTACA
Source organism: Fasciola hepatica (assembly GCA_948099385.1). Classification (NCBI taxonomy): domain Eukaryota; kingdom Metazoa; phylum Platyhelminthes; class Trematoda; order Plagiorchiida; family Fasciolidae; genus Fasciola; species Fasciola hepatica. The sequence continues at coordinate 625,874 of CANUEZ040000052.1, read as the reverse complement.
TACCATTTTGGCCTTTTTATCACCGCACGCTCCTCCGCCCATCTTAGTTTGCTAGTGTCGTCTTAGATATTGTTGACAATAATTTAGTGTACCACATAGACAGAGTAGTACGCTACAAGTAGCAAATAATGTTCGATTCCTTAATTAGTTATTTGAAGAACAGTATTATAAACATAACTTCCAGTGAACTAAAATAGGCGCTTGTTCTTTGTGTGAAACGTTTTTATATTAGGATGTAGTGTTAATGAAACTTGTTAGATCGTGGTTTTGAGATATGGAGGATTTTGAGGATGAAGATTATTTTATCTCATATACCCATACAAAATACTAAAATATCATCTAGATATTTTATTAAAATTGTCGGTGGAATCCACCTAAACTCTTCTGTGGAAAGGCTTTCTTAGTTTTAATTTAGACCATTTCCAAATGATCATAATGAAATTCAGGTGACCTTATAAGTTCATTTTAATCGGTCAATCATTTCCGATCAGATTAAAAGAAGGGGACTCTCGTGCATGTATCATGTAATTAAGGATGCAGAAAGCTACCTTGAACGATATTCCAGCGGTCGAATTGAAATAATGGTCTTCCACACGCCAGTGGATTACCGAGATATTTTGCATTAAGGAATGTCCGGAGAAGTCGGTCACGGGACGGAAGATGACCCTCGAAAGATTTTACGGCTAACCGCCCGTGCACGCTCGATTTTTTTAAAATGTTTTTGCAATGGTGCTCATTCCCTAAAGAAACGCTCTGCCCTTTTATAATTTGTTTAGCTATTAGGAAATCGTGTTTTTTCCAGATGGATTCCAAAAAGTCGTGGTTATAATGACTATCATTCGCAGTCGATTAGCTTGTGGTTTGTCATGCAACGCAGACGATCAACTAGTTATCCGGACCCAAGGAGCCTCTTTGAGCCGTTTTATCTAGTTTCCTTGGCATGTTTATCGGGGGATTTATACTGACCACCAAATGCGATTCGAGCCTATGAGGCAAACTCGTGGTTCACACATTTTGTCCGTTAGAATATTTACCCTTCTTTCGCTTCAAAACAAAGGCAGATTGCTCGTGCCCACAGAGTCAGGGGCTCTTTTTGTCAACCCAAAGAAACCGACATGTTATTAGATCACAACAAGTAGTTTGTCCTATGTTTATGAAAGCCTTTCAAGCTCTCCTTATTACTCAGCAGGATGCATGTGCTGCTCTTGAATAGAATAATATTATTGTAAACGTTACTAGTAGAGTAAATGTGGACATGATGAGCTCACTTTTTATCAGTCTGTTTCCTAGGAGAACAAAATGCATCGAGAGCAAAATCAGTTAATTGGGTAGACTGAGGCCAAATAAATCCGCAATGGTTTGTTTATAAACTCATACAAGGAGGACGGAAATTTTCACGGTCATACATTATGCACACAGTTGTGAACAAAGCCAAAAATATGTTGGGTGAGAAAAATCAGGGGTTGTTTGAGTGACGAACAATCATGAATCATTCTGAATGTCGAAAACAGTGGTTTATACGGTTTTGACTGGGATGATTTGCTAGATCCGGGTAAGGAACTAGCGAGAACAGATATGATGATGTTGGAGAAGACACAAAAATGTTTTCTCTAGTCCGACTGTCTGACAAGACTCAGTCGAATGTGACGCTATCTCAAGTATGTGCTCATAATGCGCTCTTCTTGACAGGATTCCGGATGCATAGATTTCACCGAATCATTCTTTCGTCGCCTGGTAATAGAAATGAGAAAGGCAATTAAACTTGGAAGTTATGAGAAAAACCCAGAGGGCAATTAATCAGAGAATAATTCACTAGTGATCGTAAATACTGAAGTGTACCAAAAGACTCGCTACGAGCATCAATTATTTTGTTTTCATAACTTGTTCAATTTTCAAACAAAATATACAGCTATTTGTTCCTTTAAGGACCAATTCCAAACATTGTAAGCCTAAGGTATAGGTAGAGAAACAAATCTTCGGTCCCCATCAGTAACTGTGAACATTCTATCAACTGGGGCTTGTTTTTTCCCTCGTTCAGTGCTCATATCTGACGATTAAACGTGTATTTGCAAAAGAGTTAACAGCGTCTGGGAATAATTCCGTCAAAAATGGTAAAAAGGCAACTGATGAAAAAAATGGGATTCGATGGGGAAGTACACCACTCACTTCCTGCACAACTTTCATTACGTCTAGAACTGTCTTGTTCAGGTCGTCGTTTACCAAGATAGCATCAAACTTCCCGTCAGATATTCCTAAAACGATGAAGAATTTTTTTTAATTGTGAACATTGGCCCAGTTGTAGAAAATATCAGCACACTGGCATAGCAGTGACAAACTGGTAAATACTAGTGGAATCCTATTGCATATATCAAGAGTAATTTTGAGTGTTTCAACCGGCACGCCTGCGTAACGAATCACGGTATAAGTAAATAACTCTTAACCAAAAGCCAGTGTTGACATAAAGTGAATTCACTACTTTTAGTCACTTAGTTAAAGAACACACCAGTGTTCACCGTTGGTCGTTCTAGTGAATTTTTTAAATGGCACTACTAGTTGCTAATCTGATGAAGAGAAATAATTTCCTGAAAAGTGCTTGCGTTGGGAATTTTTCATTGACTTCAATGAAGAATGTGAAAAGGGATATGGTAGAACGGGGATGAGTATTGTCGTTAAATTTTTCTGGAACTAAAAGAAGGACACGGAGACTGCGTACAACCCGAAAGGCAGTGGGGAAAATTTCCCATTGTCTCTTTTGATGAAAGTTTAAAGTGTGTATGAAATGAACGCAAAAAGCAACAATCAGTAAACCAGAATCTCTGAACCATTTCATACTGAACAATAGGTCATAATCCAACAACTAATTATCGACATTACTTTTTGAATTGCAGAATAAAGTGGCCTTGTTTTTGGAGCCATCAGCTAGTCTGTGAATAAGAATTTGTGCTTAAAACAATACGAACTATGTTCCAATAGAAATTAAGGAAAGAAACATCACCAAATCACTTCAAAATATTTCTAGTAGTGAGGTTTCCCATTTAATATCTTAAATTAACGCGTTATGTTTTCCAGTCAGGCAGATAAAGTTTTCTTTTGGCTCTTCTTTCTTGATCTTTCAAATAAATGTTCTCCGGAAAATCTATGTCCTTTTGCCAATGTCTATGATTTTTGAAGTTGAAAGGAGATGAAATTGGTAAAGCGTTTTCCAGTCAACCCATCCGTATTTGATCGGCGGATACCGTAACCGCACTGTCTAGAATTAATCAAGTCACTGACCTGAGAACCACAGCGTTTCATAAGAGAAGTATCATTTATTGTAAAATATCTGCAGGGATTTTCTGCGTCCATGTTTTATTTTTAAGGTGTCAGATGCGGATATCATGCCCACTGATGCTGGAAATAATTAGAAGCATCTCAGTCAAAAAACATTCTCCCTACAGTATCATAGCAGTTATCACTCAGGAGCTATTAGTCTACCGTTTGTTACTGGAGTTAAATCAGTTGGAGTTTCTAGCTCCAAACTGCAAACTAAGCTAACCAAATCAATAGGATATCAGAAACATGACAAATTTTTGAAGTGAAAAGACCTCAAAAACCGAGAGCTGCTTTTGGGAACGGCCGAAAGCTCTTCATAGATTTAAACGAAAAATATTATCTTCAAGGTTGATAAGTGATTCGGTTGATGTAAAACACGATCAAATGAAATATACATACTACCAGTATAGTATACATAAGCTTTTGGTACATTAAATATTTAAATCTTTGTAACAAGTATTTAGTCTTCAGGGGTAAAGATGTGTGTACAACTTACGTACTTTCGTATGCACATATATATATATATATATATATATATATATATATATTTGTTTGTGTGTACGTGCTTATGTATGTATGTATGTACGTATGTATGTATGTAAGTGTGTATGTATGTACGTACGTATGTGGGAATGACTTTATGTAATTAAGTACAAATAAAGGTATATATGAATGTATATATTTATATTTGCACATACATGTGTATTTGAGTGTGTCTATATCTGTGCCTTCCGGTATATGTGCATGTACACTTAAAGGCGCGAAAGAAAAGTGGAAAAAGGAGCAGATCAATATCACATAGAAAACACAGGCTTCATACCTAATTAACAAAGTAACATAAATTTCAGTCCTGAATCTCCAATATTTCGCGGTCCACTACGAGAACAGTGTAAATTATTCCACTGGAGAAAAGAATAAAGCGGCTAACAGTTTAAAAAAAGCGATACCATCAGCACAGAAATTCAGATCTGAGTTATGCGAATCGTCGATCTAGCAGAGTTTTGGCCATCAAACTCAAATGGCAAGGCTCTAACACCACAATCAGATGCATCTTATGATTTCATATACCAATAAACATAATTAATAATCCAATGATTAAAATCAATTCCCTTCCTGTGAAATGATTAAAAAGTCAATTCTGAGGCTTTACACAAATGTTAAACAGTATAATATTTTACTCAAAAAGCTGAAGTACCAGCGTAACGGACTTGTGATAGTCGATGAGATAAGCGTAACACAATGCAGGAGATAGCAAACTTTCAAATGTGGTTTAAAATAAGGTTCTTTATAAACAATCATAAGTATTGCACGGAAACTGTGTAGACCACAACGGTAACCGCTCAATGGACTAGAGTCTGCCAAATGCAAGCTAATTTAGGATCGCTTGAGGTTCCTTAGACCATGTTAAAAAAAGTCTGTGGAAAATGTGGATCAAAGGTCAAGAGAAAAAATCAATGCACGCATCAGTCAGTGCTTGCGTGAGATAGCTGTTCTATGTGTGGTTCAACAAGTGAGCAGCTGTGAAGCAGAACATTGATTGGGAGAGGAAAGAGTGTCTAACCGATCTTCCAATAGATCCCCGAATTACTCTGTTTTTTGATTATAAACAGTTTTTTGAAATTTAATTGTGAAAAAAATCTGACAGCGTCAAGCAGATTGGACGAATTCGATAGGCTGTTCCAGTTCTGTGGGAAATAATTTTTCGAAGTTGTTTATCTGACTAGGGGATATGCGGATGATTTAGCCTCATTCTGTGTTTTAGAATGGTTCACTCGAACGGAGGATACGTGGTCAGTAGCTCTAGCTGATAACCTTTACCTCTGGATGAAAAAAGTTTCACGTCAGAGTGCTGTGTGCCATTATTCTCTCAGTTCAAATTTTGATGAATTTACTTCATATGTTATCTTTACCACGCGGATACATCGGAATACATCGAGTAATTGAGGGGATTTGTCACTAAAAGCTAAAATGTCGTTTTATAGCTAAGCAGACCTATTCGCCTGATGTCATATGACTGATTATAACGGTGAAATGCCAGATAAAAGGCACAACGAGCTTTGCCTTAAATCTGATTATCTTACTCCAGATAACAATAATTAACATTTTCCAATCCGAACTCCTGTCACACGTCCAGATTCTGATTCTAAGTTGGAAACACCGACAATGTTCTGCGTAATGTAAGTGGATTTATTTTGTTGAACGCACCTTAAAACCATTTGATTACTCCTAGTAGAAGACTTTAGCTCAGGATAAAGAAACAACAGTCTCCGATGGCGGTGTTTCTTCAGCGGTGGCAGACGATCCTCCTAAGTTTCGTGGTGCTATTTAGTTTCCGTAATGGAAGTTTTTCTTTCATGTCTTGTTAATTTAACGATAAAGGCAACATCCAAAAATAACTTTCTGTTTGGTCATGTGATACATATTTTAGGGGGATCTTCGGGTTCATCCATGTATTCTGTTCGAATCAACATATCACATTGAATATTTCTGGAAACAAGATGGTGCATAAGTAGTGGTGAACAAGCTACTTCAGGTGTAACAACATTTTTCACGATATTAACAAAAAGTTCAGTCTGTTTGTGAATTTCTTCAAGTAGCTTTACGAACAAGCTTCCAGCGGGTCCTCATAAAATCCAGTAAGCTCTTGCCTAATGCCTTGCCACCAAGATGTAGTAAAACCTAACTGATCATTCAGGAAATGAATTTCTAAGCAATTACGATGTCAACGAAGAGACTAAGTGGGTTCACCGATAAAAGAAAACCGAGTGGAAATGCTCGCCCAAAAGATGCTTTCAAGTATCACCTTGATCACTCGGGCTACGAAGTAAAGTGCCTTTGGCTAGGATAAGTGACAGATGGTCAAAGATTTACCACCAAAATCATGCAAAGATTCCTAGTGCAAGAAAGGCGTAAATAACCAACTCTGAGCTCATAAGGTGTTTTCTTATCTTGCTGATACCACCAAATAAGAGTGTAATATAACCGAAAACAAAGCAAAATACGAACTTTTGTTGTACAACGAACTCTGAACGGGGAGCAATTAAAACAGATTAATGTTTTTTGAAATATATAACTGTAATAGTACGAATTATGTTTACCTGGAAAAATGCAGACTATCTGACAACGTGCATGCTACTCCTGATTTACGTTTGATAGAATAATATCAACAAATCTACTTTTTGGTCCTTTTTATTTCAGAGTTATCGCAAAATTTTCAAGTCCTTCGACACGGCCGACCTAGTTAGTTCAGTGTTCAAACCTACCATATTGCATCTCCTGATGAGCCACCGCCAGTCTTTGAAGAATACGATCCTCCGTTTCTGTACTCCTGGACCTTAGACGTTTTTCCTAGAAACAAACAATAGAATGAAGGAAAAAAAGACGAAATGTAACAAATTTCGAACATTTTTCATTAGATGAAGGATAGACTTAGTCCTGATATGGAAAGGATAAATGGAAAGAGGTACAACATTCTGAATATGTTATGGACGACATTTTCGGCGTGAGTTTCTTAACTGTTTCTTCCCCGTTGTTTTACAACTAACCATGAAAGTAAAGAAAGCGAAATGTTTTCCGACATACTAGGCCCGTTTGAAGTAAAGCCTATTTGCTGAAACCTTATAAAAGATACGTTTTTGTCCGTGGTATCAGTTTATGGACCACGAATTCATCCTCAAAACTTAGAGACTATTGAGCAGGTGCTCATTCATTTGCCCACAGTAGGCGGTTGATGGAATACCCAAAGAGAGTGGTGTATTTTAGTTTTGTTGTACTTACTACAGTAGGTGAACGCGGTCCAAAATAAGATGCTTATAAACAACGACATTTCTCTTTCGGAATTCTGTAATAGTTATCCAGCAGTTTGAAATCAAGCTCAATTCTATTTATCTATGAGAAATGAAACTAGCACAAATGAAATTATTTCTGGGAGTGTTATTTTTCAGTGTTGTGCACTGTAATTATTTGAAAACACTTTGCTGACCTGAAAAATTGAGAAACTTTATTGAAAAGCTTTTCTTAAATCTAAGCTTAAAAAGGACGAAGCTGGTGAACGTTATTCATGTGCGTAGTTGCTAGCACAAAGTGGTACTCCAGACAGTCTGATTACGCAGCTTCTTAATAAAACTACTGTGTTGAACTGATGCGACAAATAGAGCGAGCTAGCTTTGGTTATTCTAGGTCCTTGTACGTGGTTATTTTGATGAATATCTTTGCCAACCAAAGATTGATAAAACAGCAAATCACGGTAATACGGGTGATGGGAATAATATTCTAATAACCATAATTTCTTGATACGGAAAGAGATAACGTAATGTGGTATTACATTGCTGCCTGTCCCGGACAGATTGTCTACTCTAACTCTATGAGTGTGTCAAAGTAGTTGAAGATCGGAAAGAAAATTTCGTGTTCAGTTAACGCTATAGACCCGGTCTTATCGACGTGAGGAAACATTTGCAAATAGCAACTGGACTGCCGTTTCATCTCGTGTCTGGTAACTTTTGAAAGTGCGTAATTGCACTGCCTCGTCTGAAACTGAAAACTAACCGGGATGCGAATCATACATATTGGCTGTGATATCCTTCGTGCTAAATACCAAAATATAGCTACATATTACGGCTGCTTAGTATGACTTCTCTCAGTCAGTGACTCTGCGCAGTTAAGCGAAGTAGCTAAATGGGTAAGTGTTTATTGTTCCAAAACACAGCTTTATCAGAAGAGATGGTAGCCAGTCGATCTTTCGGTTACTGGAGTAACCACATTTTTGTCGAATTTAACATTCGGCAATTCAAGATGAGATATTATTTTAAATGGTACTACTGTTTTGCTTCACTATCGATTTGCAAAATGCTGCAACATTTGGAGTCTTATCTCACTTTTAGGATATAAACAGACCCTGCACTGCTTAACTTAATCCAACGGTATAAGTACGGCTTTGGGTAATTGTGCCGAAAGATAGTTGTAACACTGGTTGAAGTAATTTGCCACAGTCCCAAAATGGTCCATTTCTAGTAACATTTTTGAGAGTACACTTTTTTAAACTGCGCTTTAATCTAGGAAACTTTGCAAATGTTTACTTTCAAAAATAATCAATGTGTTTAAAGCAATTTAAGAAACATGGCCTTAAGTACAGGTCAAGTAACAATTCGGAAGAAAAAAATATTTTCCTCACGATATTTACAATCGTAAATTCTTTCACCAAGCTCTAGGAGAAACATGGAAGTAAGCGATTCTCGATCAATGAACACTGTTTGAGTTAGATCCGTGATATTCTGGGAAAAATTGAAATTACTTGACCATGCCTAATGCATTTAACTTAACTAATGCTCGACAGACTAATTTGAGTGAGCGGTTTAATATAGATAGTTTGGAAAGCCACGAAGGTAGAATTCCTTGTATGTGGTTTTCATCAGAGAAGCTGCCAGGGGCAATGCCGTCTGTCTAAGTATCGATTAGATTTATGCTTAGCTAGAGAAAACAGAAACAATATGGACAAATTGGAAAAAAGCTGTATAAGCTGGAGCTTTATTGTCAACTTTGCTGCTGACGATAAGCTCACAACGAAAAATTCACAGACCCATTTTGAAAACATGACATTCAGAACAAGGTTAAATGAGCCTCCTTCTTTTAGTCTCTCGCCTTTTATGATAAAGGAAAAAATGTTCATCGATGATGTAAAGTGTTCGCCATCCTGGTGACTGAGCGAAGGATAAGATTATGAAAACGCACTTTTCAAGTTTTCCTGTGAGACGTTTTGTTCAGAATTTTCCCACAGAACAATACGTATTTTTTGCATTATCATGTAAAATCGGTGCTTTAAAGATTTGCACGGGTTTTGAAACTTGAACCTGATCAATGGTATTTTATGAGTTTTGGTGAAAAAAGCCAAAGAGCATTAAGTACATTTAGAGCGGGCATTTCAATGTAAACTCTTACACGTCAGTATAAAGAGAGGTAGAAAGTAGTGTGCCTTTTGGTATTTTTACTGACCAAGTCGAGCGTCTTACATTCAATAGACATGGTCACTTTTTGCAGTTACGAAGAAATTCAAATTTTGTCGTGATTTGTCTTAGATTTCGTGTTCTACGGGGAAACTTCGGATATCATAAATCTAGAGTCCAAGAAAATAAATTGGAAAAAATATAAATTCAGCGAATTTTAGATTGTAAAAATTTCTACGACCGGGGATATGAGGTAGCATACTGTTGCAATATTATTCACGACCTTATGAGCAATAAAGAACACTCCAAATCCAAGGTGTGAATTTATCCCTTCTGTCAGTGTCAGCGTTCTCCTGGGGGAACTATTGTTTTGCAAAATAATCCATCTGGTTCTGCCTTGAGTGGGAGTGTTAATACTATTGCTGTTTGCTTAACCATTCATGTTTATGCTATTACAGTAGCAAAACTGGGGAACCTTTCAAAGGATCAGTTACAACATTTGTTCCATAAAAGCACGGATGTTTATGCGATGTGCGAGAAATACATCGACACAATTCATTCAGAAGACATTATAAATCCAAAAACCATAATTTCGTTGGAATTCCGACAGTACTTCGGGATACTCAATAAACATTGTTCTGAGCCAAAATTATAGAAGATTTGAGAATACATGCGCATTTACGATTAAAGTATTCTAAGTGCTCAGCTTAGTTTCAGTCAAGCATTTTAGGTTGAACCAAAAAGACCCAGAAAAAACTCAGTAAAACTAAAAACCCCATCCAAAGGATTAGGCCTTTGAATTATGTGCTCCGGAACGTTTTAAAGCAAGAAGATGGGTGAACACGGAGAAAGCTTTTGAAAAAGCATTTTCCCCAGTTAAAATATCCTTTTCACTCAATACAGATCACGTAACCCTCAGTTTCCTTGGACTCTTTAAACCTTTTGCTTTACCAATCCGTATATAAAACAAAAATAGCAATTTACTTACCAGTGTAGCGAAATTCCTCGGTCTAATAAATATGCATATGGGATTGTAAGGTGTCTTTTGGATCTCTTCGACTCCTTGAATGTCCAAGTCCATCAAGCATATCCTATTACGCTTCACTGCTGTTTCCAACTCTGTCTTTCTGTGTCAAGAATCAAATATAACGGAAAAAGTTTCTTCGGTCAATTTTGCATTTTTTACAACTTCGTGGCAATCTAACCTTTGTTTTTCGATAATACCTCACAGTAGACTGTTTTGTGATTCATTGGAGTAAGCAAGGATGTACAGATAACTTTTTATCTCTGTGGTGGCAGTGAAAGATGTGGCAATAAACCACTAGCGTGTTTGGTTTGTTTTCATAATTTGCCAAAGCTCAAAAGTAATTGCTCTGATTTATGACTTTTTCTGATAATAAAACCCCATAGGAACAACATCATGAGAGTAGTTGGACAAAAAGTGCTGCAAAATGTCACAAAATCTGTCAACTTTATTTGGATTCGTAAGCCTTTATTTTATCACAAAAAGGACATATTTATGGTTTCTGTGATTATGAAAATAACGATCGAATTACACACGTGTCACAGTAACATTAGATCATTTAGAGTCATAAATGAATTCTGTTTATAGATTTCATCACCGAAAACTTGGATGAAATTTGATGTTTAAACATAAACCCTTATACATGATGATCCCATTGCTTATACTGTGGATATCTTGCGACTGCTGTGAATACTTTCTAAATAGATTGATCTAACATGAACCTACACAAACCAGTTCGGTAAAATCTCTGAGAAACCTGTAGATTTACAAATCTGACTTACTTTGTACCATAGTAATATCCGGAGAAAATAGAATACTCAATGAAATGGTCACTTTTCACAGCCTCGTTGAATTCCTCAGGCGAGACAAAGTGGTAATCTGTAATTTATGCCGACGAGAAAAGGCAAATTACATAGGTAATTTAGATAAAGCTTCGATTAAAAACAGGGTCGATTTAGTACCCATGTGCAGTAAAATGTGTACCTGATATGACATGTCAATTTTACCAATCTTGGCTTATACGCTGTAAAGAATAACGGAATACTAAAGAAATACTTTTGGACACCAAAAATGGCCTCAATGAAACAACTTATCCGTGGTTTATGATAAAAGCCTAAGGCAAAAATCAAGTTAAGAAAAACAATTAGTAAATTTATCACAAAATTTACAAGAAACTGCCTTTACAATGATATATTTCACCGAGGGAAAAAGTGATATCAATGACGCCGCGTTATCGGTGGAAAAACTATAAGTAACCGACGTCTGTGATATAGCTTTACCAAGTTATGCAGTCCTAGTCTGAGAAAATCACCAGTCATTTTGCGCGTTTACGTTAGTCAGTGACCAATCAAGAACCCATTTTACGCATTCGTGTATTGAATATTCAATAAACCCGAATGTATTGTCTGAAATATTGCGGTGAGTTTACTAGACGTCTGTCAACACTAAATGTCAATGTCATACGCTTCTGGGTTTTGGAAAGCCACATTTTTCTCAGACTTTTGATACATTGTGAATTGCGTAAAATGCAATTCTTTCCAAGTCCAAATTTGATAGATCACTGAATGGAGTAGTATCACTTGATTGGCACCTAAACACTTTCCTCATCTAGGCTGTCATTATAAATGAATTAACAAAGACTACGGTGTGAGTTATACGTTAGTTTTGACGTACATTTCGTAATTGGAATGGAGAAGCAAAGGTTTCATTCTTTGCAAGCAATATTATTGCAACTAAATAAACTTAAAACGCAACTCGAACGTTTCACACAATATATTCATTTTTTATAGCTTTCTGTCCTCAAGTCGACTAAAAAGAAAAGTATGGGATGCCTAATCGTACCTTTTCCATCCACTTCATCTGGTCTTCTGGGACGTGTTGTGTCTGTAGAAATAGAATAATGCAATAGAATTCATTGGTGCTGTTTCAAAACTTGGGTCTTGCGGCATGCCGATCATGCACATTTTATGGAAAGCCGTAAACTAGCTAGTTGAACACACTCCACTAAATTCACGTTTCCGTCTACGGACAGCAAATATTGCATTTTTTTAAAAAAAGATTGATCATGTAGGGCCCAGTAAACACATGTGTATACATTTATAAAATGACAGGAGACCTTGAAAAGAACACGTTTGTTTAGTTCAAGTAAAAGTTTTCTTCATTGACGGTTCTAAATAGATATGGATGACAAACATGAAAAATAATCGTTGTTAATTTTCAAAATCAAACACTCTTGTGTAAGCAAAATCTTCTATGAATTCGGAGCAATGTAAACTAACAATGGAAAGGTTCTAGAAAACTTCAGGAACATATACGGACGATAGAATACTATCTTTCCGTGGACAAAGACTCAAAAACGGCATATTTTCCTTTGAAAAAGGAGATATATTTGAAATACCACAAACTTATCAGTGACAAAAACCTACAAAGCTTGTGTCTCATCCAAAAGTCAAAAGGTAATTTAACCTCATCGTTTGTAAAACTGTGCGAACAATTTACATTCCATGCTGCAGATAATTCGCTGTACCTATATTATAGCCACAGAGTTTATTCGCCTACAGTTGCTCATCGAAAATCAAAACGCTCCATTCACAACATTTTCCTCATAAAATTTAGTTGTCGAGATCGATAAATATCTTTTCCGGATTCATAATACACTTGGAATTCAAGTTAATTATTTACGGGCTTGGGCTGTTGCACAGTTCATGAGTCTTTATTCACTTGGTGCGTCTTGTAAACCATTGCTGATAGGCGAACTTGGCAGCTATCAATAGGTAGACTTGAATGTTTGCGGGACAAAAGATTCGTGTTCGCCTGAATTTTGTACATATAGTGTTCACAAAAGTATGTCCAAAATCAGTCCTTCTGGATCAATAAAGCGCGGAAAATTCATGAATGCTGTATAATTTATTGACAACCTGAACAAAGGTTTATCAAAATTACTTACGTGAAACACAGTAATAGAAAGCCTGGGGATATTTGTTAATCAGTGCGTGGATGACAGTGCTCTTTCCACACCCGGATGGTCCACATATAACAACGGGTCTGGTAGTCACACGAGGTTTGGTGCTCATTTTGTTTTCCTTTAGGCATACATCAAGAAAATCAAATTAATTAGAGATGAAACGCCCGTCTTCAAAGAAACTAATTCGTTGTGCTTTTACGGCCTAAAACTTTACGAGTCGCGTTGACATATACAACTTAAACCGAGCTTGGACAAATCCGAATGTAATTTGGTACTGAACTATTCAATCAAATAAAATGTTATCGACCAGTGTCACAATAACTTTGTCGAATTCGATTATTGCTGAGAGAAAATTTTTTTTTCAGTGAATATATGTGTTCATATTTGATAAATATAACAAGAAGTAAATAGTGAGTGATTTACTATCTTTATGGCGACTCACCTCAACATATTCAGAGGGATTCAGACGACATGCAGTTTAGCTGGAGAGTTAAAATGTTTTTCTCTTATTTCGGTTTCAGAATCCTGTTTGCTTGCAAAAACTGAGGTTCGTAAAATGCAGATCAGCTAGGGCTTTTACTTCCCAAGTTGTTGTGGAACCTTTCACAATATGCTCTAATCCATTGACTGGGTGTAGTTCATACATCTTTTCGGGAAAATGTGAGGTGCAGCCGTGTGAATATTTCGATCCCTACATGAATGTAACCATCATTCTCATTGCTTCACTAATTGTAATATAAATGTGCGACAACTAGCGGGTGATCTTAGCTGTGCCAAAAATCCAGATCCAATAAGAGCTTTCTGTGAAATTCAATAGGTGGCATTTATACCAAAGGAAACTAGTCAAAGTTGGAACAGTGGTGAGTCAAAGAGGAATGATTAGCAGTTCATGGAGTGAAACAAAGGGGAAGACCTTCTGATATCTGAAAGAAAGATTTAGAACTTAAAAACATCCCACTCAAGTAATCCCAGTTTTATGCCAGTTTTGCTCGTGTATACGGATGTTTTCTATGTGCTAATTTATTCTTTTACCAATCATGAAATACTTCGATATAAAGTAAAGCTTTAGGACGACGCGAACAAAAAGGTGGACAAAAATAGACTTGGGAATATAATTCAGTGCACTGGAAAGGAAATTAGAAAATGCATTGTTCACATGAACCGTTATTGAGAGCAAACCTGAAAGAAATTTCCATTCGCTGGTGCAACACTACAATGTCATAAACGGAAACATGTGTGGTTCGGTGGTTAAGAATGCAAAAACAATAATAAAGATTGACAATAATGACCTGAGTTATGGAATGCATAATGATTTGATGTTATCACGGTGTAAGTCGTTACCAAATGTTAGCTTACCGAATTACTAAATGTGACTGTTTTATAGAATGTCGGAGAAAAACAAAGATTTTCGGGGATTGTTGCTTTGATTGTTGGCAGTGTGGCAGTAGTTCTTCAAGGTGAAATCATACAAAACGACGATTTCAATCTTCCCATCAAACCATCACGCACAAATTGGGACTGATTGAGATGTTGCCTAAGTTGAGAGCATGAATGTGATCATTCGGATTTGTGCGATTCTTTTCGATTCGGCTCTCACTGGCATAGACCGTATTTGTTGTTGTTTTATTACTGTTACGGGTCTCACTATTTACTAGCTTTGGTTCACGAATCAGTTTAATGTATCACCGATGGGAGTTTTGCACTCCTGTAACAAGTTCATTGATTGGCCTAGAGCGAGAAAAGTGAACCCTTCTCAGTCTAACAAACAGATCCGTCTGTCCCTATCTCCTTCTCGACTTGAAACAGAATCCTCCTCAGAGGACTGAAGTGTGTGCACGTGTCTGTTTACCCAGCTGAATGCTTATTTCGAGTGAAATGCTTGGCAAGCGGTGCTTATCAAAATCCAAGGTATCGATCAACGGATTGATGCTTCAAAGAGAAAACCAGTCACTTGAGATCCAATTGATATTCAACTCCGGCGCACTATGTTATCTTTGCTGAAATTATGTCACCGATAAAAATGCTTTCGGATTCTCAGTTGCTTCTTCCTAAAGTACCTTCATGAATACTTATGGCAAACATAAAAGAGGTTTCGTTGTTTGGACATTGGCCCACTGAATATTCTAGAGTGTACCCAAAAATGAAACTCAAGAATTTATGCGTGAAAAAAATAAGGATTATAGAAAATATTTTACGTCATCCTGGGAACCTGCTAAACGTTTTCTAAAATTAGAGAGAAAATAATATTTCTGAGTACGTCATTCATTTCACTATGCAGTCCAATATTTTTGGAAGTGAGCCTTGATCAGTCAAAGTCTACTGTTTAAAAATGGCCAGAGGCTTCAGGAC
This sequence comes from Fasciola hepatica, assembly GCA_948099385.1. Lineage (NCBI taxonomy): Eukaryota > Metazoa > Platyhelminthes > Trematoda > Plagiorchiida > Fasciolidae > Fasciola > Fasciola hepatica. The sequence goes on along the minus strand of CANUEZ040000052.1, from coordinate 610,285 downwards.
TAGAACCCAAAATCATGACGTATATCCCGCAATCATGACAGTTCGATCACGGATTGTCTCTCACCCATGGCTGTGTAACATTCTGTCCTCATGAGAAACACTTATCACGTTTTACGAAGTGCTCATAAGGGGACAGATACACTTGTTTCCTGATAAGTGTAGATGTAAATGGACCCGAATGAGGCTATCTTCTCTGGATATTTTCATCGGGTAATTTGATTAAACAATCATTCTCTCCAGCGAACTATGAAAACAATGTGTGAATACATCTGCTTAGCATACAATACGCAATTGGAAAACACTGAGGAAAACCTAAATTGATGGAGGTCATCGAATGTCTGACACTGTGACGCACAGTTGCGGAAAACCAAGTTGTTTCTTAAAAGTGAGAGGGGAAACGAGCACCCGATTCCACAGTAATACTATGGTCTTATTCGGTTTGTTTGCATTTTATTACGTTTGATTCAGAACGATTAGATAATGGTTCCTGGCAGTTTGTATAATGATATAAATTGTATTTTATTTTCAGCTGGCCTTCACATTTGTCAAATTTCTTGCCATCGTTCAGGTTCAGCTGGCAACATCGGAATTTCCAGAGCCACATTCCGGTGAGTGGGAAATTCTTGTTTTTTTCGCAAACTGAAATGACATTAATATTTATTCAAATTACATATCAGAAAATGAAAACATTTCCATATCACTGGTGGTAAAAGTAAAAAAATACTATTCCGAATTAGAGTCCAAATAGTTTTTTCTGCCACTTATTAGGATAGCAATCTTTATGTGTCCTAGTACACACTGAGGCATTCTGAAATGATATCATTAACAAATTTTAGTCCTCGTAAGAAGTGATCACTATAATTCAAAAGAAGAATTCAGAAACCTTGAAGGTGAACATTTTTTACATAACATTAAGGGGGAGAACCTAAGCAAATTGCAAACAATGGCCTGAGTTTTGTTTCAGGGTATCACCATCAAGTTGAACGAGTCATTCAATAGGCTCAAACAAGAGAAATGTTTTTCTATTCATTCATCAGTCACAAGCTTGTATTACCACGCACCAGGGTGGAATAAGTGTTTTATATGCAATGTAAAATGTTTGTGACATACAGCTACGATTATTATATAGACAATAAAAATGTAGCCAATTTATCACTCAAATTAGGGCTGAATTTGCGTGTTGTCACTGCTTCCCTTAGCCCTTGGGAATAAAAATAACTCTGTCATCAAATAACTTTTTTCAGACAAATTACTTTAAGGCCGTCATCCTTCACAAGCGGCGCTTGATTTCCTTGCTGATGTCGCCAAAAGCAGTATTCAAACAAATTCGGTTCAAGGTTATACCTACTAGGAGTTTATCTTAGATTACTCTTTTTAAAACGCAATAGATTTAATCTTATTGGTAGAGCTATCTTTTTTCAGAAATGCACTTTAGGTCTTTGAACAGTAGAATGTGACAGTAAAGTTCACATCTGATGCCATATTAAGATAAAATTCCGTCTTTACTTACCGGTTCACTTCACCTTATGAAGTAAAATAATGGGGTCGTCTGTTAGTGAACCTGTATATCTACCTTCTTTTCCATGTGTTTGCTGCAAAAATTCACGGTGCTTAAAAGTGAACGTTTTTTCACTCTCAAACAATCTAGCAGCATACTACGCTTTTGTTTTGATAAAAGCCTGCAAAATGTGAGTAGCTACATGGTTGTTTTTAATTAATGACCTTTACTTTAAAAACGTTTACCAGCGCAAGTTCTCAGACTTCGTGGCATACTAATACCCAGTAAATATAATTCCTGGCCGACTTCATTGCTGGGTGTTTTGTAGTTTTTTCAATAAATGGATCTGGTCGAAATAATGAAACAAGAGTAAATTTATTGCAGAATAAAAACAGCTTACTAAACAACAAACATATACCGAAATCAGCGCAACAAGAAGTCGAGGGTCGTTGGCCGCAGAGTATCAAACAATGCAGTGTTGCCTCGGGTAGTACCACTGATTGTCAGTCTGAATAGTTGAATAGAATCTTGAGAGACTCAAAATGAGCCAGGTTGTCTGTTCGGTAAATTACATTAGTGGTAATTTCTAATAAAGGAATCAGCTTCGAAGTGTTTTCTTATTTTTCAATGTTCAGCTGTGGGATGCTTCTATATTATGAATCTTGGATGAGAAATGATAAGAGTGATAACTCCGAAATCTCATTTCATCGGTGATGCTGGCCTTCACTGTATAGAAATATCCAATCAAAAACTATGATTGCAATATCCCACCGATACATTACTACGCTTTTAATAAGCATAAGATCAGAAACAGAAAATGATCTCAGTGATTTTTCACATTTTATGTTTCAGGTCTGGACGCTGTAGTTAATTATAGGTTGCACTAAGTACTGATACTTAAAACAATGAACTCCGTTGAACTGTCAAATGAATTTTAGGAACATCACTGTTTGTCCGGTGTCTTTACCCAAGTTTCATTTGATTGAACTTGGTCAGTTCAAATATCAGAAGCTCTGGAGAGCTGAACACAAATGATATCAGAGTGATTTACTCTTCTGTCGAAGACTGCCTCAAACAATAAAGAAATTTAGGCATACGAAGATGAACAGATTGTTCGGTAAAACCATTTTCCTGACAATATTTTGCAAGCATAAGTTAGAGCAGCTTTTTAATAGCTATTTACAATGAGACAATACTTTTTGCCGATGATTTAATAGAGAGCTGACGGGTTAATAAACGTCCAGTTGATAAAGAATCTTTATGCGAAAATCGAGTATTATTCTGAGTTTCTGTGTGTGTATTCGAGCAACAGTATTTGACAGAAAACAAAGGGAATGAATAATGTATGCTCAGTGATGAGCTGTTTATCCCATCAGAAATGTGGAAAACGAACTGACTAGCGCTGGATAGGTGGGTCGTCAGTGAACACAAATCCACTGAATGAAACTAACCACAGCAGTAAAAAACGATAATAAAATGCAAGCGAGATTGTCTGAGAAACCATTATTTTCCTCAGTCCAAGGTTTTTTTTGGCTTCATCGCTAATTTTATGTAGCACAGTTGGAAATTTAACCAGTTCGTTGCAATATTTGTCACAAAGTTATTACATCCGGACGTTATGAACCATATTGTACTTGGTGACTGTTCTGTTGGCAAAGTTGTAGTTTGGAAAAGCCGCATTTATTTTAGGTTTGTTGGGAAGTGTTTTATTTTACCTTTCTAAAACTCGGGTAAAAGACATTGCAGTGGATAGCAGAATGACTCCCGAAAATGGAGAAAAGCTATGTCCTTTTATTAAGTGAAAGTCTGACGTGAAGAGATCCTTTTTGCACACCTGCATCACTTTATCTTCCATGATGACGAATGGCCATTATAGAACTTTATAGACTGGTGAAAAGTCCGGGTAATTGTACGATGGATGGGATATGGCTTCAAAATATGACTCGAAAGTCTGCCGTGAAGAGTGTGAAGAGAACTCGGTGGAAGTAACACGATATAAGCACCCACTCCTTAGCAACTCTTTTTCTCGGAGGGATATTGGAGCCCATCATTCAATGATGATTAAATGCAAGAAATTTGAGGAGAAATAAGTCAGGTCGATGAAAACTATACGAACCGGAAGTTTGATAAATTTGTTCCATTTGCGTTTTGGTACAAAACTCATATCACTGACGAAAAATTAGAGGCTGCTATTGTTGACTTACAGAGACCGACTGCGAAGAAAAATTAGAATAATTCTATTGAATGACACCACCCCATGTTTTTCTTATGCAGAAACTAATTTCTATTTGATTTTTTTATCGATTCCTTCGGTGAAGTTTGTGTTTGATTCAGAGACGTACATTCACATTACGGCATTATTGATTACAATGAAGAAACGTTGCATGACGAGTATCTTTTTTATATTCCACGATAAAAAGTTGAACATATTGTAGCAACAATACATAATAAATGTATTTTTGGTCAGCTTGTGATTCCTTAACAAAGCAGTTCCTTATCAGACGCAAACGTTTCGCTATTTCCAGTATTATTTTTCGTATGATTCAAGTCCTAAGAATGATGTGATTTAGATTTTCTTTGTCAACCTGAGAGCCAGGGAGCTCTTATTATGTACCACTGTTTGGAACTGCAAAATCCACTCAATAAAATTGCTTTCGGTCAGTCGTAGTCTAATAAGCGGATTACCCATTCATTTATTTAAAGCTGCAGGTTCGAAATGCATTCCAAAAAAGGCTTCTCGCAAGTCATTTTTGTGCATAAAATAGTTTCACTGGGAATTTACCCTCCACGTTAGCCAAAGCTTTGGTTCATATTCATTTGAATTTTTCCCGTTCGCTAGGATACTGATGCTTGACGAGTGATATCCGTGTATTTGGTATCTTGTTCGAGCCAGACTGTGGTATTGATATACGATTCAACTGATTGCGGTGGTAGGGTTTCCTTCCCATGATAATACTTTGTTACCATTTTTCTATTCGGATGACCGATCTGCACTTTTATCTGCATCAAAACAAAAAAGTCAAACACTAGTAGTTATGTTATTCAGCCTTATTTGTATCGTTTTTGATGAATTGTGGGACCACTCATAACTAAATGGGTTTGGCCTATTAACTGTACTCAGTTAGCTTTATGATTTTAAATTCGACGCGAGTAAGTAGATATTATTAATCATGAGTGCCTAAAGCAGGAACTTGTTTCGCTTGAGTCAAAGAATAAAAGTAATCCGGCTGAGCGAATTTGGAGGATGTTCCGAATATTGGAGAAATAATTGTTGTTAGCCACTTCCATGCATCGGGCATTTGGTCGAGGAGATACTGGATCAAACAGAAAAGGTGGCTTGAGTAAATTTACAACCAGGGGTAGTTTTCCTTGAACCTGCACGCCTGTCATAAATGAAACACAATGAAATGGTTTGAAACATGATGCACATTGATTCAGCAGACGACGTACCTTCACAAATTCTATTAAATGCATGTCTCCCATCAAATGGGTTCGGAGATGTTACTTATTTCTTGTAGTCGGTAAATAAGGCATAGACGTTGTTACCTCATTTTCACAAAACCGTTCGACAATAAATTGGAGATAATGCCGGGAAAAAGTAACAGTTTTGGTTGCCTTTGTTTTTTAGAATAAATGAAAGACGGAAGTGCATTTCGTTAGCAAAAGCCGCTCTAAAGAGAAAACTATATATAAACGATTTCATGTAGGTTTTCTCTTTCATTCTGATTGCAAAGCCTTCAAATAGGAAATGACCTATGCCTAGGGAGTTAGTGTCTTATACTAAGATGACAGTTAGGGTCTACCGACTCTCATCGACTTTATACAAATACTTTTAAATTTTGCTTAAAATTCGCGAAAAAAATATCGGTCTGTCATATGTGTCAAACAGGGGGATGGCCCATGCAAAAACTAGAAAAAACGACATTCAAACAATTTAGATTATTGTATTTCCCACTGTTGTGACGTCATATTGCGATAGAATGTGTTTTACACTTCAAAAAGTCCTCCACCGGAAAGACATTTTAGTGACTGAAAAAAGGCTCCACACTGTTAGATTTTCGTCGTAGCATTGCTAAGTTTCTTTACAAGTCACTGCAAATTCGTGGAATTTTATTCATTGGTTCTGTTTTATTTTAGCTGATGTTGCTTGTACTTCACAAAAGCTTGCAAACTTTCTCATTGCTCCCTGCTGCGGGTTCAACCGATCACCATAGAATTGTCCGACAACTGCAGCATCGCATTGTGTTCGACAGAACTCATCAGTCTGGTAAGCTCATCACCGTAAATTGAACACGCTACTTTCAAATTAATTATCATTCTTGCTCAAAAATTTTAAATAGATGGAGTTACTTGAATGATGTTAGTTTGTACTGCCTTAGCTGGTTTATATTAGTCGGGTGAAACTATAAGCAACTTGAATAGAACAACTGGTACCTGCTACTGTGGGCAATCCTAAGCATGTATAACTTTATAGTAGATTTATTTTGGTTTTCTGGTAGTTTAAGCATAAGACATCTTTGTTGTTGTCAATGGAGTTGACATCCGTAAAACTACTATGCCGGAGTGAAGCGCTCTGTTGGTTTTGGCATGCATGCAGAAGCTTTGCTGGGAAGGGATACCAAAAAGGAACGGCAGAAAATTAGTGGCTTTTACTTTCTTGTCTCGCCCTTATTTATCCCGAACATGGTAAAAAGAAGATAACAATTATCAACATCGGTACCAATGTTTATCAAACGATCTTGACGAGACCTTTAACTTTAGCAAAGTCAGTAAAGTTAGAAGGATAGCTTATACTGATGTCGGAGCTTTTTTGATTATGTGAGTTCCTCAAAATGCATTGAGTATTTTCATAGCACTTTTATAAAGAGGCGCATAGCGATAATCTTCTAAACTCACCCATGAGAATATTTCAAACAGCAGTGGAGCCTCACACTCCAATCTGCTGATTCCAATGGACTGTGATATTGTGGTAAACTAGTCTGGACAAAATGGTTCATCATAAAAACTCGCAGCTGAACCTAAAGTCGAGGACCACGAAAGTATCCTGCTTGTGTTCACTCCTTACTGAAAATAATCATCAATGCTGGACGGCGATTTCGTGAATGTCAGGGGTCAGTTGATCGATTAAAACTGTACGGGAAATCATTTCGTTACCGAATTAACAAAATCAACTACTCCGACTATTCATGATTTAAGGACTATTACTATTGGTTCGGTGGTGAAAATTCTGAGATGACCATTGTGAGTTTCTGATTGAAAATCTGTTGTGCTTCTGGATGTTACGTAGATGATCTTGGTGATAATATTTCAGTCCATCAGTTTCAGTTTTTCACTGAGTTTTCCTGTTGTCACGTTTCGCTTTCAGATGTAAGTAGTGAGTCATGAAGCCATTCTGATTTGAATAACCTGCCCACGCAACCACCACCTCAGTATGCCCGGGTTATTTAAAACACTCGGAATTCGCGCAGTTATTCTCAAAATTTTCCTTGAAGAGCATACGAAGCACTTGGCAAATATGAGTTTGAAAACAATAAGATACCTGTTTCCAAAACCTTAGTTTGTCGTGCAACACTTTCAGCCAGCTCCAAAGTTCACTGAAATGCAATAGTGATTAGTTACAGAATCAGTGTTCCACAACTTCGTGGGAGCTGAACTGAACCTAATGAAAACACGCAAGCTCAGTCCTAGTAAAAAATGATAACATGTTTACTGAATTTTCGCACACCCATTTTAATTTCTAAAATAGCTTTTACGTTGGGAAACCCATCTGGACCAGCGAAATGTATGGTAAAAAATTTGCGATTATTCCAGGGAGCAACGATGAGCATCTGGATTTTAATTTGTCGATATTCCTTTATTAGAATTGTCTAAGGCCTAAAATGAGAAATAACGGTATGAAAATCTGAAAAAACTCTGGATATTTTGTTTAAATCTTTTGTCGTGAATTTTCGAGACATTTTTGAACTAAATATAAAGAATATTCACAGACATGGGTCTGGTACGATATTCATTTTTCTCGCACATAGGGCTCACCAAATCCGTCGCTGTTTCTTTATCAAGGTGGGTGGTTTAGATCCCCATGGGCAACTAAAAAAGACTGTGAAAACACGATAATATCTGGAGCTATCAAAAGAAAGTAATGTTTGTAGCAAGTGCACTTGCATAGGGATAATTCAAAGTATTTGGTCTGTTTCGCATCTTTATATTCTAAGTCATTGACATGGTTTTATACCGTTATTCAACAAGGGTTTTACAGGAGAGGTTTAGCCGTCGTTTACGCGATGTGTTTGTCACACGTTTGTTCATACATTACAGGGTGGTTTTTAAATAATTCACGTCTTCGGGCAGAATCTGGAGAAAAGAACGAAAATCCAGAAAAAATTTTTAAACGATGAAAAAATTGGTCTCCGATAAAAATGTTTTGTGTTACACATTCTGTGATGATCGCTGCGGAACATCGTACAATTTTCTTTTTGCTTCAAATTTAGTTATCCATCGAGTTGTTTCTCAATTTTGATGAGTTCGTTTAGGGACGCATTTTATACTTCTCATCATTCTCTATTCCACCTTTATCCCACGAAATAAATGTGATATATCTGTTATGTCATGGACTGTAACTGAGTTTTAGTCCCTTCTGCTCACGATGTGCGAGTAGTGCAAAATATCTATCGTTTTACTTTCTGTTTTATAAAGAGTATTAGACAGTTCGATACAGACAATGTGACCGTTATAAACGAATTGAGGGTTTTGTCTGAATTCGTAAATGAACTGCTTTGTAATTCAGTTGAAATTCCTGTTTTGTCGTTGCACATGCAGAGTCGAGATGTCCTTCAAACAAATTGTGGTTCATTTGAGCTCACGTAATAAACTGTTTTACAGGAATTTCCACTCAAGACACTTTTTTTTCCTTGAGATATCTGAGTAGAATATAACGAAAATAGAAAAAATCCATGATTTTCACAAGTGGATAGAATCAAAACATCAAACTTGTCGTTTCCGTCCACGGTACCTAATTTCTGCCCACTGTTATTGGGATATATATATATATATATATATATATATATATATATATATATATATGACAATGATCTGCCATTTTCAGAAACTTGTCAGAAACATCCTTGATCAGTGATAATTATTCGGTAATGACTTCGTGGTCAGATCTCTCTAAAAAGCAAACCATTATACTTCTTGGGCCGACCCGCCTCTGGCCAAATAATTACACCAAAAGGAGTCAAGTGACTGAGGAGTTGGTTAAAATATTGATCCCCCAAAGTATCTTGAGAATGGCGCTTAAGTGGACGCTTACTGAACTACTTCATTTCTTCTCTTTTATCTTGGGGTTTGTTCATTAGTTATCCTGATTCACATCCAGTCACGTTATTTTAAGACACTTTTTGGTCCACATGGTGTAAAAAGTTGGAGCTTTGCATTCACCTCACCCACGTAATAACTAGAAAAAAAAAATCTTGTGCTATGCTAGCCTTTTGTCCACTTTTTTATGTCTTATGTAAAAAATACCAATTCATATATGATACGGTATGTGCGAAGCGTCGTAAACAAGTTCGTAGATCATTTTTTCTGCAGAAGATCTTTTGTGCGATGTCACACACACTGACAGACTTTGCGTAAATGATCGGTAGGACCAGGGAAAATCTAGCAACATTCGTTTTATATTCATTTCTACTGAATGACTAAACCATGGTAAAGTCCTGGCGTCTCCAAAACAGCACTTATGAAATATCGTTGTTCGAAAGCAAATGCTCGATGGTTTCCTAGAAATTTTGGTCCAAAGGAAAATATCTTTGTAGCACGTTCGGATACAAGAGGGATCACCGGTGAGCAGCACTAGTCCATTTTGACCGGAGACGTGTTATAACGACGGAAAAACAAAACACTGTCATTTTTCTTTTCCGTACTGAAAACTATCTTAAAGAACGTTGTGGATATTACTAAATGTGATTTATTCCAAAATGTCACCAAGAAAGCAGTTTTCACCTAATATGCGGATGTGGAAATTCGCACGTAAATTTAGTCTTTCTGATATCCGGTGTTGTATACGATGAAAATTTGTTCAAAGTGGTTTTATTCATTCTAAGTAAAAATAAAAAGAAATATTACCAAATGATTTCTTTTGTTCACTACTGCATGAAAATGGAAACGCTGGCCCAGAAGTTCTCATCGTTTGGATGAAGGTATATTTGGAACTTCAGAACGACTACACTTACCTAAACTTACGTTTCTTCTGTGTCACTGGTAAACAGACACATTTAGAACAGCGTTCTGCTTGGCCTAATCCTGGTAAAATGATAATTCTCAAATAAGAAGGATGAGCCCTCGTCGACTTCATGAAGGTGCAGATGCCAAGTCTGTGTAGGAACATTTCGGTCAGTACAAAGAACTGGCCAAATAATTGTCATGAACCGTAAGTGACTTGTTAAAGCAATGGGAGACTAAAGTCGTGTTCCCGATAAGCTTTTTTATTTCAACACTTCGTCGTGTTTTAGTTTCGACACTTTGAAACAATATTCACTTAAAACCACACATTATTTTTTCCTTCTAGATTACTGGGTAGAATAACTCAGCTACTGGCAGATATGAAATCAACTGTGGCTTTTAATTACTTTTGATTTTTCCACATTTTACCTTTAGGTTGATTGGGAGACTGGATAGCTGATAAAAGATCCTTTTTTCCATACCACTGTCACTTGAGCTTCAACATTTTGATTTCGAAATTGACTGTTACAAAACTTATTGATGAACAGGTTCATATATTATACTGAAATCGAAGGATTTCACAGAGTGTCACTGCAAGTGACAGCAATCCTTTTTAACATTTCCCAATATATTTCCCTAAGTAACTAGCAACTTTGGAGAAAACATTTGCTTCCGATTATTTTATATTGGCATCAGGTAAAGAAAAGGTGAGTTTGTGGCCTATCCTCAACAAAATCCAGTTCAGGAAATAAACTTTTGAATGACTTTGGCGTCTACAAATTGGACTGCTGGTCGTAAGCCTTGTTCTTGCAAGTTTACCAGCTGGAAAGTTTCTATTACCACCCACTGTAGCCGAGTACAGTTTTCCTTATGCAACATGTAAAGTAATTTCGCTTTACTCGTGGAGATTCAAAGACTTTTAGGTTGGGAAATACTCCGGGATTCATACCTGAACAGCAGCTAATCGGTGGGATCGTTTGGTCAGGAGTACATATAATTAACGGTACTGATGCGTTATTAAACTCTCAGCGTATCTGAAAGTTTTCGGCAAAAGATTTGAAATAGAAACTACATTCTTGTGATTTTTTAAAACAGAGTAGGTTTTCACGAAGTTAAACTTGTCGTAGCTTCTTTAAATTGCTCGGAAAATTAGGTTAGTAACTTTCAGAGAAAATAAAAATAAGCAGGAATTTTGGGAAGCACCGTTCTTGACCTGGTTCTTAGGTATACCATGAGACATTGAGTGCGATCGACTTTGTTGACTGGTGTTTAATGCTTTGTTTGCAGTCCATTTACGCCCACCTTAGATCTGCATGCGTACGGCTGTCGATGACTGCATGCGTATGCGAATGTACGTAAACAAGTGACCGCCTTCGTTAACACGTTTGCCGTGGTACTGTCTAACGAGACAGAAACGGTCATAAATGTGTGATTTCTCTGCATGTTAAAAATACATCAGAGAATTATTAACATACTAAAGACTGTGCTATTTGAGAAATTTCTAATGGAAAATCTTTGTCCTCTCGACGAAGGACTCAGAACCATAAGTTTGCAAAATACACATTAGACCACCTGCCTGTACCTATCCATGCGCATACTACAATCAGTAGGATTATTTACAAAGCCAATTAAAAAACCGTTGCAAATTGATTTTGTTTTGAATTGACTTCACTTTCACCACGGTCATATGTTACAATTCAATATTTATTTAAGTGTCTGTATAATCACGTTCCATAAATTCAGTATTTACTTGTATGATAGGAATGATATAATCAAGAACATCTAGTGCAAATTTATATTGCCCTATTATTACTTATAATTTTAGAGAAAAGAAAGCTTTGTTTCTGATAATTGTATTCTAGTTGCATCAGATTACATCTTTTAGACATCAGTTGTTTGAAACAGCAGGTTTTCAATGTACCATGTGATGTACAAACCAAAGTTTATCAAAGTATGGAACTTCTGTACGTATCTTTACCAGGTCATAGAACCCAAACCTTCAGAAAGGTGGTTGCTTCAGTGACAATGTGAATTCTGCAGAATCCTTTCTGCATATCTTTTTGCAATGGTTTTTTTGATCAACATTCTCATTCACGAACGGACCAAAAATGTATGGATGTATCATATTTGTGAATCTATTTGCGTACTTGGAGTATTTGTCATTTCATAAATGAATCTTCAGTTAAATCTAATTATTCCGCGTACAAATGTATTAGCTTCTCATTGGGGTGGGTCCTGAAGGACTTCACAACCCTATGTAAACTATGGTCAGCGGTAAAATATGCTTACATGTTCAGATAAGTCACCTACTAAGGTACCATTCAGAATGGGAACAGAGTTCAAGTCCCTGTGCTGCAGTCGTTCACTTCCACAATGGGTAGCCTTGAACTTTTAGCGAACCCCTATCTAAATACTATGCTGATATTATATGATAAAAAGGAAATAAAAAAATAAAACAAATACGTGTTTAACTCCCCGGAGTTCGGAGATTGCAAGCACTCAAACTGTGGCAACTTCAACCTACGTAATCATCATTATTTGTTACCTACTTTATAGTACAGTTACCCAAGGCAATATCGCGTGTCTGTTTTGTAACGACGTATTCATCAGTATGTCCACTTTATTTACTCAATGAATTCGTCGCTCGTTGGAACTGAAATAGAATACCACAACGGCCACTGCTATAGCTTCGATTCAGTCACGCAATTAGTTAGGAACACTTCTCTTTACCTCGTGATTTATTCAGTACGTGACCATGTTTGCTGTCCTGTTTGACAACGCAAAGTTAAGATATTTGGTGGTGGCCGCAAAACGTGGCAGTGCTGGAGGTTTGGAATTTCCAGCCATGATAATGAGAATAGTACTGTATTCAGAGTGGCACAATGTCTGACTTCTTTATTGATTGAAACAAGCCTAACCCGAGATGACCTATAAAAGAAAATCGAAACTTTTGACGTGACATTATTTGTCTGAGACAGTTCCACTATATCTCAACTTGATGCGTACTGTGAAAAATTGGTAGGGTTCAAGGCCAAGGTTTATCTCGTATAAAGCGGTGGCTTCTGAGGCAACAGTGATCAATTGATTTCCCCTCAAGAGAGGACTTTGGGAGTACTTTGTTAGGTCCTTTCACATTTTTCAGGGTTTGTCTCTACGTTAAGAAATATACCGAATGGACTTGTATATTTATCACTTTACCCAACTCCCATGGATGTCACACATGCGGATTAGAAACAAATTTGGGATGAATGTCATCGTAGTCTTTAGACAACAGCGACCCGAGTTCGATTCCCACCACCGCCGGTCACATTCCTGTTTGGCAGCCCTTCGTTGACTTGGGCCCTCGTCCTGAACTGGTGTGCAACATCGCACGATAATCAAAGAAGGAGGTAAAAAGAGTATTTTTAAGTGAATGTGTGTTGTGAATTGCGTGACTCATCTGCATCAATCAGAGATCATTCTCGGTGTTTCATCATGATAAACCGATATCCGTCATGGCACAGAACACCCACGGAATCACAGAAAATTTAAAGTAATTGTCTTCAGGCAGGATATTTCGACACAACGGGTTTGCCTCTGAAGCTCTTCAAAGCTAGTGATGGCCTCATGAAAGCTGCCGGTGCTTTCTGTCTCATTTCCATTTTTCGAATTCGTTAGGTTCATGGAATCATCGTCCTACGATAAAATGCTTTGAACTGAGAAGTCCCGCCGTCGTTTAGTCACAAATCATCTTCTTTCCGTGGAACCAAAACATTCTCTATTTATTCCGCTTAGATTTGTTCGTCCTCTTGTTTTCAAGTTAAACGAGAGAGCCATTCTACACAAATTGCGCTAATCACTGTTACTGTTCTTAATAGCGTATATCAGTTCCTCTTGAGTAGAAAATTTTCTATTTGTCAGCAAGATCTAAAGATTTTTCTTTTCATGTAATGAAAAATCCACTTGCATTTTTCACATCGAAAAGTCGAGCGCTGCAAGCCGGAACCAAACCTGCCTCCCCCACACACCGGGCAAATGCTTCACCAGCTGAGCTATCGTAGTCCGCACAGCTGGGTGTGAATAATGTAAGTGAATAATTGGTGATGCGCAAACACCTATTCCATTGATACACAGTAACTCTCCCGGTTTCAGTATTTTTTGGGCTAGCCTCGTCGGTCACTTCCCAATGGAACAAACAGCACACAGATGAACGTGATCCGTTGGACATTGAAATATATTCACAGAATGTGTTATTGGCACAACGAGCCCGAGTCTCATGTAATGAAATATCCACTTGCATTTTTCACTCCGACTTTTGATGTGAAAGTAGCAGATGGATTTTCCATTACATGAGATTCAGGTTCGTCGTGGCAACAATACCTTCTGTTCACTGAAAATGTCTTGATGCGCCTACAGCTAAATTTCGCAGTGCCACTCTCAAACCATCTGCTTTTTCGATCAAAATCACTGCTCTTCTTTGGAAAAAATGCAGTTTAACTGATTCTCCTTGTACAAATGTTATTGACGTTATGCGCGTAATTCTGAAAAGTGCCAGGAAACAGTACCGATGTCTCTTCTCCCAAGTCTGTGAAACTGAAGTTTCATCGGATACTGGTCTTCTTTCCTAACTATTATCGGTGTTTCGTTCATCAATCAATTGCAGAGCAAGGTAACTTTGACGGCAATGAGCAATAATAATATAAAATTTCTTTTAGTTCACTTCCGAACGCCTTTATTTTAGTACAACGTTTTCTCTGCCCTAAGTTCCACCAGTTACCGTTATGTATTCAGTTGCCCTTGATCAACTGTATCTTTGCTCTTGAAAACCATTATTTGCCATAACAGGCTCTTAAAAATGTCCATTGACACTCTCGAGTATGCTACATTTGGCTGACAATCATGAACATAAGTAAACTTTTTCAGCAAATATCACCTAGATCATGTTGAGGAGAAAATGACGATCACATCAAATGTGTAAACTTATCTTTTTTACAGGGAAAGTTTGATTTTACCAAACGTTTGACTTGTAGTCACTACTACTTCAAGATTAGCATTGATTGTTTCGTGCTCAAGCGCCGTTTCCTTTAACTTAGGTTGTCTTTTTGGAAATCATAGAGTAAAGGATCAAATTGATTTAGTATCTCGCACTCGAAATGGTGAGTGACATTCCTTTAGATCCGTTGAAAGCTAATTCACTCTACCGGTTGGCTCTTTTCATGTTCGGAAATGGAGAAGAATGTTTTGTTGGCAGTGTCATTCATCAATGGTGCCCAAGTGCCCAAAATCTCGTGATTTGTGCATCTATTCCGTTTAAGTCAGTTTTGCTGGTGGGCTAATTGTTTGAACAGTACCTGACGGAGGCAAATGCCTTTACAAGTTTTACGGTGAATAAATAGCAAATAAATCGCTTTGTATGAATTTATTTACACTTTTTTCGTGGAATATAGCATGAAGTACTGTTCCGGAAAAGACTACCTACCCAGATGGCATATTTGTGCTAAATTCGAAGATTTTTCCACTAATTGAGGTACCTTTATTTGGAATCCACCAAGAAAGCAGCTCATATTTTATTCCGATCCAAATCCATAATGTGAGTTAATGTGATATCTTGATATTCGATGAGGTATTCTTTCGGGTGAATTTGTGGGTACAGATGACTTTTGTCTGTCAGCCTATCACAAGTGAGGCAGTCACCTGAAAAAATATTCCCATCAACAAATTGATACGCTTTGTGATTTGAATCCCCAAGTCAAAATAATACATCCCCACCTTTATTGGGCTTTATAAGCAGCTCCAAGTCAAGTGATGCTAATGACATTTGAAAATGCAGCATCCTTAAATGCTTCAGGATATGAATGTGTCTCAGAATAATCTCATTCTGGATGAAAGACAGGCAGTTACGGCACTGCCTTTTGAGTGGAATGCGTAAACGATCATCATATCTATGAGGTAGTTTGGGTCTTCTCTCGTGAGGCTTGTATTTGTGGGGGTTCTTCTGTGAATTAACCAATAAATGGTACTAATGCCCCCTTTGTAACATCGGATAAGACAGATCGTAGCAAACTTGAACTAACTTGCCTTTGCACTCTGAATGTGTTCCCCTATCAGAAGGCACCATGGAACACCATGCAAATGGTTCTTTTATTCTCTAGCGGGGTAACGGTGTAGGTGAATAACGAAGTGCACTAAAATGACCTTGCAAGCAACGCTTAAATGGATGCGAATTGTAATTTCCTTTTTAGTAAGGGTAACAGTCATCGTTAGGAAGAAAGTTGTGAACAGTATACAAGGCATAATCTCACAGTTACTAGAGAATTTCTTTTGAAGTTATCATCTAAAAATTATAATGAAAATGCACCGACTAAAAAAGCCTTCTCTTGAATCATTTAGACAATTACCCTCTACAAATATAATCTAGGGCCTTCTATGTGACCCTGTTTGTTAATTTCACTGTATTTCGATACTTTGACAATTCGGGTCTCATTTTGCTTCGAGTCTTTTAATATGACAATCAAAGTCACACACAATTTACTATCCATAGAATAGCAAAGAATAAACACAAATAAGGGACAACGGTGAAGAAATAATATCAAGACCTGATGTTCTGATATACCCGGATTAGGCATCAATGTTCTAGATTTATTTTGAGAATATTTTGGAGTGCATCGAAATCAAATCGAGAGAGTCTTTAACGATATTAATACTAGGTTACTGTACACTATTTTTTTCATACACCGTGATGAAAACCGTTTTGTTCGATTTTTGCTAACTTCCGTTTTTCATGGGTCTTCATTTCGTTTTCAATTCTAAACTTATGAGTGTACTGATGCTCACTCATCATATGGTTAATTGCTTTCTGCCCATTATTTGTTTGGCTTTTGAAGTATACTATGTTGGTGGTCGGCCTCATTCCCCGTTTTCAATAAAGTTTTCAATGTGATTTCGAATCTTGAAGAAGCTTCAACAAGAAAATGTGCAGTGAATTATATTCATTTCCTATAATACGCTTCCTCGTTTAAAACAACAAGCAGCGCATAATTTTTTAGGTTCCGACATTTAAGGAAAGCTTGCGTAGTAAGTTATAGAAGTCATAGTTTATCCTACAGTCTGGTTCGTTTCGCAATGTTTTTCGAGGCCTTCCTTGCCGCTAGTATTAGGCCGGGTTTTAGTGTAACGAGGAAGACAAGGCGGGCTGGGACACTTGTATTTCAAAGACCAAACAAGTCAAGTTCACGAAAAGCACAATCGTTTATATAATCCTTTTTCCAGACCTCGCGGCACCAACATTGATCTTGCGGCCGCTTGAGTGTTTCGGCTGCTTTCCAGCCAGTTGCCCATAACCGATAGCTAACTTTTCTTGGGCATCATTCCTATTCAGCTGGTACTATTGTCTCAGTTGACAGCTTGATCGGAAGCCCCTCATCTGGGCTATCTCGCTAGTTGTCGAAGATTGCGCTGCTTCTCCTCTGCTAGTCCGTCTGCTTCCTTTTGTCTGCTTCTGGGGGCCTTCGGCATATTTGCCGTCCGTTCTTTAGTCTGCGGCCCTCTGTTGGTTCGTCTGTTCGACTTGATTTTCAGGTCATTCTCTAACCTCGGTGCTCCCTGCTACATTAGGATCCACTGCACTTGGTTACCGTATTTCTCTGAAATACACATCGGACTAAGATGTCATTTAAATTTAAATCGAATTCGGCAATAACAACCACTTTCAATTTCAGCTGAGGAATAACTCCTCATAAAGTGCATCTCATGGCAATTTTTACGATAGTTTGACCAAACGTCTTTAACTTAATGAACCGAGTTGTAAGCCACATATACCATAGCTAATATTCTTTGGAACAAGTTATGATCTACTTGGACGGAAATGAAATCAATAACCGATGCTAAATTCTTTCAATCTAACCCAGTACAGGACAGAGAAAGTGAACCATACGTTCACCTATCTGAACGCATGAAATAAGGCAGAGAAACGGAAAGAATGCATAAAAAACCTGACAAATCTGCTGACAAATTCCTCCGTCATGAAAATCTTAGGACAAATCAATCCATGGCGTTCTTCCTGATTGCGAATTTCGTCGGCCAACCAAAATAGGTGACGCAAATTGAATGCTTTTAGAAGGGCTCTTGCCGTTTTCCCGACCGGGGAAAACTAGTGACAAATGGGACCATTGTTATGAAACTAATAGGAGAATGACAACACTACAGAACACTGGTATTTCACACGAAAATACCGACTACCTGCTGGGAAGAGAAGCAAATTGTGTTTGGAGGAGTGAATTATTCCTGTAAAGTTGAGAGATATTTTATCTTGGTTGTACACATTTATCAAAATAAGTCAGTCGACAGTGCATTTCGGTGCAAAAAGGGCTTTCCGGATAGCGCTACTTGAATGCAAGCCACAGTCATTTTTAATGCGCGGAGAGAAAAGGCTCTATGAAGCCTGTAAAACATTTGGGTATTTGTCCAGATGGGTTTCTTGCTGGAAGATTCATTTTTATCATCTTTCTAGTTGTGCTTTTCACTTAATAAATTTGTAAGTTCCTTTTTTACAACAGAATTCTGTAGGTCAGTAGCACACAGCTGAAAGTGTGTCTACTGTTTTAAAGTTTACCTAAAAGTTATATTTTCATCAAATTCATCGACGTTTATTGGAAGATTGTCATTTTTTAAGAAGTACCGTCTGATCGAAGATCTGCAGTTGTCAGCTTTTCCAAGGAAGAAAATACTTCACGAGTTCCTTGGCGGAAAAGGAGTTTTTGCCTTGCGTCACACAAGCCAACATATTAGAAAATCTAAACTGCTGTAGGTTTAAAATGAAAGTGAGCTATTCTAGAAATGCATTGGGTAAAAGATGAATTCACAGCTCTTCCATGCACACAAATAGGAGTGATCAGTTTGGGTAATAATGCTGGCAGATGTGCTAGACGCTTCAAACAATGCACAAGATTGGTTGATCTGCGTATCATAAATCAGTGAAGCATTCGTGTGAGAAGTAGGCAATAAAATTTTATATGATATGATTGATCATGCAGTGTGAACAGTCAACTCACGATTGATAACCGAGTAAGGACCATGCAGCTGTTTGAACCTTGTCCGGAAACATCAGTAATTCATATTCACCGAGTTCCCACGGGGACTTAGACATGAAACAAAAGATTGTGAGTCGAAAACCTTGCTATAGTTGAGAGAAGCGTACTTTATCAAGTAGCTTACAAAATCAGGTAACGATTAACGGTCAGGCCGGATGGTTTAGTTGTTAGTTTATTGACTCACAGTCAATCCTTTCGGGTTTGAGTCTCAGTGAGAGCTTGGCAAATGAAGTTCATCAAAATAAAAACACTAGTGTGAGAAAGCTTTTGGGAGTATGCTGCAAGAATATGCACCAACTGTCCAATTTGGGTGCTGGTACGGTACACGTCAGTGATTTAAATTATAGTATTTCTTATGGTGACGTACATTTGTAATATTGGTATTGGTATAGAACTTTAAAATTGCTACCACGAAAGGGGTTGAATCAACAGCATTTATCCTGCCCTGCATCAATTCCAATTTCCTAAAACAATATAGCAGCAACTGATACATACAAATTAGAATATTGATGGCATGTATTCGTGAGAAAAATGGGCTATTAAAAGATTTCTAGGAAAAACGTATATTAGACGATGTTTGAAAGTGCGGGGCTATTTGGATGGGGCAAAATCGTAATGGAATAGATCAATACTATTGAGCAATTGAAGACCAAACATAGGGTTATCTTAATTTCTTTCTATAGTGTTGAGTTCAACGTTGATATGCCGAGAAGAATAACTGATGATTAGCAGGGTGAACAAAAGAACGTGTAAAACGGGTCATTCCACTCTCTGGCTATTTGCGAAACAGGCTTCTACGTTTGTTTAATTTTGTGACGGAAAGAACAATGCGAAATTATCCTCAAAAGCGGACCTTATGCGGAAAAATTCTCGTATCCGAGTCGAAAGGTGGGAATATTATTTTTTTTTCAATTTAAGGTGAAAAAGGTTAAATAATGGGCAGGAGATTTTGTGGAAAAGAAAATACGATGAATGCAATATACGAATTAAAATATCCCGCTTCATAGCTTGAGTATTGATGCATACGGACTTGAAAATTCTGGAAACAGGCAGCTTGGGTAAATTAACTGCATCCAAATAAACGAAACTAGAATACTATTCAGCAAAAGATAAATACGAAAACGTTAGTGATTTTGGCAAAGCAGTGCAAAACAAAAGGAACCGTCTCGGCTAATAGAAGTAATGGAGACAGGAGAGAATGGAAAACCTCAGTGAATTGTTGAGGATTATGCGCTCTGTCTGTTATTTGTCCAAGTTTTCGAAGAACCGTGGTGCTTTCAGTGGGTAGAATGCAAACCGCAGCTACCCGGGGCTGGAAGCTAAAATCAGTGGTTTGCGGGTACTGCCCAAAGCTAGATTCGAAGTTAGTTTTTCAAATTTAGTCCACCTACTCATGACGAGTTCGGTGCTGGGGCGACGTTTTCAGATGTTGTCATCTAACATTTTGTGAATAACCCACAAAAAGTATTTTAAATATCCAATTTTATACTCCTTGTACTTGGAAATTGTCCAAAAACGCGAGACTATATGAACCATATGAACTATATGAACTAATAAAGTTCATAATTGTACGAAACCATACCATAAAGTTTTCGATATGGTTGATTTCTACTTTCCTACTCTTGTGATTCATTGTGCCTTGGATTACCTCCCTAAGCTTTCCATTAAATGATTATAGCAAAGATGAGATAAATTATTATTGAGTGGTCAGTTACTTGCAAAGAGTCACGCTGAAGGTTCTGTGTAGATAGAGTGGAATAATCTCTTTTTCAAGCAGTTCCCAAACATGTTTAAAATCAGGCAGTTAGGGTATAATATCTTTGTCTCTTTCCGACAAGTTATTGTTTTATCCAGCAAATCTTCAATGGACAGTATATTTTTGTAGGATTTATAGGAACAGTAAGATCTTTTTTAATCAAGGTAGGAATACTATCTTTTCGTTCCGAGACGTGCATGTGGTAGGCAGATCACTACAGATGACTGCCCATGAAAAACTCATTAGCTGATCATCGGGGATGAAAACCGTTAAAATGCATCTTTACTAACTATTTTATTAAATATTCTCACTCAGCAGTTCTCTTATTCGGCCATTATTTATTTAGATCAATCTCAAATGAGATTTGTAGATTTCCACTGCTAATAACACTAAAGTATATATAAGACAAGTATACCGTGTTGTGACGTAAATACTAATTATGGAAAGAATTAACATTTCCGGGAACATTTCTCATCAAAATGTATACCACTTGTACAAAAGAACGCGCTCTCCCTGGGTTAGAATAGCAAACACGTTTATCCAGGTGCAGCGTATTTGTGAAGACGTATTAAAACAAATAAGATGTGTAAGTCCAATAACAAACCTTACAACAATATATAGCTGAGACGAATCACACCGGACAATTTTTAAACTCAAATTGGCGGTCTAGCCAATTCACTTTCATGTATATATATATATATATATATATATATATATATATATATATATATATATGATAGTAAAATCATTGCAAAGAATATCTCTTTTATTTTTGAATAATACATGCTGATTTAGAATAACTTGAATCCACATGTTTCCGCTGTAAAGTGAACTGCTCATAGTTCATCTTCGAAACTGCGTGAACGTATAGCAGCAAAGGATTTGCACGGTCTTTTATTCGGTTTGTGGTAGCAGGGAATGAAATGCACAAAATAGCACAGGCAAATTACAGTCATTCAAGTGAGACTCAGAGGTGAACCACGTGCATTGCTGAGGCATTTGTTGTGAATAATTCCCGACTTTTGAGAGCTGGTCATTATACTACCTGTTACGTATTTCGAAACTCATCTAGACCACTGCAAGAAAAGTTTCTGCACCAAAAGGATAAAAAAGCTCTGTCTACTTTATTACTGTTTTTATTTGCCATTGCTTTTTTTTGTTTTGTTCAACATTTTGATTTGTGCTGCCTCAAGGCAATAACTATTTTTTCAGCCAACCCTTCTCATAAAGCCACTGCAATTCTGTCATATGAGAGACATCAGAGAGGGGCAAAAGTTCAAGTGGCAAGAAGCTCTTGACTGCGTTTGTTCGATTTTAAAAGTCCGTGTTCTGTAATCAAGACACAGGGATAACAAAGAAACCGTGATGTCCAAAGTACTCCAAAGTCATCTGCACGCTTTTAAGATTGTATTATTGGTTTGGTTAGGCTAGTGAACACGGTAATGTGAGTGACTTTCAGGAAGCTTTTTCATCAAGTGAACTATGCTACTCATGATTACTAAAGACGATTAGTGAAATGTTTCTGTGACTATCGGGCAGCAGTGTAGTAATTGAATGTGGACTCCTTGTCGTTGTTCCGTACGAATTAGGCACGCAGATGTACGCTGTTCTAATACCGCGGTGATAAATGAATATTAAAACTAAGTCTTATGCTACCATCCGATCCTCTGGTCACAGTAAATCCGTCTTCTCACTAACTACGGTAGATGTAATTGACATTTCGATGCACGTGTATAGATTTTACGGACGAGTCAAAATAGTTTGCTAAAGGGTAATTAAAGAGCAGTGTTCACAAGCCGTACCCAGAGTGTCAGTCGTTAGGATAAATTTCCGGCTTTGGGACATGGGCTGAATTATTTCAGTTCTGAATTCGTGGAAACCTTGAGATTTGGAAGAGCCTCATAAGAATACGCATATACTGCTATGTAAAACAGCACAATAGGTTGAGCTGGAGAACATTGAACGGTACATTTTCTATGCACAGTAGGGGTTTCCTTATCCTATGAGTGGGTTTCTATCTGGGATAAAAGTTGCTACGAAATCTCATGGAAACTCAAGCAAGTACCACACGAGTCCGGAGATATTTCCTAAGCAGAGGAACTATGAATATTATGGTATACGACTTCGTGAAGAGATATACTTTTCACTCTTTTCTCATTTTCTTTCAGATTACTTCCAATCCTCACTATAAACGCAACAGAAGATAAGTAAGCCTCTACAGAAACAAAATCATGAGGCCGTCTTTTGAACTGTTAGGATTTTTATCAACGTTTATTCCACTTTATTTCGTCATCCTTATAAAAATCGTAAAGCCTTCAAAACGGCTCAGCTTTAGTGAAATCCCTGGTTCAGATTATCCCATTGAGAAGGACTGGAAAAGTCAGTGACCTTGGCCCTCAATTCTAGATGATTTGAGTGAGCTCTAAATGCACAGATGATTTCAAAATCCATACCAGTCGGTTGAAGTGTCGAATGTACCGAGCTTGCTTTGGATTAGAACACTAAGAATAGGTCACTGCTGAACTACTGATGGCAGATCAGTCAGTGCTTTAGCATACGGATTAAGATGTGACATTCCGATTGCTTTCAGTTTGATTTAACAAAGTCATTTTACTCATAGGATTTGGCACACAAACAGAACATGATTTTGGTTGCTCACGCGAGTGAGTAAAAATCATTCATTCGCATTCTATGTAATCTAGTCCGTTGAATCAAACCGACGAATGTGCAAAAAAGAATCGTCTGCTCAAAATACGTTGTCTGCTCCATGGTTTCGACCTAACATAAGCAGACGTTATAGCGGAACCTCACTTTGTAGCTTCATCTACGTAATAGTTATTATCTAATGATTCACAGGTTACTCCTTTTTTGAAAAATTATCGGGATATCTGCCATCTATGAGTCTTAGTACTCAATTGATGCTTAACGTTTTCTCCTTCGAACTATTAGTGTTAATATGATAAATTTGAAATACAGCTGGATTTAAGAGACGATTTACGGAGAAAGTCAAAACGGAATTTTGTCCCACTTTGTTTAGCCTGGATGCTGGCTGAAGGAAATGCAATAACAATAATGAACTGAAACTACAGTTAAAGAAAAATGTTGCCTAATTTGAATTATGGAGGATATCTCGAGACAATACAGGCAGTAAATTATGAGAAAAATAAATGAGCTTGTGATAAAATGAAAATACTTTGAACGCAAGGGAACAGAAGATTGGAATATCCAATAAGGCTGACTGGGGTGGGGGTAAATGTAAGCATTTTCCGAAATCTATAACTTACCCACCAGATGCTTTCATTAGCTTATGGAACGTTTAAATCCAAAAGTTTGCAACCAAATAAAAAAAGAATATTTCTCGACCACTGAATATATTTACCACATTTCGAGTCGCGAAGAAAACTGCGAATATAACGAAGATAATAATAATGACACTTCCGAGAATTTTATTCATCGGTTTCCAATCTTGGATCATCTTAAGTGAGAAAATCCGAAATAGTAGATATTGCCAATTTTGGGTGTAAAATCGAGCCGTGTGAATCACGCAAAACTCCAGGTTGCCACCAGTGGCAAGAAACGTAATCGAGTTCGGATCGACAAACCCAATCATCGTCACCAAAATAGGGCAATTACTGGAGCGACCCAGTGGCCTAACATATCAACCAACCGGCACAAACAGTTTCTCGGACTTGATAAACTATGATTCATCTGTTGTGAAGGTCATTTTGTTATTAACATAACGTTGTTGGTAGAGGCTATTATTCGCCAAGGATTCGGTTACTGTGGGTAACCTTTCTCAAGGAAATTTTACAACACCTACGAATCGCGCTGTGTTATAACTCCACCATCTTCACAATTAAATCCACATATGGTCCATCGAACTTTCGATATACTCCTCAAATTCCACCTCATAAACTGAGAATGGTTGATTCGCGCAAATAAATTTTTGTAATATCCAACACATTTTCACTTCAGTAATAATGTAGAAGTATAGCATTACATGGCTAGATTTGTAGAACGCTTTAACCTCAGTTATAATCAATATTTGCTCAAACCCACAGGCAGTTTGGTATTGAGTGAAATTTGTGTATCTACGTCAGGGGCTGAATATTTGATAGAAAATGTGGTTATTGACAAACAGTGACTGAATAGGGGGGATACGAATTGATGAACAATTTTGAAAACATTTAAGTTTGTTTTGTTAATGGGAGAGGTGGGCGGCCTGGGAGCCGCCTCACACTACGAGGCCCGAATGGGAATAAATAATTGCAAGGGGATGTGAAGGTCAACAGTTTATTACATCAAGTCACGATGAGGTCCGGAGTGTATCGAAGAATCAATGAGCCATGTGTTATGGTTTTCAGGAACGTCTAAAAGTAAAAAACGTAGCGTTGGAAAGCACTAATTTATTGCACATCTGAACATAAAGGGTTCCGTTTAGTTCTAGGATCTGCCAAGAGGCAGATTACAAATTACCAGTTTGCAGTGTGGTGGCCAGAATTTGCACTCTATCGACGCTATCTGCAAGCCATCGTAATACAAGTAAAATCTGCTAGTTCGACATAGGTAGAGTAATAAGCATTGCGGAATTTAGTAGTCTGAATTGAAGCTTGTCATACACAGAAACGTGGTTGACTGTCGATGCACGAACGGTCAAATCCTCCATCCAATTACAATGATTTTGCTCGTATCTATGGATGACTCAGGAATACCTTTTTTCCTAAAATGGCTCGTGTGTTGATTGTGCGATCAAGGGTACTGTCCAAACTTGGGTCTAAAAGGTACAAGCATACTGTTTCTTTCAGTTGAAGTCTTTGTCATTTAGGTAACTTTAATAAGCGAGTCAGGCTTTTTATGGATAACTTAGGCTTTCTCCGACAGCACTTAGAGCTTTGTCAGCGAGTGTCTTTTTTTTCCTTGAAAGTCATTCACTATGTTGTGATAAACAGCCCAAAAACAGTTTCTAATTCGCAATTTGATACAGCCAGATCATATTCCACTGTTATTCCGCTGTCACTGGATTCCCCGTTTTCGACGACTATCAGGAATTTTCTCAATGGTACCGTGACTCTTTTGTCTCTCTAATTTCTCCGTAATGACTGTGGTTTTGCCCTAACACTTTTGCAGTTAACCACCCACTCGGTAAATGAGATTGCTGACGTATTTAGTTTGCTCGATGTATATTAGACTTCAAGAAAGTTACCTGAAATCTGATCCTTTATGAAATGGTGCGTTTTTTGCACACAGTTTGATTTAATGGGCAAGCGAACTGAAGACCACTCGTCATGGAGATCCGTTTGCATCTCTTTTAAATTATTTTACCATTGAACTAACTTTCATACTTTTCTGAGATTACAGCCGAATCAATACCATTTTCGAAATGCTAACCAGAAGATGCGTAAAATACTTGCGCTGAACAATTTAACTATATTCAAATAAGAAGAACGGTTGCCTGTATGAACCGGTTCTAAGCGAGCTGATCTGTGTTTCTGGTTTTAAAATCTTTATTTAATAGTAAAGCGTATACTGTGTGAGTGGCACTTGAAATGTATGAAGAACTTTCAGAAACGATAAAATACTTTGATCTTTCGTAAAATAGAAGTCAATCCCCCGACTGAGGTTAGCAAAATTTGGTGCAAATGTTTCCAGGCGCACAAGTCACGTAGTTTTGATTTGGTTTATTTAGGAATCGACCGGAGCTTCTGTGTTACCTGCCGTTGATTGACAGATAATTTGCTTTTCGTTCATGCATTTTATGCTTCCCACTGTTTACAAATCTGCGTTTCATTCGGCAGACATTTCGCATTAGCTACGTGGGTAATCGTTCTGTGGTGTATACTATTGTTTAGATTGCATGTTTTCGTTGTTATACCGTGATTCATTTTGGCCATTGGTATTTGATTTGCATACATGATAACTGAGAAACGAAGGCCAAGAGTTATTTGTGTGTACTGTGCCGATGCAAATAGGTAGAGGTTCGCCGGTACTATGCGGCAGACGGGCTTATTTGTACGGGTTTTTCTTACCAGATTATCGGTTTATAAAGGTCAAAGGCTTGTTTACTTTTTGGTTTGTGTCCATCAAATCAGTGAGCATGAAGAGCCCGTACGTTACCAAGTCCTGACAATGTAAGCTGTTGTGAAAATTTGTTACCCGGTTGGGATGGCTGCTACTTATGTACACGTGGCATTTCGCTATGAAAGAGCGCTTGAAGCGGTCATTTCCGGTTTGAAATCCTCATGGGACATTCGTTACCTAAAGCGGCTAATGAGCGCTTGGCGCGCCCGGACTGCGATGAGTGTTTGTTTTACTATCCGTGTTCAGCTAATACTGAGAAATTTCATGACATTCCTGTGAACAGCTTATTTTGGTGAATGAGGCATGAAACCTTGGTCTTTTGGGAAGGTTCTACTTTATGGGTCGTTAACAAAAGGTAATTTTCCATACAGCCTTTCTACTTCTCTACATGTGCTTTCAATGCTAAATAGGGTCTTGTTTCCTGTACTCAAAGCCTGCGTAGTTTCAACGTTCATTTTTCTTTCCTCACGAGACGTTTGGTTGTTGGCGGCCTTGTTTTCACCCAACGGTCATGAAAACCTTGTCTCAGTTTGTTGTGCGGCAGTGAGTGAACAGGATGGATATTATCGGAAGGGAGAATAAATATGTGAAGTATTTTACAAGCACATTCCAGTCAAAGTTCTGATAATACTTTTGGTTTCACTGGACATAACTATCAAACAAATCTGAACTACTTTCGATCCGAAAAGTAATATCCAGAAGGCTCATCCATGGTGATCGTATTGAAATGTTCCTTTTTTAGTAACGGGGCCAAAAATTCTTTTTGGAACGAAGCAGCAACTGAGATTCTTAGATAAGTTGTAGTTAAGAGTCTATATTGAGGCTCTTTTGGTTTTTTTTAATCCCTGATGCAATTATCGTGGGTGCGATATAAACTAAGTCCCAGGTAGGACGTATACCGGGCGTATAGGTTTTATGCCATACATGTAAACCAGAGGTGAAACAATCATTACTGTGCCAACTTGGATAATCCAACATTTAATGTGCCTTACTCAAAACTATGCATACCAGCTGATTTCCAGTCTCGGACAGAAATCTATGGATGAACTCGGATGATGAATAATGACAGTTAGCAAGAGACCGCTTCGCAGCCTGAATGGTGGACGACTCTACGGGCACCGAACGACTGTTGCTACGATTAATTTATTATGAGCAACACACGCAGTTGCCTTCAGGTGCAAAAGTAACTAACTCTCTGGCACCATATGATGAATGTTCGAAGTTTACAACAAAACACTTATTTGGTGTCTAATATTTTTCATCTTCACACTGCTTGACTTCATGCAAATCTACGTACCCTAGCGATACATACCATCAAAACAATCACAGTCTTCAGAATGAGTCGAAAAGCAGGTTATGTGCAAGTAATTATTCATCAAAGAGTACGGTGTCTTGGACGAGGCGTTTTACATCATAGCAGATAAACAACCTCTTCCAACAGTTAATTCCGTTGAAAAACAAAGCAAAATTCCACTTGAAAGTAAAATCTCATTGGTAGAAACATCCAGTTTGGGTAGTTTCTTTATCAAGAGTTTCCTCCCTATTTCAAATCAAGTGAGAAGTAGGAAGTTAGTACGACACAGGGAAATACGTATCATATTCGGTCACACTGGTTAATTAATGAGTGGAGCATCTTGGAATGCAGTTGTACGTCAGTTTGCAATGCATACCATGCGATTATGGCAGCAAGTTTTGGTAAAAAAACAGTCACATATTGCATCCAGCAGTTGTTGTGAGGCCTCAAAGAATGACAGTTTTCTACCATCGCCTTCATCTGGTTTCGCCAGTTCAAAGGAAGAACTGGGAACCAATGATACACTAGTGGTTCAAGAATAAAAACCCTATGACAAAAGAGATCAAGATTACGTTTGCTAATTGGATGGATCAATTATAGTCAGCTGTACTGTGTTCACAGAATTTGCCGTAAAATTTTCACGACCATTTTAAGTTTCTCCATGAAAATTTGTGTTAATCAAATAAGCTTGACCATAAAAAAGTCTGTTAAAATAGCACTGTTTGTTTTTGTATGTAGGCCTACCTCTCTTATAAATCCGCAGAAAATTCTTCTGTGATACCTAACTTTTACCGAACCCGACCGTGAAGATATCGCCTCCCACTGGCATTTAGAAACGATCAAGTCAAAACGACAGCTACAACTGGAACAAATGGGACAGCTACACAGTGATCCAAGTTTTAAGGAAAGAATGAAAACGGCATATATACAGCAAACTCATTTAGATATCCTTGTCGTTTTGTTCTTCATTAAAGAGTTAAGCACATTCGGTCAAACGAACGGGCATTCAGAAGGAAAACGTAAGAAAAGCACTAAGCTTCTAATGAGAACATTTCTTCTATTTTATCTTCCATATTATCAGTTAAACAAACTCAAACGATTTGGAATGAAATAGACTTTCACCTTTTGAAAATAGTGATTTTCATGCACTTATTTTTTGGAATAGGCGAAAAAGTGGGTTTGCTTGATGTTTCCAGAAAAATGTCTTCGCTTCGTCACAAACTACATCCTGCCATCGTTGCAACTGTTTGCACAGTCTACAAGAAAAAACAATACGAGATAAAACTGAAAACAACTCCTGACAGTCAGAAAGAAAATAAGAGAATAATCAGAATGTTTTCTACCAAGACGAAGCTGTAAAGATTACGCATTCATGATACTCACGTAGGTCGTAATTTTTTTCATTCGGCTCTTAGTTTGTGAATATTTTTGGCCCACAAAAACTCTAGCCTTAGGGAAATTTCATTTTTCTTGTGTAAAGATGAAACTGATATATTTTGCTCGGTATATGGTTTCGCTAACTTCATAATCAGACCAACACGCATTTTGAAAAAAGCGCGGTTCGGGAAAGTGGGTTTATTTATCCCTACTTTAAACACTGATGGACTTTCGTCCATGTTAACTTGGTTAACATATGTCCACTAAGTTTACATGTTATTCCGGACAACAAAAAAACAGTTCGAGCCCATTACAGGGAGAAAAACAATTAGCAGACCTACTGGAATAGACGGCCATCCTGATTACTGTCTGAAAAGAAAGTTGTTTAATTATAGGGAACCCCTGCTGAAAAGTGAAACTATTCAGAAAGTGCGCGTGGAAGCCACGCTTGTTTTGCGCAATATGCTGACTTTATGTAATGGAAAAAGTACTAGTCCGACCATGTAAATTTGTGGCTTCAAGTTATGGTTTTTGTTAACTAAACCATATTAGGCCCTTATTATATTTTTAATTGCGTCGAAAACTTGATCTGCCGGTAGTAGGGAGAATACCTCGTACTCAAATAATAAAAATAAAAATTTCCTTTTTACTGAGTCATTTTTCTGTTTGCCTTATCTACTCACCACCCTAAAATTACAGGCAATTAAACTAACTAAATTCTCCAAGTGGTAAACAAACGAAAAACCTAAACTTAGATTCGTTTCTTCATGTAGGTAGTATGGTATTGTACGTGGGTGACGGGAAAAATTTCCCTCGGAAGCACACGACTGGTTTCGTTGTAGTTGCCAACCATCAGATATATTTACCCCGTACTCTTCTGAAAAATCACCTCTACTCTTGATTCCTCTCTTTACTGGTGATTATTGCTTCAGTCAAAGTTGGCGACTAGCCGGGTATGGTAAACTCAGCTGTGAATCAATGACTTTTGTTGATCGGATTCTTTTTGGTATTTTTATAGAGTAAGATTTTATGGCATTCCAGTCAGAAAATATACACGGCTTATCAGTGGAATGAAATGACGAGAAATGAGCGTACATATATATATATATATATATATATATATATATATATATATATATATATATATATATATATATATATATATATATATATATATATAAAGCAATACGTTTTGCATTCTGCAAAACAGAAGCAATGAACTTTCGCAAGCTTTGGGGAGGGTAAACTAAAGATCTCGAAAAAGCCAATAAATGATACACGAAGGACAAGATAGGAAGAATATCATTTGATCAACGTATAATGTGTTCGGTACAAGCGGTACAAATTGGTTGTATTTGAAAAAAGTGGATATCTTGGTTCGTTGCTACAAATGAGCTTAGTCTTGTGCTCTTCTGCCTTTACAACCACAGCTGTTTCGTCGTCGACTGAATTTGATTTACCGCTAATGGAATCATAGATGTATTTAGAAGGCAAACCGAATATCAAAGCTCTGTATCCTTTTTTTAAACAGTAAAGATTACCGCTTGCCCATGACTTACAACCGATAAGAAGTCAAATGACACAAACTTGATAACGAATAATTTTACCTCTTTTTGTGGCAGGCAGCTGCTAATCCAAATAAAATAGACGATTTCTACCCGTGCTTTTCAGGCACGCATCTAGGGAAACAGTTAGCAATGTAACAGTCAAATTAGGGGATTACATATTTTAGAAGGAATACCAAGTATTCATAGCTGCGATCAGTTAGTCTTTTGGACTTTACATTTTTCTCCTTTTCTGCTTCAAATCCTAGTGTTATAACCCAGAAGGCGTGCCTGGTCAATAGGTTGTTTATTGCCGTCAACGTGTTCGGACATTGACAAAACAACACGAACGTTACAAACATCCTCATTTGCCAAATGGCTGTCCTGTTCACTTGAAAACAGTCATCGTCCAACGGAGGAGCGGTCAGGTCGTTTGCAGATTGTCGCTTACCTTATTGCGCCTGGATTGCTGAACTTAGCTGTGTTCGTTAATCCACAATTGTCCATAGTTCTGTCTTCAGCAATCAACCACTTAATAAGTAGTATATACACCCACAACACTCCTCCCCCCTGACAAAAAAAGATACTCCATATCCAGAGAACTGCCTTCAAGTCTTTCTCCATTCCGAGGTTCATACCTCCAACCCCGGTTCGTGGCGGTGTTGTCATCAACCCCACAACTCCTCCGGAGGTGTGCTTCTTCAGGTGAATAATCGGCATAGGATGAAACCTTGTGCTGAGGCGACTTCTACAATCAGTACCCACCTTTAGCGTGCCCCAGGCTGCTTGGCTGTCGTGGGAGATTACCACGAAATAGTGCAAAGCTGCTTCCTTTCCCAGTGGGACCGCGCGTTGTGTCATTTGAACGTGATCCAGAACCGAGTGTTTAACTGTCTTGATTTGAACGGCATCATATTCGGCTTTCTCCTTCGGCAGATTCTCTGGAGCATAAGCAACTTCTCTTGCAGTCTTCGGGCTAAACTCATTTTGGTCTTGAATTTCGACTTCAGTCTGAGTTTTCTCATAGCTTCCAGCTTCAGTGATTGCGATATTAGACGACATGCCTTCGGTTTCCTCGGCACGATGTTCATGTTCAAGGCAACCTGGGTAGCGATCTTCCGCGTTTTCACAACGGATTTGGTTCGATTTTTCACAGTTCGCCAACTCATCGGCAATGGTTGAATTCTCGAGCAGTGGTACTTCTGGTACAACTTTTTCGATGTTCTGCTGAAATTCAGGATATTCGTCCAAAACAGATTCCACATTTCCACAGCAGAAACACCCGGCTTCTTCCAACTGTCTGGCTTCCACTGTTCTGTCCTCCGTGTTCAAAATTTCTGGACCGTACGCCTTCTCCACACGGTCCCTGTTCCTCCATGAATCTTCAACATGGGCCGTATTGACCACAGGCACGTCAAGCATGGCCAGTTCTCGAGCCACATCCGCGAGCTGGACCAGATTCAAGGAACGGCCGACACGGGCGACGCGTACCATCCCCTCAGGGGCTCCGGCAGACTATCCACGAATCGGTCTGCCAACAGGTCTGCCCGTGACGCCTCATCCAGCGTCGGCAACGCACGTTCCAGGAGTGAGCGGAGCGCGACGGCGTGCACCAGCGGGTCCGGACCACCCCCCAGCTGGGCAGCCTTGAACCGCCGCATAGCGTCTTGACGGTCGGCCGGGGTGTCTAGTCCTGCAATCAGGGCGTCCTTTGCGGCGGCCCACTTCAGCTCCTTCGGGCCCCTTCGCGCCGCATCCAGTACCGCCCGCGGCCTGCCCTTGAGAAGCGCTCGAAGGGCCGTCAACTTACCCCGGTCCGACTGGATCCCCGAGAGCTCCGCCAGTTCCTCGAAATCCTCCAGGAAGATCCGTATGTCACCATCCTCGAACGGCTCCGGCCATGGGAGATCCATCCTGGTCACGGCACCAAATGTTATAATCCAGAAGGCGTGCCTGGTCAATAGGTTGTTTATTGCCGTCAACGTGTTCGGACATTGACAAAACAACACGAACGTTACAAACATCCTCATTTGCCAAATGGCTGTCCTGTTCACTTGAAAACAGTCATCGTCCAACGGAGGAGCGGTCAGGTCGTTTGCAGATTGTCGCTTACCTTATTGCGCCTGGATTGCTGAACTTAGCTGTGTTCGTTAATCCACAATTGTCCATAGTTCTGTCTTCAGCAATCAACTACTTAATAAGTAGTATATACACCCACAACACTAGTAAAAGCAGCAGTCGAATCTTTGGAATAATGACACCTGGTACTTTAAATTGCTTACACTGATGTATGCCTCACCATAAATCTTTCTCTAGAAGAGCACAGGTGATTGCGTTAGAAATGATTTCGGGAAATGTTAACAAAATGACTAGAATAGTGGTAACAATAGATAATGAATGTAAATAATTTCCGGTTTCTGGAAGTACTCTCAAGAGACAGCTACCCTGCTCAGCTTTTGGAGTCAATGATTCATTTTTGGCGAACTGTACACCAGGAATCCCAAACAGTAACATATAGCCTCAACAATTGCGGTCACTCCACAAAGTGAATAACCGAAACAGCATTCAATTCCACAATCGGTGTTTAACCTTTTAGACCAATTCAGCCTATGGTCACTAAGTAGCATATTTCCCTGGAAAGTCAGATAACTTCCAAGTGGACACTATTTCTGATGAATCCTTTAGATCAGACGCAATGGGAAGAGTTTGTGCGTGCATGTATCGGTGTGTGCGTGTTTTCCCTCAAAATTCTGGCTGGCTAGAAATGATTAGTTTGCAGAAAGACCTTCCTTTGTATCAATTGCTTTACTTGCAGCAAAGCATGCTTTACTGGTTCTGTAACAAAATTTCAATAAAATCCGTGTTTGTGGTCACAATTATCATCACTGCTGGAAAAGCCTGCACGCCCTCATGTAATGTGCAATTTTCGTCACTTTCAGAATGCATATGAAAGACTGTTCTCAGGACCCTTTTTCTAGGGTGGACTACTTTCCTGAATAGAACAACACAAATGTAACAGAAACGGTGGCACTAACATCATCAGAATTAAGACAAAACAGTTTCAAATTGTTTCTTTTGATCAGATTCGGATTATCACGGTCTTATTTGTCTTGAAGTATCGGAACCTCAGTTCTGATTTGAAACAACCACATCCATTAGAAGCACCAACTGAACGCCAATTCGTTTGATAAAATGGGTATGCTAGAAAAAATGAATGTCAATGCAAAGCAAAGTTTTGAACGATTGTCTATTACACTTTCTATAAGATAAAACTGACAGTGATACAGAAGAATACACGATCTTAATATGCATATGACTCGTGTACATGAATCTTCAGGCTGTCCAAGTGACCACTGACAATTATTAAAATTATGTCGTAATATAAACAACATCAGACTGGTTATTCACTGTTCTTCCATGAACCACCCTTCCTTATAGACTCTTTGCTGACTGGGACAAACCCATATACGACAATATAATCACGTTCCTCGTCAAACACCTTGAAAGGCAGCAGCAAACAAGGGGAGGAAAAGTTCTTTTTTCCGACTGCTCCCTACTTATTTCTACTCTACAGATATGAAACATGTAAAATACAGTGCATGTGTTCAAAAGAGAACAAATCTTGCCAATAATGTAGACATTTTGGCTATCTTGCAGGAAGCACGCAAAATACTGACGAGTTAACCACCATGTCTGAAAGGAATGGGAGGCCTTAGTATACATTCCGTATCAACAAAACAACAAATACGTGAATTGAATGATTTCAGTGGCATTGCAGTCCTGGGCCTCCTCAGTTCTAAAGTGTATTCTACCAAGTAAATGGGATACTAGTGAGGTGCGAAGTCTGCCTTAATCGCAGGAAATCCGGCCTAGGTATGCGGATATAAATGTGAGTTATTTAAAAAGTGGTCTCTTTATTTTCGATTTCCAGACTGGTCAGAACTAGAGAATGACACTCTAAAATGAAGGCTGCAAAATCATGTATTATAATTGAAATTATTGCTTAAAATACATAAAATTTGTCAGATTGGATGTTTACTGGCTGCTTGAGGCTGCCTGAGGTGAGGGCAGTCATGTAGAGATCTTAATTATCTAATCAACTGATTCCTTGGGTACTGTTTCTTGGTCTCATTTTAGCAAAGTATATTTCGTCATTTTCTCAGGAAAATATATCCCGTATAGCCCAGGGTGCGGAGATGTGCCAAACTGAGAGCATAATCAGGTTTACATCCGAAGTTTTTGTGTGTATAAATCAATAACACCGTTTCTACCGGCCTTTAAAACCAATAGGTCTCTGGTTATGCAACTTCAAATCTGATTTACGATACTAGCTGAAACACAATTGAGTGGAAGTATGAGTGATTCGATCCTGTCTCAATATCAAGTTAGCAGGGAATGCCTTCATCATCAGTAAGATTTCCTTGTGCCCAACACAATATATCTAAACAGCGAAATTTTCCTCCTCGTCATAGGAACCATATCACATTTTCTTGACTATAACAGAAAATAACATCAATTTGTCCAGCACGCTTAGCAAAGAACGGTCAGCACAAACCTGTGGTTACGATTGGCTTATTCCCACAGAATCGGTTTCTATTGGACCACAAAGATATCGGTCTGTGTTTAACTTGAGGATTTGCACAATAACTGGATGGCTGCTGTGCCGTTCATTGTGTTGGTGGTGAGGCAGGTACCGTTGTCTAATTTGGCACAACGCTGCTGGATCTAAAACAGAAGCTTACCAGGGTCATTTCGCAAAGTGCCTGTTTTCGTCCGTGTGTGTGTGCGCGTCTTTTTCGTTAGTGGGCGTACGCTGACCGACGTACGATATTCGGGGAGTCGGTAGCAAGACCATTAAAGAAGTCGAAGTACCCACAGAGGTAATATTTCTACTAGAACTACCTCTGCACAGTTGACCTAGTTGTGTGTGATCCTCGCTGCCCACAATCGTAACATAGATACAAATGAAAATAACTGAAAACTTCAGTTCATATGGATTATAGCTGGACGCTCGATAATGATCAGCAAACAGTGGATGTTGAACGTCATTTTCGTCCAACTTGTGATTGGTACTGATGTGGTTACGAAGAATATGTGCCAATATCGGCTACGTAAACGAGACTATCAATTTGGGACCGAACATGATCTAAAACCTTGTTGTCTTCCAGAGACGTGGAAAGCTGGATTCCATGTGCACAGCATCATGGGTGGGAAGCATAAAAGCCGTGTGGATTACGGTGCTTTCCGAATCCGCCGTGCGCCGGATGGATCTATCATGAACGCACTTCTTGTTGTTGGAAAAACTGTAGCATCTCCAGAATTCTGTCTTTTAAACTCGTCCAGCTTAGTGAATATCTCAAATCAGTTGTGCCCCAAAGATCGCGTTTCATGCCTGCATTCACCATTTCTAGGTGAACCCCGTTGTTTAACTGAGACCAATGGCTATCGTTTGAAACGGACCAAACATTTGGGCAAGCACGGAAAAGTGCGTCAAATATGGTTTACTGATCGAATTAATCGATTATTTGGCACAATAGAACGGCATATATATCATGTGGTACGCCAGTATGGTCTCTGCGGTCTGGTGAGGTATCAAATCCAATGGGGATATTACGCGTTACCATGGCGAAATTGTCGCATGTTTATCAAAATGGAACAGACATACGTACCTGTGCCGGGGAGCTTTAAACTTAACTTTGACCATCCAATCACAGAACGTTTGTTATTTTGTTAGAAAATTTACTTGAATGAGAAAAAACTTTGTGATACTGTTATCTTTATTCGTATCAAAAAACCATTTGTCGTTGCTTCCGTTATCCATATTAATTGGCGAATAATTTTCCAGTGCACCTCTATTTTGAAGTCCTTTTATTTAATAATATTGCATATAGAAAAGAAAAAAAATACTTTCTACTTGAAAAGTAAACAGATCAAAAAATATTCATAATAGCAAAGATATTTTCATGTCTCATTATATTTTGTTCTCAGACATTTCTGACTGAGAGATATTTGCCAAAATTTGCAAATCGTATTTACTCCAAACGTAGTTTGGAATATCTAATATAACGTGAAGTCACAACTCATACACAAGTACGATAGTAATTCACTGAGATGGTTAAAATGCCCTCGTTCCTGAGGTAGTTACTCAGTTACTTTATAAAAAGATGTATACGATAATTTTTTCTGCTGTTACACAAGCTTTCACCAATTGTATGGTTTTTTTTGTTACTTATCAACATGTTCACTTGCAACAAAAATAAGAGTTAAAAAATAAATAACTATTTCAAAGTGAGTATTTAAAAGTGAAATGTATTGAAAATATATTGTGATCAAGATATCCTCAATGGTTGCGTTTTCACGTGAGTACAGATTTACTTATTTGAAAGGCAAAACTAGTGAATGAGTGTTAAGTTAATATTGTAAAAATAATGTGGCACTGGTTGGATGAGGTAAATCGAGTGAGATGTAAAGGAACGAGCCAAAACGTGGGAGGGAACTACCGCACACGTGACTAGGTTTTGGAAAGCTTGTGGATCCTCGTGCATCATCAGCGTGCCCACTCTTTCCTTTTCAGCCCTTGACGAAAGTAATAGGCGCAACTCGTGTTATATAACTACGTGAATCATTTGACACCTCATTGGACTGTTGTCCTAGTGACTAATTTCATCCTAAGGGTTATAAATTATTCGCACAGCAATTGAACAAAAGGGTGATTATATTTGCATTATACCTGTAGCCTTATAAATGACGGATTCGGATATTTTAATCCGGCAGGGAATATTCTATCAAAAGAATAGCTTTTTATGTATTTGTGATAAGTGAAAATGTTGCGATAAATGGAGCATTTAGATTGCAGGGTCTAAAGCGCAGTTGCATAACTTTTGCATTAGGAAAAACACCGTCATTGAACTAATGTACTTTCTTCACAGTGAAACTTCGGATATCTTATTACGCCTAGTCGGACAACATGGTCCACTATAGCTTAGGGTCAGTGATTGCAATTTCATTATTCGGTAACCAAAAATGAACAACAGAGGAAGAACAACGACCATAATACTTTGTATCGTAGTCCTTTGGTCTTATTCGGTGTGTCCATGGACTTTGGTTTGATTGTTAGAAAGCCCCATTGGGCCTAATATGAATATGGGGCGAGATTATAAATTGTTGTCGTGTACGGATAAACTATTTTTGGCAGCTACCCTTCACCAAACCGGTGGTGGTTGTATGAAGTCCATATTTCTTTGGAAGGTCACTTGATTTGACCAAAAAAAAGTTTTTTATTTTATGGAAACACGTAAAAATTTAGAATAACTGGCAGAATTATCGCTGAGATGGCTGTGCAGTAAGTGCAGTTATACAAGCGATCGAACAAGGCTCCTGGTAAGTTTATAAAGTCGTGCAAGCAGCAAACCATCTTGTGTATATAGAAACAAAACATTGTATTAAAAGAAGAATAAAATTATCTTGGTATTTATGTGTCTGTCAGTAGCAGTTTATCGCCATTGTGCAGCAACTCACACCGAGAGCCTACAATGTGATTTGCTTGCAATCATGTTGCCTGGCAGTCGGTTGTGTGAGCGAAACACCTTTTCAAACAAAAATGTCGGAGAGGCATGTTTTTTGGTGTGATTAATCACATTCCATGTCGCCAAGAACGAACGAAATTTTTGTCGTCGAAATATGTCATTTCAGATAACGGTCGCTCACACCGATTCGTTTTCTGGCAGTTATTATTTCACTGGCAACAATATGGTAGTCTACCAAAGAACAGCTAAATCTCAAACACAGAATCGGTCTTGTGAGATTACAAAGTATTCAGTTACGGGATGGAAAAACGAGAAAATAACTTTGACCAAATCGGTGTATCCCGGGTTCAGAAATAGAACGACAGGGAAACATTTTTCGCACACGTACACATATCTTACAGCAAGAAAATCTTCAGATCAGAGAGCCAACCCGGATAGCCTGGTGATCAGGTGTGCTTGGCTTACAACAGTCCATCCCGGGTTAGAATCTCAGTTGCGGCTGAGGGGCTGTACTCAACTTATGATTCCTAACAGGGTGGAAACAGTTGTACAGTGCTTCCGTGGTTTTAAATGGTTGAGTGAGCGTTTACAGTGCACAGTGAATCTCACAATTCGCAAATCCCTGACTGTTTTCTCTAGTGAAGGTTTTTGGGCATAACGTGACAGATATCGTAATTGAAATATTACAGCATTTGTTATAGGCTGTGTAATACTTATTTTAAAACAGAGTCAATTTACAAGTGTAGAGTAGTGAGATAATTTATCGCCATTCTTACGGTAAATTAACCAGGACTGAATAACATTTTGTGCACCTTTCCTCACGTGAAACGTTATCAAAATTATTGTGTAGTTTGAAAGCCCTCGCTTTTTGTACCACCTTGGAATCGATGGTATTGTATAAGATGAGATTGTACAAAATATCACCCTTTATTTCGCTTCCAGTTTTTTATCGGAATGATTCAGATCGAGTTAAAACAAGAGAAAGTTTCTCTGAAGTTTGGGTTGTAGTTTGCAAATGGTTGTGATTTTCTACTGTGAGAATTTGTTCAACGTAGTTTAAATTGATATCAAGAAACATAATCAAGCTACGGAATACTGCACGAAATTGCATCTCACACGAGGGAGTTCTAGCTTGTTTTACAAGGAAATATGAAAAAGGTTTTTCACCCTGTAATTATCCAAGTTCAATATTTTTAAGTGAACGTATTCCCAATAGCCTTTCTGTGTAAGTGACTGAAGACTCTGATGAGCAGTTCGCAGGTTGACGCATACAGAAGGTTTGACAAAGTTCAGTGTAAAGCAACTTTTTGTCTGCTTGTACAAGTTTTTTACCAGTCGCAGAGACATAAAAACAAACTTACCCTAAAAACAGAGACCTACTTCTGAAGTACTCTTAGGTGTTGTGCTTTCCAAATAAGGACTGTAGATGACGTTGTACCTGACCATCCTAATATTTCTACAATACCAAATATGGAACTATGTCGGTAGAAATCAGTTTGAGGCGTGAATGCTGATCACATAAAGCTTCCCTTTTCTTCCTTGTGATCCAGGATGATGATGTATGCTTGAGAATCTTTTGATTGAATACTCTATCCGTAACAGTCCAACTGAGTCAAACAGAAAAATCTGTGGACCACGAAAACATATGTGAGTAATATCTGTAGATGGGTGGACGAAGGTTCTCAGAAGTACACGGGCGGCTTCGCGGTGATTACCGCTGATCAGTGTATGCACAAGTCTAAAAGTGTTTTAGCCGTACTCTACCGAGTATTTGTTATGAAAATGTGGGGATTGCCTTGAAAAGCTTATGGTGATTCCACAGGTTATGTGTTTTGAACCATCGATCGATGTGTGGGTTATGACCGTACATGCGTGTAACACAAAAAAATCAAACGACCGGCTGCCTTTTTATAAATAAATGTATCATGAGACATTCGTTTTTTAAAACGGCAAATCCCTCGTTGAATTCATTCAGCAAAGCTGCCTACTACTCTGATAACAGAATGTTTGACCTATATTTCAACATCAGCTTTAGTAGATGGTATGCCCTGGCATCTTAACCGGGGATTTACGTGTTTCTTGAAAAGAACCTGCAGTCAAGTGTCCAAGTCGAAGGCCCCTATTTAAGTACCATTCGTTAGCTAACAAAGGTCAACTGGAGGTTCCTTCCTCAGAGTTTTCGTCACGGATCCATTACTATTGTCCTACATGACCTTTTCCGTAAGATGTCAGCAGCCTATTCGGAAAATAAGTGCATGAGCCGTCTTCAGTAAAGTAAATCAAGATTGTTTTAAGTCCCCGTCTCTTTTTAACTTTGCCATAAAGGATGTTCTACAAAATGCCCTGCCTGACCTTTCGAACGGTATAGGCGATTTACCCCCGGGTAACATAGTTTTCCACGTGGAATATGTCAAAGATGTGATCTTGCTGAGTGACAATGCACTGGTAGTGTAGCGCGCTCTAAACAGCTTGATGATTAGAAAATCCAGATAGGGTACACACTTTAAGCTTTTCCTGTTCAAGATGCTTTGACTTTACTGACTGGAGCATTAGCCTGCACTCAGTTTTTGTGGTAATCAGCTAGAGTTAGTTGAAAGTTTCAAGTCCCTTGAGTGCTTGATGTTAGCTGGAGGTAATGTTAGATCTTATCACAAATAAAGGGGACTATATCAGCTTTCGCCAAACTGCAAAACCTGTGGCGCCGACTTGAAGTCCGGCCGTAACTTAAAGGACCGACTTACCATGGTGCTGCTCATACTGTTTTGATTTACGGTTGCAAGACTGGACCACTCCCTTTCGAGATTGTTCAGTGGCATTTCACGTTCGACAACCGATGTCTCCGAATCACTGATCAAGTCTGGAAGGAATGTCACCTGAATAAAGACGACGTTTGTCGTTTTGTGTGCCACTTGTGGATGTTAACTCTTTGCCTGAACTTGGTGCTCCAAATTGCCGCCGTTGGCTCGGACATTTTTTGTCACTGTTGAATTACTGCCTACCGTTCCCTGCCGTATTTGCACATGCTAGGCAACGTTGGAAGAAGAGACGAAGTGGTTAGTCCACGGCTTGGAGTAGGGGTATGAAGCAAGCATCCACACTAATTTCGATGGGTGCTTTCTCCCACCTGGTTGAAACCGAAAGAGTGAGGATTGTCGCCGGCTAGAAAGGCTGAAGAACACTGCCAAAAATAGAAGGGAGTGGTGTGATTGCTTTATGGCCTTTCCGTAGAA
The DNA here is from genome assembly GCA_948099385.1 of Fasciola hepatica. Lineage (NCBI taxonomy): Eukaryota > Metazoa > Platyhelminthes > Trematoda > Plagiorchiida > Fasciolidae > Fasciola > Fasciola hepatica. The sequence goes on along the minus strand of CANUEZ040000052.1, from coordinate 568,697 downwards.
CTCCCATACTAGTAAACATAAACTATCAAAAAGACATCAAAATGTTTAAAGGAAAATATGGATTCATTTTATTTTTTCATCCCCGCAACCCCCACCCTGTTCTGCTGTATCCTTCCAGTTACTCTTATGTGCTACTGGTTGTGTTGTTGCTTAAGCTTTATATATATATATATATACATATATATATATATATATATATATATATATATATATATATATATAAAGAGAGAGAGAGAGAGAAAGTGAGGAGAATTACGGCGTTCTCTGAGTCGTAAATCTTTCGTTGTGACCTATCACCAATTGTTAAAAGTGCGTTGCAGGGGCGTGTGAATGAGACCGCTGAATTCGTGTGTTTTTGATATATTGCTCGTCTGTCTCTTTCTCGAAAGCCGGCCAACATTCTTCTCAGGGTGAAGCAATGTCTACAGACATGTTGACCGATTGAATTGATTAAATGGTAGGCCCTGATGATCAGGGGCATCCGCTATTTTTTTTTACTTAGGAGACCACCCTTGCTCTTTTGATCTTGACCTCATGACCTGCTTGCGCGCAGAGGTTCTTCATGCGTGAGTGTAAATCAGCTCGTAGCATTTCTAGTTTTTATGTTGGTGTGTAGGTGGGAACCGATTTTAAAACTATGTTTTTCACCTAAACGTCGATAGGTTTCATAAGTTTGGGATATTCTGCTGCTGCTGATGTTCATTTGTCATAAATACTTGTTTCATTCCGTGGAAATAATACATCCAGCTGAACACAAAACCTCGTATATATTTTTCTGCTCTAGCGATTCACTATATCTCACCATCATAATAGAAGCTAACACAAAAAACGGGAACTCTCTAGAATCATTTGCCTAAGAGGTATAATTTCCAAAGCCAATTTAACTAGTCGGTTTGTAATGCTTCATAGTCTTAGTGAAGTACTACCCAGTAGATGCACTTCAATTGCACCAGCAAGCAGGAAACTGGTAGTGGATCAATAAAAATCGGAATAGCCAGCGATTTGTGCCACACTGTGCACTGGGAGGGACAAACTGTTCAGGATTAAGTGAGATAAATAGTGCCGGGCATATGGAGCAAACAAAACAAGTACGTACAAAACACTTCTGCATATCGGCTTGAAGGAACGCAGGCAGACGGAAAACGTGACGTGCTAAGTGCCTCATATTTTGATGTATTTGATCTGGAAAGAAAACCTGGGACGAAAAATTTGAGAGAATGATATCAATATGTACGAAACCTATCCTGAACATAGTCACTGACAGATTGTGAAATACTTCGAATGATTCCGATCAGTGCATACTGACTTCCTCCTGTTGTTCAGCCAATAGCATTATGAGATGAAATCTTTTCTATCCCTGAAAATGCTTAGCTTTATAGTTGAGCCTTTTACTGCGATGCTTCAAATGATAATTAGTCTTGATTCTATGTAAACGCAGTTGCTAAGTCGAGTCGCACCTGAGGTATTAAAAATGGAGCTTCCTAATATGGGCTGTTTTGATTTGCAAGTAAGGAAAATCTTTGAGCTGGAATGCATTAGGAACACAGAAGCGGTGAAAAATAAACATGGTTTTTGTGAGATGTTCTTTGACACAAGATTAACTTAGCACACACTGTGTTTGCCCAGTAAAATTCCAGAAGCTGACTTTGGTTCTAATGGATTCACCTAGATTGATGAGTTCCTTTTCATTTGGCGTCAGTATTTGGATCCACTGCAAGACAATAATAAACAAACAAAGTAGCTGCGGAGGCTTATGACCATATGTTCAGAATTATGTAGGCCATACTGAAGTCCAGCCAGAAACCTCTGAATCATGTGCTTAGAAGAAAAACGAGTCTAACAAAATCGGTTATTAGTTGCAATTTCCAAGATAATTCACCCTGTCTAATGTGGCTAAACCATTTGAAATAAAACAATTTGAAGTGGGAGAATCCACGACGAAAACAATTTTAATCTATATAAGTGAACTTTTGAAGCAAAAATTGCTGATCAAATTAGGATCTTACAGGAGGCTTGAGCTTTTATTTGTCGACGTCAGAGGTGGGTACAGAAGGGGTTTTCATACTAAGAAATACGAAATATTGATGAGTTTTATAAGAGATTTCGGGGAAACTAGAAGGTTTACCAGTTGGAATGAATAACTAATCACCAAATTTTCGGTGACAAATGATGACAGGGTAAAGTTGAAGCAATTTTTGCCAAAAAGATAGAACAATATAAAATTCTGTTCATCTAGAAATGGCTTTTCATTCCCATATGCAAAAATCAAGCCAACTGAATTTAATTTTAACGATTTAGAACTTAATATGATACCCGCTTCCGTTTTGTTCAGCGACTGTATTCTTTACGGAACCAGAAAACAAAACGTGGAACCGTTCCTCTCTTCATTTTATGGCTGGTGGACGATTGTGTGGTGGTGTGGCGCCCGAAATATCTGGTGGTTATTATTAGGTCTCAGTGAATAAAAAGAGATTTATCCCGTCATTTTCGGAACGTTTGCAAACCAATTCAGATTGACCAATAAATATCAGCGCTGTATTTACTTCTGAAATCGATCTCAGTTTGGAAACTTTTGAAGTGCTCGATACTTCGTACACATAAGAGAACAAACATTTGCACAGATAATTAGGAGGACACGTAAAGAAATACAACAAAAATGTCACTGCAACATTGTCGGTTGACCGACATCCAGGTTGTTTTCAAGGAACATATGTAGCTACTCATTTGCATTACCATTTCTCATGAGCTATCTTCCAAAAGTAGAAGAAAAACAAAGACTTATAATCATGATTAAACATCTGATACCATAGCAAAGTTTGCTAATGAGAACTTGTCTAGGAAGGTTGATTGGTGCATTTTGCTTGACGGCTCGATATGAAGAAATCTCGTTTTGACGGGATTGAGCAGTTATATAACTTACATAGCAACGCTGCCACTTTTCTCGTTAAGGTCACGAATACGGCCACTTTTGAACACTGACTTTCGTTAAGACAACCATTTCGGTTTTTCCGTAGAAGAACTCGATGTACGTGCGTACAGCGATTGTAATATTTGACACTGATATTATGCCATACAAATAACAGACTGAATGAGGCTCATCGATTTCGGTTAATGAAAACCAAGCAACAATTAAGGAATTGTAGTGACAAGTTTCAACAGGAAGGCCTTTCTGTTGCTCTCAATTGTTATTTCTGCTGGTACTGTGCGATGAAACACGTTAAACCCTACCTTAATTCCTGAAAAAGCTCACGAGACTCACTTTGCCAACACAGACTTATAGCAAGAACCCTGCCGATGCTCCACGCCTCGTCGGTCACTTTACAGAACACTATCGTACTGAATTTATTCGACGGTAGCAATGTTCGACAGGTTTTATCATCCAGTTCCGGTAAAGTTTGAAACTTATCAACGAACAAGATCGAGTGTAATATTCTAAGGTGATTTCGCTATCCCTGCTCCCACCAGCATGAATAACGTCAGCACTGCAGGATAAACTGCTCATCCTTCGATGGCCGTGGACGGCAATAATGTATCGACCACCATAGAAACGGATTCCATGTTAAGTAAACTTTAGTTACAAGTCCCCACTGGTAGAAAAAATAGATTATTAAAGAACGCTTTGGTTTGCTTGCCTTGTCTGAATTTCTCTCAGTCCCCTACCTGAAGTGTCTATCACAAGAGTCGTTTGTTGTGCTGGTGCAGTTCTGTACATAAAAAGAACGGATTAGATACTTGGCTGAAACTGTAAATTGCCTTCAGAAGAAAGCATTTAGGATGCACCTCAAAGTGTGACATGTCAGTATCTTTGATAAGCACCTTTAAAAAACAAACTAAACAAATGTTTCTCTATCCATAGGTTTACGATGAGTGCGAAGTGAGTAAAATTCAGGGGAATTATTGTTATTCGCCTCTACGTAAGTTAGTAGTACTTTTCATACATCTTTGCAGACAGCCCGACAAAAATGTGTTCCACTTCCTTCATTGGATTATTTCAATATAAATATTTTTACCTTTCAGATCAGATGCACTTTTCTGCTTTCTCGGTACCATAGATTGTAAAGAATTTGTTTCGGGATTTTTGAGATAGTAACTTAGTCGCTTCGGCATCTTTGCACATGTCGTTTGGATCGGTACACTGAAAAAGCGAAGGGTGCTAGTACAGCCGCTTTAGGCAAAATAACCAGGGGCAACCAGACTGTCTGTACCAGATGGAAGTCTTCTGCTGTTCATGTGCAAAACTTATCCGGTTAGATGAAAAAGATGAACTCATTTGAAAAATTGGACCTTTATTTTTTATACGATTCCATAAATGAAGTATGAGAACCGAAAACTGTGCACCTTTTTGGTCAAAGCTCTTTTTTAGAGCATAACATATTAAAGAATTTCCACCACTTGTAAACTATGAACACTTGGGGATGAGGTATCAAGTTCAATTCATTTTTCCTTTCAAAATATTGGCCGCACTAATTTTTTTTCACAAAGTGGCCCAAAGGCGGAAATCTTCTGAACTGTGATACAGATAATATTCATAATCAGTTAGATAACTTGAAGAACGATGATTTTGCCGATCTCAAAACTTCTTCAGTCGCTTGCCTTAGTAATAGCTCATCAGAATCTGAATTCTGACTGAGAGAAAAATTTCTGCAACAAACACTATTCAATATACGTATCGACCAGACTGAGTAACCTGATCATTACACTCTGTTGATTACATGATAATTTGGCAAATGAATCAACAACGGGTAATTCCAGCCGTGTATGTTTTCGCTAAAATCACTTGGACTAATAAATGCCCGCAACAAAATGAGAACTATAGTTGCAATACAAAGAACATGTTGTTGTCGATCTACGAATTCAAAACAACTGTGATATAATGAGGGTGTAACGCTTTCTCGCAATAGCCTGTTCAAACACCCCTGTTCACCTCCTCTGTCTAATTTCTCTGAGGTTAGCACGTGATCAACGGTAAACTTTAGGAAATGATTCTGCACTAAGTCCTTGCGAATTTGCATATGCAAAGCAACCTTAAAACAAGTTGCATGGTACCGGTCAAACGAACAACATGTACTTTCTGAAGTCACATGATAACGATTCTAGGAATCGTTCCAGTCCGGTGATTTATAATTTCAACGTATGGTGCAGACTGGTCAAAATACAGTGTGAAATAATTCTTTCGTTTGAGGTGAAGTAAAACAAGGTGACTGTATTCGGAAAACGTGGGAAACTATTATGTGAAATTTAGAGTGAAAATAATTTCATTTAAATGAGAGATTTGGAAAATAATCCTTACATTACGTTATCCTTAGACCTCAAGTTTTGAAGTTTATCAAGTCTTCCCAAAACACTTTGTCCGCTAAACGAATACAACCGGGATACATATTTTGATATCAAACAAATTTCAATTTAGAAAAAACTACAACACCCAAACCGTGGATAACGATGTGTGTGAGTTACCCATTGTAACTTCTGCTGATGTAAATGCCTGAGCGAGCAATAGGTAAACATATCCGTCTTTAAATTGAAATGGAGTGGTAGGGTAGGGTATTATTACCTTGGCTGAGGAATTTGCTCGAAAGAACTATGAGGTTGTTTTTTTTACTTAGGACGGAGCTTAATTCAACAGGAAGATGTTTTAAATCAATTTTCAAATCAATGGAAGGTTAGATAATCTTTAATAGACCCTTCGAAAGGTAGCCATCGATTTTAGTGAATATGAACATCAATGTGAAAATCGATTATATTCCGTGGAATAATGTACAACTTCTAGTAAAACGGTTGATTTTGTTAGAAACCCAGGCTGAAACTGATATCAAGAGACCCTATCTTGTACGTAAACGAATGCATTTGGTATGAATCATTATCTTCTCCGTCCAACAGCAAACATCTGGCTTGGTATGGGATGAATCCGATGACCCTTCGGACAACCATTACCCTAAGTAACACACAATATTGTGAACGGAGGAAAATCGTCACCAGTTAGCAAGCCGACGATGCAGTTTTTTATTTGGCGCATAATGCCATATGATCGTTATGCATGAGCAACCATGTTTAGGTTGTTTGTAGCAGAATACCACTGCTTCACCTACCCTCTTAAGGTAGAGTTTTCCCCCACACATGTCACTTGCAACTAGAGTGACAGTTAGTTTCCGCTGGAAAGAAAAATATGATAGAGCATCATATCCTGTAGTGTAAAAGTTATACAAACCATTTGAAACCAGCCCGATTATACTGTTGACTAGGTTTTTCACCAATAAACGTTCTGATTTCAGTTAAGTCTTCTTTGATGAGCACTGCTGGTGATTGCTGACTAAGAGGAAACAGCTGCACTGTGCTTCCACGGTGTGGGTGAATTTTTGACTTTAGAGCTGCTTTCCTGGATGAAAGGCGATGTTGAAAAAAGAGTAACTCGGAAAGCAGAGCTGTGCAACTTTGATTACACTTTTATTTCAAAATCACTGTTTACGTCTGAAAACTAGATGAACGTTAGCAATATCAGTTACCAAGTAACCAGTAGATTCGCAATCAAAACTTCAAACACAAATAACTGGATCAAATAAAATGGTTCCGTCCTTCTGGAAACAGGTTATTGGTAAAAAAGATTTTTTACATAAAAGGCCTTCTAATACTACGGAGTATTTAACCAGGAGTTACGGGTTTCACCAGTTTCGGTCATAGCAAAAGTCAGTACATAACCGATGTTTGCTTCGATTACGTTGGATCAACAAAAACTGCACTCTCATCTGACTGAACACGGCCAAAAACGTCACTGGGGCCTTGAGAAACGAACTGTTAAAAGCCAATTAGTTAAGGCGGTTGGATTTCCTAAATAGTATCACCATAAACATACCGAGACCACAGAAAAACATTTTGTTTTTAGGCTATCTGGAGTTTTTCACTATTCACTTTCTCTACTCTGAAAACAACAATCTGCTAATTACCCGAAGGCCTTGCTCGATCTCTTAATAGTTCACAACAATCGAAGGTCCATGCACATCGAAACCGTAGTCATTCTGCCTTGGCTAGTAAAATTACGCTCACACTGCCTACTTCGTTCAGTGGCTCGCCTAGCCCACCACTATCTATCACGTAGTTTCCTGTGATTCACTATTATTTTAGTAAAACACGATTCTGCTTTGAAACACGAGATACTGTTAGCTCCCGTAGGTAAAAGAACATTCACCTTTCCTCGTACATTTCCTTTTTGTCCCGTTCGCCAAGCTATCTAGCAAAACAATATTTCGATAGGTATCGAGAGGTGGTAATGACTTTCTTGACTTTTTATAGTCTTTTCAGTATAACTGAAGTATTTTTCTAATCCTTTTCCCATCTAAGCATGGAATGGAGATTATATATTTCTTCAGAATCAATTTCCTTCTCCCACTCTCCCAAGCCTGTAAATAATTACCAAAGAGAAGGAAAAACAACATGCCCGTGGTTATCCCCCACGAAGCTGGACTCTAAAGAAACTTGTCCCCAACCAACAGTCAATAAGCTAGTCGTTCACTCGGCGCATTCTTATGAACTAATTTTCTTTAGCCGAGTAACTTACAAATAATTTTGTTCACAGTGGTTGTTATCTTTATCTCAGATCTACTACCAGGTAATCTTATTCCAGCCTCTACTACTCATTACAAACCCAATGTTTCTCCTTCTAATGCGCATCAAATGTTTGCATGACACTAACTTCTCCAACTTTGTCGAAACTACCTGGTCCAAATGATGTTCCACCAGAAGTACTCCGGTGACACTACTTGGAATTATTCTTCACTTCTAAACATCTCTTATCATAGCAGTTCCACTTTTGTTTAAATAGATAGGTAGATAGCAATAATAAGCCCTCGGCCCCGGTTCGGGTCCTTGTTTTCCCATGTATTAAGGTAAAGCACCATTAAACAGAATTAGATCAAGCCTCCCTCAACGAGTGTATTCCATAATCTTTGTTTGTATCCATCTTTTCCCCTTCGTTTCATATTCCAGTATGGTCTTTCATTGTGGTTTTAAGCTGTGTTGCAGCAGAGAGCACGTATCAGTATTTTCCAAGCATAGCACATATGAAGCACTCAGTCAGGATTTGGTTCATTGCACAGAAACCACTAGATATGCATCCCCGTACATCTGAAGTACGAAATGGAATAACTGTATTTCTGCAAAATAATTTTTGGTGATTTTCTGTTTATTCCCAGAGGATCTTGGGTAGAACAGGAAGCAAGAAAGTGTACCATGTGATTTGTTTAAAGGGTTAAAAAAATAGGACCATTCATAATTAGATAATGTGCAAATACACACGGTCAAAACAGCTATAAGATAGAGGAAGTCCAGTATCACGTACCAGATAGAAGCATCCAAAAAAGACGGGACGGTGTATTCCTGGGGAAATAAACTTAACCGCGCTGCACATGAAGAATATTGTCCTATCATATATTTGTTTTTCGGCATAAAATGCATCTGCAATAAAAATACTATGTTTCTTTCCGATTCTGCCATCCGCCTATGTCAGACATGGGGTTAGTGATATCCTGGTAAAGTTGAAGAATCTGCAGCTGACGAAGTAGGGCTCTGAATAGAGTCAAGTGCACACAATGTGAATCGGTACGCACAAGAAAGAAAATCCGTACAATTAACCGCAATCAACAGTCCTGGTTATTTTTACGCTATCTCTAGAAGAAAACGCATTACTGAGGGCAACAAGGTTGCACAATATGGTTTGAATTTGAATACATTCGTGGATCTTTGGTGAAAAGAAAGAAACTCGAGGCAGCTATTGCACCACCATCAATATTAAACGATTTTTTTATTGAGCGAAAAAACAAGGGTCATCAGACCCGGTGAAACAAACTTAGTTTCTTTATGTCATTTCCACCTAGATAAACTCAGTCTTTCCGTAAGGTTACTAAACAGGGATCAAATTCGTTTCCTGAAGCTTTGCGAGTGAAAATGAAAAGCTTCAAGGGCTCTATATAAAGAAAAGGCAAACGAATAATTGGTACGATGGAGGATGAAAGAAAACATGCACCAAATGATTCAAATTATATATATATTTTTACTCGTGCTGATTTCAGGCTGTGTGTCAAATAACACACGGTACAATCAAGGAGGAATGAGTATACGAAGTCTTTGTGGGAGGGGAGAGTTCTTTTTTGTTTTGTTGTTTGCACTTTCATCGTAGTTTTGTTATTCGTTTTTGTTCATGTTTGATGATTATAACAGAAACGGATACACTCCCGCCACTCACCTCAATTTCGAGCCTTTCTGTTCGTGAGAAGCAAATTTTCCTCGACATATCTACCATTTTAACTGGGCAGCCGAAACGGCCCTATGTGGTCGACATTCTGCCGAATTCTTCATTACTTTGCTCTATATCATCGCCTATCCTCCATGATCTTTCTTCCAGTTAGGCCTAGGGAGAGCAAACAATGCGCTAAAAGGTAAACTTTGGGCAGGTATCCTTTATGCTTTTCCTAGCCGGCGGAGACGGAGCTACACCAAGGTTTTTTCTGAGGGGGAGTCGGTTGTACCAAACACTCGCCTGCGTACTTGGTCATTGCTGAGGCATTATTCTCATCAAAAACGGGCAACGCTACGCCAGTAGTTGGTATCAAATACAGTCAGGTGACCATTATGTTGAACTCGGGGATGCCATGTTTCACAACCACACGGTAGTAGGAGGGAAAAGCAGAATTGTACATTCGACTTTCTCAAGGAAAGACTAGTATTGTGTCGGTTCCAGAGATGCCTGAGGTTCAAGAAAGCTAGTCTAGCTTATGAAAAACGCATAGGTATTTCCTTTTCCACGCCCATATTTCCAGTAATACAACTGATCAGTTGAACGAAAGTTCGTGGAAGCTCTTCTCCCGTTGTCCGGGGGCGTGAGTACCCGCTTTCGCCAATCCTGGAGTAGCCCCTTACACTTTGACGGGGTGAAATACATTCGATAAAGAGCCATTTCAGTTACCTTGCGGTACAGTAGAATTTGAGCAGCTGAAATGTTAGAAGCGAGCAGGACAATGCAATCGGCCTATTCCAGTAATCCTTTGACCAGAAGGAGTTCGACACTGCCACCTAAGAGACCTTCGACCGATTCCTTAACGGCATTGTCAATTGCAAGGTTAAAGAGGAACAGTGAAATAAGACATCCCTGTCAAACTCCACTGGAAATAACAGAGGGGGGCGAAAGATTACCGTAAGCTCATACTCGTCCTGAAGTATGACGACAGAGAGATTTGATGATTAATAAATACTTTTCAGCTAAACTATTTCTCAACGCGTATTTCCACGGAGCAGTGTTGTCAACCAAATCAAAGACTGCCCTGATATCCGGGAATACGGTAATGGTCAGTCATCTGTAAGTATGCCGATGATGCAATAGCTGACGGAGGGTGAATATTTGATCAGTGCAACCCCGGCAAGTGTGAAACCTCGTTTAATCCTCACGGACTTTCTCCTCTCCATGTGATCACAGCCTACGAAGAACAACACACTTTGCACTCTTCGTTTCAAACTGGATTAAGCTGATTCCTCTATGATTGCCAAAGATAGCTCGAAATCCTTGCATGAAGACAAGGACTGCAATCGATTCCGTACAATCCGAAGGAACTTGCTTCCCTTGTCATACTTTGGAGAACACATAGGTTTTCTCTTTCACCACATGGTAATCAGTTTCTATGATTACCTTTGGTGGTAGATCGTCTGGGCCTGGAGCCTCGTGGCATTTGAGGAGTGCAACGCACTACAAATTGCAGCTTCCCAAAGCTAATCTAGGAGCATTGACGACTGGGCACAATGATCATCGAGAGGTATGGCAGTCTGCGCAGGAGGCAAGTTGAATTGCAAATTTAAATGATCAGTCCCTCTTTCTACGAATCGGTGAAGGCTGGATAGACGTCCCTTCGGCTCCGCAGGTTGTCTCGCTGACACCGTATCTTTTGGTACCCGTCTTGCGGATAATAGGGAACAACTTTCGGAACTTCTCGAGAGAAGCAGCTGATTCCAGCTCAGCAGCGCATTCCGACCACCAGTGCTCATGACCATTTATTAGGCTTGTAGTGAGCTCACTTTTTAGGACCAGACGAGTTTCGCTGGCAGCTAAGTCTGCTGAGATCAGACTGCGAATATCTGGAAATGGAAGGAATTTGTCTTTATCCAGCGACTGAACGATCCGGAGATAATTCCGTTACTAGCCGGACAAGCTGGATGCAAGGCTGGTTTCACGAGAGCATAGATTTGTTCCAGGGGACATGGTAGGATGTTGAGCAATCCGTCTTTCAATTTATTCTGGAATCTAACCAGCAAGTTAGGCTCCAATAATCTGAAGACATCAACTATAGACATTATATGTCTAGTTGTCCTATTAAAGCGCATACATAGTGGGGCACACACCATGGCATGATCAGACTAAAGACTGGTTCCTTAGTAGGAACGGCAGTGTTGTTTACATCATTGACACCTGTAGCTAAGTTCAGTGTGATCTACTTGAACCTAGTCTTGAGTTGACGAAGAAGGTCGTCAGGTTGCGTGGTACTACCGGCATTTAGGCCTCCGACTAGGAAGATAATGTCCGTCTTTCCCTTTGTTCTCATTGGATTGTGAAGGCATTGGTAGAACCTATCATTAGCTGCATCCGAACTACAATCTGTGGGGATGAGTTCAGAAACCACAAGCAGGCAACGCCTTTCAGCTGATTTTCTACTCACTTTGCATCGACCTCTGGTTTTTATGGCATATAGCAGACTACCAAATGGAATCCACTCTAAAAGACTAGCCTGAGCTCCATCTTTCAGAGCTATTCCAAGGCGTGCTTGGTCAGAGGCCTCAGATTCAGAGTCTCCCGAACAGCAAAAATAAAAATGACTTCGTTTTGACCAGCGATATTTTCGTTATGTGACTAAGGTCTTGAATGCGGGTCGCCTGTGGGCAGCATATATCCACAATGACCTTCTCCAAGGTCCTAGCTAGCCTAGCTTTTTGGTCTATGCGCATCAGATTGCCCAAATTATGCAGCACAGGTCTAAACAGCCAGGTTGGTTAGAGAAGAGGTGCAGCATCAGAGAGTGGAGGGTTGGACCCCCCCCTACTTATCTAGGACTGCGTCTCATTTCTGCACCAGTGGTAAGGAAAGAAGATGAGGGAAAGGATGAGTGATTAGGTGGTTGTTCCCCCAGTGGTGAGGGCGCAGAGCGATTCTATGAGTTATTCATCGAAGTAGGACGTAGCTCAGTAATTCCATGATTTCTTTGTAAGGGCAATGCTTCCAGGGTGCCCAAGCCAATGCTGGTGGATTTCTTAGGGACCCATAACCGAAGCCTTTCGCTATCCAGAGCTTCATCTGCAAGGCAGCAAAACGGAGTTTGGGGCCCGTAATCCACTGGAGGCTGGTGAGAGGTCGCTTAGTTCATACGCCCTAAAGATGAGGCCAGACATCACCCCTCCGCCACAGATGCAGGCGAGCATACCGTTGTACCCCTCATACACTATCCACGGTTTGTTTAGAATCAGAATTTAGCCACGTGCTCTAGGGTAACTTTTAATTAGTCAACCAGGCTAACAGGACCGGCCATTCACTTTCGTCCGCTCTCTTTAGTAGAAAAACCTACATCAAAAGAGGGCAGTGAGCAAGACTTTTCGGCAGAAGCTGTAACACAGGCACAGTCATTTGGCAAAATTCCGAGAGGCATCCCGGACGAATAGACATCCTGGAGCCTGAGATACTCACCTCCGATCCTAGTGAGTCATTTTGGACCTAAATAAAACAAAACGGAAACAGGTAATGTTAGCGGAGTACGAAAATACTCATACCTAACATGATTTCTCATATATTCCCTAAATATGACTTGTTGTTACCGTGTAACAATCACCACATACTGTTCAAAATAGACAAGAGGAGACTACGGTGTGTAATTTGACGGCTTTTTGGTATGATCTCAGTATAGTCTAAAAGCTCGGTGCTGCAAACCGCTTCCCATCCGTATGAGGGTTTATCAGGAAGCAAAGGGCAAATTGATGGGGAGCAGGGCACCAATTTGTGTGCACCAAAATTGTATTGGGAATTTGTGCAAAACTACTTCCCTCACAGTAAACAAGTTAATTTTTTTGAAACACGAACCAATTCGAACAACTGTATTCTATTGTTGTTTCGTCAATGCATAACAACTTTGCAAAGACAGTATGGGGCAGCGGTTACAACCACACTATACAAAATAAACCCATGATGAACGAGATATTCATGTGTTTGTGAACTTGAAAGCTTCTACTTTCACGAAGTTTTGTCTAAACTGAGTGAACTTTTGGCGTAGGCATTCACTAAACTGGGCAAAAATGTTGTTCACTTCAGTGACCTAAAAACTGGAAAGTAACAACGAACTCTTTAGTAAATATACCTAAACTAAAAATGGGCGAGTCATAATACCATCTACCCAGTTTTGTTGCTGTGGAGACAAATACGTCCCCAAAACGGGATTTGTCTTTTTTTCGATGCCATTAGTGCATGAGATACGGTGGACAATAAACAGTATATCATCATCCAAAACAATGAATAACGAGGAACGATTCTTAAACTTTTGACAAGCTCACTGATTATGGAATGAAACTTCTGTTATTAGGGTAAATCGGCATAAACCGTAAGATGTTATTCGACATCCTTTGAAAACTGAGAGTTTGACGCGTCTCGCAATGAAGGATGTGACATACCGTTTTGAATAGGCCATAGGTAAGGTTGACGAGGCTACGCATACACCAGCAAAATATACTATTCATTTCCATATAACTCAGGGCGCCACAAGTATTTTCTCCAGCAACCAAAGATTGGTTCATTTTATGAAAGAAATCGTAACTGGGCTGTACTTTCCAGGTATCTAGTCACCCTTTACTTGAAGCACACGCTAGCATGCCGTATGTAATAGTTGGTTCTTCTCACTATGAAATGTAATATATATATATATATATATATATATATATATATATATATCACATATCCAGGGACTTGTTTATGTACCATACTTTCTTTGTTTTGTTCACGAAAATCATGATGAACAATTTATCAACAGATAACATAGGAAACATATGAACGGATTAGTATGAAATACATCAGTGATTTATCTTCATGAGATAGTGATGTCATCTCCGGAGATAACAAAATGCTTGTGTCCTAAAAGCCAAACTCGGGGATAAGAAAACCAAATTAGCTCAATGAATTTACGTAACAAAAGCCTTGCTATACGGCTTGTGGATCAGTTTATGTGTCTAGATTGGATGAATAGGGATTCTGTTGGGCTGGCTGAAATACAGTTTTTCAAGGAAGCTTCAACATCAACCCACAATATCATCCGTTCGCCAAAGATAATAGACCCACTTTGAAGCATCATGATAGTTGACATAAAAAGTAAATGTTCGATGACGTTAAACTAGTTGCACACGAAATTATTTGCTGCTTGGAGCCCAAAGAAGCTTAACAATGGACCACATTTGCCTTGTTTTGGAGATGCAATGCTAAAGATGTATTTTGAGATTGCGGTAAAATATAACGACAGACGCTGAAATTATATCACATGCCGCAGTCGAAGAGAACACTCCTGAAAACCTTTAGCTATTGAGTATGGAAAAAAGATGATCCCAGCTGGCACAGACAAACTTGAGTAGCTTCGTGATTTGTGATAAGCCTTCATATGCATGATGATACTGTTACATCAATTCACTTTCCGTGAAAACAAACTTCACGTATATCATAGTCTGGTTTCAGTAAAAGAATTGAAACGACAGTTATGACTTTTACTTGCTAGATTGAATACGGTGAGTTTATTCTGCAGGTTTCCTAGAAGTGAGATTTCCAAAACAGATCAACAGAATGAATTGTGGGCTGAGTACTTTTAAACAGTTGTCACCAGAAGAGTTCACCCTGTTTGCTTTCCATATTTCTGGAGTTTAGCAAAATGGCAAAAGCCATTAGGTACATAACAAACAGAAGCTTTGAGCTAGGCAGCAAAGACATTACTAAAAGGGATTTTAAAGGATATAAAAGACTGATAACAACCATTCAGCTTTTTTATAGAACAGTATTTGGTCTATAAGGTTGAAGTCAATGGAGATTGTATCGGAAGCTTTCTATTGTGAATGTTGGAAATCAGAAAACTACCCTTGGTAACGATAACGTATTCAGTGGTACTGGGATCCAGGAGGATACAAGCTGATTTGCACTTTTCACCTCCTAAAGTCCACGTGACAAGCCGGAAATGAATGGGCTATTTTAATGTAAATAACGTAAGTGAATATCCGATTATTATTTGATTCATCGAATGCAACTGTTCCGGTTTTCA
The DNA here is from genome assembly GCA_948099385.1 of Fasciola hepatica. NCBI lineage: Eukaryota > Metazoa > Platyhelminthes > Trematoda > Plagiorchiida > Fasciolidae > Fasciola > Fasciola hepatica. Next base: position 553,392 of record CANUEZ040000052.1, on the reverse strand, counting down.
TGACTGGAATAGATATGTCGGCAGCCTCCCGGTGGCAAACAACAACCGACTGAACGAGATCCGCAGGACACAGTAGTATCCCGTTTTCTGCGCAACAATAATGGACTCGCATAACTGAATTTTAAAATATTTTATTTATATCTGGCTGGCCCCGCAGTGATAGCTCATTTTGGGAGATAATCTCCGGGTGAGCAATACTAGACCGGTTGGATTCCGTCTCCTAAATTTTAGTGATAAAGTTTTCAAATTCTTTCAAGGTTCATTCGAACGGAAACCCCCGGCAATTACGTCCTAAAACAAAAGCCATATTTATTCATAGCCAAGAAGAAATAAGACGTTGTTATCGACGACCATGAGTTTGAAGACAGTCCGTAGATTGACAATTTCGAGAGAATTGTCGTAGGTTTGAGAAACTGTAATGCTTCCTGTCAAAAACAGTATTCAGTAAAATTGGTTTCGAGATTGTGTTAACATGACAGTGCCACTTGTTTGACATTGCTAACTATTTCTCTTTGGTAAACACTAAAGGTCATAGGCTTCTACTAATGAGGTGAAAGAAGCGAGAATCAGAGTCACGAAAAGACTGGTAATTTCATCCTTAGGGTAACTTTCACTTGTACAGTAAGTGCCAGATGGATCTTTGAAAAATAACTAGCGGGACTCATTCGTTGGTATTTATTCATCCAGCAAAGATCAACTGTGGCATACCCTTTCACATTTTGAGACCAGTGGTGCCAACAATGGCTCGTTCCAATATTTTGCTTCAAAAACTACTTATGTAAGGAGTCGAATTGCACTCTAAACTTCGAAAGGAGATTTCAGCCCAAATTCAGAAAATATCGTCATTCGTTAAATATTCAATTCCCACGGCAACTGAGCTGGTTAAAAGAGCAGGTGGTTCTTAAATCCTCCGAGTGTGATGAACTAAAAATTTGATTACCATATCAATTACTGTGTTACATGACCAAATGTGATACATTTATGTATTCTGTACCTGCTTCACAACATGCTACTAAATGCGTATCAGCAAAAAAAATGACGAGCATTCACAAAACTGGATTCACTAGTATCAACGAACCATAAATAAATTTTCTCCGCTTCAGTATCAGGAAAAATTTAACTTTGAACTGGTGAAATTGAAAGGGTTACTTCAAATATAGTCAGGCAGACGATGCTGAGTAATATATGGGAAAAGCGCGATACAATTTTACCTAGGCTAAACTGTCAATGTTTACATGGATTTTTCCAATTGCTGAAATATTTGTCCAACTGTCATTCGTCTGAGCAGTTACCGATTTTGTGTTTGATTGCAACGATGTTGTGACTCCGAGTAACCTTCTGTTTCACCAGCACGACGGAACCATGTAGAGGATCATACTATGGTAATCCGCCATTATTTCTCTCACATTACCTGCTGTTTCCGTGGGTACCTAAATTTTCTTTTATCTACTCCATTAATACGGCGAAGATTTCCTGCTCATCGACTGCTCAGTATTTGGTGCTCATCAGTGGACAATAGAAGATATATCTTGTCTTCATCTAGTTTCACTCGGCAACTCATATTGTGGGTGGTAAATTTATTACCTGCTCCAAGAGTGAAAATACTTCAATTAGGTGCTCCCGGTAGGCTTGATACCTCCAAACGTATTCCGGGTACATGCAATAAAAAAGCTCAAAACCACCTCACCAAATGCTACGATGAGAAACTCTGGTGTTAACCTAATCTTCTGGTCTTTCACTTGTGTTCCAGCAGAAAATGAACGTGGAATTAAATGACTTTCGTCCGGTACTTGAAAGGAAACTGTATCGGCATAGTTGCGGCATACCTGGAAGCGGAATATCCACTTTAAAACTGTAACGAAAAGTGCATTTTCAGCTGGTCAAATTTTAAGGCCGTCTTAAACATATACATAAGCAGGTATGAGCATCTTAAAAATTATCGAACCTACAGATGTTCAAAATTGTTAAGCTCAGCTGCTCAAGGTTAGACCAAACCCTTAGCAAAACATGATGGGAATCAGGACAGATTATTTCGTACGTGCTCAGTCTATGAATTCCGAGGTTTAATCAATAATATCATTTCATGATAAATGGCAATCAAACAACAATGAAAATAAAACACCATTTCATCTCATAAGTATTTACGAGAACTAAAGTTATAGTGATGAATAACCATGATGTAGTTATTAATTATCATGCTTTTGTATCATTACACACACATATACAGGCGACCTTATGTTGTGTAAATAAATAACGGTGTTTCGTACTTCAAACTGCTGTGTTCTTCTGTTCATTCAGACTTGGGATGATTGCTACTATTCACTCACTGATCCAGGATTTCTCATTTGGCTTCACGGCAGTCATTCACAGTCATGCAGTCCTGTAGTACAGGCTTCCTGGATTAAATGCTTCTGTGTGTGTGGTTGAGGATTATTTTGAAAGGTTCGAATTGTGGAGCTTTGCTTGTGAGAAAATTTTGGATGAAAGCACAACCGCTGTCTTCTTGAGTATTCTTGGGAAGTCGGCGTATTCTGCTCTCAAGAACTTGTCCTTCCCACAGAAGCCTGCTTCCCTGAGACACGAACAGATCAAGAATCTTGTAGTCCGCCATACCTAGCCAGTTTACTTCGAAATTGCGAAATGTCACCAGCTTCAATGAAAAGATTCGCAGGATATTCGGGACTTTATTCTTCGGCTTCAGAAGCAAGTTGCTCGTTGTAATTTTGGAAATCAGTTAGAAACGCAACTTCTTGACTGTCTGATGGCTGGTATAAGTGATCAACGGTTGCAGCATAAACTGCTTCTACTTTCTTGTCCTACTCTGCAATATGTAGAGGTTGTTGGCAGTACCAAGATGTGAATACTCTTACGGAGTCCACAGTTCACATCATGTTGTGTGGCCACATTTCCGGAAAAATCAAAGGTCATTCAGTGGCTTCCCGCCTATTCAAACAGAGGAGTGCCTGTCAGTCCTAATCCCCGAGGACTCACTATGATGCACTTCAAGCAAGGACTACATATGGCCAGCGTGATTCATGTGGAAAGTTACATTCTCGCTGCACCTTTCGTTTTCGTGATGTCAATTGTTTCAAATGTGGCGAAATTGGCCGCATTCAGTTAGTCTGTAGGCATTCTCAAATGTACCATTCCCGCTTACCAGACAGTTCAGTCTCAGATGATTCTCCCAGTTTTTCTCTTTCGGTGGGTGCACCGGCACAGAAACATATTTTGCTTTCGTTTCTGATCGGTGGTACGTTTCAGCATAATTTCATAGTGGACACTGGTAGTGTGGATCTTTCATTCCTATTTCTGTTTTACGCCGTGCCATTCCTGATATTCAGCTACACCGGACTGACGTGTTTAGTGAGGATATCGACGAATATACACTGCCTATTTCGGGCTCATGTGATGTTTCTCTCACAGGTACAACTGGACATTCTGTCAAGTCTGCCTTCCTCGCCACCGAGAATGGTCCTCCTGTACTTGAGTTGGAGGCCAATACAGTCACTGGCATTTCTATATCACTTCTAGCACAGAAACAATCTTCGTTGTCTGAATTAATTTTACGGTGCTCCAAGTCCCCCGGTGGCATGAAGATAACTCCTCTAAAGTTGAATTATATGGAGATCCCGTGTTTGTGAAGTGCCGAGTATTTGCCTACGGACTTCGGGAACCCGTGAAGAAAGTACTGAAAACTTTGATTTCCAAAGGGGTACTTGAACTCCTTTCATCATCTAAGTGGGCAAAGCCCATTGTTACTCCGTTGAAATTCGACGGACGTACTCGAAATATACATGTTGGGATTACCGAACCACTTTGAATACCAGGCTTCGTCAGAGTACATGCACTACTGTAGAACCAGAGGATATACTGTCTCACTTCCGTGGCTTCAGTCTCTTCTCACACATGGACTTGAAGGATGCTTACTTGCAAATTCCCTTACATAAAGATTCCCGTGAGTTCACTACTATTATTACCTCATTTGGTCTGTACACATACCAGTTTCTGCCTTTTGGACTGAGCCTTTCTCCAGCCATCTTTCAGTCTGTCATGAATAATACCATTGAGGGACTCAAAGGTTTCGAATATTATCAAGACGATGTGGTTATCCATGCATCCACACAGGCAGCTCATGATGATAGACCAATAGAGTCATTGCAAAGTTTTATGAGTTCGGAATTGCCATGTGTGTTTAATTTCACTTCCCTAGATTTTCTGGAATATTCCGTAACTAAGGCTGGTTATCGACCTGGTCGCAAGCGCCTCGCACCTTTGTTCGTCTTTTGTACCCCTAAAAACATTACCTAACTGCATTCTTTGATTGGTTCACTCTAATATTATACGCGTTTTATTCTGAATTTCTCTTCCATGATGGAACCTGTTTTCACAGCACTGCCATCCGGCAATTTCCCGTGGTCAGCCAAAGAAGAACAAGCATTACGTTATATTCTACCACACCTTAGGACCAAGGCGTTTTTGTGTTCATTCACATCCAGACTACATTACACTCTCAACACTGATAAGTTACCCACTGGAATTGGGCTGTGTCAGAACAGGATGGATTCCCTGTTGATCGTGTTTCACGTCGACTCACTACTGCCGGGTAAGTTTATTCTCAAAGTCAGCATGAAGCTTTGGCTGCCTACTGGTCTGTCAAACGGCTTCATAATTATCTGTTTTGATCCAAATCCACCATTATTTCTGATCATAAAGCACTGCGTGTTATATCTGACCCATCCATTCATTACACAAGCCCACTGCTGTAAAGGTTCAATGATGGTGTGTAGCACCTTCTGCAAAGTATTAGGATATTCAGCATTGTTGTGGTAAACAAATTCCACATTTGGACTACGTATCCAGATACACTCAATCAGGTGCTCCATGTAACTGCGATTCTTTGCTAGTGCAACCACTTCCTGTCAGCCGACAGGATCTTATTCGCGATTCAGGCAGGTACTTTGGATCTGTTTTCTCTGCAATTAAACGAGGATGGAATACCAATACATAACGTCGATTTCCTGATTTTTTTTAAGGAAAGAGGAGTTAGCCATGACATCAGATGGAATTCTGAGTTTATACGATCGCAAAGTAGTTCCTTCGTCACTCCGGAGATTATTACTTTCTGATTTGCATTCTGGTCATTTGGTAATTGAGATCGATTGCAATGTTGTGAAATTCACCAAACGTTGTGACCGTTGTATACACAAAGCCCATTCTCTGTCTCATAAATGGACTCCATGATCAGTATCTTGCGAAGCTTGGGGAATAATTCATGCCAACCACTGTGGTCCGTTCCTTAATAAATAGTGGGCTTTGGTGAATATCGATTCCTATTCTCGCTGGCCGGAAGTATACTTCACAACATCAGCTGGTGCGGAGTTCACACTAACTGCCATGAGGAAGACATTCAGCCGTGAAGGAGTACCTCATGCGTTGATTACTGATAATAATAGCCACTTCACTGCTGAAAAGCTTACCACTTGGCTTAGAGGAATAGAATGTCGTCACCTGCTTACTGGACCTAGACATCCACAGTCAAATGTAGTGGCCGAAAACTTCGTTCGTACGTTGAAGAGTGATGTAGAGAAAATAAATCCGTTAAACATCTAAGAGCCTGAGGGACGTGTAAATAATTTTCAGCTTTAGTACAGAAAGGCCGCTCATGGTACCACACACTGTGGTCCAGCAACATTATTTAAGTACCGAGTGCTCCGTTCGAATTTAAGAAGCATTGAATCTGCCGATGTATCCTACCAACGGGGAAATGACTTACTACCAGCGTCCGGAATTGTGCTGTGACAACTTGGTAATCACATGATACGAATTTCGGATATAGATAATGGGTCGGTGCTCTGGAGACATGTTGATCCAATTCATTCTCACATGTAGATTCTGATTCGGAAATAGCTAGTGAACTCGTTTTGAGACTTTCTGAAAGCCTGGCCACACACCCACCCTAAAGACTACAAAACACCCCAGCCTCATTCGAGCTGTCGTGGGTGTGATAATAGTCCATGATGCAGTTATTCATTACCATGCTTTTGTATCATTACACACACATATACATGCGACCTTGGATTGTGTAAATAAATAACGGTGTTTCGTACTTCAAACTGCTGTGTTCTGATCATTCAGACTTGGGATAATTGCTACTATTCATTCACTGATCTAGGATTTCACAGATATCCTCACGGGTGATGGTTAATTTGTCACTGACATGTATCAGTGTAGACGCGAGAGCTTGGACATTCACAATGGCGCGGTTTCAAAAACTGTTCTTCAGTTCACTTTCGGGGCGTACTGAGAAAATAGCTCCGAAGGCTTTCTTATGGTTGTTCAGTGATCCCTGCCATCAGTAAATAGATATCAGCAACTAATAAGGCTCCATTCTTTTACAGCATCGGCTACGTCTGAAAGAACAGTTCATGTTCAGTTCAAACCAAACTGAACCCCTGATTTTATTTTCAATCAAATGCAATTCTAGGCTTTTACTTTGCATCTGTCAAATCCCTCAATACTTCCTGCAAATCACCAAGATATCCCTTTTCGATTGCACACCAGCACTTGACAATGTAGCACGATCATTACTTCTCAAAAAGTCGAAATTTTCCCTCCCTACATACTGACTTAGCTAGCTGGAAGACTACTTCACGGGTAGAATTCAGCGCATAAAATTTAGAAAAAAAAGTTAGCAGATGTCTCCAATGCAGTGCCGGTGTTCTTCAAGGGGCTGATCTTTCTCTAATAACGTTAGCTACTTAACTGCAGTTCACCCAACCTGCCTAGTCAAATCCTTTTTGGATGAGTCTCAGGAGAATATATCACACAGGTAAAATATTTCTGGGTAGTCTGGTTTTCTAATAAACAATGCCAAATGTCGTGCGCGCTTTTCCACCCTGCGACCATCTTATAGAAACAGAACCACTATGAACTCCCTTTCTGTTGCACTTGTGACCCAGGTGGAACTCCTCAGTGTAACTTCTTACGAGAACTTACATTGGTCTTCGTTTACTGAAGTTACTGTTGGAAGATTGCATAGGTTGTCTTTTATTATTCGAAAACCCCGACATCTCAGTGCTCCGCAGTCTTTCACTTCTTCTTCGTATACCAGTGTGAATTTCTCATTAATATATAGTATTCTGTCATGGCTTACCCTGGTCCGTTGAAAACGGACTACGTGACAATTCGTAGAGTTCTGTCAAACATCAGCCTTGTTCCTGGTATAGCCTCGTATCAGACTTGTGTGGTGGGCACATAAGAGCATCTATTCCATTTTTGAAAATATCATTGCAGACTGTTTACCCCCACTGTATCTCGATCTTTCTCTGAGCCAACAACACCCATACTAACCCGTTCTATTTATCATCTTCCATCCAAATAATCGCTACACAGAACTTCTGGAAATCCTTTCCGTGCTCTTGTTTTACCAAACATGGAAGAATATTTATCTGATTTTTCAACCCGTATTGGTGCGTAAAACCTTTTTTTTCTCGACAGGTGAAAAGCACCGCAAAAACATGCTCAAGCTAGTGTAATAATAAACACAAGGTTTTTACAGAATACTTGATCCAAACGGTGGCAGTGCCGCAGATATAGCACTTTTCCGTTTCGCTGTTTTCCGATTGTGCGTCGTTGAAAAGTAATAATGGGAACTATTATTACAGAACTTGTTGCTGTACATTGTTGCATGGTAAATACACTGGATTGAAGTCAGCTTCCTGTATATGAGCAATAAATATTCACTCTAAGTGCGTTACTCGTGAGTAACATAAGAATGAAAGACGAAGAAACGGCTGAACAAACGTGGGTTTGTTCACGGCCCTTCTTGCTGGATCATGGAGAACATGGCAAAGGTTCCCAAATTTGAAGTGCAGGACGAAGCGTATGCTACAATTTCCCACTCCGAAAGTGATATCTTTTGCAAAATATGCAAACAAATTACTTCGTGTACACCAATAATTGCTATCAGTCTGCTGGAATTATCACCAGCTGATTTATTCACAGTTGGGCTAATTCAGTCTTATTTGGTATATACGCCCACGGAAACAGACTGCGTGAGTTATCTATCACAAGTGGGATCGGACTCGCTTTGCTGGACACACCCGCTCTGGTGTTCCTAGCGAAGCGTGAATTGGGTTGCAGTACAGGAATAGGCTGCAATACAAGTGCACCTGTGAAGTATTTTTCAAAGGAAATGCACGCAAAAGTAAATAGTGATAATCATGAAAAGGGGACCACATACACAGCAATACTGTTTGTTTAATTTTATAGTGAACGTAGTACTTCCACGAGCCGGTAATAAATTGACAAACTTGAAGTATATTGAGATTAAGTTTCGTGAGTAGTGGAATTGGGAACTCTCAACCTCGTACGCCCACTCGAATTGCTTTCAACTGCCGGAAAAGCCCAGCAGATTTAACCGTCTGTAAACTTGGGTTTATTTTTGGAATGAATAATAATTTCAGTAACAGCTAGAAACGAATTTGCTCCCCTGAACTCAGGTCTGTTTTGGATTCCGTTTGGCAGCAAACAGTTTTTGATCTTGATAATAACATCAATGTTTAGTAAGTTTAAAAACTGGTTAAACATTTTGAAACTTGCTAGATAAATGAATGTATCTTCACAGAGATTCAGTCGTGAACGATAAATAACCTTGAAAATGTGCGGACGATAAATGAGAACCTGTAAAGAAACTATTAGGGAAATTAAAGTCAAATTCCATTTTTTTTTCGATGGCCCTAATAGACTATCTCGATCTACTTTAATTTCTAAAACAATCGGTAGCTAGAGTATGCATAAGGATTACCAATGTTAAATTATTACATAGTTTTTCTAAAATAGGACAAAACAGGCGCGTGTCGAAGTAAACGAATAAAGCTGGCCGTGGGCCTGTTTGTGCAGCAGAATTTTTCGGTGGTTTTGAGGTGTTTTACACTGACAGTGGGCATACGGTCTGTGGGTAATTTCTATACAAGGGTGTGAAGTTCAGAAGTTTCCTTACGGCGAACCTGTACTGTCACTGGACATCAGAGTGAGGACTATGAACAGAGAATGTTCATGCAACAAATATTGTGAAACCTAAATACAAACTGTGTCATTGTAATAGAAACAGAGGAACTACGTCATGGATGCTAAAGTTCCATTACACTTGTGTACGCTACTTATGATTAGACCAGGTGAGCATGTTATCAGTACACAAATAACAAAGATAATAGTTGCACTGTTAATTGATGAGAGATTGTTCTTATTATACGAATGCAAAACCTGATAAAACGTTTTCCCACTAGTTCCATTATTTAAACTTTCGATAATTGTTTTATGTTGTGTAATAAGCTGGTGTTTTGCAAAATCAGGAAAAAAAAGTAATTGTTGATTTCAGAGGCAAGTGAAACCAAAATACTTGCAACTTACTGTTTTATTTGTCTCACAAAGCCGAATATAAGACAAAACATTTTAGAAAAAACACACAACTATTGTCTTTACTTATGTTTACAGTAATTTGTGATTACGTTTCAGAGAACTCCTAACCAGGTAGGGCCACTCGAAAGAAATTGCTGAGCAATTTGAACAGAGACTTTCAGTTTGCACCAACAGAACAACAGTAAAGGCCCAGGGAAGAAGATTTGTTGACGTGTAATGAGCTGTATCTGATCGAATCTGTTGTATGAACGATCACATGAATCAAGCTTTTTGATTAACCAAATCATTTATGCATTTTACCATAACATATCCCAATGCACACATTACAGTAAATCATCATCTGGGACATATAGTTATGCTGCATGAAAAAAATCCAAAATGAGTAGTCAAATTTTGTGTAGTTATTGGCAAACACAACCGAGAACAATCCTTAAGCTTGCGATTGCTACTTTATTACTTTGGGCGGACACTGATTCTTTTTGTCAAAAAAAAACAATATTACATCTGAAATTACTTTGCTTTTTGATGAAATTCCATTATTTGATAACAGAAAAGCACTTTCACCTTGAGGAGCGCAAGAGCAATAAATTTACATTCCAGACAATTTATTCTTCCTATAACTTTATTGTAAAAATTTTGTAGAAGCTTCATTTTCACAATCCCTTAAAATAATCCCGATAATTTCAGAAGGTACGACCAAAAGAGGTTGCTTTGTTGTCATCATTAGGCATAACGAGTCGTTATTCCTCTTTCTTCTAGTGAGGAAACCGTTTCCGTACGCTTACGATGGAACCAAAATATAATAATCGAATGGTCTAAAAAAACTATAGCAAAAATGTCCTCCGTAAAACCTGTGAAAGCGGTCCCAAGAATAATTTGATAAAAGGTGTATGTTGATAGTTTCTACTAACTAGGGATCCCATTATTCTCGGATCAACATCAGGTTTTTGTCATTGTTTGGTCGAGGATATTAAATAAATGTTGTTTGAGAAACTGCTTGTTTCATTTTTTTAGGTTTCTGTGTGAACGGTTATAATCTGTCACTCGTTTCAGACTTTCGTGTTGCTTTAGCATCGTGCTTGGCATCTCTTTCTTCTCCCCCAACCTTTTATGCAGTAATGAACAAGGGAAGAGTTATTTCGTTGTTAGATAACCACAGTTATTAAGAAACAAAAGACGATCCAGATAATGCACAGAGCATTTTTTCCGGTAAAAACTTGCTGTGTCGCAGGTAGTTATTAGATTATCAAAACTGGACAGCATGGTACATAAAATACGTTAATTCACTTCATGCATTTTTTTCAGAGTTCACATTTTAAATATTACAAATGATGTTTCATTTCTCCATTACGAATGGAGGTGACCTTTGGTTTATAGTTGAAAATGATGGACTACAATACAACGTCCGCGAATTAGCACCCTGCTCGCATTCATAGTATCAAATACGCCAAAGTTGTTTCATAAGGGAGTATTTTAGAACCTCGGAAATGAAAATGATGTGATTTTCAGATCGCTTTAAGACGACTGATCATGTGTTTTCTGTTACTCACGCTTTTTACAAGCAGTCAGGCACGAGGTTTGAACTCCGGAACCGTTGTTGAACTGGGTGTACTTCGATGCTGTCTTGTTCGCTATCAATCTTGGTCTGTTTGGACTTGGCCTATGACTTTCAGTTTAATTTGCATCGTTCTCGCTGGGAATGGGTTGTTCCCTTGTGGTGATTGGTACGCCTCTTTTAATGTTTACATATGTAGCCATTTACTAAGCAGTTTACCATTCCAAAGGAGTAAATAAAACTACCTTATCTCCTTCAGCTCCATTGATTTTTGTGTGAATTAGATCCTTCCTGTCATGTCACAATGAGAGGAAAAGAATGTGAGATGAGCTGTGCTAGGTTATTATTTTAATTTCTGATTTGTTCTACGTAGTCTTACCTTAGAAAATATCTCCACTTTTCAACATGTTTTAACGTGTTTACACATCGTGCTTTTTTATTGTTCCAGGGGAATCCCGGGGATGAAAGTTTCGTTAGATAATAGAGCTGAAGTTTGTTTGCGTTTATTGCACGAAAGTGATTATTATCGTTGCTATCGTATTATTCTTTCTTTTTTTGAAAATAAATAAAAAGTTTTTTGAGAGACCTCTCACAAATCCGGGTTCAAAAATACCCGTTCGTAAAAAGAAATTTGGAGTTCATTCAGGAATCTCACTGCACTGCAGTGATACCCAGGTTCTTCTTACATCTGCCATTTCCCGGTTAATTCTTGGTTACGTTGATTTGTTTTGACGTAGGTGCACCTATAATTATGGTTGTTTATAACTGGTTGACTTAAGACAGTTCACGACTCCTTTCTCACTCATAAAATTCGATATAGGCGTGGGTGAGAATTGGTTGTTTTGAGAGAGCTAATCCCAGCGAATGTGACAAAATCGGCGAAATGAAAGTTCCCTCTTGATTAGGTGAATCGGTCTCCCCGAAGTTCACATATTCAGATTGGACGTCTGGTCGTATTGCAATGGGAGAAACTCAGCGGTTCTGTTATTAACGCAGTACATTCTTTTATTCTTGGAATCAGCTTCAACATCGCAGAAGGAAAATAACGAATACAACACAGAGAATATCAGTCGTACTTAAAATAACATCTCATTGGATAGCAAAATCTGTTTTGGTTTTTGGAAATTTTGAAAGCTCAGTAACAGCATATCTTTTTCGTTTCTCTTTTTAATCGGCCCATGTTTTCGTTACCGACAGTGTTATATTGCCGAATGTCAAATGCTTGCCCATAAAGTGATAGAAAGCCCACTGTTTTTTTACTATACTATCCTAACCGAAGTTAGTTCTCAAGCTCTCACTGGTATCGTTATAAGATCATTTAGTAACCAGCTCGCAAAATATGAGTCCTGACTAAGATCCAGGTAGATTATCATTTACCAGAAGAATTGAAAAGTGCCTTGATGTTAGAATAAAGAGTTAGAAGGAGGAAAGCTGCCGACCTTTGCTGGCCAAGATAATTACAAATTAACTCTCGAAGGTCTTTACAAATTATTCGATTTGCGGTGCTGTTCCGTATGCTGAATAACTCATTAGTAGTTATGTAATCATGGATTTCCCCTTTGCTGTGTATATTCTGATATTCTGTTCCACGTGCCGAAAATTCCTGTTTTGAATTGGTAAAAGCATTATGGAATATATAAGCAAAATCTTTTTGGCATAGTGGGTTCCGAGTCCAACATATTTGGTACTTTACTGTTTTCACTGTAGCTTCAGCCTCAGTGTTCCTTTGTTTCCCACTGACTGACAGTATTTCAGTGGGGGATGCTGTGGCTGTATATCGTGATGGGTCTGAAATCAGTTGGGCCAACCCGTCGAAAGCCTCAGATCAAAGAAGTGACAAAGTATACGTGAGAAACGTCCCACCGCACATGTGAAGAAGCATACGGAGTTGTAGATGAATTTCAGTGGGATTTCGAACAACCAGCACTACAGTCCGAGTGAAGAGAGATCGACCAATCCTTCGACCAGAACAGTGTAACACAGGGAACGGAAATGATACGCCAAAGATTCGATCTAATGGCCCCTGGTACCTGATCAGAAGTGAGCCCAAATCTTCATTGGTTTCCATCTTTGGAATTATAGTGTTCGTACTGTTCCACTTTCGGACTATGAATTGGTGCCAAGGACAAACATTCGCTCTTACTGTTGTTGGAATTTTAGGTAAATCGTCGTCTGCATCAAAATGTTCACCAGTTTTGCTGCTTTCTCAAAATACCTGTTAATTACGAAATTTCAATTTTCTGCACACGTGAACGTGAAACACCAGAAGGCAGACATTTGGGAGTTTTTGGATTTCGTGACGATGGTATTACAGCTACGTTTCCACTGGGTCAGTTTTGTTCCACGCCATACATGGTAAAAATTATAGTTGACCTAACAGCAGGAATTCTTTCACTTGTAAAATTAGTGTGAGTATGTTCTGATTAGAAAACTGAGATAACGAATTAGGACAAATTATTAGATGAAATATTGTTTGGTTCTCGAAATTCATCTCAAATATTTTCACTTTGGGATTCTTTTATCACGGCTTTGTTAGGAATTTCTCAGATATCGGTGCTTTGGTTTGTTATGCAGTATGGTGCCTCAAATCAGATATTTTTTCAAATGATGCAGTCTTGAATAATAATGTCTCAGGCTATGCTCACTGTGCACTTTTTACCCAAAGCATTGTTAAGACTAGATGGCAGTTTTATGCTTGTTAGTTATGGGGATCCATGTGGGTTCAGCTTGCAGATTTCGAAAAGCTCGTCACGTTTACAAGTGACACCTAACTAGAATAACGTGAGTTAGTTTTCTTTGCTGCCCAGCAAGGACTTAAAATGGCTATGCATTGGTTACTTGCGTATTTCATCGGCACAGTTGCATCTTTGAGGTTATTCACCACGGAGCTTGTTACCGTGACAGGCCTAACAGAATAACTTTAGGACGATAATTTCCAAATTTATGAAAATGTCTTGGGATGTTTTTAGTACAGTCGGAAGATCATAGAAAGATCGGGAGATAAAAGATACTGTTTCGCAAATTCTGATAAATGTGCAGTTGATCCACATGATAACATATGTCAACCTCTACATGATCCAGATCATACTATGGCACTAAGGGCGCTTTACCATAGCTGGAGCTAACTGTATGAACTAAGATGAAGAAAAAAGGATCCCGGCTTCATGCAAGTAATTCGAGCCCGTACCATATAGCATACAAATAACATCTTACAACAGCACAAAGTCGGTCCTACTTACCTTGATTTTGATTTCCACCCTGGGTTTTCCCGGATGACAAATAGGTCAAGAATGTTTGCTCACTTTCGATAACAAAATGCGGGTTAAGCAACATTTCTCAGAACCTTTTAATTCCGTGGAAAAAAACCGCATTAGTCGCGATGATCAATTCGAAAAACATGACACTAAGTGGTCAGATAGTGAATAAGTGAACGAATATTATTTAAACAGATTAGTTTGCATACCAGTATTCTCAATCATGAGCTATGCATGTTTCTTTACAAACAGCACTATTAAGTCGTTGGTGAGAGCTGATATATGAAATATTCTATATTTGATTCAACCGAAGCGTCTATGGATAATTTGTTCTTCAGTTTTTCCGTTTTTAGAAGTGTTCCTTTTTGCAGCAAAGCTGCCGATTCCCAAATACGTATCAATCGAACAAACCAGAAAGTGCAGTCTGGGTAAAGAAGGCTATTTTTATCCCCAGAAAAGCTAGTCGGTTCACGTAAATTCGACACTTCTAATTGATAGGGGAATGGTATAATTAGTGCTTTTTGAAGAATTTTCCAGAATGGTAGTTGGTTTTTTCCTAAATTTTGAGACGTATTCTGTGTAGAATGCATGACCAATATGAGTGGTCACGATTTGGACGGCAATTTTACTTGCACATTTTCCATTTATAGCACATGGTGAATGTCGAATTTATACAGGGCAGTATTCATATTTTCTGGAGCATCGGGTTACATCAAGCAAAACATTCAAGATTATTTCAAACTTCCTCTAGGTGGATAGACCAAAGTCACCGAGAAATCCTCTTATGTACGTTATTGTAATCTGATTTGATTTTGTGTCCTGTAGTATGTCTGCGGGAGAAATTCCATCCAAAATTCACTTTCAGCCTAAGGCTGTTTGAGATGAAAGGTTTGCAATGGTCTTGATGTCAAATAATTTATTAGTTCTTAAGGTTTTCTGTCATAACTGGAAGCCTTCTGTTCCCTGCGTTATACTATTAACACAGGCTCAATTCGATTTTTTTACTATGGGAACTTTCCTTGTTACCGTGTGAGTTTTTCTTTCGCAACTATTCCAGCTGTGATACCTGTAACATGTGTCGTCCTTAAAACAGAAAAGCATTTTTTTGAAAATGCACTAGTGAATTATTCTATGTCATCTGAAGGGAATGTGGAAATTACTTTGGTGGACAACCTAATACTCGTCGGGTTTGGTTTGATTTCCTAAATAAACATCGGCCTCTTTCAGTAGGAACTTAATATCAGGAGTAGAACACGTAAAAAACATCATATTTTGAAACAGTTGAATTATCCTGAAATGAACCGGAATAAGCCTGTGAGTTTCAATGAAAAATAGATGGTTGATGTGTTAACAAATAGTGGTGCATGACCCTCTCCCGGCTGTATTGCATTCAATTCACAAAAGCACATTTGTTCAGCTTTGTTTGGAATAAATTTCCTTCGTCTGGGAAAAACGTTTTCGTTCAAATCTCGTGTTTGGTTCTAATCAAGTAGAACGTGCAAATAGTAATTGCGTGGTTTATTGCTACCCCCTAATGGTTTTTCGCGCTCGTGAATGCTGCGTAACTTTCAAAAGCCGATTGGTTGGTTACAGCAAGCTAGGTAAGGACAGCAAACTAATGAAAATGATATAAAATGGGGACTTCGTAGTTTTGACTCGCAGGTTCATCATCATTGGTAAGCACTGGGACCAGAGACCAGAAACTTCATTAAAGTGAGTTCAAATGTATTCAGATATCTCCATTGCTTATTGCTGTATTTTGATGTTTTATCGACCCTCTGGAAATAAAATTATTCGACTCATGCCTAAACTGAATTGGTGAAATGGATTAGAAATTAGGTCCCGAAAGATGTTTAGCATTGCCATATTTTGTACAAAGCTAATTACTTACTAATGAATCATATTATTCGCTATTTACACGATATATTTATAGTCCTTAAATGGAAATAATATGCTTGAACTAAGGTTTCCAGTGAATGGCTTGTCTGTACCACTTGCTTGTCCAAGTAGTTTCGTTGTGGGAATATTGAATATTTATGTGCTACAGACGTTTAAAGAATTCAGTAATATCGAAGATCGTGGGTGAAAATAATATCTGATTAGGTCACGGGTGATTATTTCCGTCATAGTGCACTATTCTCACTTTTGATTTGAATTATGATTGATCAAGGAGCAAATTAGTAAACCACCGGTTAGCCTACTTTATTCTCTACAACCACCTATTTGATACTTACAAGGTAATAGCAACAAGTTCTCTAGAAATATAAATCTACAAACGTATCTCGTGTTATCACATCTGCCTGATTTGATTGCACAAGGTTGATCAACGACTGTCAAGGTCAATAAAACGAATCTACCGCCGCATTTACACATATCTGCCAATTAGTCCGAAATATACGAACAGATATCACGGGTAGTTTTACGAATCACTCCTGAAGATTGAACACATTGGAAGTCTAAGTTTTCATTTCGTTTACAGAATGAAGCTGCCCAAACTGTCCGTTCTTTTATGCGCCTTCACGTTATCGTTGGCCTTCCTGGAGAACTCAGCTGAAGGACGGGTGGTGGAGCGAGATCCATTTGAAAGACTAACCACGGATTTCGATGCTCCATGGATTCGAAGATATATAGCATACAGCCATCAAGGCAAGGAACGAAAATCTGGTTCATACGATCCATGGTTTCCAGTCAAACGAGAAGCATATGCGGATATGCCTTGGGGACGAAAACGCTAGGCTTGACGCTGCGCGTATTATTGTTTCCGCTGGACATCTGGCTGTTGTTGCACTTTCTATGCTCATGACACATGCCATTGTTTTACAGTAAAGGTTATAAAAGAAGAGTCATACATATCGAATGATACATATATGGTGATTTGTTTTGCTCCATGTAAACTAAATTATGAAGCGCAATGAAATAAATATTGCAAGATAAATCTCGGGGTTTTTATGCGTGTTATTTATATTGCTATGTTCATGGTATCAGCTTCGCTCAAAAATAACGTATTGGGATAAATCACGAGTAAATTCACGTGGCTAATGAAGGACAATTTTGTTGAACCGTGAAGGACATTAAACATACATTAGGTTACCATTGCCGACCATTCGAAATTTCAGTGAATGAACTCGAAGGTTAGAAATGTTCGGATCTGTTGGTTAAATAGACGAATAGGTACCATATGTTGCCCACTTTTATTCAATGATAAATAAGAAAATCGCGAAGCTCGTTGAAATCCTAATGAAATTAGCAATACTATGCATAGCATTTCAACATGAGTAAGAGAAACGTTTTGTATACGCAAACAGTTTTCTTCTGCTCTTATAAAGCCCACATTTACCTTTGAGACATTCGAAGGGGCCTGTAAATAAAGCGCAATCCTACAATTTATTTAGAGTTCGAAATCCGATCCTGTTGTTTTTGACCACGAAAAACGATAACACGATATGGGTTTTTCTTGTTAAGCTGAATTAGTGGCGAAAATCTCCTATTGATAGGTACAAGACTGATAGAAATAACTGCTAGGTGGTCGCGTTTTTACCGTAATGGTGTTTAGTAACCAAATGTGGGGAATAATTTGTATAGAGTTATAAATTTCATTCACTGCAGTGCAAGTGCACTCATCTTACCGGTCAAGAAAACACAATAGTTTATGGGAAAAAATTAATGCTTACCCAAACAAGAAACCTCCATGAGCTGGTTAACAGGGCAGTAAATGTTAAAATCGTAATTGACAAGAACCAGTATTTAGATGGGTGAGCGAGATATCCCGGGAGCACATGATCGACTCCGAGGTTATGACTGTCCATCAGCTACGCGTAACCGGAGCACAGTCCACTTATTCTCATAGCCGTACACCCCGTTGGAATTTTATATACATTGTTCACATTTGTTGGTAGGGGTTACATATGAATACTCTATGTATTTAGTTCTTTGTGAGTTAGCCTAAACTGATATCGTAATGAATGACACCGTAGTTCTTGCTGAAATATTTCCGATTAGCGTTTTAATGGATGATGAGGGGCAGCCACTGCTAAACCGATCGTGAGCTTCCGATAATGAATTTCCAATCAATCATGTGACACTTGCTGTCAGTATTCTAAATAAGGACCACAGTATCGTCTTTTTGCTAGGTTAACTAAAACTAAACGACAAAGTTCTCTCAAGGAATCACAGTCGTGATTCCGCGGTAGGCTCTCCGATGAAGGTTATCCACTTGCAATCGTGATAGTGTGTAAACAAAATAACAGTTTGTTTTAACTTTGTACTGGAGGTTTTCTAATGGACCTTAGCAATACTGATCCGATTTCATTTCAACAGAAGAAACCGTGTACGTGGTCAAACAGGGCTGCACTTTCAGTTCTGTTATTGAGCGAATTATTTCAATACATACCAGATTCACACCTAGCAATATCATTATTCTACCAAAAAACAACTCCGGCCAAGGAAGGTATCAGATTAAATAATGCAGTACAAACCAAACCAATATCTTCTGTATGAGGAATAATGAACTGATATGAGATCATAAATTGCAAAGTCGATATCTACGCATAGCAGCTTTTGTTCTTGGAATTATATTTGAAGTAGACCTTAGTCGCTGCAACAGAATTTCTCTTGCTAGCACCTAAATGAAAAATGGTATTCTTATTGGACGTCGTGGAGGATTTTTGTTAACATGGTGTTCGAGGGAAGTAAGCTCAAAAGAAAACCAGCATGAAGTTACGGTTTAAGGCAGCCCACTTTCTGATTTGCTAAAACATGATAAAATAAACTTTGCGGCATAAAGTAAAACTGCTCTCTGGTTTGGTAATAATAATGTCATTTAAAGTTTACGGCCGACGATTCAACTATTTGTTTTCTGAGCATTTTTAAAAGTACACAAAATCCGTATGCCATCACTGTTTTAAATCAACCAAGGTACTCATCAACTTCGATATTTCTGCTTCAAAAAATCAATTATGTAACCGAGACAGATAAATATTTTCGTTTAAACGCAATTTTGTAAAGCGCATCTTTCATGGCATTCAGAAGTGAGTAGAGAGAATATGAAGGGATTGAGAAGCGAACAATTTTTTTATACTGAGTTTATGTTGACCAAAATTTCGGAAACTTGTTACACTTCTCGAGTAAATTATATTCCCACTCCATTACTCTTCGTAGCAATAACGAAAATGTTAGTAACTTTCGTTGCAATCGTTTTTTACTCCAGAAAAGTGTATACAACCCCGACACTCACGGGTATTCACTGACCTTTTGTCCAATACTTGATTTAAACGAATAAAGAAAACTTTGGTCAAATGGATCTCATATGACTTGGTATTAGCTATTCTTTTTACCAAGGAATACAGGGAAAGTGCGGTTTTGGTTTATTATATACTGGACATCCATATTATTTCTCGAACAGCTGTCTTTTTTCATGAAAAAAAAATCGTGTCTAACGTCATTATAGTATCAATGAAGGACCAAGTCAATATCTGTTGTCATGAGCGCTGCTGTCAAATAAGGACCCACAATATGTTCATAATAAGGAAACTAGGTTAAGATTATCACCATTTTCTAACAGCGGTATCCTATAGCTATGGATAGCACTGTCAGATCTTCTCCCAATACTTTCGATAATTCATGTCAAACAGCTCTGAGAAACAGCCTATTAGAGAAACAAAATGGAATTAAAAAAACACTTACTGAAGTTATTAGCAGCGCTTTTACCAAATCCCTGAACAGACTGCTTGAGAAAGTTGGAATATCTTACATAAAAATCACGTGATTTTATTTTAGAATTTCTGAGATGAAATTTTTCAAATGAATAAATTCACTAATAGCGAAACCAATGAACACAAAAGAGCATGCAAGCACAGCAGCAGAAATCTAAACACTAAACATATTGTTGTCACTGATAAGGAATGAGGTTGTAATCGAGGGGTTTTTGTTCCATTGACTGAACAGCAAGAGAAATAACCGTAAAACAAATGGTAACATAATCTCCTCAATGAACTGATTGCCAAATCCTAAACCACTTGGAAGAAGAACCACGGAATCAGATATTTTTGAAGTATTTCTTGATGTGACTTTTGTGATGTATAAGAGGTCCTTCCACCAGCTGCTTCCTATTTTATGAAAATTAAGTGGCCACTTGCGCTATTTATCAAATTATTTACGGAAAACCTTTGCAGTGATACAGGCTTCCGACTTAATTTGTAGTTTTTATTCGTTTTCGATTATAAGTACCCGAAAAAGCATAAATAAAGCGCATATACTCTGATCTTTCCGTGTCCTAATTGGACGGACAGAAGGATAACTAGGAACGTAAGTACTTTTTTTCCGAAATTTGTTGTGGTATTTTCAGTGGGTTCAAGTTTTGCCCTTTAGGTCGGCTATGAAGAATTCTGGTCATCAGTTCAATCACAGCAAAATGATTTGACCATATAACACGTCGAAAGTTACTGTGGAACCATAGATATCCTTCAGGGTATTGATAAAAGTAATCCCGGAATGTAGGTGCCTTATTTTGAATGGCTTACCTTTCTCAGGTCAAATTTCGTGGGTAACGGGATAGATGAATTGGCACACGGGTCTGTCAGTAGGCTTATCCGCTTACAACAATAAAATTTATAAAAACTATAGGCGCGAGATGAGAAGGCACAATTTCCAAATGTATAAGCCTCCACGTTTTCGTGATATATTATTACCCAACTCCTCGTATTCCTGTCAACAATGAGGCGTTGTTATTTTTAGTTAATGTGCAGGATAGGCTGGTTTAATGTCAGCAAACGAGGCTTGTTATTTCCACATGGACTCTTGCAGAGTTAAACTTTTTTATGGATATGAGTTTTACATATTTCCTAAACATCAGTGTGCGATCAACACGGGTAAAAGTAGCCTTTAATGGACGCAAGTAAAAGGCTACAGATGGGAATGTTTTTTCTCTCGGGAGCATAGAATTAATTGATGCCTATTGCGGATTCAAAATTACTAGTTATGGCCGTAAATCTGCTGTTTCATCTTGAAAAATTGACGAAGGGCGGTCTGTCATTTTCTCGATGTATGATATGATGACTTTCCAAAGTATTGCGAAAATTGTCCTGGTTTTATGCTTCGCACGGAAGCCGAATTTTCTACCCTAATTATGGACAAATCATTGTATTTTATATACGTAAAGGTTGACAAGGAAATTTCCATCGGCAGTGCCTGGGTAGATGTAGCACTTGTCACTGCCCATTTTCCTGTGTACGTCAAGGAATCACATCGGGTTTAGTGGGAAGCACCTATGAATCAATATCGTTTAAACTTAGAAACTGCGACCTCTGACCTAAGTGTTACCTCACGAATGGTGACCATTTAGAAGTGGTAATAAACCTTCACTCTTGTAACTTTTCTTTTGTCTAAAGTTACTACAGTTGTTCTTCGACCTAGTATCTCTCTTAGAGTGAAAAATCAGAACTGTGGGACTATTGTGACATGCACTCAGTTTGTACTTCATTATTTTTACTTTATTTTTATTTACCCTACAAAGAGAGGACATGGTGGATAGGAAATTTGTGCACTGTCTGTGATTTATTACATTGAGAAGATTACGCGAATAAACAGACTAAGAACCAGCTAAGAGAACCGTAAATAGAACAACGTTCAATCGACCACGGGGATAATTCAGGGCCCATTATAACGGACATTTTCGTATTTAAAAGGTTTGACATTTTCAGTATACCTTTCCAGATTAGCCATTAGGCGTGTTTTACACAAGTACAAAGTTAGTTCTTCAAACACTCGGTCTCCAGAATGCCAAGAAAACTCAAATTATCAAGAGCCAATTGTACAGGAAATAGTTGTGCCTACTATTGCTGACGCGTAAGACCGTGTTCAGCTCATCACCGTGTGTTCAGCTTCAGGTTTACGATTCATATGCTCGGTATTCAGCTAAATGTCTTTAACTAAACGTTTGTTGACACCAAATTCAATTTTTCATGAGCATCATCTTCATATCCTTATCACGAATAACCTACATTCTTGTTTGAATAACGTCTGAGGGTCAATACACTGACAGGTGCGCCCAACAGATGCTACTTGCCAGATCGGGTAATTAGCGCACATACTACGTGTTTTCTCTATTGTGTCCCTCTGCTTACATTATTGAATTAACACTCTGTTTGATGAGTTTTTAACTAATGAATGTTTGTCATATATTTTTAAACTTGTTAATCTTCTGCCTTGAAAAGTAAACCCTTTTTTCCAATGATCTCCGGAGTTCAGAAGAGGTCAAAGCATCATGTGTTTAGTCAGTTGCATATTTTCCAAATGAACAGGCCTTTTCACTAATTCACTTGCTCTTCCAAAATTAGGGAGCTCTTGATTACGGTGAAAAGCGTCAGATATTAACACACGTCTAAGTTCATTCCCTGAATTCTGTTACATGTATGTGAGTTTATTATTGTCCGCTTGAAAGGGCTGAAAACTCGACTTCTGATGAGCTTTCAATTCATATAACAATACGTTGTATGGATTATAACTGAATTACTATCAACTGGGTTTGAGTTACCTGAATAATTCCATGGTACAACACAAGAGCATGGGATGTTTCTCTAGGGCAAATACGTGCTTTTATGAAGGCTTCGATTATCCCATTTTCCAATAAACGGAAGTCGTCATGAGTCAGGAGTGATATGGTATATTGGAATAGATAAATCTAGAAGGTTGTGCACCTCGTGCTTTTGCTTTAAATTGGAACCCATCAGTTAAAACAAGCACTTACCAAGGGTGGCTGTATCGGTCTCAGTTCAAGTACTCTTTTTAAACGCTTCGTTAGAGTGCTCCATTACTTTCTGGAAAACTATTCATTCAACCATTTAACAGATTCCAATGACCGTTCCGGTTCCATGGAGACATTCAAAATAACAGTGCTGAAAGTATAATTTTATCATGACAGATGGCTGTCCCAAGCCCATAGAACATAAGCATCTAATAAATATCTTTTTCACTTTGATTTCGCATTGATATTTTGGCCTGAACCAGAATGAAGCTTTTATTACAATGAAACAGATGTCTATGCATCAGTGTTCGTCAAAGGCTACATCGTGCAATGCCCAAATGAAATACCAATAACAGCATTTCATTCACTTTCCTATAAATACAAAATCAAACAAAGAGAACCTGATTTACTATTTATACAGCAAACTATAAGTAAGTAGCCATAGACCACTGTAACCGGAAGAACAGGAAACACATATCTAAATAAACAGGTGATTGCATTTCTTTGCTGTTGACTTATTTACATTTGTCCAGGGGTTCTTAAGGGTTCCGTTTATCGTTATTCACTTCCAGCCTCTCAGGAGAATCGATCAATGAAATATTTTATCTATACTGAGAAATTCGTTTCCTGTCTAACTGATTTCACATGATTATGACAGTGAGTTCATCCCTGGCGGTAACTATGGCAAAGTAGAATTCCAGTTTGTATTTTTTCACAATTTTCTACAGTAGTTGCGTACCGCTCTTGTGATTGAAATTCAAATAAGGCAGTATGTCAACGCCGGCTTTCTGACTTCCACTTACAGAGGTCAAAACACTCCAACAAAATTCCTCTCCATGTGGACATACCCTATCGAATAAAATGTGTGAAATGTGAAATATGTGGAGCACAATTTTACCACACCTTTACTTACACAAGGAAGTGCACGGTTTAGAAAATTAAGTTCATGAAACTAAGGCACAGTTGATTCGCGTGGCTTAGCGTGGTCCCAGACCTGGCCTGTCTTCGTATGAACGCATGCAACCACGTGGTCCTGCGTGCACCCTAACATATCAGCCATGGGACATGACTGTTTGACTTTTTAAAATGACGTGCTCCGTTGGAAGCAATAATTAAACAAATAAATCTTCTCCGTATTCGTCAAAATCCGTCGTGTTTTGTCCATGCTGTGTGGAAGGTTTGTTTTGCTGCAAGGAATTTGTTTGGATTATCGGGTAACCCACCTACATCTACCTACGTTTTGAGGATAAGAACCAGCTGCGCCTTAAGCGAGAAACCCTGATCGGTGCTGTTATTTTGGACAAAGTTGACTATCTACTATTGCCAGTAAAAACCCCATTTCCATGGAGTTATATAGCGAATTCTACTGTGTTTTTTAATGGTCCCTTCAGCTTCACTGCGCTTGCCCAGTGCGTTGACTTTATTTTTGCTTAGATAAAGATCAGCTTTGGCTTCAGCTATTTCCTGAATTCTGAAAGTAGGCAAACTTTGGCTATTACATACAGCAGAAATACAATGTTATGTCAAATATCCAGTTAGGAAAGAAAAGTAGGATATTTGCTCTGGGTCATAGATTGACTTTTGTTGAGCATTACGCCCAGCCACCATAAATTAATCAGGTCACGTAAATGTTGGCCTTGACTAGTTTAGAACCACCATCACCTGAAGCGAGTGATCCGGTCACCTGCGCATTTTCAAATTACTCCGCCAATAAGCTGACCAAATGCAACCAAGGGAAACAGGATGGATGTTCTAAACAGCAAACTTTCCGACCCAACGTACCGTTATTTAAACATCGATTACGCAAAAGGCAAATAAGAAAATACGCAAAATCCTTGACGATTCTTGGTGCGTAATCTCATATTTTATGGCGTTTTCCCATCTACAGATCAAAGTTTCTGTTCTACTTAAAGATGAAAAGATAAACTAGATTCATTTGGTATCCGATGCAAAAGCAGTAGTAGTTTCTGCTTTTAGTGTTTTCTGGACACGAACTTGTTTCTCTACCCCAGCAAGGCACATATGAATAATTATTAATAGATGGAAAAGAAGAACTGGGTTGACCTGAATCCATGTAACAAACGTGAAGTTAAGGCTCCTGAGTTTAGGTCATACCGTTTTCGAAAGTCAGTCTGCATTTGTTACTCTAATACGAACAAGCTTCCAAAATTGTGAATATTATCCGAGACAATGGGATGACAGACAAATCACGAATGGTATCCAGAACTTTTGGAAGTAATCCTTGCCTTTCCATAAATTTACCGTTAGCTATCACGCCTGTCTGAGCAGCGAAGCATGACACATTCTTTTGCATGACAGCAATGAAGGAAGTCAGTAATTATGCATGCTTTAATTGGTTTCGTCATGGGGATTCTAACCTGTACAGTATTTTCCCTTGGTGATTCAATACAACATTGACGTTCTCACATTCTGAAATAGGTAACTTTAATGAGGCATTCGCGTGGAATCAACGAGACAGTGACTCTGTCTACACTCGAAGCTGTTGATCTTCGCCGGCTGTCATCAGAGGAGACTACTGAGCAAACTTGACTCAGTGATTCGGATCAGCCAGAATGGGAGCGAGATGGCGTAATGGTAACACACACACACACACACACACACACACACACACACACGCCTTTGAGGTGAAAAGTTCCGGTTCAGACCCTGAGTGCAGTGGAGGATACGCACCGCTGATGAGCTCTAATACGAGCGAAACTCGAGTGCAGGGTGGATTGGATGACTTGAAGTTTGTGCGTGAAAGGTGGGGTTCAAAGGACAGTCAGCCAAGCAAAGCGAACAAACTTCTCTAGGCGAATTTGTAAGAACTGTTAGGGATGAAAACTTGCTCCTCCATAATAAAACTTTGGTTGATGAGACCACTTTTAAGCTGATGTGATACGCTGCGTGGTAAATTCAATCGAACACTGAGGAAAAAAGCAAATATACAGACGTTATAACTGGGACAATTCGTGTATAAAATCAATATATATTCAATCGCAACCTACAGAACATCTGGTATGTCCCGTGGAATATGAAGTGCTTTTAGCCTTGAGCTTTCATCGACTGTCATATCGGATGCGTATTTAACTCCAGAATTTCATTTCACTGAATATATTTAATCGCTATGTTGACTTTGTTTGGTTGGTGTAACGGTCCAAAAGCAATATTCAGTCTATATCCGGATATAGATACTTCTTGAGATCAGGAAGAAGCAGTATGTTAAGAAGGTTTGAGCTCTAGTCCTCTGTTCAATCTTTCGAGTTGCGTAGATATACGCGATTCAGTGAGATCTCGTCGGGATTGATCTGTTTTACTTGCCTCGTAGCCCATACTTGTGTGTGAACAAAGAACTTCGTAAATCCTCTTTCCCGGAAATTACTTCTAGCGAAATGATACCCATAATCAGGACCACTCCTCCAGTTATCAAGTGCGAACTTATTTTAACAGCAAAACAATATTATCTGTACAATTTCAGAGAATACTCTGGATCATAACCAATTTGATTACGGTGAAACACTTCTAACTCCCGTCCGTGGTCGACAAACTGTTAGACCAAATCAATTCACAGGCGGATCATAATTAACACCACTTTCACAGGTAACGTCAATCGGGATGAAGTAGAACATTATCACGGTGTGTTTTTCGGGGTGCTAGACTCAACTGAAGTATACCGGACCATGGGTAACCATATTATTTTTTCCACGTTTCTCTAGTTTACTTTGATTCTTTGTTGTGCCGCAGGTATTTGAATTTGTGTGACCTTGAGTATCAAGATTAAAGGTACCGGATAAAACAAGCTGAAAGGTACCGAGATATGAAAACGTATTTATACTGATCAACGGGACCACAAAGATTGTTCCGGGGTATATTTGAATAGGTTAAAAATTTCTAAATTGGCAAAAATATATTTTATAGTCAGCATATTATTCATGGCCTTGACTATTTAATAAGGCCAAGAAAAATCCTTTCACAATTTTGAGATTTCTCCTTGTTTGCTTACAAGTGCTTCCTAATGATGGGTGCCAAACGTACTGAGAAAATAAAACTCGAGTTCACTCCGATTTGAGCATTTCTGTCATGGTACTTTGACAGCTCTTCTTTAAGCGCTTACATTACTGGCGCCAGAATAATGAAACGATTCACTAGAACTGAATTTTTTTTGTGACTCGGTAAAATAGACCAAAATGTATTTGCAGATGCCCATAAGTATGATTATTTTGTGACGCATCTTGTGCAGTGACTTGACGTAAACATGAACACCAACTGTCAGATAAGTCACAGAAAAACTCCCTGCAAATGAGCATTTGCAGGTAAAAACGCCAGCACATTGAAAGGGGAAGACAATGTTTTGCGAACTACGCTCAAAAAGCAGTGCCCGAAATCCATGTCCTGAATCTATTGTGAGAATATTCCAAGGCTGTCCTACTTGAGACAGCGGCCGTATTAGTTGCCGCTAGTATCAGGTGATCTGAAGATTGCACTACACGCCCAACATAGGAGGGCACATACTAATTACACCAGAGGAATCAACTCATGAGGCCCATCATTATGGCGGCGGGCTTATTTCTCATAGGGGTGTTTGGCATACTGGTCGTAGAAGGCTCAGATAAAAGTCACCTGCCTTATGCATGTTTTAGATAACTATCTCCCCGGAGCCGATTTATCAAATCAACCTACATTTCTGACTTAAATCGGAATGAGGCATCTTCAGATTTGCTGGTGGACATTAGTTGGTAGCACCTTGGACAGTGGGGAAATCATCTTTGTTTTAACTAAAAAAGTCCCCGAATTCAAGAGAGTAAGTCGAGATAACACTATGTTCTATTTCCACAGGAGGTTTGTAAATTTATTCATGCAAAACGATTTTTCCGTTCATTATTGACTGTAAGGCTTTTGAAAGTATGTGCGACTTTGATGTCCGGTTCATAAAATTACCCCCAATTGGGCACTTTTAAAGGTAATCTTGAAATTTTCTGTTCTGAAGAGTGTGTTCAAAGGGGGAATCAAAGCAACAGCTTGCCAAGAGACACTGTCGTGTCTCCGTTTTCACATTAGTTTGTGGCACAGAGTCTTCGGTGACGTTTTAGCCATGAACCGAAATTCGCCATGCAGATCCCAATGAGGAGTAGTTCTAAGGTATGAACTATGGGCACAAAGGAAACAACTCTGTTAAGCGACAGTTTGTACTTTGTGCACTTTCACTTCATGGTCTCGTTTCACGAGTATTCAAGACAACTGATTCATAACTGCACCATGCCGAGACAACGGAAGATATATATTTCAAGCAAAATCTTTAACAAGGACAGGAAGCGGGAGAAGTTTCCAAGGTAAACAATTTAAAATATATTCGTGTGGTTCAGTTAGCCACAGTTCATGTTTTTTTTCAATTTTTGGCTTTTATACTGCTCAGTATACTCCTTCTCTCTAATTTTCCTTGATTGCTCCACCATTCATATTGATCAGGTGTATTCCCAACATCATTCTGAAGAATGGTAACTTTACTCACACAAACATACTGAATTGTGTAATGACTAGTGCTGTTTTCTCATAGCATGAGCTTTACAACGGAATAATATCTAAACTTTTATAACACTGCCTGCCCTTTTTTCTATCACAATACGTCCAAGTCAGTAAACACTAACAAACTCCAAGAATGCTGATATGAGCAACAAAAACATAATTACGTTTTCGATGATTTTTAATTCGAATAAATTTCTTAATGTAATCAATATCATACAGTTGCTTCCCGCAATTTTGAATTAATACCAGAATACCACGACCAAAAACATTATCTTAGGAATAAACGTATAGCTCCCTTTGAATACTATGAATAGCTTGTGTTTATTCAGGCTCCGCGCTGACTTTTCTTCTATTCCAAACAAATATTTAAGGAAATCCCGTAATCAGATAAAGTAATGTGTATGGCGCGGAAATTCTGCCAAATGAATGGCGGTCGTTAAACGGTGATTGTTCTGGGGTTTGCTTCCCGCCAAAGCCGCTCATCTTCCAACTTAACAGCATTTCATTGATCACGGCCTCTTTCCTGAATTTGATGTACCTTGTTGGATGATAAATTACAAAAGAAGTAAAATGAGTAATTTTTAGGTAGCATTTTCGGGTCGACGAAACAAAAACTTAATATGATAATATCACACGAAACACTTTCATTTACGCAGTTGTTACAATTTCAACTTTAGGCGTTTCTTCATGAACCCGTTGTCTGATACACATGAAGAATGGCGGATTGTCCGTCACATTCCAAAACAAATCATACGGTTATTTATGAACTATCACTGTGCGGTGATTCTGGCTTGTACCCCAAAACATGGTATTAGTGGTAGTAGTAAAATTATTAGAAATGACAACAATGATGGTAGTAAGAATAATTGGTCGATATTGTTTTCTGACGATGGGAATTGGGTTGGACACTGCTGAAACGTTAAAGACATTAGGTAATAGTAAATGTAGTGAGTGATTTCCCTCAAAGTTTAATAAAAATTTACCAGTAGAAGGAGAAGTAGGGGTTCCGTTTCAGTAATATGAAGTTTGATTTGAATGCTAAAGAAAACGTGCGGTAAGAAGGCCTAAACCAACGTAAAAGCTATGAAAGAGCTGTACAGCTGTTCCCTCCTACTGGGACTCGAACACATGATGGATGACTGTGAGCGGAACACTTGGCCATCAGTCCCTTCCAGTTATATCTCTATGTTTTAAAGTCACTACTGACTAACTTAGTGTCTTTCTTTCACCGGCTTTTGAAAAGTGACAACCTGTTCACAGCTCTGCGAACGACTGTTATCGTGAATGATTTCTGGCATGGATTCCAGAATGTTCAGTGAGTTACCAGGTTTGTCTTTTCAACCGGTTGCGAAAGATGATGACGCTTCTCAAACTTGTTTAGCCCTAATTGACATCCGAAGCAATACCCATTGTTTTTTTCCTGAATAAACAATAGACTAAATACGGAAACGTCAATTTCTGTGGGTTGTCGTTGAAAGGCTGCTTCACTGAAATAGTTGGTTTTTTGAAGGATTTAAACGCAGATTTGTGCCAAAAACAATGATAGATAGAATTACGGTGGGCAAGATTGATCCATCTGGATGAACGAGATTACGATCGGTTTAAAATAGGTCTGAGGCAAGTTCGATTACCTGACATTCAAATACTGACCCGACATCCAACAAACCGTCACTGACTGCTCACATACCAAGAAGAAAACTGTCACCCGCATAGATTGCGTATTGGGCAAAAGTCAATAACCATCTTGGACACATTGATTCACGGGATCATACAGTGACGTAAGACAATAAAAAGGTTCATGGAGATTCAGTCTCTTCTGGAAGCTCTTGTGGATTACATACAATCGCAGTTAGGACTGAAAGGTAAATGCAATACAGACAGACTATAAACACCACCGAGTTTATCCGACCTTCCCTTTGAGTGTCACCTAGCTCCGTCTTGTCTGTTGCCAGTTTGGTGAAGGGGATGGGATTAAAAACAGGTACCCCATTGCTGCTTCAGTTTCATTGCTCAGAAATGATTTTTCCAGTCACCACCTACGTTTCACAGTTTTGGCATGATTTAATGGACTGCAGAGAACTGACTGATGCTTTCCCTGTCGATTATGTTTATCACGGTAAACCCTCATTATTTAATGGGATTCACAAAGTGACACGTTTGGATACTTAGATGGAAGACTCTAACGATCTACGGTACACAGATTATTGATCACCGGGGCTGTATGTGGCCTCTGTATCGAGTCACCGTTTATCCCCTTAACGTCTCAGAATGTGCGAAAAAGTGTACCTGCAAAACATTTTTGACATCATCCGACAAACGATAATGAAAATGAATAACCGGTCACTACTCCGGCAGATTCTTCAAGGGGGTTTTCAGAGATTCATCAGATTTCTTTCATGATGTGCATTCCGTCCTGTGACCCCTGCAGTCGGGAAACTGAAATACTGTTTAGATGTTGAGAACAACACATTTCTCCGAAGAAGGGGATGATATAATGGCATTGGTGCTTTTAAGCCTGGTAAATAATATGGTGCACCTCGTTGCTCGTCTCTTATCATTGTCGGTGGGTTTTACTCCAGATGCTCATGCTATAATCACTGATATATATATATATATATATATATATATATATATCTATATATATATATATATATATATATATATATATATAATGGTTCACCGAACCATGAAGCAATTTCCGAATCCTTGTCTAATAAAGCGTAAATTTTGACACCCCGGGATCGGGAACTAGTCAAAATGTTGGTAATTATAAGCTGTCGTGAGGTATCCGTCTTCTCCGCCAGTGTGCTGAGTTGGTGTATTGTTGGCTAGTGGTCTAGTATGGTTGCATCAAATACGAACATCGAGCTTATCTTGCGTCCATTTCAGACCGAAGGTCATCTCGACTATCTACCAGGTTCACCATGTCAACCACTGATTATGACGACCAATGGAGTTCAGCATTTGCGTCATTAAATTTAAATCGTGGGTTTCGAAAAATCTTCAAAATGTATCTTGTAATTTCGTGATGATTCACCCGGCATTGAACTGGGCAAGGCCTAGCACTACTTTGTGGTCACGTACGCTAAAGAATTCCAGCTAATCGGAAGTGCAACGAAGAGGTACAACAAAAGCCAGCTGTTACTGGCTAAGTTGTGATTTGGCCATTGTTTACGTTATATAAATATAAATATATATATATACATATATATTGCAAGTACTTGCCAGCAGCGTGTGGGATTGAATAGACTTTGTTGGCTGATTGCACTCTGGACTCCAAAGTAACGCACAATCATCAGGTTATCCAGTTTAGGTGTGTTCTCAGTTCAGTCAATAAAAGTAATACGGTTGGCTTCCCCTCATGTAGCTAATTTGGACTGAATAGCTAAACCTGCTCGATGGTGTATCTGAAATCTAGGATTTGATGGAACCGTTCGATAAATGTTGCAGTACAGGCATGGATGTGAAGAATCATACCGCTTCCTTCCTGAGAGCTGGACGTCATTTTGTTTGGTAATTCATTGTGTTTGGTAACGAAATACCTTGCCCATTCAACAACAGTTCCCGTCGAAGAACTGAAGAATCTGCTCCTAGGTCACCTTGTCCCAGTTTGGTTTCAAGTGAAAAGTAGGGCCGAATACCACCTCCTGGTCCGCCGTCTCAGCACGAAATTCAGTGAGTTCCTTTCATTGTTGCAGACGCAGGCTGCCATGTGTAGTTTTGGGGGTCACTTGAATACCCAGTTGTGTCTTGGAGTAATTGTCTGTATAAACCGTCCGGAACTTCATAATAAACCACTGCTGAGGTCGGAACTGGCACTCCCTGAGGTCTGCTCAACGAGCGAGCAATTCTATGACGTCTTTGAAGCGACAGCCAAACGCACTGCGATGAATTTCAAACAGGTTCAGTCCCGTTTAGCCGGTGGTTCTCATCGAAGACCCCAACCGAACCCGGTCAACAAGACAACCCCTGAAAGCAGACCAGCACTTCTGAGTCGTATCTTTTCATGTGGCGGCTCCCGTGTTTGTTCCACCTGCAGCTTTCGTAATGCAATTTACTATTCCTGTTGGAAGACTACTCACATCCGTAAAGTTCGTTGCATATCCAGATGTAGTGTGGTAAAAGTGACTCCTTTTCACTCGAAGGATAATATCAATCCAGAGTACACACTGAAAATCGGGAATGATTTATTCCAATTATTGTACAGGACGACTCAATATCAGTTTGGCTAGCAGCATCAATCTACTGTAGTTTTGAATCTATCATTCCCATCTTATTGAAGTTATGGGAATATGCTTATCTTTAGACCCCCGAGAGCAAAACATGATCTCCAATTTCACCAGCTGCTGGTGAATTTCATAGAACAAAAAGCATTGATTAGCGTCAAAAATTGCAGGTTCAAAATTACCACACTGGATTTTTTCGACATCACAGTTGTTGCAAACGGATGCCGGCCGGATCCGAATCGTTTCAGACCTGAAGTCAAAATGGAGTCATCCAAAACTCCGGGGCAAAAGTGACCAATCCTGGGATATCTGCAATACCATTTTGGTTTACTCTCAAATTTCGCAAAACAAGCACAACCGTTGTTCCTCGTCCAGTCTTCCAAAGCGTGGGAGTGGGATGAGCAGTGCAAGGAGACACTGCACAGTCTCTAAGAAAAATGTAGTGCACCAAATGCTATCAAATCCATCCCGCTTTTATGTGACATTGTTTGAAATAAACCAATAAGGGTGACCATATTTGATATGCTGATGTACCAAGTCACTACTGTATATGTTCTCAAATTTTAAGCTCGTACCAGAGAGATCGAGTAATACCGGAAAAGTTGCCTAGCAGGGTGCGAAATGCTATTTAAATCACTTCTAGATTATGGCAAAACAACCAGGGGATTATGAAACAGAATGATCTTGGTTATTATACACTGAAATGCAGCCTTCAAGGATGGTTCCGATGGTGTTCCGGATGGTCTCATGTACCGTGTTGTCCGATCATCAAGGGTTGTGGATGTAAACTATTGCAAATTGGTGAATATCTTTCCTTTTGCACACAATGGCCTCACTAATAGATCCCAGTCATTTTCAGTCGGGTTCTAATTCCAACTGTAAGCTAGCTGGTAGGAGGTATATCTCTCTTCTAAATTAACCAGCTGCGAATTCCGTTATTCAAAAACCTCATACCGGACCTTCATAGAGCCACCGAAGTTTCGACGACAGAAATTCAGCTTACCCTTTCAAAATTCATTCCAGTACCACCTGACTTCCTCGAAGCCATGGAAGTTTAATCTTTTCTCATGGCTTAGTTTCACTCGATTTCATTTCACAGTTCAAGTGATAGGAATTCTGACCCATCCCTCTCCGGTTTTGAGAGCGAATGTCAGTCATCCAAGGAAATGATCTCATCTTTCTGCGTTGCAGATGTCGTGCAGATTGTAGGAGTTGTTTTACAAGTCAAGTTTTCATTTATTCAGAATGATCCCTTCATCCCTGATGCTTTCAAAGGTTTGTTCAAAACACCACTCAAGAGTTTTATGGTAGCCTGGTTGGGAATTTTTCTTTTTATAGCAATCCTTCTCTCAGCCGCACAAAGATTAGAACCCCTCAAAAATTTGGGATTACCTATTGTCAACCAGCAAATTTTCTGCTTTCAGCTCAGACAACCTTGGACTTTGCACAATCTCTGTGTTTTGATAAGTAAGATTTTCTACTACAAATTACAGTGAACTATGTCAGTAAAATTCGTCCATGAATCAGGAATGACGTGAACACTAATCATCAGCACATCCGTTAGTCATTACTAACAAAGGTGTTTGAGTTGGCTCATCAGTTTGATGTTTAACCCTCTGTGTCAGGGGCGGGTTTGTTAAAAATTTGCACCCTGTGAGACACATCTTCTGGGACAAACCAATTTATCTGTTTCA
Source organism: Fasciola hepatica (assembly GCA_948099385.1). Classification (NCBI taxonomy): domain Eukaryota; kingdom Metazoa; phylum Platyhelminthes; class Trematoda; order Plagiorchiida; family Fasciolidae; genus Fasciola; species Fasciola hepatica. The sequence goes on along the minus strand of CANUEZ040000052.1, from coordinate 518,980 downwards.
AACGTTGTCGCCGGAAAATGGAATGCTTTGATAGCGTTTTGTGCACTAAATTGTCTATCGACTAATACAAGCCCCATTTATACCGTGCAAACAAACCGTATTGGTCAACGACGCGTCCTAATTCGTGGTAGGAGCAATTCGGGAATAGAATGGATGTCTGATAATCTCCATCTTGAGTCGTTTGAGCTCTTCAGGGAGGGATTATTCCCAGTCGCAAAAGGAGGCTTTGACTGCGCTTCAGGAAGTGTGTTGACTGCACAGGTACTTCCTTGCACTTTAGTTTGTGGGTATCATAGAATAACAAGCTCTTCAGTTTTTACTAGGATGTTCTGCACAGATCCAACAAGAAAACCTCACGAACAGGCTTGATGTCACCTTAATCACTCTTCACGTGGACAGAATAATGTAATTCACCAGCTTTGCTTATATCGAGAGACGAATCGAGGAAGCTTCAGTAATTTCAGGAATTAACAAGGAATGGTAAGCCGTGGTGAAACGAAAACGCCCACGATTTTTTCGATTCTCCATGAATTCAGCGTGCACCCAGACTGCGTCTTTTGTCTTGGCAATCGAACTGTCACACCACCCCCTTGCACAGCTTGATTTCGGATAAATCTACAAAAGACATTTTGGGCGTGGATAAAATGTAGTCTCCGACTGGACAAAAATATAGATAGCCGTATTTTGACGTGAATGTCGGCAATGTGGCAATGGAAGGTGTTACCCTAATACAAAAACACAGTGTATGTAACCACAAAGAAGAGCTAGGCCGTCCATTTCAAGCTGAGAAAATTGCAGTTATCACTATTTTGCCTCGGTTCCAGTGATTTCACCCATTTATGTGGCAAGTAAGTCATACAAACTCCCGGAATCAATCTATGGTCCGAATTACCTATCTACCTACCGCGAATCTATGCCATCTTGCCCATATTTACTTCAGATTGGCAAACACTGATGTGAACGGTCATTTTGCTTAAATCGATGACCCGCTGGTTGCTCCGGCGGTAGTGACTGTTGAACAGGCCCAAACATATACACCATTCTCTGTCTGGATATCAGTGTGACAGGCGAGCCAAATTGAATAGAAGCTTGTGACTTAGGAAGGCTGTGTTGCGATTCAGTCGGTATACCATGGGGCACGGCTTTCTACAGCTTCGTGGTCAAATACGCTGAAGAACTCCAGCAAATGAAACGCAACGTGAACAGATACAACGAACTCTCGCTGTGACTCGTGATTTTGTGATCGACTGTTATTTCCTTGAATGTAACACACTTCCCTAAACCAATTGTGCAATATAATCACCGTACAGCCTTGCAGTTTTGACTTTCTTGCTATTGTTCTGATATGAGGCGATTTTGATTCGTTCTACGTTGAAATATTGCATGAAGTACTAGCTGGTCCTTCTTGTTAATACACGCCATTGACCTGACCTCAAATTTGGGAAATGTTTACGGTTGACAGGAATTTCGTTCTTTTGCCACAATTATTTTTTACTCAATTTTTCTCAAACTACCAGTAGCTGAAGAGCATGACGAAGTTTTGCTCCAAGAGATTATGCGAACCACCTGTGTATGACGGACTGTCCTCATACAAACCTGATGTCGCAAATATTCTGAGTCGAAGACTCACTACTGTGATGCTGGTCAGTAGGTTAAATCAGTGCGCAAAGATCTTCCATTTAACCTTCTGGGATAGTGATGGACTGCTCATTTCGAATGTAAAAAGGATTAAACTGCCGAACCTTTCAAATATTCTGGTTTTAACATAACTTTCGTTTAACACATTCAGTTTGAATAAGAAATAGGCAAATCTAATTTTCTTTAAACAAAGATTCTTCGTTTAGGTTGAACTTTCAACTCAACACTAAAATTCCGAGGGATCGAAGGCACTCACTTGGTCCCAGTTTAATTCAGGACCCCAGGAGATAAACCATAAACTTAAGCGCGAACTAAATGATCCATCAGCTAACGTGCTACAGTGTCCGTTTGGAAAACTGCTATTAAGCTCAATGAAGTACTCTTTGAATCTGTGAAACCGGTTAATTTTCAAAAGCTGAATGAAGCAGAGGTTATTTGTTAGTATCGATTTCATTATAGATTTCAAATATGATAGCGTAATTCAGTCTTTCCATCATCGACTCAGTTCTATTTTCCGATTTATTATCTGTTATCGTATATTTTACTGAAAAGCATAATTCCTGGTCGTTCAAAGAAGCATCAAATAAAGTGATATTCTCCACACGTTGAAGGTAATATTGTTGTTAATATTTCGTTGAATGCTTTGTCAAAGTTCATTCTGGCCGTTATCGGCCTGTGAATTCGGGAAAGGTACAACCCCCCCCCATTTTTAAAGTTACTACCTCCGTGCTTTATGATAATGTTTGTGAAGAAGAGAAATGTTTTTGACAATACTGTTTTCATATATTAGTTATTTGGGTGATGCGTGTATTAGAAACATATTGAGATACCATGATCTTGATCCCAGTAAACTGAGTATCGGTGAATTTTAGCCAGAAGAATGCGGTTGATGCATTTACTATTAGGCTTTTTAGGTCGCACTTATTGACTCAGGAATCTTACGTAATTATATCTATCATACTGGTTGAAGTTTCATACAACTAACTACTTTTATCTGTGTCGGTCTTGTCTGAATGCCTTGTCGTGAAGTTTAAAAATTCTTTTCCCTAAATGGCACAAGCAAATTGCTTTTGGAATGTTTGAAACGGAACGCTTTTAATTTCTCAAGACGGTTACTTATTTTATTTATTTAATAACCACTCAAGGGGCTCATTGTTTGCAAAACATAAACCTTTTAGTAACAAATCAAATAAAGGGGTAAATGCAATAAAAAATAGAAGTGCGAAGAACGGAAACACAACCCTCAATAGACTTCTGGGTAAGATTTAACTTGGCAAAATTATTGTTACATTTTCTGCTCTATAAACCACTCGTTCGTTGGTAATACGATTTTTTGAACAACCTGATCGTGGATAAATCTGATTAGGTTTACCGGTTAAAGAAACTGTGCTTTGCTACTTACATTTCTCACATAGACAGGAAAAGTTTTTATTTTCTAGCCCCTTCGAAAATTGATGATTTCACTAAATTTATGAATAATTCATGATTGAATGGAACAAAACTGCAAGTTAGACTACGAAAACCAGACTCGTTTTCTTGCGTATAGCAGCTGAGTAACAAGAGGAAGCTCCCACTGAAAACATAGGTTGTTTTGGATTAAGCTTCCCTGTGTAGACAATGCGGGCGAATTAGTAATATTTTGTAGAACACAAATATGTTTTGCACTCATGGTGTATATGGATGGTGATAACAGTTGCTGCTTAAACACCACAATGCCTCGATGTTTTTGAACAGTTTGAATTTCAAAAATCAATAACAAATTTTCGGGGTAAAATTCAACGACTGTATAGATAAGTCACGTCACGCTTGAATCCCACGGACGTCAAAAGAGAGAAACATTTGGACCACTTCAGTATCAACCTGCTCCACTTTGACTTAGGCAAATTCAAAAGACCAAATTGTATTTCTGATAAAGCATTAACTTTCTTTTCACTCAAAATGAATTCTTACAAATTTGGACATAGAATAAAAATGGTAATAATACATATATGTGCAAGAACGTATGTGCTTTTGCAAGACTGAGCAGTTTTGGTTTTGAGGGCTGTTTTACTGTTTAGTCGCTTCTGTTCAGGCCTTAGTTCCCCCCTCGACACTTGGAACTCACGAAAGGTATGGAAAACTTGTTTCTTGAGAAAGCTACCACAAACGTTTGAAACACTTCACTGGTAGACCAAAACAACCGAGAAAATATCTGCCCCTTCAAATTTCATCCAGTCTGTATTCTGGAAGCACATGATTCAAATCTGCACTAACTGGATAAGGGATGAGATCTAAATCAAGATCTAGCGGTCTTAAAAGAGGTCGGAAATCTTGGATTACGTGGCATTTGGTCTGGAATTTCAGTGCATCAGTTGGTTACCTGGCACGCTGTTGCCTTACGGACTTCCCTCTGTTTGTCAAAAAGGGCTGCACGAGGTTCCGTCCGTCCTTATACTGCTCCCGACTGGGCTACAACAACAGCCCTTAGCAAGGCCCGGGGCTACTTCATGCAGAATGTATCTTCTTACGTTAGCTGTGTATTTGCGTACTCCGTGAAGAAATCGATTTTATTTGATATTTTTATTATTACTTGCTTATGCTTGAGTGTCACGGAGGGAGTATATACCATTGCCACAATGGCTCACTGCTGTATTAGGGAGTACTTTCCAGAAAACCTTGAGACTTGGAGTGGAGAACCACACAAGATCCCAATAGTTCAGGCGTGGTAACGAGCCGGAAAATAATCGAATACCATCAACTACCTAAGTAACCGGTGGTGACGGGGATTCGAAGAGCCGATCTACGAGGTGGTAAGCAAAACTCTCTAAACCACTGGATGACCAAGCGTCGAGATTGAGTTTACTTGTACTGAAGTGAACAGATAAGTCTTTTGATGGCATATGCAATACGAATAAACGTCTGTGATTTATTCGAGTCAACTTCCACGTTGGAAAGAATACAAATTGTAAACTCCATAGGTGTAAACACGTGATAAATTCGTAACAGGTTGTATGAAACTCACTGATGGCATGCGTGACCCAATCACAAAATCCCGTTTTTGGAAAACCAGTTCGGTCGTGGGTTAAGATGATAACTTACTTGAATAATGAAGACTCGCCATGGTCAAACACTTCTAAATATATAGGAAAATACGAACAAGCAAAGCAGATACGTCAGAAGATTTAAAGCAAGGAGAATAGATCCCTCATCAAAAACTATGTGATGGTCTTTATGGTCAAAAACATTTCGCATAAAATTGCCTAGAACCTCATACTATGTTGTGGAAAACGAATTATTATTCATACTTTCCTTCTGACGAATACGTTTCTCCCAACTCTGTCTCTACGTTAAAGTGCTTCAACGTTTGGCGGACCCTGGTGATTCATCAAACTGTATTGAGTACGAATACTAAAACTTTGGTACCCGATAAACTGGAGTGACATCAACTTGATCACGTGACAGATTTCTCAGCAGTCCTCCCAACTACCAAGGGATAAAGCACGTCGCAGATTAAAATGGAGAAGGTCATGTCATCTGACGGAACTGTGTAAGGGACATACTGTGGCTGAATGGTTTCTCCGAAGCCCTGACAATACCCATCTCAGTTTTCGCGTTTTCTTGGCTTGGATTTATCGCTTCTCTATTTATATCTTTCGTATTCCTCACTTTGTGAATTTGTATTCATTCACCGTATTTCCTTGGCAGGGACAAACCTGCAAATGAAGTCATCGGTGATCCTCAGTTGTTTTTGTGGCAATTACCGAAACATAGGTTGTAAATGAATTCTTGTGACTCGGATGCCAAGGAAAAAACTCAAGAAGGGGATTAAGGTTAGCGTAAATTCTGCCAGCTTTCAGAAACTGGAACGTGAAAGTGCTCCGACATGACCTTATTTGACGGTAAACATAGTTACGAGGTTTCAAAAAGATCTGAATAACCCAATATTGCAACCACTACTATGTCTAACGGGAAAAGCAACTGAGGTGTCGCACGTGAGAACAGGTTGGGCACGTAAACCAGGAGTGGGGATCAAGTGGGTAGCTTAATCAAAAAACAGAAGAGGACGGAGGAGGAATATGCCATTGCCTCTTGTCTCATGTTTTCTTTCCACAATGTGTGTTATGCATTGTGTTTGCTCTCCTATTTAAGGATGGTTATCTTTTTATTGTTCTGTTTGACCCGCGTGGTAGACACACTTGAAACTAGCATTCTCTTAACTTCCAATGATCTTTTGGGATGCATCATATTCATTCAAAGTGCTGATTGTTAAAAGTCCATGAAGTACAATTTTATGGACTGATGAGCACTGAATGTGGGCAGAAAACGTCGGTGGAATGAGTAAAAAAGAACACGTTGATAAAAATCCAAAATGTATTGATTCAAGTTTTCAGTTATTTCACTTTCTACTGCACGTGACTTAATTAGGCGCTAACACCCCCCCCGTTCCTCGTAAAAGAGTCATATCTATAAAATAAAACGTCCTAACCAAAATGAAAAGAGGCAAAGCAACCGAAGAACTGGCGCCCCTGAAGTGATAGTACTTAACCTACAATTTCATTGAGACTAACATTTACATTTTGAGAACTGTTGCTGATCGTTGATTCGTGTAGCCCCAGTTGACCGTCCTATCAAGTTATAAACCAGAGCTTAAGGTTCGCAAAACTTACAGCATCTATTATATAAGATAAAAGACATACGAGTAATGTGGTAGTCGTAGTCGGTTTGAATATTGGTTGTGGTGACCGAATTATTCCAACTGAAATCTGAATGCACTTGACTCCTAATGTACAGAATACTTCGTTTGACAGAAACTGTCGTATAGCGAAATGAGCAAGCTTCAGTTACATTGCCGGCACCGCGGGCAATAATCACAATTGTATCTGATTTCGTTAGATGACAGAATTCGATGGAATGTGAGACCACCAGAAATCAGTGGCCATAAAAAGCCATCAAAGTTTATAGTGGAATAGATCAAATATGCACGAGAGGTGTAGCTGTGTGAAACTAAGTCTTACTTTATTGGTCACGTTAAATAACTTCTGACCTGTACAGAATTCATCACGTCGAGTCTAGGTGTCGTGCGAAACCGGTTCATTTTCGATATGCATCAAACTAGTTTGTTCCTGTCAACCATATCCCGTTTTCTGTGGCTGCTCCAATACGTGACGACCCAAAACCCCCGGTTTTACTCGTTCCATTGTGATCAAGGCCCACACGGACGGTTGTAAAGTTTGCTGTTGATAATAGTCTAGTCTGAAATCTCTAGGCCTAATAGATTTGGAGGAAAGATCCCCGTACACCCCCTGCGTGATCCTTTTCGACCAAGTACAGAGCAGTCGCGCTTGTACCCATCCTAAGTGCTCCTAAATGAGCAAAATTAGATGGTGTGCTTCCATTCGACTGGTCCGGTGTCTACCGGTACAACCCACGTAATTTGACCCACAGTTCTGCGTACTAAGACAGGCACGCTCTTTGCTGAATTTTGATAGTGCAAAATACATCCACGGAACACCTTGGTACTTTGTACGCAACAACTGACCCTCCCGAAAATAGTTAGGTGACTTTGAACTCAAAAGATTCGGAGTCCAAAGATTCGTACGTCTCCGTAGTTACTCACATAGTTCGATTGCCATGGAGTTTTGCATCCATCCTACTTTCCTCACAAAATCCAAAAGTCAGCTACCAAGAATCTCAATATCTGAATCATTTGACCATTTATCAACACATTACTGAGTAGAAATTACTTTTCTGTAATTTATTACTCTCGGTTGTCGTACTCATGGGTAGCGTGTGGATGCATCATGAACTTCGAAAAGGTATGGTCTAATTCTCCGTTTCTAGTGTACTGACACAGTTCAGATGTACCTTTTTATGATGTTTATGACATAAGCATTCTGCCTTATGTTTCTGACTCTGTTGTTCTGTGAATTTACATTTCCTTTGTAAGGAATGCTTGCTGAGCTCTTCACACATGCACGAAACCACCCGCCCGGTGTTCGATCTCTCGACCCCAGCCTCGTTGGCCACGTTCCAAACCGTTAAACCACGGAACACGCCTATCGTTGGTTCATCCGATTACGTGGAGACACATCACTTCTGTAATTTTCAACTGCTACTATTTGTACTTTCACATTGGTCACGCCCTAGAATATAAAAATTTGTATATTCTAGTTATAGATTATTTTCTTATCCTGTGACTGAAGCTATTAATTCAAGTTAGCCCGGAAGCTTCTTGACTTACTATCTGTACCGTAACCGTGCTGCGCTACAGTTTCGCTTGACTTCTTGTTGAATGGACCGTTTTTGACCTCACGGTCTCGATTTACTGGATAACCTTCTGTACTGTTGTTCTTGGTTGCTCAGCTAGCTGTAAGTCACTGGCATTTATGTATTTCTATCTATTACATCATTTAGAACCACGAATTTACGCTAAACTCTGTTATACAATTGGAATTTGTTCTACTGCCAGTGGCCGCTTACTGACCGTATCTTATGTACAGCTATTGAGACTACGTTTTCCGCTATACTGACAGTCCAAGTAATCGGGAGGATCCCTCAGACACATGAAATGTTAGAGCGATTGACTTGAAGTGGGGTTTTGAGAAGGCCACGGTATTGTGTTCGCGGTAATGCGCTTGATTTTGCTCGTTACCGTTGGTACTAGCGCACGGATCGTTTTCTTCACTGATTCCTCGTTTTTGAAGAGGTTTTGTTTCGGTAATTGAAAGAAGCCGTGAAACTGCTCAAATTCTAAGAGAACCGGACGAGAAGTTTGATACTCACAAGAATGAACACAATATTAATGATGCTTCTGGAATTCATTCTACACCTTTTTGAGAAAATAAAATCATCAAGAAATGATGGGTGTAGGAGGTCAGTAAGCAGGTCCATTGAGTCTATGAAACATGAAAATGTGACGAAGGACTACCGTACGAGGATCATATGAAAGGAAAACGAATGCTTGCACGGCTTTATTATATACAAGATTTCACCTGTTTGGTTTGTACAAACAAAACCTGTAGTGGGCGTAATGATTGTTCATTTCAACCACAATCATCATCAGTAAGAGAAAATCTCGATATAAACCGAAATGACGGCGAACTTGTCTTGTGAATGAGGAAAAGCATAGGTCTCCCCAACTAAATCGGATTAAGATATGGATAGGCACCTAATTATCAACAGGATCGTTATGTATTAAATGTGATCAGGTGACTTCACGGCATGTAACGTGTTGCCACAAAAATGAGATCCGTGGTGGCTTATGTCTGACAACAAATGACTTCATGCGTCTGTGGACGCGGTAACACTTAGAAGGATTGCAAGTGTAGCCTCAAAAATTCTTTCTTTGACGTTGCTATATAAGGCACTGCTTTATGGACCAATCACATTGTTGAGTGGGAAAATTGTCCGAGATACTTTTTGGTTTACTAATTCTATATACAAAGTCGATTTTACGCTCTCGAGAAACACTATTCTCCTCAAGTCAAGAAATTTAAATGGTTACATTTATTCAGCACAGAAATACATATACAATCCAGTACTAGAGAAGTCCACCACCCGGTTCTTCCGAGTAAATACTACCATTCTTGTTACAATGAATCACATGCAACCCACTGACCAAGTGACGTTATCCATGCAGAAAACTCCACCCAAATTAGTAACGGTGATTGCTGATCCTCAAAAGCATCTGAGAGTTGCATATTAAGTTGTAATTTTTCGTGCTTGCACATTCCTGCGGAACTGGTTCGACAGGTTCAGAAGCCTGGAAAGTACTGGTATGAGAAATATTGTCAACGCCAACTATGCTACTGTCCGTCGGTTGTTGGTGGTATGGGGATGAGAACTTTGATTTGGATTTGTTCCACGAACGACGGTGATTTATATCAATAATAAGACTGACAACTGAGAAATGACACACGGAAAATCTTCTCAAGTTGCACCAACGAAATTAATTAATTAGTTTCCCTGTGTGTCAGTCTGTTTTTGGCCAGTTACAAATGCAGGTGAGTACAAACACGTATACTGTAACAAGAATTTAACAGTCAACAGCAAATAAAAACTATTGCGTTTTTATTTGTAGAAATTTTGCGACTAACGTGAAAAACCCTCGTTTATTGCATAAGATATCTTCTTGTTTAATGGTGTTTTTACTTCGGTTCTCCAACCTGGAACCTTATTGTCGTATTCAGTTGACGTACCTCTCATGGAAGAAGTTTTGCAAGGCTGTCAGAAGCAAAAGCAATTTCGAAAATCGACTGATATTAGTAACGGGGTGGAGTCCTTTCTTTCTAAGACAAAATCAGTCGCTTTGCACATAATCGAATCAGCCTCGCAGCAAAATTGTACTGCGTTCGTAGCCACCAAACTAACTTTCAAATCAAACATTTATGAAAACATCAAAGCACGAGATGTGACTCAAAATGACTAAAGGCAGACCACTAAAGGACTGTTTTAAGATACGCAGCGGATAACACAGATATCATTATGAAACAAAAACTAAAAACGTTTCATTTTGAGAAGCCGACGGAAAAAGTTGATGTTCTAAAAATCAGTCGCATCAATCGAGCTGTAGGATGGTATCTTCTGCTCGAAGTCAGTTGTTTACGGAGACCCATATGAACTACGGGATAATTGCAAACAAAGACGGAAACTAGCACCAAATCAGGATGCCAAAGAATGGAAACTCAGCATACGAAAAGTGGCCCTCTCAAGGATCCTGTAATTACAGTCTTAAATAGTGTAAACGATATGATGATTAGGCATTCCCATATACGTGAAGTGGACATTAGAAAGTTCATTGGTTTAAGCATTCAAAACTCAGATCAAACGGGGAAGTCAGATGCTTTCCTATTGTGTTCATTCAGCAACGAGAACTATACGTGATGCAGTCTTATTGATACACGTTTTAGATGCCCGAGATTTTCCTTGTTGATATAAAAATGCACTAAAAATGTTTGGGATGGACCTGAATAAGGATGTGAACTATTTTTCCTGACACAGACCACTCTACGTGTTGATCCGACTCACATCTCTGCTGGATGATCCAGCTGAGAAAATTGACGTCTACATGTTGATCGATCCGTTCTCAGACAAAGTGCAAATAAAGAAACGCTCTGGGCTATAAGCTTTCCAGCTAAAACGTAGTCGCTCGGTCACTGGTGTTCTAGAATGTCCATCACATTCACAGCCAGACCAATCAGAACTACGGCCCATCGATTCTGGTACACACGTACGGCGACAGCATTCTCGTTTCAGTAAGTTCGCCGAACTCATGAGACATGCAGTGGATACTTATGTTTCGAGTAGAAAAACTGATCTTGATTAGGCCGAAGCAAGACACAATGATTGGAATAAATTTTTCGTTTCAGTTCCGATGTAATGGTAACATTTATCTGAGTAATTGCATTTTATATTCGCGTACGTTTCACTGAGCAGGGATAACTTCTGGCGTGTCCATGTTTCGTATAGCGTTATACAAAGAGCTATAACGTCCTACATTACCAAGCTGCAGTTAATACACGACTTAATCAACGCCAAGCTGTCAAGTGGAACACGCTTTTCAAAATCCAGAATACACGAAGGAGTTCATCAAAATACATATAGGCCACCAATACCTAAAATGATCCCAGTTGCCCTCTATCCAACAAGACGTCACTCCTATCCTTCTGCAAGCGGAGCACATTTTCTACCCGCAGCACCACCACAAGTTATTTTACTTCAGTTTGAGTTAACAGAAGAGCTTTCTTAGCAGATAAACATCTAGATTTTACCGTAGGTCCGATGCCATCTCGCGAGAGAGTGAAACTAACTTCAACGGAATGGATAAGTTGGGATCAACTTGATTTGGTTTTTGTCTTCAACTACGGACAAGCTGTTGCCATAAATGTTCTTCTTCATCGGCATCAACAGTGATCCAATTTCATTGAGATCTGAAGTCAAAAGAATCGCATCTGTGGAGTCCTTTTGTCTCAGCCAATGGTTTGTACTTTTTTAATTTGTTGCCACTAGCTGGAGTCAAAGAATCTATCTTCCGCAAAAAGGAGAGTTGCTCTAACAGCTAAACTGTCGATTACGTTTAATTTATTTCGGAGTTCTAAATCATTATCTAGTTAACTGATTTGTAGGCGCGAAGTTTCGTTAGTTCAATAATTTAGCACTTCTGAAAAGTAATGCAATACAGCCTGGAATAATCAACGCTCTGCTACCTTGGGTCACTTCAAAAATGGGCATGCTGACTGGTAGTGGTACCATCCATAAGTTATGTTTTTGCTGTTCATAAACGAAATTCTTTCCCTTTCACATTCTTCCATTCTAACCAGCAAGCTGCCCAAACCGAACTACTCACTGCCTGGAGAGGAATGTCCAAGTGATCGAATACGAAGAAGATATAAGAGTCATTCTGGTGGCCACTACGATGAGTCGTACTTTGTTGTCAGTTGGCATGCCAACGACGAGCACAATTCATAAGATTCACTCAGAGAAGTATGTTCACCAAGAAATACAGCGACAGTCAATCTACGGATATCAAGAGCAAATTGTCTCCAGTAGAACGTAAACAATTCCACCAGCTGCCGCAACGCTTGTTTCGACTGTACCCAAGCCTATACGGTAGCGTTACTCCAATCTAAGCACACACACCGACACAATGATGTGTGTTCTCGAATCCCATGTACGATCATTCAGTCCAGACAATCCATTATTCTGTCCCCCTGGAGGTACGTCACATCAACTTGATATATTTTATCAAGTTTCAGTGCAGAATATAATCAGTATGGTATCCTCTCTTTGGAATTTGGCGGATAAATGGCTGAATTTTGAAATTGAAGAAACAAACAAGAATCCACTGGAAGTCGTGGATAGCCAATAAAAAGAAGATCCCGCAGATTTAATTCTCCATACCAAAGGTCCAAACACTTCTGTTCTAATGCGCTCAGAATGTAAAATTCCGGTTCTCAAGAAAAGTCAGTTTTTCTGTTTGATCTTTGGACTCAAAAATAAGTCTGCATAGTATTGCGAGTACTGAGTCAACTTGGCATTTCTTTTCTTGTCCAAGAATACCTTCATCTTGTCTAGGCCTGTTGACAGTTTTCCATACAAAGGCTTTGGTGGATCATTCTGGCCCTTTTGTGCTATACCTCACTGGGCTGGAATAAATTCGTGGACAGTTTTCGGTAGATCAGTACACAATTCCGATCCACCCCAGAGTAGTAATTGTTTTCGAGGAGGCTCAGCTGCTTCTGTTATGAGTTTTCACACGACGGCTGCACCAGGTTATGTAACACAAAAAAAATAGCTATCAAGTTCCTTTCCAGCACAATACGAGCATACTATGTTCAGATCCCCAAGATAGGATGGCATTACTCTAGCTGCTTTTTGATCGTTTATCAGCTGCTCGGAGCAAAATATCAAAAGCACGGAGAAAGCACCATTTTCATTCAGATAGCACGGAAGTTCAAAATCATTGTTTCCTTCTTTGTCCCCTGTTCATGTGAACCGGAAAGATAGAGAGAGGAACAATCAATTTTAGCGGTTTGTCAATTCGACGTTAGAAAATAGCAAAATTAGATATTCCGTGGAGTCACTTTTCAGTGGGCTTCTATTTGGGACAATCTGTGACCGAAGAAACCACTAGGTGCACTCGAATATTGCCAAACTCTCCTACATTGAGTGTCAGTTCTATTATTCTACACTTGGTCGCAGAGATACACCACTGAGTTTACCACTTCTGCTTGTGTTGGTTCTTTGACCAGCATAAAGTATAAATTGTCGGGTTGTCGGTGTTTCGTAATATACTTGCCTCTGTGTCAGAAAGCCAGGTAAACAAACCAATAATAAAGAGAAAATAATGATTGAAAGATTCAAGCCCTTGGGATAGGACGGTTGAAGACTTGTCCCTAGCTTACGCTCTGGATAAGGACATGGGAGTTTATATGATTCAAGCAGTCAATCATTTGAAGTGGTGCAGACTACAGGAGTATAGGTTGATGGGTGAAAATTGGATAGATTCCGAGAGAATCAATAGTACCATTTCCTTTCAGCCGTGAAAATGAATTCCACGCTTAATTACGCGCCAAGTGTGGGAAGAAAATGTCCGGTTAAAAAAATTCTGGAGACTATGAGAGTTACAACAAAATGGTAGATTAAAATGATAAGAACTCATCCGAGGAAAACTGCGTGAATTAGTGCTCTTTAACTCTGAGACGAGATGTGCCGATAGATTACACTTATTGTCACTTTATCTTACCGATGCTCGACAGATTGTAGAAAGTTATACGAAGGTTGTCGTCAAAGGTGATTCCATTTTTCATGATATACTCTGTTTCGACTAGACGATCTGTGACTTCAAGAGTTATTCATTACAGAACAAGGAGACCCAAAAACTGAGAAAAACATGAAACTGCATTAGCAATGTCGGCACAATAGTAGACTCTATCAGATAAAAAAGAAACAGTGATTATTCTCTAGAAGATACCCAAGGGACAATGTTAAAGTATGAAGTGGCTTTTGACCGTATCTTCTAAAAACCGACAATCATCTGGTCCTGTCAGTTGAATAAATGGTGTGTTCATGTAGATCGTATGGGATGAGACTGGGACACTGGTGAGAAACCAACCATAGATTGCGAAGCACCAGTTTAACTAGAATTATTCGATAAAACAGCACGAAACATGATTTTTCATTTTGTTTCAGCCAAAGCCCCTTTCCAGCTTTGTAATTTGCTATTGACAGCTGGTTTTTACGATAAAAGATTAATTTTTAATTTTTAATTTTTAACAAGTGTTTTAGAAAGATTACTCTTGGAAGAGGCTGAAAATCGGGCTAGGCGAGCCTGTAATACTTCAGATTATAGGGTGAATTATAAGTTGAACTCATCCTTACTGTGGAATTAACTCAAATGATTTAGTCTACGTAACCCCGACTTCGTCATCGCAGTAATAAAATGACTTGTTTAAGAACCAGTGGACATATGATCATCGTATACGTCATTTAAAGCCAATAATGAGTTTTATTTTGATGCATTTTGATGTATAGCCATTTCTGACCATTTCACATAAGTAGTATAGTGTATGGATGACAGGATAAAAAGTTCCCCAGAACCTTACAGTCGGTTTTTAAATTGTAACCTTCAATCACGCACTCGCGCCCGATACCAGTTTAGTCGTTAATTTGTTGTCCTTGTTTGTTTTATTGTAATTCGACAATCTTTTGGGTACCGAGGAAGAAGTTGCCCAAATCACGTTAACACAGATCACAGTATAATCAATGCAAAAGTTTCAATGTCTCAAATGTAATAAATCAATCAATTAGCGTAGTGTTCCAAGTGACAACCGACATGATCGATGGAAGCTCTACTCAACGTGGTGTTCATTATTATTAGCAGAAACCGGATTATCGTCCTGTGTAAGATTTATTCATGTGCCATTAGATACAAAATTAGACCCTAGCCAACGAGCCCGAAAGCAAGCAAATTGGTTAGTAAGGAAGCAAGTGGGTGAATATTTGGGCATGAAAGAGCAAGCCATGCGTATATTCGGTTCAGGCCAAGCAACACCGATTGGTATGCACCTAGGTAAACTAATCCATAATTAAACATGAATTATTTTAGTGCTGCGTCTATTATTACTCAACTTCACGTTTCTACGTACTATACCCTTATTTCTCCAACATCATTCGCAGATTTCTTGAGTTATCCATCAGCCATAGCATTTCTAACATTTAATTGTCTCCCAGAGTTACTTCTAGTTGTGTTTCCACTAGATCTACAAGAATATTTTGTTTAAAAGTCAAAATATTGACTGCCGAATAGACTTGTATCGTAGACAGTCAACATTAACTGCACAGGCGCAGTCCAGACTGGAATTCGAACGGGGTAGTGATTGATAGTCCATGTGACTGCGCAAGCCCGACACTACGTCACGTCACCCTTCTCCAAGAAGAAAGTCCACAGCGTACAACCTGTATTGCAGATGTCACCAAAATCGTAGCTATTGATGTCTATCAAAAACGATTTCAGAAATGTATGCCAAACAGAACTTAAACCCTAGGGATGTTAAACCATCCGCTTACTAGTGCTCTAACCATTGACTGTGTGCACAAAACTGATTCCAGAGATCAGTTTCGTTTATACTTCTCTGCCTACATTTTTTCCGCAGTAAACTGCGACAAATCGATCACCTGTAATGTGACTATTATAAACGATAAACGCGCAGTCAATGATCATGTGATTTCAACCAACCGAAAATTACTGCCGAAATTAGAAACATTACCTGTTGTTATCTACAGCTCTAAATTAAAGCATATATAACTAAGTTGAATTCCTGATCTCCTGGCATAACTGGTACCCTAATGAGGGTAACAGGATGCCTGGCAAGTACCGGGCTCGAAGATACTGTAGCTGCGTTAGCTGTACTTGTGCTCCTCTGCTTACCTGGCATGGAGATGATGATGTGCAGTTGGATGCCTTTGAGGAGAGACAGTGAGTTATAAAGGAGAGAGGTTTTACAAACTTTGTTATTTACCACGAGCAATATTGATGTGTTTTTTGCAAATTTGGTTCACCTCAGGTGCGTTTTGCTTCCTTAAATACGTAAGCGTATGATCCCTGAGTGCCGTGTTCAGATGAAAGACGTTCAGTAAGAAGGTGCATTGGTTGTGCTCATTGTGATTCGGCTAACTCCAAGAATTTGCCGTTTCAAAGCAACCCAATGAAAACTGAATTTTCCTTGTCAAAACAACAACAAAATCAACAAATTCAAATAAACAGTAATCGTTAACCTAAATCCACTGACCAACACAAATACTGAGATGATAGGCATTGGAAAAAAAACAAGCCACCGGATGTAACCAATTTTCTATAAAGCATACTCACGGGGAATAGCAAGGGCACCCTTTCATGATGAATGAAGTTCAGGCTGTGAACTCAACAGAAGTCATAGGTGACTGGCCCCATTTAACAAATTCCACTGGCGGACAAAAAGAGCTGAATGACATACATGTTACCTGGAAACCTAATATTTTTAAGGGACCAGGAAAAAAGCAAAAGATGTAAAGCTAATGGATCCGTGGTTAAATATAGCATGCAAGACCAGTGATCTTCCTTAGGGCTTGTGTGTGTCCAGTCTGCAACAGCAACGAGACCAGTTCCATGAGCCGAAGCCCAGTAAGCGCATCAGCGGGATCCTACACTTACATTATTAAAACAACAATAAGACTGCCTACAGCCTGCTCACTACATTGCTCCTCCAAACGAAAGAACATTGCCCACTTTGTTCCGTACTTTTACACCACACTTCAGGGATATTCAGTTCCCTGAAATCGCAACTTAGGTAGGCCATTCAACGACACCTCTACTGGACCATAATAACACCACGCCTGAATTCCCTTCACAGTTTTCTGAACGGCCCAGACTAGATCTATTACCAAGAACTACGATACCTCTCAGTCCCTTCGTAGGCGCCGAATTTGTAGCACGCGAGACCAGTGATACGTAGTTGGCTTGGGAGCGATCACTCCAGTCAACAATCCAGTAATTCTCGATTTTTTTCCAGCCTACTTTCATCAAGCTCTTTTAAACACTCTTTTGCGAACGTCATTGTCAAACGAGGACCTTTTCATGGGATTTTGCTCGAAATACCGCAGTTTTTGTGACTCATAAAGGGCCGTAGAATCATGTATCTAATCATGCGATCGCTTTCTGCGTTTTATTTTATTGTTGACTGCGGTAACAATTGTACTCTGCGTGCGAAGGCGGTCAGATTCATAGGCGTCGTCGGTCAGGAGGGTTCTGAAGTTACAACAATGTTCTGGGCACAGTTGTTTTGATTGCATCTGTACAGTTATTTTCCGTGATATAAAGGTGTATTCTTATTTTAGTTAAGATAGTCTGCTTTCTTATTCCAAGTACTTTCTTTCAATAAACTCAATTCAAATATGGAAAACGCGTAAAAGATACCTCACAAATTTCTGATGCTTATTTCAAGCCAAGTGAATTCAAAACTTGGTAATCTAAAAGATATTAGACAGAACAAAACAAACTACTCATTTGGAAGGATAAATTGATTAAACTCGTGCATTTCAGTTGCCAATATTAAAAGTCAGTAGCCTGTGAGGACCATAAATCCGACCTATGAAAACCGCAAAAAGTTGAAAAATAAAGTGCCGTTTTTCACTTGAATTACTGCACTTCAGTCACGGTTAGATTGTGGCTACTATCAACTCTTCGTTATTAAGACTGACGTACTTCATTGGATAAAGCTCCAAATTTTCACGAATATGTAAGGCTTTTACTGCATTGGCTTTGCGGAAACACCTTGCTTTCGTGGTTACATTAACGATGTTACATGTACTCAACGTCTGTTCTGTTACTGTAGCCTAAAGCCGTATCTATCGTACTAAGTAAACAAGCGTAAACGTTGGCTTCTACTGGACGAAGTTTGCAAAGAAGTTCAAAACAAAACAGACAATCCCAACCAGTTCATATTTTTCACCGAATGGAACCCTCACTTTGAGAACAAAAGCAACCGATTCATCCATACTCCGATTGAGACTCCGCTCAAAATACGTAACTCTCTCGGTCCTCGAGCTAACAGCAAGTCATGCATGTGGGAAATGATCCGCAAATGCAACCCCACGCACGTCAATGAGGTGCCAATCAATAAAATTAGCGGTCAGAAACGTCGTGGACAGCACAGAAATCATCACAAGCCTCAAACCACCAAAGCTAATGATGAAGAACTAGAAAAGGATGGCAAACTAGCAAAACGAAACAAATCAATTGTATCGATCGAATTGAGCGGAGGTGTCTCACGCTTGAAATCAATCGTGTTCAGAGATCCATACCGACCATGGGGAAGGTTGAAATGCATTAGGAGACGTGAGATATTTGAAGATATTGAAAATGCGAAAACTGAATACTTAGAAGGTGAAGACAGCATAGACGAGGATTCTAACAATGCTGGTGATGTGCCACAGGCCATAAGGCGCCCTACTAACATTGGTAACCTGGAAGTTAGAAGGTCAGTTGGTCAGATCGATCAAAATGACGAGAACAAGGAAAGAAGTTTGAAACCAAGTTCCCTGCCCATTACTCTCCTCAAGTCGCAAGACGAACACATGTTACTGTCTCGTTGAATCACAGCTCAAATGCCCGAGATTTTCCCAGTCGATATCAAAAAAGCACTAAAAATGTTTTGAATGGACCTGAATACCGATATGAAGTATTTGTCCTTCCACAGTCCACCCCAAGTGTTGATCCAACTCACATCTCTGCTGGATGATCCAGCTGAGAACATTGATGTCTACATGTTGATCAAGCAAGTCTCGGACAAACTACATACGAACTAAGGCTGGGAACTTTATGCTGTACAGCTTCAACAGCACCAAATGAAAACGTTTGAATCAACGTGTACATCACCCGAAAAATTTCGTGATAAAAATCCACGAAATGATGGTCTTGATATCTGCTACATGACCCAGATTCTTCATTTTTCTCACTTTGTGGATCTCGTCGAATGTACAAAGAACACAGTGGTCTCTGACTGGAAAATCTTTCCCAAGTAAGCTGATGGCAATCATCTTTGATAGAACAAATACTCATGTGTTGGGTATAATCGGTGATAAGTGGTAGCTTTCATATCTAACAGTAGGTGCCTAAAATAAAACACGAAATTAAACTGTCGAGACTTATTGACAACAACGAAAACTGTCATATAAATGTTGTAACTACAGGAAGTTAGGTAAACTAGATGTGTAAATCCTAACATTGATGAGGCTAAAGAATGCTTAACCAGCTCACCAGGTCTGTTGGATCCTAGTTTATGATAATTCCAGTTTTACCGATTTGGTAAAAGGAAAATAGCTCAATTCTAAAACACGAGTTGCTGTCTAACACTCCTTGGATCAAAGAAAACAAAACAAAAAAGATATACATAGTACTACATTTCTTATTATCCGTGACTCCGGACTTCCTTCTACCTGTTCTAAACAGCCATATACTGAAAGGAGACTGTGCACAAATGAAAAAGAGTAACGTCACAGATCCCACCCGAAGAAGACATGATAGTTACTTGAGTGTCAACTCCGAAGATTCGTTCGTGACCATCGATTTTCTTGCAAACAATCACGGAGATAGTGAGCAGAATTCGGACCGTACTGTAGTTGAATACAGTTGACCACTCTGTCCCACCACCAAATACAGCTCCAATCTATCTAAACTTGACAACACGAATGGATCTCAAACGAGACAAAAATAATCATATCATTTGTGCGGTGAGAAACATTTTGCTCGTTCTCAATGTAACCTATCCCATTTCCCCGCGTTACTGGAGGCTAATTTCTTTCACAGCCGCAGTGAAGTACGTCCTCGAATTCCATGTCCAATCGATCAATGCAAACAGTTCATCAATCTGTCCACTGTGATACATGCCATTCTAGCTCGATATTTTTGCATCAGTACCATTTCCAGTTCTGAAGAGCATTTGACTTTCGACCAACACTGATCAGTGCTCAGAGTGAGATCAGTTGTCATGTCACTTTCGCGTATCACTTCGAAGAATAATGGACCAATTGTGGAACAACTGGAAGAAACCATGGAAAATCCGAAAGAAGTAGACAAACAATAAAACGCATATCCTTTATTTTGAACTCTACAGGATGTTCCTCAGTTCTTCTCAGTGTTCTTAACATTCAGCAAAAAAAGGACTAATAGATGTATAATTTGTATGATAGCTATTGTAAAAGTCAGTTTTGTGTCCCAGCCCATGAGTAAAAGAAGTGAACCATCAATGGTATATTTGGTCACAGAATCTCGAGGTTGATTGATGCGGCTCTCTGTTGAAAATTTACCGTTCGACTTTCGATTTGCCAAATTTGATCCTTTTCACCCATAGAAAGACAGAATAAAATCAATGTGAACTTTTCAACACGTAATTGTGTCTTGTATGAAAATAAAACTTTTGCGCCAAACTGTTTGGTTTTCATCTCAAGCAAAGTCGACAGTTGCTTTGTGCATCCAAAAGAGTGGATTTTCATCCTTCTATTTCATTTCCTGAGATAAAATAATGTAGTGTACGCACAATTTCAACGAGGGGAGAAAAGAGTAAAAAGGATTTAGTGCTCGACATGTGAGCTGCTTCGTGGTTCCGAGAGAACCTTCATGTGATCAGAAAGCAAACGAAACGACACATGGCAAACCGAACTGCGATATAAGGAGGTGCGGGTAAACAGCGACTTTAACTTTGAACGTGTGGAGAATGAATATACAGCCTTTGTAAGTTCACTGTATAGAAGATGATGGGAATCAAAGAGAATTTTTGAAGCCAAACTGTTACAAGCAAATAAGTGTTTGTTTACGATGATGTCAGCAAGTACAATCCTAGATATTGAACTACATCATATATTTAAATGAAAGCCTCGCTTTAGCAAATCAGGAAAGACAAATGGGGGAAGGGTGGCAACAGAACCTGCTGGGAATAATGCAAGCGGAAGTGAATTTTGAAGTCAGTTTATGAAGTACGAAGAGAGAAAAGGGACAGCTTTTATTTTTGCAAAGCATCACTCTTACGCGCATGGACCAAGATAGACTGTGGGTAAGTTTAACACGGGGTGTTTGGCTGTGGACGATGCGGATTAATGTTCGTTGTGTTCAGAAAACAGAAGCAGACTGTCAATACTGTTTCCATTTGATCCTCCGGATGATAGATGACATTGTACACCGTGATACTTAGAAGTTTTCTAATCCAGAGAATGGGATGAGGACCAATTTCCTATGTCATCTAGTCCGCCCTGGATTATGGATGTGACTTTCGGCCTGGAATTCTCGCATCTAAAAACTACATTGTCAACATATTTACGTGAAATAAATGAAGAAATAGTTAGTTGATTTTTGTGCAAAGAAAAGAAGTAAGTTGTAGATTAAACGTAGCTGCTTGCGTGACACGCATGGAAGTACAGCTGGTCTATCGATCAATCGAACGGTTCGTTAGTAGACGTTATACGTGAAAAGTCATTATTCATAGCGACCAGGAGCTACTATAGTCCATGACTAAAGAAGGAAATTAGCAAACTTTTGCTTCTGCGAAGGTCACTATCAAAACCACTTTATTAGGACCTTTACAGGAAACTATGGCAAGCTAAATATTTACGATATCCGTTATATTTAGGTTCTCGTTACTTAAATAGAAATTGAAACAATTTGCATTGATTGCTTTCGTAACAATTCGAAAATCAAGGGTTTTCTCTCTTGTATTTATCGTGTAACAGTAATGCGATATTTCAGCTGTAGCATGCTCGATGTAACCAAAGTTGCTTCCAGGGCGAAAAGTACAAACATTTCAACATCTCAAAGGACGGCAAAGACTGAGTACGAAAATGTGTCAACCTCATAATCATTGACAAATGATAATGCTAGCTGTATCAAATCTGTTTTGATTGGACACCTGTGATCTTTTTTGACGAAAGTTACTTCGCCCATATGGCATCTCAAAACTAGATCACGGTACCATCATTATCAGATGAATTTCCACTCGCATTTGGATTTTCAGACATCCCCCATACAATCGGAGTGGATTCATTATTCTAAACGTTATAGAAGACTCAATAAATATAGTTTCTGTTCTATCTGTGGTTCATCAACTATTTGACATTTGCGTGTACAGCAGAACAAAATTCAACCATGGCTGCTGTCAACAAACTTACAAGAACACTATGATTTCAGGTCATATCTCGAAACGTGTAGAAAAGCAAATTGATAGATGCACCATAGGGTAACTTGATATATATACTTATTGATAGTGAATAGTATGTAAACGTGTGAACAAATTTCTCCGGAAGCTAGGACCGGTTTCGCGGTTGTTTCCGCTCATCAGGCATGCGTACCCGGTACTCCTCTGCCCACTCTGACCTTCTTACTTGTACACTCCGATGCTATACCTTCACTAGGATCTAACTTGAATCGTTCGGAGTGTGAATGGATACTCTCTATTGAAGAGCCCACGGATGAATCATAACCGTGACTTCTCATAAATATTCATGTCTGGGTCACTGCTAACCCAAAGAACAACGAGGCTGCATGTACAAGCGCTCATATTGATAGTAAGTAGCATGTAAGCGTGTGGACAAAATTATATATATATATATATATATATATATGAATCAGCCGGGCATTGGGCAGATTGCCACAAAGTGATTTAAAACGAAAGGAAGAGAAGGAAAAGTTAGATATATTTTCTAACTGCACTCACTGATTTCATTCCATCGAATAATCATAAATTTTGGCTGTTTCCTAAATACCCCACACAGCATTCGCAATAATGAATTCTTTTCTGATCCAAATCTCTCCGTACAGCAAAAGATCGGCTACCTTTATGAGCTCAGTGCAAGCATGAGAGCAAAATGTACAAATCGGTGACCATTTCTTCAAAGCTGGATGCCAAATCACAGTATGACCGCCTCACTACCCGTTCTATCACGGCTCAGTTATGCACGATGAGCGCTGAACGTTAAACAGCACACGGGTAAGCAACCAAAACCAATGCATAATATTTACTTCACTAAGAGTATGTTATTCCATCTACAACACCATATAAGCCTTGCCACTGATAGCTCGATGTTCCGACCGGACAGCGATAACACTTCCAAGAAAACGATGGTCGGACAGTGACTGATCATCCTCAGCACAAAAGGTTCACGTCTCATAATCATATAAACTCTGACGCGTTCAAAAGTAGATCCTTATTCCCATCTTTATCAGTGTATTTCGATGCATTTTTATCTGCTTACTTATCGCAGGATAATCAAGTTTCCCTTCGTCTACGTCGTTACAGATCATAAACGTGAAACTCCCTTGTAAGAGCGTAGCACTCATCATACTACAGGAATAAAGTACTACGTAGTGTGGCTCAGAACACCTGTCCCTTAGAGCCGATTCCTAAGTCGCAGTTTTACCACAAGTATGTCCGATTAACGAAAGCCATGCAGGCCTTCTTGCTATTTTATGTTGGTTTTGCTAAGCGGGAACTTCATGCTGGTTTTTTCCAAGGTCCAGGGATGTTATTAACCACTTTGTTTCATACAGAAAAGTGAAAACATAGTGGGAAAAAGAATAGCTTTGTCGTATTCAGATGAAGATTATTTGGTTTGGAAAAGTCAGCCGTATTCCCTGAAGCTTTCGGTGGTGCATCCATTGAACTTCTTCAAGTAGGAATACATATAGGTGGTCAACTTTGGGTTGAAAAGGCCCTAGTAACACAATTCGAGGTGATAAATTATGTTCATTGTGGTTTCTGTGAAACAGAGCTTTATTTTAGTTTGCTTTTACCCTATTGTAGCAAAATCTTAGAACTCAGAGAGGGAAGTGTCACTACTTCAATGAATCTCCATAGTTATAACATAGTTGTGGTTTTATTACTCAAAGAATTAGATAGAATATGTTGTGTCCGATAATAATTTATTCCATATGGTTGTTTATTCGCCGGTTATTTTCGTAAGTAGCTGCAAGCGAAAGCGAGATCACATACTGGTTTTTTTCTGATACCAGCACACAGCAGTTATACGGAACATTGGCAACACAAATTGTTGCTATGACTGCATATGGCCCCATGGTGAACTGCACTGAAGCTTTTACATTCATTTCTCAATCTTTTCAAAGCGCACATCAGTAGGGATAGTCATTTGTCTCACTACAGTGTGTCTTGCAGTACGGAATTGTTCCTCCATTCGAGTGCCTTGGCTACCAATGGTAAAACTTACCAGACAGCCTGACAATCGGGTAAATACATCAGTCTCAGTTTCAGTTTATTCAACTAAGAACCTGGCGCTTCTGTGCTCCAGTTTCGGTTGCTGTTTTCCAGCATCGTCAAGAAAATGGCGAAAATAATAAGAGAATAGCGACCAAGATTCAAATAAGTCAAAGTATCAAGCGGAAGTCAAGACGGCAAGGAAAGAGTCCGAATGCAACTACGTCAATGACCGCGGCACCTAACCATATCACTTAATGTCTCCAACTATTTGCTAAGCGGATCACGTGGACTCCAACCTAAAAGTCTAACTCGCCCTACGTGGCCAAACCCACTGGTCAAGATTTTTGTAGTTTTTTTGCCATGTCATGGACTGATCACCATAACCAATCAAAAAATATCATATGAAGTCCTACCAGAAGTTATGACCCACAATCACCAGAATTGCTATAAGAAATAAGAATTCATCATCACTTTGCTTTCTTTTGACCTGATGGAGTGGACCAGGATTACTGACTGTGTATCTGGATCAAACCTATCGCCTATTTGGAATATTTCATGAGGTGACACTGATAAAGTAAAATAGCGAAGCTAACGTGAAGTATGATTTAGTTGACAGTGTAGGGTAAACCACAAAATTCTTCGTGATTATACCTTTAAAATTTATCACTTGGAACATCAACCGTCGGCGATCGATTGCCGTGAGCTTTTATCAACAGGTTGCGTACTTCTAACCAGTATTATGCTTGCATGCTTCGTCCGTGGTGATGGAATACAAAAACGGAAGATTTACATCGTATCAATACATGTTGACAATTAGCTTCCCGTTTTGTTTCAAGAGAACGAACACCTGCCGTAACCGAGAAGCTCTTTCTTGTCGGTTCGTGTTTGGTCAACGTTAAACTAGAAAATGAGCAGTGGTGAAACTTTATTCAAGGTCAGTCAAAACTGTGCCCTGTTGAGACCGATGTTCCGTTAGCTTTACTTAATGTTGCAACGAGTGGGAAACAAATCCGGACAATATTGACGTCCTTGTCAATTAGAATTTATGCCGCACGACTAAGTCATGAGTGAAAAATAAAACGTATTTCCACGTCAGTAGGAACGACCAATGTGAACGATGCAGAAGCAGGAAGGAAACAATATAATTCGAAGTAAATCATTACCTAAGCAGTCACGATTAACACAACTTCCTGATTCGTATCCTGTCTCTAGTTTCATGACGAAGTAGGTGAACAAGGACAAAGTAAGGCTTTATTTCACTTTCCCTAACAAGTGAGCACACAAACTACCATCAGTTCCACTACGTGAAGAATTCATAAACTCCAATTCAGCAGGTGAATCATTTCGATATTGCAGGGCCTCATCATGTTGCTCATACAGTTTACAAATTCTGGAAATATTTGTGGCCTGATAGGACATGGTCTAGCAGAACAGACAGTATAAACCGTTGGGAAAAGCTCGACGAGCTCCAAACTCGACCATCAAATGACATTTATCATCGCAGACAAAAGTAATTCGGGCAACCGTGAATCTTGCTCCGATTCAGTCTCTTTTCTATAGAGTAAATTTCGAATATACACTATTCATCTTGGTCACGCTATTCGATCAGCTGCTGGAAGCAATCAACTGCTTGATTAGCAAAAACAATAAACTCCTCTGACGAATCTGACCGTCTTCACTTATGGGAGCAACAGTCATCCAGAAAAATGCATCAATCTATGATAAATTTCATATCAAAAACAGTGTACAGTCTTTTCTATATTGAATTTCACTGTGTAACTTGACAAACAGAACCAAATTAACCCGAATTTTGGC
This sequence comes from Fasciola hepatica, assembly GCA_948099385.1. Lineage (NCBI taxonomy): Eukaryota > Metazoa > Platyhelminthes > Trematoda > Plagiorchiida > Fasciolidae > Fasciola > Fasciola hepatica. Next base: position 492,812 of record CANUEZ040000052.1, on the reverse strand, counting down.
ACTTCTCTTCATTGAAAACACTAGATGTCTCTGTATCTCATGCAGTCGCTGAATGAGTCAAATGCCAGCTAGCAATCATCTTCTCGAACAGACCTCACGGTGTGTACATGAATCTATCTATTCTTGCAGAATTGTCAAATATATCAAAATATTCATTGATGCTCCAGTGTAAAAGGCCACAGTAAAAAGGTTCTAATATCAGTTGCTAAGGTTACCTGAGACAAGTTCGTTTAATAATCGGAAGAGCAGAAGTTTAGCACGTATCATCAACATCAGCACAATAATACTGGATTAGGCATTTGGAAGTGAACTATATGAAACAGTAAGGTCGGAAAAACTAAATTAACGTCTAAGCCGTGGGTGGTATCACAAACGTAAATCCCTCTCATCCGTGACATCTCTAAATTCCCAAAGTTTTAAACCTCTGATACGTACATGACCAAATGGTTGTTATTAAGCCGAAGATGTGACAGGTGAACACAGGCTTTCATCCAAAAACTGTCCGTTTCCCGATGTATTGAGCATGATCAGATGATACCTTGGCTATCAGATTTCTTTGCCACATAGTTCAGACCAATAGTTATTTTGTGTTTGACAATAATTAATTTCATCCGCTTATCTATGCCGTGGCAATGTACGTGCATACACACGTGTACACACAAAGTCGTTCATCAACATCATCATCGATAATTGATCTCTCACTTCACTGAATAAGTACAGCATAGACAACACCGACAAATTTTCAGGCTAGATAAAGTTGTGTTTTATTTACTGGGTGTGCTCACATTTTATCTAGTGTATATTAAAAACAAACCAAATTTTCTTTTCATAAAATCCCACGAAATACTTACTGGTGGAACAAATCAATAATTACCGAACACCTACCCTGTGGTTCTTGCGAAGTTTTCAGCAATGTGATACGCATAGCATATAGACCACGTGACTTATTCAAATCGCAAGCTTACCTTAATTTTTATGGAGTTTCATATTGTTTAAGGGCCTATCGCGATCGCTCAAGATCCAATGGCGAACATTAGGAGCACTTGGCAATCTTTTAAGATCTAATGGCGACCGGTCAACAGCCTTTGACGTTGGTCCCAACACCATGACCAATATTATGGTTCGCTGTCCGTTCAACCGCTACTGCTTGCATGTTGAATGGCCTCATCCCTGCAGGATTAAAAGATGGAGCTACCATGCTCCCGTAACCACCGTGCCTATTGAGCTTGTCTCTCTTCGATATCAGTCATGTTTCGCTTGATCGGATGAATATATAGTTCCTCCGTCGTGCAACCAGAACCATCGAGAAGATAACTGATGAAAGATAAACTGATCGATACATTCGAGTGTATTAATTCTGTCTTTTCTCCGTCCCACTCAAACGATTGTGGGATTGATCTATACCAATGAGCCTAGCTTCATTATGAATTTACCAGAATACACAAGTTGTGTTAGTCCTTTTTTAAGGTTAAGTTCTATGTCCCGTTTGGTAATGGATCTGCTGGACTTTATGTTAATTCCAGGACTGTAAGAAAGAAGTTTTAACTCGCCGCCTCTCCTGGCACACTGGACAGTTCTTTTTGGTCTTTTTTAATGCAGGCTTTTTGCTTGGGATGAGAATCGTATCCACCTTTTCTTTAAGGTCAATTATCTCAACTTCTTACTTAAGGAATTCTGCGAACGTTGAAGCAGTCATTCGGATGGCCACTTGAAAAGTGGTAGAGATTAAATCTGTGCCGAGGATGTAGTTATTCACGTGACTCGCACAAGGCTAAGAGTTCTCTTAACTGGGACACAAACTGGCACGTCATGTGACCTCGTGTGGTACGGGTCTGCCGGAAAGGTTTGGTCACCGTACCGTAGGTTGTGGTTGCTAAATTACCGAGTGATCCAGCTGGAAGCTCTGGAAGTTGCAACATGGCTATGGTGACTGGGTGGCTTGAATGAGTAAATAAAGCGCATTGCCTGTCGAGCTGAGGGCTCATTTGTATTGTCCATCCCAGTAGACGTGTGGCGCACTCACAATGCAAGTAGGAGCTACTGATGGAAATGATGCGGAAGCAATGCAAATAGCTGACCACAACAAATACAGAAAGAAGTGGAGGACCAATAAAGACGACGATAGGCGAAAATTGTACGGTGTCCAAAGAATGGCGTTCAGTAAGAAGCTAAACTTTGCCTTTTTACAGAGAAACTAATCTCAACGTTATCGCGTGCTTTTCTCACACTGAAATCGTGTGCTACTTATGTCATCTGCGGAGGAATGCCCACGTAATTAATAAGTTACTTCAGAAGTGCGCATCAAAAGTTGGTGCCGAACAGCCGCGTGCGTCAGCCGTATTTTTATTTGACAATACTCTTACTCACAGACGGAACACGGATGGAACATGCTGTTTCAGCGCCAGGACATACGACCCTCTTTACCACACTCTACAATTCATTTTTTAATATTATCGAAAGTGTGTTTAGTGTTTTCAAAAACACAACGAAGCAACTGTTCATTGCATACAAGATGAAGTTTTTGCGAGTACCTGACAGATAAACTCTAGAGACCATAGATATGATTCTTTGGAACGCATCGCCTCTCAAGATTTTGTTTTTAGTAGAGCACATGGAAATTTGACCCTTCCGAGGGCGGATCCGCTACCGCTGAACTCTCTACATGTCCAGTGGGAAATTGGTATCAAGGACTACAGATGCAGTGTCAGTGTGTCTGCTCAGAATACCCACCATGCATCCTTGTCAGTTGAGTTAATTCCAGATAATGCGAAGATTCTTGCAATTCCACTTTGAGTTATATGAACTGTTACGAACGTGAGACACAGTGAGTTGTACGTACTATAGGTTATTTTAGTTTTAGAGCACATGGCAATCGTTTAAGATCCAATGGCAATCGTTTAAGGGCCTTTGAAGTTGTTTACAGTACCGTGGCTAGCACTGTAATTCACTGTCTGTTCGCTCACCTTGACCGATCTATGAGAAAACGAATTACTGCCTATACTTTACAAAACATAAACTTAGTCGGAAGTGCATGCTGAACCACAAGGGAAATCCCCGCAATATAATATAGAAAATACAGTCTAATGGTTGATACCGAACAAAATACAGACTGATCGAAACTCACACTGATTGGAACCCCATTTTATAAATTTGTATAGTGAAGAACGGATCGTGTCGCAACTCACAAATCTGAATCAAAGTGACAAAATTGAAAAATTACGTGGCAATCTTAATGCTTACTGTTCCGTTGCACTTATTTATGGCATGGTACTAAAGCAGCCAACGATGAGCTTTTGGGCGACTATGTTATGCATAAAACTTTTTACCGATTTTTTGTTACGCCTAAAAGTTGACCTGATTTTGGATGAAAGTAAACAGTGAAATTGTGTCTGTCGTAAGAAACTCAAGGTTTTGGAAAGATTCTCTGTTTATCCTGAGAGGCGATGCGTTCCAAAGAATCATATCTATGGTCTCTAGAGTTTATCTGTCAGGTACTCGCAAAAACTTCATCTTGTATGCAATGAACAGTTGCTTCGTTGTGTTTTTGAAAACACTAAACACACTTTCGATAATATTAAAAAATGAATTGTAGAGTGTGGTAAAGAGGGTCGTATGTCCTGGCGCTGAAACAGCATGTTCCATCCGTGTTCCGTCTGTGAGTAAGAGTATTGTCAAATAAAAATACGGCTGACGCACGCGGCTGTTCGGCACCAACTTTTGATGCGCACTTCTGAAGTAACTTATTAATTACGTGGGCATTCCTCCGCAGATGACATAAGTAGCACACGATTTCAGTGTGAGAAAAGCACGCGATAACGTTGAGATTAGTTTCTCTGTAAAAAGGCAAAGTTTAGCTTCTTACTGAACGCCATTCTTTGGACACCGTACAATTTTCGCCTATCGTCGTCTTTATTGGTCCTCCACTTCTTTCTGTATTTGTTGTGGTCAGCTATTTGCATTGCTTCCGCATCATTTCCATCAGTAGCTCCTACTTGCATTGTGAGTGCGCCACACGTCTACTGGGATGGACAATACAAATGAGCCCTCAGCTCGACAGGCAATGCGCTTTATTTACTCATTCAAGCCACCCAGTCACCATAGCCATGTTGCAACTTCCAGAGCTTCCAGCTGGATCACTCGGTAATTTAGCAACCACAACCTACGGTACGGTGACCAAACCTTTCCGGCAGACCCGTACCACACGAGGTCACATGACGTGCCAGTTTGTGTCCCAGTTAAGAGAACTCTTAGCCTTGTGCGAGTCACGTGAATAACTACATCCTCGGCACAGATTTAATCTCTACCACTTTTCAAGTGGCCATCCGAATGACTGCTTCAACGTTCGCAGAATTCCTTAAGTAAGAAGTTGAGATAATTGACCTTAAAGAAAAGGTGGATACGATTCTCATCCCAAGCAAAAAGCCTGCATTAAAAAAGACCAAAAAGAACTGTCCAGTGTGCCAGGAGAGGCGGCGAGTTAAAACTTCTTTCTTACAGTCCTGGAATTAACATAAAGTCCAGCAGATCCATTACCAAACGGGACATAGAACTTAACCTTAAAAAAGGACTAACACAACTTGTGTATTCTGGTAAATTCATAATGAAGCTAGGCTCATTGGTATAGATCAATCCCACAATCGTTTGAGTGGGACGGAGAAAAGACAGAATTAATACACTCGAATGTATCGATCAGTTTATCTTTCATCAGTTATCTTCTCGATGGTTCTGGTTGCACGACGGAGGAACTATATATTCATCCGATCAAGCGAAACATGACTGATATCGAAGAGAGACAAGCTCAATAGGCACGGTGGTTACGGGAGCATGGTAGCTCCATCTTTTAATCCTGCAGGGATGAGGCCATTCAACATGCAAGCAGTAGCGGTTGAACGGACAGCGAACCATAATATTGGTCATGGTGTTGGGACCAACGTCAAAGGCTGTTGACCGGTCGCCATTAGATCTTAAAAGATTGCCAAGTGCTCCTAATGTTCGCCATTGGATCTTGAGCGATCGCGATAGGCCCTTAAACAATATGAAACTCCATAAAAATTAAGGTAAGCTTGCGATTTGAATAAGTCACGTGGTCTATATGCTATGCGTATCACATTGCTGAAAACTTCGCAAGAACCACAGGGTAGGTGTTCGGTAATTATTGATTTGTTCCACCAGTAAGTATTTCGTGGGATTTTATGAAAAGAAAATTTGGTTTGTTTTTAATATACACTAGATAAAATGTGAGCACACCCAGTAAATAAAACACAACTTTATCTAGCCTGAAAATTTGTCGGTGTTGTCTATGCTGTACTTATTCAGTGAAGTGAGAGATCAATTATCGATGATGATGTTGATGAACGACTTTGTGTGTACACGTGTGTATGCACGTACATTGCCACGGCATAGATAAGCGGATGAAATTAATTATTGTCAAACACAAAATAACTATTGGTCTGAACTATGTGGCAAAGAAATCTGATAGCCAAGGTATCATCTGATCATGCTCAATACATCGGGAAACGGACAGTTTTTGGATGAAAGCCTGTGTTCACCTGTCACATCTTCGGCTTAATAACAACCATTTGGTCATGTACGTATCAGAGGTTTAAAACTTTGGGAATTTAGAGATGTCACGGATGAGAGGGATTTACGTTTGTGATACCACCCACGGCTTAGACGTTAATTTAGTTTTTCCGACCTTACTGTTTCATATAGTTCACTTCCAAATGCCTAATCCAGTATTATTGTGCTGATGTTGATGATACGTGCTAAACTTCTGCTCTTCCGATTATTAAACGAACTTGTCTCAGGTAACCTTAGCAACTGATATTAGAACCTTTTTACTGTGGCCTTTTACACTGGAGCATCAATGAATATTTTGATATATTTGACAATTCTGCAAGAATAGATAGATTCATGTACACACCGTGAGGTCTGTTCGAGAAGATGATTGCTAGCTGGCATTTGACTCATTCAGCGACTGCATGAGATACAGAGACATCTAGTGTTTTCAATGAAGAGAAGTGCCAAAATTCGGGTTAATTTGGTTCTGTTTGTCAAGTTACACAGTGAAATTCAATATAGAAAAGACTGTACACTGTTTTTGATATGAAATTTATCATAGATTGATGCATTTTTCTGGATGACTGTTGCTCCCATAAGTGAAGACGGTCAGATTCGTCAGAGGAGTTTATTGTTTTTGCTAATCAAGCAGTTGATTGCTTCCAGCAGCTGATCGAATAGCGTGACCAAGATGAATAGTGTATATTCGAAATTTACTCTATAGAAAAGAGACTGAATCGGAGCAAGATTCACGGTTGCCCGAATTACTTTTGTCTGCGATGATAAATGTCATTTGATGGTCGAGTTTGGAGCTCGTCGAGCTTTTCCCAACGGTTTATACTGTCTGTTCTGCTAGACCATGTCCTATCAGGCCACAAATATTTCCAGAATTTGTAAACTGTATGAGCAACATGATGAGGCCCTGCAATATCGAAATGATTCACCTGCTGAATTGGAGTTTATGAATTCTTCACGTAGTGGAACTGATGGTAGTTTGTGTGCTCACTTGTTAGGGAAAGTGAAATAAAGCCTTACTTTGTCCTTGTTCACCTACTTCGTCATGAAACTAGAGACAGGATACGAATCAGGAAGTTGTGTTAATCGTGACTGCTTAGGTAATGATTTACTTCGAATTATATTGTTTCCTTCCTGCTTCTGCATCGTTCACATTGGTCGTTCCTACTGACGTGGAAATACGTTTTATTTTTCACTCATGACTTAGTCGTGCGGCATAAATTCTAATTGACAAGGACGTCAATATTGTCCGGATTTGTTTCCCACTCGTTGCAACATTAAGTAAAGCTAACGGAACATCGGTCTCAACAGGGCACAGTTTTGACTGACCTTGAATAAAGTTTCACCACTGCTCATTTTCTAGTTTAACGTTGACCAAACACGAACCGACAAGAAAGAGCTTCTCGGTTACGGCAGGTGTTCGTTCTCTTGAAACAAAACGGGAAGCTAATTGTCAACATGTATTGATACGATGTAAATCTTCCGTTTTTGTATTCCATCACCACGGACGAAGCATGCAAGCATAATACTGGTTAGAAGTACGCAACCTGTTGATAAAAGCTCACGGCAATCGATCGCCGACGGTTGATGTTCCAAGTGATAAATTTTAAAGGTATAATCACGAAGAATTTTGTGGTTTACCCTACACTGTCAACTAAATCATACTTCACGTTAGCTTCGCTATTTTACTTTATCAGTGTCACCTCATGAAATATTCCAAATAGGCGATAGGTTTGATCCAGATACACAGTCAGTAATCCTGGTCCACTCCATCAGGTCAAAAGAAAGCAAAGTGATGATGAATTCTTATTTCTTATAGCAATTCTGGTGATTGTGGGTCATAACTTCTGGTAGGACTTCATATGATATTTTTTGATTGGTTATGGTGATCAGTCCATGACATGGCAAAAAAACTACAAAAATCTTGACCAGTGGGTTTGGCCACGTAGGGCGAGTTAGACTTTTAGGTTGGAGTCCACGTGATCCGCTTAGCAAATAGTTGGAGACATTAAGTGATATGGTTAGGTGCCGCGGTCATTGACGTAGTTGCATTCGGACTCTTTCCTTGCCGTCTTGACTTCCGCTTGATACTTTGACTTATTTGAATCTTGGTCGCTATTCTCTTATTATTTTCGCCATTTTCTTGACGATGCTGGAAAACAGCAACCGAAACTGGAGCACAGAAGCGCCAGGTTCTTAGTTGAATAAACTGAAACTGAGACTGATGTATTTACCCGATTGTCAGGCTGTCTGGTAAGTTTTACCATTGGTAGCCAAGGCACTCGAATGGAGGAACAATTCCGTACTGCAAGACACACTGTAGTGAGACAAATGACTATCCCTACTGATGTGCGCTTTGAAAAGATTGAGAAATGAATGTAAAAGCTTCAGTGCAGTTCACCATGGGGCCATATGCAGTCATAGCAACAATTTGTGTTGCCAATGTTCCGTATAACTGCTGTGTGCTGGTATCAGAAAAAAACCAGTATGTGATCTCGCTTTCGCTTGCAGCTACTTACGAAAATAACCGGCGAATAAACAACCATATGGAATAAATTATTATCGGACACAACATATTCTATCTAATTCTTTGAGTAATAAAACCACAACTATGTTATAACTATGGAGATTCATTGAAGTAGTGACACTTCCCTCTCTGAGTTCTAAGATTTTGCTACAATAGGGTAAAAGCAAACTAAAATAAAGCTCTGTTTCACAGAAACCACAATGAACATAATTTATCACCTCGAATTGTGTTACTAGGGCCTTTTCAACCCAAAGTTGACCACCTATATGTATTCCTACTTGAAGAAGTTCAATGGATGCACCACCGAAAGCTTCAGGGAATACGGCTGACTTTTCCAAACCAATTAATCTTCATCTGAATACGACAAAGCTATTCTTTTTCCCACTATGTTTTCACTTTTCTGTATGAAACAAAGTGGTTAATAACATCCCTGGACCTTGGAAAAAACCAGCATGAAGTTCCCGCTTAGCAAAACCAACATAAAATAGCAAGAAGGCCTGCATGGCTTTCGTTAATCGGACATACTTGTGGTAAAACTGCGACTTAGGAATCGGCTCTAAGGGACAGGTGTTCTGAGCCACACTACGTAGTACTTTATTCCTGTAGTATGATGAGTGCTACGCTCTTACAAGGGAGTTTCACGTTTATGATCTGTAACGACGTAGACGAAGGGAAACTTGATTATCCTGCGATAAGTAAGCAGATAAAAATGCATCGAAATACACTGATAAAGATGGGAATAAGGATCTACTTTTGAACGCGTCAGAGTTTATATGATTATGAGAAGTGAACCTTTTGTGTTGAGGATGATCAGTCACTGTCCGACCATCGTTTTCTTGGAAGTGTTATCGCTGTCCGGTCGGAACATCGAGCTATCAGTGGCAAGGCTTATATGGTGTTGTAGATGGAATAACATACTCTTAGTGAAGTAAATATTATGCATTGGTTTTGGTTGCTTACCCATGTGCTGTTTAACGTTCAGCGCTCATCGTGCATAACTGAGCCGTGATAGAACAGGTAGTGAGGCGGTCATACTGTGATTTGGCATCCAGCTTCGAGGAAATGGTCACCGATTAGTACATTTTGCTCTCATGCTTGCACTGAGCTCATAAAGGTAGCCGATCTTTTGCTGTACGGAGAGATTTGGATCAGAAAAGAATTCATTATTGCGAATGCTGTGTGGGGTATTTAGGAAACAGCCAAAATTTATGATTATTCGATGGAATGAAATCAGTGAGTGCAGTTAGAAAATATATCTAACTTTTCCTTCTCTTCCTTTCGTTTTAAATCACTTTGTGGCAATCTGCCCAATGCCCGGCTGATTCATATATATATATATATATATATATAATTTTGTCCACACGCTTACATGCTACTTACTATCAATATGAGCGCTTGTACATGCAGCCTCGTTGTTCTTTGGGTTAGCAGTGACCCAGACATGAATATTTATGAGAAGTCACGGTTATGATTCATCCGTGGGCTCTTCAATAGAGAGTATCCATTCACACTCCGAACGATTCAAGTTAGATCCTAGTGAAGGTATAGCATCGGAGTGTACAAGTAAGAAGGTCAGAGTGGGCAGAGGAGTACCGGGTACGCATGCCTGATGAGCGGAAACAACCGCGAAACCGGTCCTAGCTTCCGGAGAAATTTGTTCACACGTTTACATACTATTCACTATCAATAAGTATATATATCAAGTTACCCTATGGTGCATCTATCAATTTGCTTTTCTACACGTTTCGAGATATGACCTGAAATCATAGTGTTCTTGTAAGTTTGTTGACAGCAGCCATGGTTGAATTTTGTTCTGCTGTACACGCAAATGTCAAATAGTTGATGAACCACAGATAGAACAGAAACTATATTTATTGAGTCTTCTATAACGTTTAGAATAATGAATCCACTCCGATTGTATGGGGGATGTCTGAAAATCCAAATGCGAGTGGAAATTCATCTGATAATGATGGTACCGTGATCTAGTTTTGAGATGCCATATGGGCGAAGTAACTTTCGTCAAAAAAGATCACAGGTGTCCAATCAAAACAGATTTGATACAGCTAGCATTATCATTTGTCAATGATTATGAGGTTGACATATTTTCGTACTCAGCCTTTGCCGTCCTTTGAGATGTTGGAATGTTTTGTACTTTTCGCCCTGGAAGCAACTTTGGTTACATCGAGCATGCTACAGCTGAAATATCGCATTACTGTTACACGATAAATACAAGAGAGAAAACCCTTGATTTTCGAATTGTTACGAAAGCAATCAATGCAAATTGTTTCAATTTCTATTTAAGTAACGAGAACCTAAATATAACGGATATCGTAAATATTTAGCTTGCCATAGTTTCCTGTAAAGGTCCTAATAAAGTGGTTTTGATAGTGACCTTCGCAGAAGCAAAAGTTTGCTAATTTCCTTCTTTAGTCATGGACTATAGTAGCTCCTGGTCGCTATGAATAATGACTTTTCACGTATAACGTCTACTAACGAACCGTTCGATTGATCGATAGACCAGCTGTACTTCCATGCGTGTCACGCAAGCAGCTACGTTTAATCTACAACTTACTTCTTTTCTTTGCACAAAAATCAACTAACTATTTCTTCATTTATTTCACGTAAATATGTTGACAATGTAGTTTTTAGATGCGAGAATTCCAGGCCGAAAGTCACATCCATAATCCAGGGCGGACTAGATGACATAGGAAATCGGTCCTCATCCCATTCTCTGGATTAGAAAACTTCTAAGTATCACGGTGTACAATGTCATCTATCATCCGGAGGATCAAATGGAAACAGTACTGACAGTCTGCAAACTGTTTTCCTCTCTGTTGCTGTGCCTTGAAATTAACAGTCTGTGCAATCAGTATGAACCCATTCAATCAATCATTCCACAACCTCGCATGAATGGTTACTCTGAAATTCGGTTGTCCTGTCATTTAGCTGTCCATACCACTGTTTACATGTCCATTTACGTATAGCTCCCACATAACAATACACTGTTGTTGTACATTTCATTGTTTTTTAGGACGACCAGTTGTCGAGGTGTTATTTATTTATATTGGTCAACTTCGGAAATTTCTCTCCTGCACAGAATGATCACACTGGTTTATGCGTCTGAACTGTGGAACAGACGGACGATATTGCTTGAACACCCCTCAGCTATCCAAGTATAAACAACAGACAGTTTACAAGTGGTCGAAACGAATAAAGTGATCTGTTAATCCCTTTTTTATCATCAGTAATGCAAGCTGTAGTGCTTACTTCAGCTACTGAGTTTTCGATACAGTCATCTATCATTACTTTCCCGTTACTACTTATTAGGAAAAACCATACTTGGCCTTCAGATAATATAAATTTCCCCAGATATCCCAGTACTCACAAGAACAACGTTAAATAAAAACATACTGTATTCAGTAGTCACGATTATATATATAATTTTTGTAAAGTTATTCACGGCATACTTCGATAAAGTCGACGTTAGGTAATGACAGAAAACTTCCTGTTGATATAATCGATCGAGATCACAAGTATACCACATTTTCCCCGTTCGATACTTCTAAGACGGTGTTGTCTGCAATATAAAATGATAACAATCGTTAGATGCACAGTATCTTCAGGAAAAAGTGGTAACCTGGAAAACTGTAAGTGAACAATCAAAATTTGTTCCTTTCTCATTCAAAATTGCCATTCATGGAACATCAACATCATCGAAAATAATCAGCAATATGGAGTATGAACCAATAACTGTTTGAGTTTTGTACTCCTCTGTCATATCATTTGACAAGCTGAACACATTGTAATATTTTATTCTGTAGTGGCTTATTTCAGAATCCTTCTTCCCAGGAAAACTTCGATCACAGTGGAGGCCGACGAAGAGTGACATCATCAACAATTTATTTTCACGAATTCCACCACACGTCACCTGCTTGATTCCGATCATGTGATTGACCCACCCAAAGTGTAGGATTTCACCATACGTTCTTGGCGTTCAAAACTAGCCAGATTTTGGAAAAAAACCCACAGTTACAACATAACACGATTTATCTCCGGGATGATTTCGCTGCTTCTCAGATCAGACGCATGATGACACCATTCAAAACCAAAAGATCGCGTTTTCGACCATCGCTCGTCACTTCTTATGATGCAATAACCAGTTGACCAAAACACCGTGTTTTAGGTCATATACTCAGCGATGAACACCAGAATATTGAGGTTCCCCGGGGCTATTGCTATACTTCCTTTAAAACCTTTATTGTGTCAGAGAAAAAGAGCTGTTTAGTAACTTGTTTTTGCCATGGTGATTTTGCTCGAACCTTGCATTTGTTTCTCATAACATTCCAGTATCATTGTTGTACATGAACCTACACAAACACTATTCTGCTGCAGTATTCACCACGTTGAGACCCAGTAAGATCGTCTCGGGAGCAAGTAATGCTCTGGTGCAACTCGGACTTTCTTTCCAAAATTATTTCGTGAAAAGCATGGACCACAAAGTTCTACTACAACTTGAAGACAAACGGGGTTTTTATGTTAACTTTCTTCTCTACTTACCCCCAGATAACCTAACCTTTATTTTTGTTATCACAAGTACTTTATAAACCAAAACCCTGATTTTAAAGTGTTCATATGATTGCTTTGATCTGCTATAATTTTTCAAGTTCCACGCACATTATAGGCATACTAACAGTTCACTGAGATGCACGGTTTATCTGACTAGCTGTGCGCTGACAGACGATTGAGAGCACGTAAAATGTATACTACCTTGTTTTACGCCCTTTAGATCTGTATTTGAATTACGTTATCTGCCATCCTAGCCTGAGTGACCATTCTTAACTATGTTTTACGACTTTCTTACATAGCTGGTGCAGTTGGCCGTCTCACTCAGGCTGGCATCTCTGTGTTACTATTCACCGTACTGCATGCACCGGTGAAAACCAAAAAAGCTACCGCTTCTGCTAAAGGGAATTTTGTTACGTAAAACGGCAAACCTCATTATTGTGGCAACAAAGATAGAACCTTTCAGTAACTGTATGAGTGATTCCACATACCTCGTGCATCTGGTTTTCACTTAAAGTCCACTGAGCTATTTCAACAGCTTCCGGATGGGCCCGTTGCTTGATGACGATTGGGTGTAGATCATACCAGTCGGCAGTGGTTGTGACTGCTTGAAGTAGTTCCGGTTCTAAAAAAAGTTAGGCAGATATCAGTTGAGCTTCTGTGTCTGCGAATTCGTCAAACAAATCGTGCTGGACTGATTTAGTTGCGTAAGACGCCAATCGTTTACAGAATAAATTTTCATGCAACATCACCACATCATTCACCGCTGAAAACTGACAAAAGCCCCGTACAATTATATCTTTTCTATCATGAATTATATTCAATGCATTTTTACCTAATTTCAAATGGAATTTGGAAGCGGATTACACATTTTAGAAAACTTATTGTCAGTCTGCCCATCTGGTTCAGTTCATAACGGGTTCCTTGAAGTCAACTCAGCTTTTTAAAAAACATTACCTATGCTTTTGACGAATTTTCAAGTACATAAAATAGATTCCCACGGTGAACATCTTCTCAATAGAACAATAATCAAAACCATCGTATTAAAAACAAAAGTAGTTTCGTGAATTTTCCGAGTTTATATATATATATATATATATATATATATATATATATATATGTTCACTAGGATCTAATTTGAATCGTCTGCAGTGTGGATGGATACTCTTCATTGAAGAGCCCACAAATGAATCATAACATGATTTCTTATGGCTATTCGTATCTGGGTCACTGCTAACCCAACGAACAACGAGGCTGCACGTACAAGCTCTCCTATTAATAGTAAGTAGCATCCATTCACACTCCTGACGATTCAAATTAGATCCTGGTGAACATATAACATCGGAGTGTACAAGTATGAAGACGAGTGGGCAGAGGAGTACCGGGTACGCATACCTGATGAGCGGCAAGAACCGCAAAACCGGTCGTGGGCTTCCGGGGAGATTTGGTCCACACGTTTACGTACTACTTACTGTCAATATATATATATATATATATATATATATATATATATATATATATATATATATATCCACCCGGTTTGGAATCAAGCTAGGTGACAACCCAACAACTGCAATTACAAACGTCCGAGGGGTAGCGTAATAGAGTACAACAAGCAATTAGTAAAATGATGCGATTTCTCCTCTTTCACCGTACACTTTAGATGGTTTTGTCATTTTATCTGTCGGAATGACATTTTCGGCTCCTGTGTTTTAACACAGGAGTTCATCGGACAGCATTCCCCGCACTGACTTATATCCTGAGCCATGTCCCTCAGCTTCCGAAACCAGCGATAATCCTCATTCCTTGTGCCACATGCAGGAAGGTAGGAAGCACTGACCAGAGCCAGTGATGATGCCTCTTCATACATCCACGCCAATCATGGTCTGGCCACTACATCGCTTCTTCCAGCCCCGCCCAGCACTCGCGAATAGAGCACAGAAAGGTAAACGATGGATGGGAAGTTGCAGAAACTGGAAGCGGTGTAGATCGGCCGCTCCGTTCAGAGGGCGGATGTTTGTATTTGGCACACAAATAAGAACCTCGTTATTATTCACTTGATGTTTGTACGAGACGCAAGCAGTGTGTCAGAGACATCTGTGATCAAATACGGACAGCCACTATGCGCCCTGAAAGCGAAATGGTTAGGCCTCACAATCGTGAAGTAGAACACTACGAACTGCGACGTTATAAACCCGCCGCTTAAGAAAGATCCGGATGTCACGGCAGCGCCACAGGTTTCACAGATTTGCGAAAGCTGCTTTTTCTTTTCCTATGCGTGAATTTATCTCTTGTCCAACACCACCTCCAGCTGCTATCAAGCTCCCGAGGTACTTAAAGCCATTAGCTGATTCTAGCTTATCTATACAAAAAGTGAATGAGGGTGTAGTCTCCTGTCAGTTTCGCAAAAGTAATTTGCACTTGGAAGGCGCAAAGTGCATACCGTACCTGGAAACCTCAATTGTCAAGCGCACCAAAATGTGTTGCATTGCCTGTGCGTCACTAAACAACAGGACGATGTCATCGGCATATTCCAGTCGAAATCTCTGTTCTACATGAGAAATTCAACTCCACCTTTTGAAATACTGGTCAATGCATCCCGTAGAACATCTTCTGTGGCAAATTAAGAATTAAATAAGGGTACAGCGCAACCTTTTGTACTTCACTGGAGAAAACCAAAGGGAGCGAAAGCTAGCCGTAGGTCCTAACCCCACCTGAAGTATGACTATACGATTTATAGGTAGGACACATACTTCTCAGATATTAGAATCCTCAACAAACAGTCCCACAGTTTAGTCCTATCGACAGAGTCTTCTCGCTTTTATTTTCACTTTTATTTACTCCCTTTTGTCATATAATAATAGTATTCAATTTCAGGAAGGGAGTCGCGGCAAATTTGAGGCTGCCGACCGGGGAAGGCGGCACGATTCTCAAATGATGCAATGATCGTTGGTCTTTGGATATATGATGGTGCTTAAGTAGCCGTCAAAGAGTGACAATTTGGTCAATATATACACATTTAGTGTGAAACCCAGCCTGCTCCTCACTGGTCAGCCCTTCATGCTTTTGGTATAACCTGCGAAGTTTGGCGGATGTTAGCAGCTTCGACAGTATGAAGATAAGTCTTACACTCTCGCAGGTAGCGCACGTAATACGCGAGCACTTCTCGAAGATGGAGACAACAATCGACTCTACCCAGGAGGAGGTGCTTTGTTCAGAATTGCAGGCCTTTGAGAAAAAAACAAAGATCTCTGACATACTATACCCCCTATCGTTAAAAAGAGCTAGGGAAGATCATCGGAGCCCAGCGCTTTGTGGCATCCTAAGGCCTGGATCTCCCTTCGGATCACCACCTCAGTAGACGGATCCGTCAAAACGGATCACGGAGACTCAAACAGGAGGCCAGCTGAACTGTTTCTGGAAGTGCTCCGTCCTGCGTTCGAGACGCCACTGTTGGGTACGAATTGGCAAATTGTCACCTTCACAGGTTATTCAATTCACACCTAGTGATTCCCTACCGGTGACTTGAATAAGGTACAAAAGCTTATGGTAATTTCTCGTAGAGGCCGCTACTAGACTTCATGCTCCCCATAAAGACTCGAGCCATGTGCACGTCTCGCTACCTGTCATGTTTTGTTATACCCTCCGCTAGCCGGTGTCTACTGGCTTGAGTCGAGAAGACGTCGAGGTCCAGCAAAATCTGGGGTCTCGTGGCACTACGAGATAGACCAAAACCCACTAGGCCAGCGAAAAGCAAAGCTTTCCTGACCAGCAACAAGCGCTAGTTAATGTTATCAGGTAGGGTTACATCTAGCTTTTCAGCCGGGGCCTTTTGGCAGACGGATAAGCGAGACGGATGAGAAAGCTTTTCGCAATTTAACCGTCGCTGCAGCCTGCTTTTGGAGCGTCCACCAAAAGTACATGAACAGCTCAGTGCAAACCAGTGTGTGGTCGGAATTAAAAACAGGTGCTCCAGTACGAGCAACAGTCTTGTACGCAGTCCCGCCTTTGTGGCTTATTGCGATGTGATCGATCTGAGTCCACTGTTGTCTCGAAGAGGGCACGAGCCAAGTGGCTTACAGGCAGTAAGAGCGTCTGAAATTTGTACCAGTAAGGAACAAGCAATAATCAGGGTAATGCCCCAAAACCATTCCCCGTTTTAAGAACAACAGGGATCTAAACCAAAAAGATCACCTAGGATAGCCTCGTCTGGCGACAACCAACCGAGTCGGGCACTGATATCTCACACCAAAATCATGATATTAGCCTGATTTGCCTTACGTAAGAGGTCGCGGAGCTTTTGGTAAACGTTTTCTTCAACTGTACTCGGGTTGTATTCGCCGAGACGGAAAAACAAATTTTTTCTATCGTGAGGGCGACTGTTCACTTTGCACAAGCCGCCAAATCCTACTGCTCATAAGCGAATGTCGACTGGGACCAAGTCTAGCTTTGTCACTTCAGCTCTTTCACTGACAGTAGTGCTAACGCCAGCAAGAACAGAAAACGTAGCTTCAAAGTCCCGAGAAACGTGAAATTAAAACTTCACAGAAAGATTTGATAGGGACATCAATCGAATGATGAAACTGGAGTCTTCAATGCAAGTCTCTTTATTGCAATGCAACATTGATGGCATGGGGCTCTAGCTTACGATCTGAACCCGCTTGTTGGCCTGTACGTATCAGGGTAGGCACGTTGACGGTGGCTAGTTTAGATGGGCATCGACGTCGGAGAAGGGCATCAGCCGGTAGTAGCGGGTTCGGTGCAACTTGGAAGCTGGTCAAGGAAGAACGAGAGAGAACTTGGCGGGGACTCCCACTGGTGGTACTACGGCTGGTATGGCTAACCGAAATTCCCGTGGGGTGGTAGAGGAAAACAGTGTGAGGAGGGAGTTTAAAAGGGGGAAACAAGCTCCTGTGAGTGATGTAGGAGTGCAATCATGCGTGCGCGTGAAGGTCAATTACTGTGCAGGTGATATCAACTATTGTTTATTGCCTTGTGGGCTGTTGTACTGCCCGACCGCCCGGTTTAGATGAGGCTTTTTTATTCTAGGAAGCACCTCTACCCTTTATACGGCCAAGCGCGTCCTGTAAGGCAGCACTTTTGGTCCAGATTAGCGGGTGCCCCATTATTTGGTCCATTCACCTCTTCTAAGTAATTTGTCGAGCAGGTTGAACACGACAAGGAGGTAAGTTCTTATTTGGTGGCGGGTCACACTAGTCACATCACAGTGACGTCCGCAGATCTGTGGTGTTTTAGAGAAGAGAAAGCTAGCCAAGGGGAAATCCCACCATATCATTGGGCACTCCAGTTCATTGTCCACGACGGCTTATTTGGTGAATACACGTTATTCACTGTTAGCCGTGGATGCGGCCGACCTCCTATCCACAGCCTTGGGACACGTCCAATAATATAGAGCCTTGCTATCTCCAACCGACCCCTCAGCGACGGGCCGAGGGATTCCTGAGTAGATACAACGTAAATAATCACCCTGGTAAGCACACGAATTTGTGGACTTTATTCCACACTGGATGTAGCACAAATGGAAATAAAAGTCAAACCCAACTAAGGAAGCTTTTATTATTCGTCATTTCACTAGTTCTTCACGTTTGTAAGGGTAATTGAGAATGACAGTTTGCTACTGCAGCACTGCGCTCTGATCAGCGGTGATATCTTTAGTTGTTCTGTCCAACGATCGCTCTTTAGATTGTAAGACACAAAGAATATTTAATTTCCATCGAAATAACCGTGACAGAAAGCCTAAAGTTGTGTTTGTCTGTATAATTAATAAACGTGATCTTACTAACGCAGTGTGATCCGTATGGAACCATCCGCAGACCCTACTGACATTCCCTTCAAAACTTGTCGTATAACCGTTTCACTTGGTTTTGCTTGAAAGCACTTGCACTGATCGAGTCATGTGAACGCATTCTGAAACCGTTCCAATATCACGAAAGAAATAAGTTGTCAAGAAACCAGCAAGTACAAAGTATCAGTGGTCAGCACTTATCATTAAACATCCACACAGTATACTAATTAGTCTAGTTATAAACCTCCCGATACCGTAGGAATCCGAATTCAAGTCCTTTTTGAGTCTGACATCTAAACAGAAGGAGACTGATGTATAGTTTTGACATGAATTTTCAACGTTAAAATGAATATTAAGAACGCCTGGTGAATCATGCTGCACAAGATTTTAATCTCTCCCTGCTGCATGATAAAACGACACGATCCACCCACGTTGATTCTGTTTAGGACGGGAAAAACAATCGTTGGACAATCTAATTCCGTGCGCGGAATTAAAAACCACATTGTACGCCAAAAGGTAACAAAAAACATCACCAAAACTTCACGTACTTTGTTCTTCCCTGATTATATTTCAGTAACTCACCAGGTTTGATAGTCATACATTGAGTTTCTTCTTTACGGTCCTCTTTGATGGGGGAAACCATTTTTTCAACTACCGGATCTTTTCTCATCTTCTGTTTGGCGTTCACCTCTGGAACCGAATTATTGGCGGCAGATAAAACATCAGGGGAAAACTCACTAGTTGACTGTGTGGCCGTTGTTTCCGAGGCATGAGCTTGGATACGGCTGTTAATTGCATATCCGTAGAGACAGAGAAAGTCAATAAAGTGTACCATAATTCTGATTACCTTCGACGATGACAATTTATGTGGAAAATGTATAAAAAAATCTACTCATACCATGTTCCGACGGCTTCATATATGTGCTGTGGAGTGTCATTAGTCAAACGAGGCAAATCAGAGCGTGATAAATACATACCTATTTAAAATAATTAGTTTAAACGACTTCTGCTACAAATGAAAAGCTAATTACTTAAAATGCCTGTAAATATTCAAAGGTGAACGATCTTACTGGCTGTTATCCTATTTACAGTTGGAGTTAAAATATGCGTGGAATGATTGTGTCAATTTCCTGAATTATTCTGGAATTTGAAGTATGCCGTCTACCTGATACGCATGCAGTGACATTGCGGTTGGGTCACCCGGTACAGAAAAGTCATTAAAGGTGAACTATGAGCAGGAATGATAATAGTACTGGTCAGGACACTTACTCGTTATTCTGGAAAGTTACATGTTGCTCATCCAATAGTTCATTGGTTGTCACGAATATGGAAACATCAGCTTGTGCAGCCGAAGCTTGAACTTCAGCATCCTGGGTCGACTTACTGCGCAACTGCAAAACGATGTTTGAATCAGTCAGGTGTTAAAAAAAGTGCAAGTTACATTTATGCTACTGAGAAACTTCCGAGTAAGCTACCAGGAATGAGGAACTTTTGATCAAAGTCGATCAGTACGTGCACTAGGTGGAACAACGAAGCTAGATCACGAATCAGCCCTCACAGCAGGATCCCCCGAGAGCTCCACTTTTCAATATGGCTGTTTGAATCTTCTCCATTGTTCTTTTCATTTTTTTTAATTTGGTTGCGTTACTTTTACTGGTTGCGTAGAAATGATTCACTAAAATGTATATTTTCTATGTCCATGCCACGATATTCCTCAGGCGCTGTGTTACACAAATTTCAAAATTTTGGAAGATGTTTTCCTCTGATCACGTTGTTTCGCCTCCATGCACATCACCATGCACTAAATACTAGTAAGTTTTGAAAAATGTTCGAGTTATATCAACGCGTTGCGAATGTTTTGTATAAAACCAGCAAATTTTCGCACCTACCTTCGCGGGAAACCCCGACAAAAATGTTTACCTCAGGTTCGATTAGTGTGCTCCATCCACCACTTTGTCCCGTCTTTGTGTTGATTTCGCGGGGTGATTCCAACCAACGCTTCAATGCATCAGCCCGTATACAGTATAGGTAGACCAAAGCCACCGTCCAGCAGAGTACCAATAAGAGGAGTACGGTTAGACAAACTGCCCCGATGATCCACAGGAAGTCATCCGCTTCGTCATAGGCTTCAAGATCGTAAACTGTTGTGGCAAACAGTGGGTACATTTACAGAAACTAGTTGTTATTGTTTTATTATTTTTAACGATCGATTAATTCACGTCTACCACTTTCTTTGTGGTTTTCACTGCAGGATTCATTACTTTTCTTATGTTTGCACTTCGTATATATATATATATATATATATATATATATATATATATATATATATATATATATATATATATCAAAACACGTGGTGTAGGCAAACGTATGTTTTGGATGATTCATTTTCAAGCCATTACAATTACATTTATTTGCCATGAGAAAGGGGAGGGGGGAGTCAGAGGATAGTCGGTAGGTCTATCGGTCGGTTTTTCATTCGATCGCTTAGTCGGCCAATCTATTGGTTGATAGAGAAGAGATGTAGGGGAAGGGCTGAGTGTCATCGTGCAAAAACGTATTGACCCGGATCGACGATGCTTTCGAGGGTGACGTCATCGGTCTTTGGCCAAGGAAACTCAAGCGCATGAACTAACTTCCTTTGCGAACATAGCTCAGGCTAAAGGACCCGTATACTAATCGCTTTGGCTATCGCTAGCGTTTGGTATCTGATCGCTTTAGATTCGCTACGTGGCTCTTTGTGTACAACATGGAATGCCTTTTCCGCTCCGATCGGATGCTCTGAATCTAGTAAATGGGCAGTCATTGAGCTAAAAACCGTGCCGTTCGTCCCGCGTTGAAGCCAGCGTGGCAGATGTTCTTTGATGCGTTCCGACAAATGCCTAGTCGTTCGACCAACATATGTGGCACCACATGTGCACTTGAACTGACAGATAATCATTGGTGAGATCAAAAGAGGCAGTTTATCTTCGTTCTTATATCTGATAACAGAATTGTTTGAGAACTGGCATCTTAGCGTACCCGCGTTAAATATGGCTTTGACCGCAGCAGAGAGAACCCTACTACTCCTCTCGGCTGAGGCGTCACCTTTGAAGAGGAGACTGATGAAAAGAATTCTCCTGGCTACCCCTGGTAACCTTTCTGTTGTTCGCTCAGACTCCATATTGCAGTTAATAAATTTCTCTAGATAGCCGTTCGTTGATAGGACGTAATGGATTGTCTGTAGCTTTGTGTCCAGCTTATCATCAGAGTGTATGTGTTTAGCCCTTGATGTCAAACTCCTTATCAGGTTTCTCTTTTGGCTTAAGAGTACAAAGCTGTGAAAATTTGTGTTTTGTCCATCCTATGTTGCTTTTCTGTATACTTTTCGTTGTATCAAGCCTTTCGGGCGCCTCACTAGGTCAACATCCGAAAACGGAAGGTGGTTGTCCCTTTCTAGCTCAGCCCAGCACCGTATCGCTGGATGTGCCGGGTTGAAACTTTCCACGAGTTTATCTATATCTGTATATTGTTTGGTCGTGCAGAAAATATCGTCCACGTAACAATACTAATGGCAAAGATCCGATATTGTTATCTTCAATTCCCTGTCTCCTAATTTAGCCATGAAAATGTCTGCTAACGATGGACCAAGAGGGGAACCCATTGCGATTCAGTCTTTTTATCGGTAATATGTTCCGTCAAATAGAAACTACACGTTTATTGTGCATCTTGATAGCAGTTCTTTGAGGCTTATTGTTGGGATTCCTATCAGAAATTGTCTTTCTTCGATAAATGAACAAATAAAATTCACCGTTTCTACCAATGGCACGTTGGTCAACAGAGAGACAACATCTAGTGAGAAAACTGTTTTTCTGTCGATGTTTGCTTCTTTGATGGCCTCGACAAATTGGAAACTGTCACGTAGCGTGTGTGTAATGACCGATTTTCGCGCCGGTTGCAAAACTTCTACGAGCCGTCGCGCCGAGGTATGATCAACTGAGTTAGTCATGGAAAGAATAGGGCGTAAAGGCACGCCAATTTTGTGGATCTTGGGCAACCCATAAAATTCGTGGTATGGCTGAACCTACAGGCTTCATTTTCTCAAAGAGGCTGGAGGATATATACCCTCTTTCTCGTGACAAATAAATCTGATTGTGATGGCTTGAAAATCAATCATCAAAAACATATGTTCGCCTACACCACGTGTTTTGATCTGCACAATGGGTCTTTTCACTACTTTCCGAAATTATATACATACATATATATATATATATATATATATATATATATATATATATATATAATGTTTACCAACTGTTTATTTTGGATGGTTAATAAACAAAATATAAGCCAAAATGCCCTAATCCAGTTTGTAAGCACACCGTCACCTCAGACTCTCATCTAGCTTTCTTTAGTCAAAGTTAATCAAGTTGTTTTCGTGAAAATATCTGAAACACCCGACCGAAATAGGAAGGGAACAAACTTCACACCAAAGTGATACGCGCTCACTGGTGCACATTATTCCAGCCCCGCACAAAATTGCCAATTTTCACCCTTTGGTGTGATCTACTTGAAATACAATTTAAGCAACTAAACCATATGACGAAGTAGTACTAGCTTTTTACTTTTAGTAGAGCCCTTGGTCTGCATTTTCAAAAAAGGATGAAGTCCAACGGGCATTCCGCGGGATAATGAAAGTTTATAAGTGAAAATAAACATCTATCCCGTTGAGTGAGACAAGTACCCATGAACTGGAATGCTGTAACTGTACAACTTTCCAAAATGGTTATCTGAGACACACTGGACTTGGTGAACTAAATGCAATGATCAAAGTCTTTGCTGACGCTGGAATGCAGAAACTCAGTTTTTTCTTCTCTACTTCACCTACAGTGTGTTATTCAAGCACAAAATTTCACCGATATAACAAATATCTTCCTCTTGGTCTTCATAAATTGCGCGCCTTTTGTCATTTTGTGAGTATCTGTGTCAAAGTGCCTAAATATCTTAAAACCAGTGGGAAAATATTCCAAATGAACTTAACTGAAACAAGCCCTGTCCGGTATTCAACCGGTGGGGGTCATTTGATCCATGGAAGAAAGCTCTTGAGGTTACCACGTCACAATCGACCTGAAGGTTGTCATATTTCATAGTAATTCATTTGAATAAACAATGAGATCTGTTCACGAAAATTGTGAAGCCGGAGTAATGCTTTACAGCTAAGCTGTCAGGATGTACGTGGTATTTGGATAATCATTATTTTAAAAGTGACCAAAGCTCAATTTTTCAGATATATGTGACTTCATTTGGGATAATCCAGGCGAGGAGGCTAGCTCGGTGATTAAAATCGGGGCAGTTGCTGCGTATCACTGGAACAGTGATTTACGCATCACTGAGCATCCAGCTTTTACTCACACCCTACTGGTTGAACCGCGACAACTCACATAGTAGAGCATCTGTCGGGTAAGCGGAATGTCACCGGTTCGATTCCGGCTAGCGGCTTTGGAGGTGTGGATTTGAAAAATGAAAGTGGATTTTCCATTATATGATACAAAATGCGGTAAAATAAAACTGACCAGTCTTGACTAAATGGTGATCAATTCATGGAATGTCTTTTGTGCAAAATCTTGTTATTCGGTAGTATGGCTTACTTCTGGGTTTGTGAACGAGCTCAACTCCAAGAATGATGGCGAATTCTTGTAGTGAAATGTGTGTGAACGTTTTGACAACTTCAAAGGCGTTTACATATTCATGCTTCTTTTGGACAAGGAAGATAATCTCTTGCTGGCCGTGATTTTGTAGAGAACGCAATTCAACCACCTCAAAACAGATGAGAAACAGAGAAACATCAAAATTTATTTTCTTTTCGTTACTGCCACTGATATATTTTTGCTGAAATATTGATCCCCATTTTTCTTTTGCATTGCTTTGACATAACGGCTGTTTTTGGTGGGCTACGCTTTAACTACTCTAGGAAATCCACACAAAATAACATATTTTATGAACGAAAAATCCCGCAGAACACAGTGAGAACAGGAAAGTGTGGTGAAGAAGCTCGTTTTCAGTTATTCGTGCTCATACCAATACACAACAGTAAATATGATTCATATTTATTGTTATGGATTGATATGAGTACGAATAACTGAAAACGAGCTTGTTCACCACTCTCTTTTGTTCTCAATATTTTATTTACTTTGTTTTAAAAACAGCTGCACAAACTTTATCTCTCCAGGCATGCTCAGTAGTTCCAAGATCATTTCACGAGATACCACCTCCTTTTCCTAAATGACGTCTTACTGTTATGCATTGGTACCGTTTATAATCTTGTTAAACAAAGAAAAACAACCACGCTTTTGAGGAATTATCTATCATTGGTCAATAATTTCTTAGGCTGACAATAAAAACCAGACGTTTGTAATTTTACCGAAAAATAGGGAGTTGAATTTGGTTTATTGTGATTCATCATGCCATAGCTACGCTCAATTCACCACTGGAAATCATGGAAACACTGAGCAATTGTTTAATCCTTGTTAGGAATCATCCACCGTGCACATCAATCGAATGCTCTCGAATGCTTTCTTTGTAATTAGACTCCTACAGAGAAATCATCCATCATAAGAGAGCGGGAAAAGCTCTGCTAACATCCAAAGACGGTGTCGGAATGGCGCTATGTTGCGTGGTGTATAAGTTCAATAAACCCTTGAGAACCAGCCCGGATAGCCTGATAATTAGGTGCTCGACTCACATCTTTTTACTCCGGGATTCCGGTCTCCGTGCTGGCTCAGTGGACACGCACTTCTAACAAGGATGAAACAGCTGTACAGTGGTTCCATGGCGTTCATTGGTGTGTAAATTTGTTTGAAATTCAAATATTCCGATTTCATAAAGTCACTTAATTGTACTTGACAGTCTGTTTAAAAATATTGTAGACTCCTTGGGGAAGTGGAAATACGCAGTTTGCTACTTCAGTGATTGTTAGTAAGGAAGATATTATAAATACCATCAAATACAGCGAGTCTCATACGTGACTCTCAAAAGCTGCACGCCGCACTTGCGTTGTAAACATGTTATGTAAGTCGCATAAGAGCGTGCACAACTGAGACAAACCACGAGCAGCATGCTCAGCTCATTTCCGTATCGAATTTCAGTCCGCCTGTCATCGAAAGCCTGACGATCAGAAGGACCCAGGAGTAGACAGGCCTCGGTGGAAAGCTGTATGACTAACTGAAAGTGTCTTCATGCGTGCGCACGTATGTACAATTCAGGAAAAACAGCGAAATACGATGCGGTTGATTGTTGACCGTAATGGGGCTGTTGATTACAGAAATGCGTGGGACAAGGTAAATCAGCGGTTATCGATCGCCGCTGTACCAAGCGTTGGCTAATGTATTTATGGAGAATAAACGTAATGCGGAGGACGCTGGAAGGCTTTTTAATTGACAATATCCGGGGAGGAAGTGGAAAACTACATCATCTGTGCTATGATTAAGGAAATAAGTCAAAGAAGCGAGACTGTTTTAAGATGGAAAGAATTGCTGTCGACCGAACTCGTTTGGTTATTTCAGTAGCAAAGTGTAAATGTAACTACTACTATCTGGTTAAGTGTCAGTCTTCGTTCAGTTGATGAAGCCACTCACTTTCCATCCAGACATTTGAAGCAATGGGCACCCTTTATTCAGTTGTTCAATGGAGAACTGAGATAAATACTGCCAGATGCTTACGTCTCGGCAAACAATACTAAAATTAAACAAATGTCCTTGCAAGCGCAATGAACGGAAACTAAGCATTATATTTACATCATAAAAAAATAAAGTTATCCCCATTTTAGGCTTATTGACCTTGTCAGTAGTTCCTGTGGCCAAAGAACAGGGCTATGCAATCTGAATAGTTTAGCTAGGCTGAATGCCGACAGCTTCGAATAGGATGTTATCCGTGGTTTTTCTCACTCGTCCGCGCTCTTATACGCCTTAAAGGACATGTTTAAAACGTATGTGCAGCTTGCAGATTTTGACAGTCACGTGTGAAACTCGCTATATTCAGTGGCATTTACAATATTTTCCCTGCTAACAGTCACTGAAGTGGTAAGCTGCGTATTTCGATTTCCCCAGGGTGAAGACAGTATTTTTGAGCACATTGTACATATGAATATGATGAGTGTACATTCTAGTGGTCACATTAAAATATGAACATCCAAAACATAAACTGAAAGAAATTGTTTATTTTTTTGAAATAAATTTTGGATAAACTTTGGTGTTCAGTTATTGCTTCTCATTAAACCAAAAGATCTATGCTGTTTCAAAGAGATTTCCCAAGGAAAACGCATATGTTGACGCTCACTTTGACCGTGTGCACCTTCAAAGATACATTGAAATCCGAGGAATAATTGATACCCCGGTACGCCATAGCAATGGTGAATGATTTAGTCATTTTCTGTTCAATGTCGGCCACTGGAGTTTGAAGATTAAACCCGGGCGAGTTCAAGAAAACTATCAATTGGATTCGAAAATTCAAATTTTTCAGTATACCGATAGACGACCAGAATGGTGACTGTCGTTCATCTTTCGAAGTTTGTATATGACTCGCGCATAGGGAGCAAAATAGACAAATAAACGCCCTATGCTCCCATAGGTATGACATCTGAAAATGCAAGTATTACGTATTTTTTTCAGCTGCGGCATGATTAACAAAATAACGAGTAAAAGGTTCGTGGTTGTTCATATCTTATTTCCCAATGTTTAGTGGGTTAGCCTGCTAAATGTGAAGAAAAAACATAAATATTTTCGGCGCATGTTTAAAAAGAATATCTCCTCAGTGCTTTCAGGTTCACCTCGTAAACGAGTAACTCAGTAATATTTTTCAGTGGAATAGTAAAGTTTCATTAAGTCGCAAAACCTTTTTTGCCAAAAGAATATGAGCTTAAGTAAATTTAATTGAAGCTTCTCGTCTAGCATCAACATTAGGCTTAAAATAAATATTGGCGATCAAATTGCATTGACTTGTTATCTCAGTGGCTAATTGTTTACCGTGATAACTGGCCAGGTTTACATCTCCATAAACATGCGACAACTACTTCGTTTGACAAAAATCAGTACCACGTGCATCGAACCAACTATCAAAATTTTAGCTAGTTTTTGACGCCATTGAAAACACTTTTGGAGATTCACCTTGTTTATAACAAGTTTGACAGCCCTAAACTTGATTTCCGAGAATTTGCTGTTCATCTTTGTATAACAATAAACTCAGTATCAACGACGGGAGCCAGTAAAGTGAAACTCATTGGAATTTTATTGAAAACGACCCCTGAAAATGTGTGCCGTTTGAAACTACAAGGTCGTTTATAACAAAAACGAAACTGCAGATATTAGTACAAAAAACTAACACATTGAAAGCTAATAATTATGTATTTTTGTCGGCGCTAACAACTTGTTCCTGAACGTAAGTGGGGCATGCATCCGAGCTCGGTGGAATGTTTGACCGTCTCACCTGCACCAGTTTAATACCCAATCTCAAACGATTCCCAATCAAGATGCTGTGCTCCACTTGAGAACCAAAAATATCAAATCAGCTGAGTGCAAAAGCCCATGATAATAACTGATTGAACCTAGAGTTCCTCTCGTTCAGCGAAACACATTGAGAGGAAAATTGTTACTCAGTGACTTTTTTACGGGGCACGATTTCTCAAAACTATGAAGGTGGAAATTTGGTGTTCACCACTTATTTACCTCTACATTATTGTTTTTTACTATTTAATCACCGGTCCTTGTTATTCTAGGGTAAAAGGTTTATCAAATGACGTGACTACAACCTACGTATTTTAAAATCCATTCCCAGTTTTCCTTCAGTAAGAAAATATTTAACGGGATCAAAAAGCTGTTATCATGCCTAGCTCAATTCCACGACTTTATGCTCGAGTAAACCAACAATAATGGTTACTTCAACACTTTTAATGGTAAATACGCACTTATTTCACGTGAAATTCGAAATATTTTGACTAGTTTTACGTTGCTGAATTGACGACGCGTAATCTGAAGTCATCACATTTAGGATATGTTTTTTGGCGGATTTCGTCGACCTAACAAATCGATGACGATAGTAAATTACTTCTGTCTACAGTATTTTCCATAGTGTAAGAGCCATTCATCAGCATCTCTTGGACTGACTGTCCGACACCTTATGTAAACAGTAAAATATAGGATACTCCGACTCGCTCATCTTAACAGACCGTTTAGCGGGGATCTGAGATCCAGAAAGAGGTTCAGACAATATCTTTGGGTCACCGACAACATGATAGTACTCTGAGGCCTAAGAAGACTGTAAAGCCAAAAGTGCCACGTGCGTGTATAGAAACATTCAACTGTTATGAAACTTGATCCCCATTTTTCGATGTCGGTAAAGCCTAGACATTTGTTTTTTTGCCTTCTCGGGGTACGATGTGATCAAACTAGGTTTGATGTAAAGAAAATGGCCTAATAAGATAGTGCAATGTAAGCACCACATTGAATAGTGCACGGGAGTGTGGCAACTAACCATTGGTCATTCGTTCAGTCTCCACTTAACATAATGGTGTGAGAGTCGTTATCTGTGTCATTCGCAAAATGTTCACGTCAGGACGAAGATGTTCACTAAAGAAGTAACAGAGGAGATATAAATAACCGATTTAAACCCTGAGAACGAAAATCCTACTCGCAGAAGGAAACTGTTACCAAAAATGATTGCAGGCTCATTGTTCAACATACCAGAAATGGGAACGGAAATTATTCAGAAGCATTGCAAAAAGAGATCAATAAACTGGGTTAATTTTTCCATAGATGTTAATCAGAAATCAAAAGCTTTCGCAAGCCTAAGTCAGCTGTTTTAAAGTGTGCTTTTCGTTCGAATTATTGAACTAGGAAATATTCCAGCTATCATATATTTGAGGAGTCTGTTACTAGAACATTAGAATCAGATTATCTTAAAATTTATATATTTGCCCAATAACGGAGTTCATTATTTTTTTGGCATGATAATCTGGAAGCCTACCAGAAGAACTAGTTTTGGTTCTTGAATATGCAATTATTCTTGATTTTGCACGTGCTTTTATGAGAACAGTCATTCGCCTCCGTCTGTCACACGTATTTTTGTCACCTTTTCTCTAACGGTTCTTCTTCTGATCGTGTACTAGAAGCATGGACTGATAATCCTTGGCACCATCACTGTAGAAAAGTGCCGTTAAATTCAAATTCAAACGCAGAATTTTTGTAAATGGAAGTTCACAATTCAACCCCGTTGCCAATAGACGGTTTTACTTGCACGGACCACTCATGCATTTTCCGCCCCACGTTGACTACACCTAGTGGCTGTTTAGGTCTTTCTGGTTTAGAGGAATCGTTGTCTCTTTTATCAAACTTTTATATCCCAGTATTACAGTAGATAAGAAGTGATCCTCTTTATAGAAATATTTCTGTTGGGGTAAGCTACATGTTTGTCTATATCCTAGGACAGAAAAACGCACTATGGAGGGATATGGTGCAGTAGAGCGACCGAGGTATTACGCTGCACTGGCGAACGTTATTGCCTACTTCAGAATTACCGGCATATTCTACAGTAGACTATTCTTTCTGTTTTGAGAAAGATTTTCTCGAGCAGTTTCAGAACCTAGAAGCTTCGCTGCAAAATATTTGAGAAATCTCAGGTAACACAGGGAGACACTCTGCCGTCCTCTGAGTGTCTCCTGAGAGGATACTCATATTTTTGATAATCACAGTCAGTTGGCATCTTTCACATGTGAAACACTGTCCTTGTACCAAAGATATAAAACGGTCCTGAATAAGTGTTGGTTTATCGATTACAATAGGTCTTTATCAAAAGACATTTTTTGCATTTTTTTTAACCTACACCGATAAGATGACATACACCCGATCTATTTTTTGACGTGAGAATCTATAAGCTACAAGTAATACTTTACACTTTATGGACGACATAGTGTCACCCTGAGCTTCACCCAAGGACCCAAGTGGCACAGTCCTCAGCACTGCTGGGCGCATCCCACGAAGCTTTAGGGCGGAAAACATTAGCAATACCTTTCAGAAAAATGACAGATCTTCAAGAAATTAACTGAGCTTCATAAACGTGCAAATTGTATGCAAATTTGTAAAGCAAAATTACGTCACAAATTAACCAATTCGTTTTATTGGCCAGATTTATGACCAGGAAGTGCCATACTGATTGGTTGTGTTCCCTGTTGGTAGTTGGGTTTGTTGGTTGCCACTGTAATAGACGTTTGTATTATGCATGGTAACGTAGCAGATCTGTAGGACTTTGATTAATTGTATGCAATAATCTTCGTTTTATTCCTTTTAGACAGTTTATTGCCAGAAAATATTTTTATCCCAGTATAAGTGTCTACCTATTTATAAGCCACGAGAAGTGGCGTTCATTAGAGTTTTCCTTAATCGCGCTTTCTCTCTGATTCTGTAAATAAACTGATTCTTGAGATAGCCTTATCTCCGTGTGAGAATAGCACCACTGATCCTTGCTTGAGTAGTAAATTGTCGGACTTGGGACATGCGGATAATATTGTTCATCCGAATGAAGATCCAGAAGCAGTACAAGTTTTTATGGATGGCTAAACAACAGTGTTGTAGTCTTTGGAACGCGTTTTACAGCTTCAGAGTGCAAAACGCTGCTGCAAGACTGGGTTGGCTTTACGCCAAACTATGTGTTGGCTTGAGAAGCTCCATTTTAAATAGATAATTTTTGTAACCTGGGTAGTTACAACTCACCAGGTGGTCAGATATCAGGTGGATTGTTATCGCAGATACAGAACGTTTAGCTTAACTCATTTGTCTGTGGGGCGGGCGTGGCATCCGACTAATTGTCCAGGGTCGAGTGTGCACTGCAGTGATTAGATCCATTCTTTTACCTGGCTCAGAAAAATGGCTGTTTGGCGTACTCACACGGAGATAGATACCTACCTGACGATAGGACGATTGTTCAGCGTGGAGCTGAAGATGACAACCAGGCACTTTTTGGATGACCTTGATGTGGCGTTTTCTGGTTTGTGAGCTTACGAGACCCGCGGACCCTGGAACGCGACCCACCCACTGTCTGACTGACGCATATCCGGCTTCGAGCGTAAACGTCACCAAACTCTCAGCCTCAATCGACCAACATCACACCAGCAATATAAGGAGTTTCTGGGCTATCGATATAAATAATTCCTGCCCGTGATCAAATTACAACTACGTTGGACTTCTAGGAAGAAGCCTCTGTGGCAAGAATCATGTTCATTTTCTGTTCAACTCATAATACCGTTTAACCGAGCACTTTCTGCCAACTGCGGACTCCACTCGCACTCTTTCGCAACACTTGCTAGTCGTTCTTTTCCCTTGATCGTTTACTCCTTTTCGTGGGTCATGGGGAACAACAACGATTACCATGGTGATTGCGAACAAAATGTGGTAGCAGTTATATTTTTCAATAATAAGTAGCTGACCGCTGCTAATATGCTTGAGCATTTATGCATTCCATAGTATAATAAGTCGGAACAGCATCGTGGTGAAAAACTTTACCACTCAAGCAGCACGTCGTACACGGTTGTTTGAGTAACTGACGGCAGAAATATGTACTGTGTGATCCATAAATAACGACACAAATATTCATTAAATTTGAGTAGAAATGTAGTTAAATAACTTCCGTTTTGATTTTTCATAAAAGCAAACAGCGTATTTCTCAGTGGAAGTACTTTGTAAATTTGTTGGCCTCATCGATGAACTTGGAAGCAGTACTTCTCTCAGAGGTTATCAACTTACTAACCGTAATCTTGTTTAATAATTCGTTTATGTTTTTGCATGTATTCCACAAAATCTCTTATCTAGGATACAAATGAGCGGCACCCCCGACGTTTTTCCAATTATGTTGGAATGGAATCGTCCAAAAGTCCGATGAACTCATTTGAAATACGTTGCCATGGAGCTGTGTACCCCAAAATCACCGACTTCCGTGGCCTCAAGTAAGAATTCTAGGTAATCTTATTGAGCTACCTAATTCAGCTTAATAGTTTTAGGTTCTTAAGTATGATGCATCAGCTATAGGCGGATTACTTTGCTAAGTTTATCACCATAGTTAATGGTAAGTGATCAATTTTGCTATAATGTAAACAGCAAATGCAATTCTGGGAGTTAACCAAATCCAGTGAATAAACTAGAGGAAGAGTGAAACAATTTTCCGGAGCAAGAAATTGAAAGTAACAATAACATGCATATAAACACGACGTATTTTACGATATATCCATTTGTTTTTAACACAAGTCATTTTTATACAAACACAAATAACTGAGTGGTTTACTTTAAAAGTTTGGAGAATATCACAAAAATCGAATAGACGATAAACTGAATTAAAAGTAAACGGCAAATACGATGAGCCGTTTCTGCACTTTTCTCTAATGCGCTAAGACACTCAACTCCATCCCAAATGGGGACCCGCGGCTCTTCCTAACATCTTTCTGTAAGTCAGTCAGCGTTCTCATAGGACAGCCCAAGCTTATCGTAATTTAATTCCAAGTAAAAAAACGTTGAGCATGCAACTTGGATATGTCAATACAAAGCGTATGGTCATCTTTTAAAGAAAAGCTACGAAATGGTAGCTAAAGAGGACAAGATGAAAAAGTATACCTACTCTTTCATCAAACCGACGGAAATTGAATTTTCGCGAACGTTTTTTCTAAGTGTGGGCATACTCATATGGGTCTCCGTGGTACTGACTACCACTTGCCCATGTGAACCCCGTATGAGCGAGATGCTTGGGTGGTCTTCCTATGGAAAACTTATGAAAAGGCCGTTAGGTTATTTAAACCTTACCACATTGTTTTCTTATCACACATGTTTGCCTGCCCCTTCTACTATGTGCAAAACATCAGTCCGGCACTGTTTTGTTCTGCCTTACTTTAACGGGATAATCAGAGCATTGTTTCTCATGACCCTCGAGAGGCAGAAGAAGAAGACCGAGGAAAAAGAATGACTAGCACGTGTTACCACAGCGTGTCAATGAAAGGTGTATTTACAGGGGTTAAACAGTCATCACGCTTGTTGAAAGGCTGTAAGTTAAGCAATAATGTGTCAGAAAAATGAACAAATGTGAACCTTGCAACGTGACGGCTTCTCATGTAGCACACAGCATGTTCGATGGTCTGGGCTCGAGACTGTTTCTAAACGGGTTTGCTAATCAGCAATTTTATTGATGGAGAGTTACATAGATCGTCATATTTTTTTCTAAAAAACTCAAAAATATAAACAATTTCCAGTTTGGCTGTCAGAAATTGCGTCACAATGTCAAGGGGGCTTGTTTAAATCGACGATCGGCTTCCATTTGGTATTTCTGCTTTTTGGTCACGTACACCGCAACAGTCGGTATATTTTTAACAATATCCAAATAATCGTTGACGGTGAGTCATATTTTCCAAAAGATAAACTGGTTGTGTCATTTATTGTGTTTTTGGATGATGTGTGAGTCTCCGTTGTAAGTTTATGCGGCATTAGTTGCTTAGTCGGGTTCGGAGTGGGCTTAGGCTGGGTTCAGAGCGGACTCAAGCTGAGCTAGAACCGGGTTTCGACCGGGAGGACCCGGCTGCGATCAGGTCTAATTCCTTAATGAGTTAGATACGCAAACCACTGTATTATGCTGTCACTCTACTCTATATATTTCATGTATATTTATTGTAAAAGTAAGTGGCAATACATATCATGCAATAATATGATTCTGTGTAATTAATTATGGCATATATGTATCATGTATGACAATACTGACAACTAAAACGTGCGACTTCCATCAACCTCTCATTGGAAGAAATATCGCATGAAAATAAAGGTATGTTGGATAAGAAATGTCCTGATTGTTCAGATTCCATGCTCCGGGAACGTCACAATTGGCATCTAACGCTGGGTGAACCCAATGTTAATCGTAATTTACACAATGACATGTATCTAGTACTAACGCAGAAGGTGCAACAAAATGCGGAAAATTTACTTCAGCTGTAAAGGGTAAATCCAATCATATGTTTATTACACCGTAGATGTAGCCACTTCCTCCCAGAGACTCGAGAAGCAACCACTGTGAGAAACGGACAAGCATTTTATGCGTTGGTTTGCAAACGCAAGACATCACGTAGAACCGGGGGAGCATAGGAGATAAGTTTCACACGCGAAATCCGTATAGGTATTAAAAGTATCACATATTTTATACACGTACATATTTCTTTTTGATTACTTTATCCATTTCTGACCTTCATATAACGAATGACTCAGTCTATATGTGAATTCGTGCATATTGCTTTTTTACTGTTTCACGGCTTACACATTCCTGAAAACGAAGGTTTGCATGAACGGTACTAAGCAATTTCTTTTTTTCACGTATCACAGTTCGTTTTCTACACTTTTTTGCAATTTGAGGTGACTGATAACACAATTTCGTTCCACTCCAAACCAGACATTGACTAGTTATATGGTGCAGTAAATTCAGTTTTCTCCTCTTTCGGAAATAAAAAGAACAATTGTGAAAAATGAAAAGTACAAACAAGTAAATTGTAAATGTCGAACCACCGGTGAGTCTTGCTTTCTGTATAAATAGAACGAGCATTATTATTTCTTATCACTTTTCTCGTTTCCATATTAGGGAACGAGAAGTAAGCACGGCACAGGACTAGAAGTGAACTTAACTAATTAGCTGGGGATTTGTTTGACGTAATGTAGCTGGCAAATGTGGCAAGCCTGACAAAGCTATAAGGGAACCTAGCCGGAGCTCGTTCCTAGCCCAGTCGAAGCTCTATCTGTTTACGGCTGGGTTTGTTCCGTCAAAACCCGTGATCCTGTGAATAACTACTTAACAAACCAACCGGAAATCGATCGGCTATTGGTAAAAGCTGCTCGAAAATCGAACAAAACCTGGTCAAAAACCGATTTGCTCCGGAGCAGTTTTGCTATAAAGGAATGAATTCAATAAATTATTGAAGTGAAGTACTTTACTTGAGTATTTATGCTCTAGATGACGGTCGAAGGAACTAACAAACTGTAGTGCCACCTGGGTTCTAGAGTAAAATAAGAACGAAAAATCACGGACAGATTCAAGATGTAACACGCAGAGGCAATTCT
Organism: Fasciola hepatica; assembly: GCA_948099385.1. Classification (NCBI taxonomy): domain Eukaryota; kingdom Metazoa; phylum Platyhelminthes; class Trematoda; order Plagiorchiida; family Fasciolidae; genus Fasciola; species Fasciola hepatica. The sequence continues at coordinate 457,243 of CANUEZ040000052.1, read as the reverse complement.
CTTCCGACGAGGATAGCAGATGCATGATCTACAAAGCACAATAGAGGGGAAATATCCATGAGCTGAGGCCCGGTAAGTGTATCGACAGGCACTTACACTTACATCAACTGAACAGCAAGATGGTGGCCTCCAATCTGGCCGTTACAAGGGGAGAACTTGAAATCAGAACCCAACTTTAGTTTATTGACAGAAGAAGAATAATAGAAAATATCCTGTCTATATTATATGGTGCCTATTACAGCGATGAGCTGCGACTACGAACAAGGAGAGTCATTACTGGCCACTGGATTTTCCGGACAGACACCACCCAGCCAGCACAAAATATCACCTTCCATGTGGTAGATTCACCACATAAATACCACTTGTGTTTTTCTCGAAGATGAGTGCTTTTTTCTCAAAATGGCCAGATTAATTCTTTGCATAGCACAAAAACTCATCGTAGCTCAAAAGAATTTCGATTAAAAGAGCATTATGAAAACTAGTTGACTGCGATTTGTTTTAGTGCGCTACGAGCTTTTGGCGCAAGCCTTCCAGTCCACCCTGTTGAGTGATCAGGTACGATTTGCGCTAGTTTCTCGTTCGTGATTCTGTCCTCAGGTGAGGATATTTTTAGCCAAGTTCAGAATAAATTTCCAAATTCGATTATTATAATATAATGCACTTTATTTCGGACCGTTTCTTCAATGTAGTATTTGGATTAGTGGGCTTTTGTCCCAGGGCAGCGATCTATTCACTCAGTTTCATAATAATAATGAAAACCATGAAACCAAGTGGAAGTTCGTTGCTGGTCATCTCTTTTCAGCTTATCTTCCTAATTTATACAGATCTAAGTATTTTAACGATGCCTGGAAGAACATTTTTCTATCCTGGTTCATCAAAATCCGCTAAGAAACGAAGACTGCGTCAACTGCTTTGAGCATCAGACAGGTCAACAGCAGAAACATTCACATCGGATTTAGCCGAAACGGCTGTTTGCCTGAGTCCAGCTGGTAAGACTTGGTTACCTACGCAGTGTTCATTTATATCTTAGACAATGCGGAACACGTGAATACTTCTACATTTGGCAGTCATATTACTGCTTCAAAATTCAGGAGTGCGATTGATGCGAACACGTGGATAAGCACTGGAAACATATTGGATGATATTCGTCTTTTGTACAGCCAATGCAACATGTCACTTACAGATTCACGACGATGGTTACAAATGTTAAGTTCTCATTTTATCCAAGTACCTCGAGATCCACGGACGATTCTTGGTACGCCTCGCACATGCAAATCACGTGTCATTCCTGGTGGTTTTTATGTGCATTTAGGCTTACATGCAGCAATACTCTGTGAAGCTGTTCATATGGATCCCATTTCTACCTGCATCTCCATTCAGCTAAATTTCGATGACACATGTTGCCTCTAGGGCTCTACAAAGCATACGTGGCCCATACAATTCCGTATCATGAAACCAGCTCTCACGTGCACCTTTGTTGTCGGGGTTTTCTATAGTGACAGCAAACCACTGGACGCGACTGAATACCTAACGGACTTGATTTCGGAATTAAAGCCCGTTATAAGTAATGGAATTTCTATTCCTGGAAGGCCTTCTAAAATTGACGTCAATCTGCAAGCCGTATTGTGTGATACCCCTGCCCGGGCTTTTATAAAGCAGATCAAGGGACATACTGGATACCACGGATGTGATAGATGTGTTTGCAGAGGTGATTATGTCGCCGGTTGTATGACATTTCCTAGTCTGTGCAGTTCCCTTCGCACAGACGCTTCATTTCACATGCTTTTGCCTCCGGGTCACTATCAGTCTACGCGCTCACCTTTCGCAGAATTGCCTATTGATATGATAGCTGCATTTCCTTGTGAACCTATGCATCTGATATTTTTACGTGTTGTTTGCAAGATCATGTTGCTGCTGAAGAATGATATAAACAATAAAATACGACTTTGTGATGCAGATTGCCTATCGGGTCTAATCATGAAATGCGGAAAGGACTCCATGTGACTTTGCGCAAAAATGTAGGTCGTAATGTCATCTGGAAAGGTGGGAAGCCACCGAAATACGGCTATTTTCACTTTATGTGGGTTCATTTGACTTGTAGCGAGTTTTAAGTAGATTACTATTTCTGAACGTTTTAAACTTGTCCATTATTTTCTACGTATTTTTTAGTGATTAGTTCTTTGCATATTTTCCATTAGCAGATAACCTGCTGACGAAATTTATTTCTCAAATTCAGTATCTATATTCACCATCGCACTTATCATACAATGTCCACACATTGGCGCACTTAGAGTTAGACGTCAAACGGTTTGGGAAAGTAAACCTATTCTCAGCCTTCTTCTATGAGTCATTCATGTCAAAATTAGGGCGAATCATTTGGGGGCCTAATAGATCCCATGTACAGATTTTCAGGCGAATTTCTGAGGCTTACAACATAGGCCAACGAATTCAGCCGCCAGATGAGCCCGATGATGTAGGTTGTTATCGATTCCGCGTACGCCGAGGAATCAAGCAAATCAAATGGCAAAGTACCGTTCTCACTACAGAGGGTGCAGACTGTTTTGTGAACGTACAAATGAATCCTGGTAAAGTCGTGGATATTGTGGATGACGTAATTGTTTACCAGCGGTTCAAAGAACCAGCAGATGTTTTTCCTTACGAAATACTATTTTTTCATCTGTTCATTTCCCGTGTAAGTGTACTTTTGAAAGAGAAAGTGTGTGCGAATCTTACCGAAATACCGTGTAAATATTTTTACGTACCAGTTGATGACACTGCATACACTACGGAGATAAAGTTATCCTTACATAGTGTTCATCCTCTTACTTAGTGCTGACTGCGGTAATTCGCTAATCATCTCCCTATGTAACAGAAAGTATACAGAAACTCCAACTTCTTTTGCAATCTTAGATGTTCCTAATTTTGAAAGTCACAGGCCTGAGAGTTACGAAAATAGTCCCACAAAAATGGGTGGTAAATGATAGGTACTTGCACTGGCCTCAGACTGCAGAGGACAAAGTGGCCCGTCGTTGCCGAAACAATAAAAATCCTGGCATCAGCTTCGACCTGCACGAAGTCAATATCCTTTACATTTGCAGTAAGTCCTAAAAATTCATTCATTTCACTTTACAGATGATATACAGGAAGCGAGAAGGTCAAGAAGTGGTTCTGCCAATAGCGCTGATTAAAACCAGGATTTCCACGAAGAATATGTTCCCCCGCGGCGCCTTATGTGATGAAAACATGTTTTGATTGATAAATTTTGCAGTAAACTACCACATTGATTCTTGACCACTGAATCAAGCCCTAATGAATCGGATAATTTGCCTGAAATGGAAGTCTGCTGAAAACATTTTGAAGAACAAAAGTTCCACCAATATTTCAGTCTTTTCCGACACCTCCAAGCACACTGGAATTGAGGTTTGAGCATGTTTTCACGTGAATTGTGCTCAAAGAAAAAGTTCCATCAACATCATTGACACCAAGAAGAGTACCTATGAGGAAAATGTTCAACTCAAAGGACTGCATTCGCTTGGAACCGATTAGTTCCTACTTTTACAGTCAACCAAGGGCTTCAAAAAAGCAATGGTGCAACGGCTTCAGAAGATGCAACACGACACTGAAAGTATGAAAGGTAAGTCTTCAGTCGTTACTTTAATGTCCTCTGTAGAAGATCCAGTTCAAGTACAGGAAATGTGTTGAAAACTTTTGGCCGCAAATCAGCAAAAAAGGATCCACATTTCGAAGGTGAACACAGCTGGATTTATGTCCAAGGAGGATTTTCATCTTCCACTGTAAGGTGTTGATGATCTTATGAAGATTGAGCACCGGTTGGCCAGCCGAAAAAGCTTGTTAAGTTCATGTATTTAAAGTTATTAATTTTTTCAGCTCACACTACTGTCTTCCGTAGGTGGGCGAACATTTGTTGGGACCGTTCGGTCCCTACTGCTGAAAGAGTTTCATACCAACCCCGTGAAAGAATGCAGCCTTTCAGGAAAAAAATAAGAAAAAATTGCGCTTGATGATAGACTGTTATTTGGAGTGATGCAAGGTACTTCCTTTCAATTACTTATGAGTCTGTCATATTCATCACGCTAGCAAAGCATTTCTCTATGAGTTTATACCTGTTTTCACTTTATTTTCCAGATGCTGCTAAATCACTCACTGTTTTCGTGAATCATTCGGATTAAGAGTTCCGATTTCATGTTCGCATGTGGCTGCACAAACAAGGTCTCGGAAATGCATTAGGTCATACCGGGATTGCCAAGTAAACTCCGTATATTTTCAGATTGCACCGCGCCTGGAATCAGAGGAGCCGAACAGTGCTGCTTGAGCTTGTAAAAGTCATAATGTATTGTTCCAGTTCTCATTTGTTTTTCATTAAGCCACACTGTCGAATCGAGCGATAAGAATTCTTATCACGTTTAACGTTTCTTAAGAAACGTGAAATATTTTCGGGATACTCGCGGTAACCATTAGGATCAGGTCATTTATATACGTATTATCGATCTGTTAATGAAATATTGCTAATATGACAGCGCTAGAACTCCTTTATTCAGTGGCTTATGTTTACCACTTAGCGTGAAGACTATGGGGAAGCCGGAGCAGAGGTGTCTAAGTAAAAAGAGTCCTGTCGCGTTCCATTGACAAGTGTTTTTATGTGGTATTTAAGTGGTATTATTAAGTGGTAATTTGGTATTACTAATAAGTAGTACTTAAGCAATATTATCGGGGTCACTGAGCACCTAAAAACCCCTACTTTGAAGTGGTAAAAACATGTTTTACCGCTTTTTGTGCTGGCTGGGTAGATTCTTCTTAAGAAAAACCTACCCAGTGATCAAATTTGATCACTTTCACAGATACGTCTAAAACATGAATAACGAGGAATGAATGAAGGTATCATGTACAGTGCGAGTCAATATTCCAACTGCGACATGCGTAATAACATCTACAGACTCCGCGATATTGTCTAAACATACGGGCTTAAATGTAGCTTGACGGAAGTAACTACACCATAATATGTGAAACGGTTGGAACCATTAGGTTTGTACCCGGAGCAAATTAGATCGACCTGAAGCGTTACGGCTTGACTTTTATTTGAATGCGTGTCACAAGTGTATATAAGCTGTGTAGTCAAGGCTGTTGACTCCGCGCCCCACAACCGAGTCGCTGCCAACCGAGGTTGCCGGTGTTGTCAACGGTATGGTAAAACAAAACTTTTCCGTTCGTTAGTTTACCTTAAAAAACGGCAGCAGAACAAACGCACACTTTTTCCGAATGAATGGGATGAACACTAAACGTGAAGTGTTGGAGGCCAAGGAAACTCGTCGATAACAAGGCGACCTGGATGCACGATTGGTCGAGATCACTATCGCCCTGCGCAGACTAAATTGAACTGAACTGAACTGAAATGAACCTCCCGCATTGGCCTTATCAAAGTTTACAGGACAAAGATTCGCGCCAAAGCTTCCTTAGGTGTGTGTCCAGTTTCCTCTCAAGTAGCTCGTATTTTACCCTCTCCGCAACGTCAGCTGGCAATGAGTTCTACATTCTGGTTGCCGTCCTGGAAGGACGGTGGACTAGCGACAGACCAGTCGAGTGCAGCTTCATAAGCTTCGTCGAAGGTCCCCTCAAGTGGGAGTGGCCTCCAAAAGGGGACCCTTCCTGCGCCCCAGGGTCCGTCTCGCTCCGAAGTGCCTATTGGGTGTGTATCGAATCACACTTTACTTCTAGACACTCTTCCGTGATCAACTCCATTAGCTCTGTCCGCTCTTTATAGCTATACCCCAGTAGTTCAATGACGAAATAAATGGTTCTTGCTGCACCCCACCCAGCGTCGCGGGTTCAGCAGCAGTGTGGGGGAACTTTGCAGCTGCTCCGCTCCCCGGTTGAGAAGGTGCGCCTCGTGCATACATGAGTTTGAAAGCCGTATAACGTGGTTTCCCCGGTGTCCGGCATATAAATATATAGAAACCTCAACGGTACGGCCACAAAGTTTAGCAACGAGTGCCAGAGTTCAACAAAAGGTCAGTGTCAGGTACCACCGTCAAGGCAGCCCGAGTTTGAATGAAAAATATGCCACGGAAAATGAGCGGTATAAAAACCAATGTCCAAGTTTATTGTTTGTCGCTTGCTGTACTTGTTCGAGGGTGAAAAAGATAACGAGCATAGTGTGATAATCATCACGAATTGAGTTGATAGTCCGTTCCGAAATTGCCCCTCTCAGAGCTACGCGAACGGAAGTAGCAAGAAGACCAAAGCCAACAAATAGCACGTTCATTGTAATGCGGGGTGGGTCCGTGTAAATATATTCAATTAGAGAATATTATTGGCAGGCTCAAAGATGACCAATCTTAGGGAGCTTTTGTCATGATTGTCCTCGGCGATCCTTTTTTTGAGTCTCGAACGTGTGCGTAGCTACGAACCTGTACTGGGCCGTATCACGTGTGACAGCTGCTCAATCGCCACACAGTCCTTACAATACCATTATGTGACAAAGGCTAAGGAGGATTTCCACACATATACGTTACACCGCTCACCAAATCCCCCCATGAAGCGGTCAACATCCAATAAGTAGATAGGGGTACTGGTTCGCCCTAACTGCCTAGACCCCAATATCAGCGCATAAGTAGGTCACCATAAGCTTAATCTATCGTTGGCCAGTCGCGGACAAGCTTGCAGGTTTTCTTTAGGTTGTGCTTCATACCTCGATGTCTAAGAGTCCTATTTGAATATGATACGACATTATCGGTATACGAAAGAAGGGCTTTCATGTGACTGAGATGCGTTGACAGATAACGTAAAGTAGAGGGAAAAGGGCTTCCAAATGAAAGTAAAGTACACGGCAAAATGAGGACAGAGGATTCCCTATGAAGGATCGAGATGGCTGCAGGGCACCTGAATAACAGGAGGCGCAACGAATAGTATAATCAACGTCAAAGTGTGTCTGGCTCAGAAATTATATAATCTTGAACACAGGTTGGATGATAATACAGATTGGCTGTCCCATAAACAGAGATATTTCTGTAAACGGTCAACAAGTGCTTGGTCAAATTTTCCGCTACTTCGCAAACGATGTCGTGTCGGGTGCTAAATTGGGGTGTTTACAAATAAAACTAGTGTAATTCATGAACACCGTTCCAAATTAGACACAAAAGTATTTCAAAAACTGTGTGATTTGTAGGAACCTACGGGGGAATGCATGAGGGATAAATAAATAAACTCAGCTTCATTTGGAATCAGCAGACTTGGTTTTGGCTTGGCCTGTCTCATCGACGTCTCCCTCGCCAGTACCATCAGCCCGTTTGCTCGCACGGGTTTCAACCTTCGGATGCTGCTGTGTAACAGCTTGTTTCTTTTGGTGTTATTGTCTATACTAGTTAGCTCACGTTTCTCGAACGGGGAGGTCTTTAGCTGCATTAGGCTTAGGACATCGGGTGCCGCTTGGTCCTGCTTGCCCGGTTGGATCGTTCCTACATTTGTCGTGTTCTGTGGTTGTGTGCCCTTCAAAATCGGTAACAATAATTTAAATCTTAGCTACCACGCCACGGTTCCTAAAGTTTTATCCAGTCAGAGAAGTGGCATAGTTTTCTATTAGGCTTACGCTCCCCGTGGAGTTCGTAGCCAGTACCAGTCGGTACATTTGGATATCGCCATCCTCGAGCTTGGCTTTAGTAGTGCTGACCACATCTCTTTAGATGTAGTTAAGAGGTCCGGTCCCGTTGTCCACCTCTGCATCCTTTCTAGTGCTCTTAGGCCCCGCGAGCAGGAGTCGGCCGGGTTCCTGGTGGATTGTACATAGTGCCACTGACCGGTCTTAGTCGACTTTTGAGTCACAGTGAGTCTTTTGGCCACGAAGATGTTAACTCGAGTGTAAGTGTTAATAATGTAAAGCAGTACCTTGGCTGAGTCCTTTCGAAAGTTGGGTTACCAGCTTATCTAATCAGAGCACATCCTAATCAGCGTTGCGGCCTTCGCGGCCAGTATTGCCGAAGTCATTTCTAGCCCCGGAATGGACACCGTCTTCATTGGAGCTACTCTCGCGCTTGCGAATACTATCTGATTGTGCGGCCCACCATTTTTGTCTACCCAGCTGCCATTATCCCCAACTCCGTAGCCTACTTCTGAAGCACCCGAAAACGAGTGAAGGTGCGTACTACCGATACACTTGATTCCCGTCAAGCATCTTGATGTCTTGATCTCGCCAAGTTGCTCCAGGCTGTGCAAACAGTCACGCCATCGCTTGTTGTCGTCGCCTTGGAGAGGTTCATCCCAATCCGTCCCTCGTTGACACAGCGATTGCAGCAAGCACTTTCCCGGTAGCAACTATTGTGAAACAAACTTAAATAAACATAGAGGCTTGAGACAGACGATAGGAATACTCTCCATGTGGCTGGTCGTTGGGGTAGGTCCGGGATGACTGGGAATTCGTCGCCTCTGGGCTTCTATCAAACTCCTAGCGTGGGCTTCATTTGTAAGCAGGATCCCAGAAACTCTCCTGCTTGATCAGTGTTTTCGGACTTAGGAATAACACTGAGAATCTCAGGGTTGCTTGAGGTCTTTTTTGATGCTGAAACCTCCTGTCTTAAGAGTGGCGGTCTGTTCGATCATATATACAATATTCGTTTGATTGACTGTCCTTTTGGACTCCACGTTTCACGCGCAAACCTCAGGTCATCCGACCAACCTGCACTCGGAAGCACCAGACTCGAGTTTCGCTCTTGTTAGAGCTCATCAGTGGTGCATATCCTCCGCCACACCCAGGGTTTGGACCCGGGCCCTCCCATCTCGAAGGCGTGTGTGTTACCACTGCGCCAACCCGCTCCCGTTCGAGCTGATCCGAATCACCAAGTTAAGCTTGTATAGATGTCGTTCTCTATGACAGCCAGAAATGCCCGACAGCTTTCAAATGGAGACACGGTTCCGGACCTAGTTAACTCCAAGCGAATGCCTCCCACCAATCAGGTCTTCTCCACAGGATGAGGGCAACGGACCCACATTTTTAAACCTGCTTCGCGTTTTTGGTACATATGTCACGCAATTACTTGCGAGTAGTGTGGGATTGTTTAATTTTCGTTTGATTGACTGTCCTTTTGGACTCCACGTTTCACGCGCAAACCTCAGGTCATCCGACCAACCTGCACTCGGAAGCACCAGACTCGAGTTTCGCTCTTGTTAGAGCTCATCAGTGGTGCATATCCTCCGCCACACCCAGGGTTTGAACCCGGGCCCTCCCATCTCGAAGGCGTGTGTGTTACCACTGCGCCAACCCGCTCCCGTTCGAGCTGATCCGAATCACCAAGTTAAGCAAGTAATTGCGTGACATATATATACAATAACAGTATTTGGGTCGCCATTTGAACATAGAAAATCATCCACGTAGAATCGGTTCACTGCTCTTCCTAACAGATTGCAGGTGCTGCCGAAATGCTTGAAAGTTTCCTGGAGGGCAAGGTTTAGCACATGAAGGGGGTGTATCGCTCCAAGGGGATGAACCGTCAGCCCGTTCTCGTCCGGAGTAGGACTTGCGCCCCTTTCAGGCAACCAGAAAAGACGGAAAGCGACCCCGTCTTTGGTGGGCATTTTAACTTGTAGAAACATTTCCGTATGTTTGCAAAAACGGCTATTTTTCCTGGCCGAAAACGACATAAAACCTTGACTAGTGGTGTCGTCTAGTCTGAGCCCTGTAGTAGACGGTCGCTGAGTGACACATCCTGACATTTTGCGGCACAGTCGAGGACCACCCTTACCTTCCCCGGTTTCTCTTGGTTTACGACCCGGTGATGTGGTAGGTACCACTTCCAACTTGCGCTAATTAATGCCGTGTCTCACCTTTCTATATAACCCAAGTCTGTCATGTGGCGTGGCTCGCATATATTCTGCCCCTAACTGTGGCTCTCAAATTAGCTTGCCTTTGAGGAAGAATATTCTTCTCAAAGCCTTTGCTCGGCTGTTTGACATTTGCTTCATGTTGGGTCTCCGAGCGACAGGAACCTCGAATAGATCTAAAAAATACTTACCTTTCTCGGCTACCACGGCCAGAGCCGACGTATTTTCTTGCGATGCGGCATCTCTATCAATAGCCACGTTGGCAAATTCGGCGTTGCATAGCGGTCGAAATGCATACATAATCTTCGCCTTTTCCACCGAAATGCAGATGATTTTGGTCCGTTTGCCGTGTCTTTCGTTTTTAATATCAAATACAGTTCAACCGAATATACTGAGTACGGCACACGGTGCTTCGCGGCTTTCTATTCTTTGATCTAAAACCCACTCTACCTCTGGTACATCACAATCGATCAGCAGATCTATTTCTTTATTCCCACAACCCCCAAGTTTGACCCCGTCGGGACGCGGCCACTGAGCCAAAATCGATTGTACTGACTGAGGTGAATGCTTTAAGGTTCTCTGCTCTATTGGTGTTGACGAAAGAAACGGGTTGTAGGTGCAGTTTGGTCGATTAGGTGATCTAGGTGCCACTCACTGTGCTCACCGCCAATGAGGATTGATCCCTTTTGATCCCGATTCTCTCTGCAAATTCCCCCCTCACCAGAGTGGTATCCGAGCTACTATCTACGAAGGCCAACTCTCATACCACCCCATCTGGAGCTTCTACGCCGATTGCTAACACTCTCGGGCGAATAGGCTTGTTATTAGAGTGAGACACTGAGCAGACCACACTTGGCTTCGGAATTACTTCGGCATTTAACTTCTTGAATTTGTGCAGTGTGTAATGGTGTTTCCCGTGGCATCCGTCCTGACTACAACTTGTTTTCACTCGGCACACCGCTGCTCTATTTGAATCGTTGAGACAAGCAGAGAACGCGCCCGTCTCTTAGCCATTTCCCATCGGTCGTCGACCTCCAGGTTACGGAAGCGGGTACATTCCACTGCGCGATGAAGCCCCCTACAAAATATACACACCGACGACGACGATTTATGGCAATGCTGCAGTCTTGTCTTTTTTCATTAAACTGACTAGAGAGCCTGATTCGCCCTTGGGAAGCCTTGCTTTTGCTAGTGCTCCATCAATCAAGTTCCGAGAGAACTCACATGGCTGCCCTATTAGATTTTTAAAGATTTCACGTGCTCGAGCGTAACCCTGTCCAGGATCCAGCATCGGGCGTCCGTCGGTCGCCTCCCTGAGTCTTCCACGACAATATTGTGGCAGATACAAGAACCTCTGCTCTAGGTCGATACTCGCCTTCCCATTAAGTCCTCGTATTGTTTATTGAATTCGCAGTACTGTTCTGCTCTTCCATCTAGTAGGGCCAACTCCACTTTTGGTATGTCAGGTGCGTGTGCTTTGCTGGCACAAGTCCATCACAATCGTTCCGAGAAATTGCTAGGTTAAATGGCCAAAAGCTCCTTGGTGTCCAAGGCCATCTCTTGATCCCATCTCTCTGGTTTGCCATTTCTACTATTTTCAGTTTATGAATATCATCGCGTTTAATTGGCACATCTTTGGCTGGCATACATGAACATGCATTGACAGGACTGGTAAAAATAACGATATCAAAATAATCCGTATCGCCCAAAAATACCCCAAGAACCTGTCGGGTTACTTCTTGACCGACTTCGGTTTGCTTTTGTCCCCTTCGTGGAACATTTGATTGCATTCCTCGTAAAGATTCCAAATTGAGTACCGTAACGTTCATTTCGATCGTGGGTAACGCGTAGCCCAAATACCGAATCCCAAAGTCAGAACAAAATTGATTCGCTGATTCCACGATAGTGAACAGATTAATTATACTCATATAAATAAGTAAAAACCCCAACCGTGCGGCCGAAACGTTTAGCAACGAAGACCGGAGTTCAACAAAAGGTCAGCTTCAGGTACCACCGTCATGGCAGCCCAAGATGGAATCAAAAACATGCAACGGCACATGGGCAAAACAGAAACAAATGTTCAAGTGTAATGGTTGATGCATGCCGTATTTGTTAAGGGGTCAATAATATAAAGAGTACAGTCTCAACAATAGAACTGTGTGACAAGGGCTAGGGAGGATTTCCACACGTGCAAGTTACACAGACAAGGAGAAGTTGGTTCCTGCGGCAAGTCCATCATGGACGCCAGAACTACCCGATCTCTCAGCTGGAACATGAAGCAATGAAATCTTTTCAGTGGACAAAATTCCGATACGCAGTCTAAAGGCGACCTCATTTATCCTCATCTCCTAAGGTTCCCAATATTTATTCGGAAATACACTGACACTCGTTGAGGCAATAGGCTTATCAGTGTAACAGCATTATATTGCCCTATCTTATTCTGAGATATTTCTCCCTGATACCTACATCAAGCATTTCTCTACCCTTCTAGATGTCCTGCATGAATTTAATTCTTCACCGACCCTGGTTTTTCTAGATGAACTCTCTATTTTCTGCTTCAGAAGGGTCATTGATTCTGGAATAAACTAACCATTTTATGGATTGCAGCTTCAGTTGACGCTTGCCAATGCTCCATCGTATACCTATATACAATTATTCCGGCCTTTCTGCTTCATAACTTCGTTCATTGGACCCCGGTAAGCCTGTGGCATCCGCGGCTTGCTTCACCTATACATAATCCATCTTTGGCTTTTCGTATTAACTCTGTTTTCAATATTCCAATGGGCTACCACTAACTAACTTGAAATAAAAACCGGCTTATACTCGCCGCCAAAATCACTATGATTTTAATCTATTCAAACTCTTGCTGGCTTTGATGTTTTTCTGCTGACGTTTTCCACCCCCAACTCCTGACGTTTACCTTTATTCCGTCATACTTGGGTGATGTTGTTTACGACGAACATTCACTTGCGTGTGCGTCCCTAGCATGGTCGAGAAATTCCCATGGAACTGATGTTTTCTTTGGCAAAATGCTAACTGGGCACACAGACCGGTACCCGGCCGAAAATCGATGTCACGGAGGCGCTGTATTCCCTGGGGTCGAAGGAGATATCAACCCGTCATCAAAAAGGCAGACCTTGGAATATGAGTCGCCTGATGGAATTTATGAACTCCTTTCCGTGTTGCGCTCGCGCTTCAGACCTCATGTTCAGTGATACTAGTCACATCAAAAATTACGGCTACTCTGTGTCCGTCGAGGAATGAGAATGTCTGGGATCACTGTTGAGCCGTATCAACAGTAGGGATTCAAGCAGCAGTGTATTGGCCGCCGTGCACATTACAAAGATCCATTGAAGATCATCCTTCGAAGGCGCCATGGCTTCGTTTTTGCGTGATACTGCCTTCTCACATACACTCGGTGCGCGTTCCGCACCGTTTATACTTCTATGAACCAGCGTTTATTCATTCGCGTCCAACGCGCCACCCTGTTGTGCCCCATCTTGGACCTGCATGAAGCACGTGCTCGTCGTGCAAGCCGTGAACTTCGTTCTGGTCTTTTGGGCCTGTGTGATAGCACATTTAAGGTTTGTGTATGTTTTATGTTACTGCTCTTTCAATGCTTGAGCATCGTGGGATTTACGGATCAATCGTGTTCTAGTTTTGAGGCTCGTTCGAAATGGGCTACGCATTGCTCAAAACTCCTTGTTATACGCAAATCGGTCAGTATGGAATGGGGAAACGCGCAGCATGCCCAGAAGGGTAAAAGAGAAGCGGAAACACGGGCAGGAAGTAATGGGGCAATTCACTGTGAAGGGTCTGGGTACATTTGATTTTACAGGCAATGCTAGTTCAACTTGTTTTGTCGGTTTCAGTTCATGCAATACTGAGGGTATTATTGTTTGCAAGAGTTTTGATCCGTTCAGTTTGAACGCCAGTTTTTGTCTTAAACGTCTCAAGCAATTACAGAATGCCGGCGAATTTTCAATTTTTATTCTTTTGAACGTCCTCTCCAGGCTTACTCAACGACAGGATAGACTTCTTGGAACCCTTTCGCAAATAATCGCTGAAAATAATCCGCCACATGATTTTCTACTTGTTTTCATCATATAGAATGCAGCACTGCATAAAGGAAACCATGATGTTACTTGATGCTGCTTTGTTATTTAAAAATGTACCATTACTGGGAACTGTGGGCTCTCTGTGTAAATGCACTCGAGCATTCAGCACACAAATATGCTTTCCGGTGGAACGATTGAGGGGACTACGACTACTTTGCGCTCTCAATGTTCAATTGCTGTTTAATGACTGCTACCGACAGTGAGTCGGCATCTCCATGGGTTCCCTCTAGGTCCCCTTCCAGCGGGCGTAGTAACTGCGAAATGAGAAAGCGGGAAACTTGAGAATACAACAGAAACTTTAGAATATTTCATTCGATATGTGGATATTTTCTCTTCATTGAACAAAGTTCTTAATGTTTTAGCTATCACAGAAGACCCCAGGTATGCTAATAGCTCTCTTGATTTCAAGATTGAAAAACAATCCGAAAACAAACCAGCTTCCCTCGATGCGTTGATCACCAGACGGGAAAATAGATTCACCAAACGACTAGTCTACAGAGGGAAATCGTGACACGGCCAGTGCACAAACTTTTATAGCTTTTTTCCATTGTGCTATAAGTGGAACCTAGTCCGATGTCTAGCCTTTAGGGCCAGCAGCGTATGCTCGCGGGATACTGTGGGAGAGGCGGGGAAACTCACAAAACAAGAGCTGCAGGAGAACGGGTATCTGGAGGGGTTTATCTTGAAGAATGTTGAACCAACTACACAACGGAATATTTTGCTTGCATCTCAAAGAATGAGCTTCTCTTGAAAGCCCCATTCAAAGGTGATGAGCATACAGGAAGACCAACAAAACCCTTTGGGATAAGGGCGAACTCACCATTTCCAGCTGCAAAACTGGAATGTGCATTTTCCACTTCGCCGATGATCTGAATGCAAGTGAAAGACCGGTCACCTGAGCTGAACTCATCCACGATTATCCATTCATTCAAAACCGCGCGTGAAGTACCTTACATAGTTCGCACGGCCAGACACATGTCCCAAAGCATCAGGCAGCACCACCCAAAGTGTTTGAGTTAAAGGAAGACGGGCGTAATCAACGGTTCTATTATCAGTCACCCAAGCAACGTAGTCATAAGATCGACCCGATCGACTCACTCAGTGATTTGTATCGTGTTCTTCCTCAGCCGGTCAAGAGCAGTCCAACTGAGGACCCTGGCCACGACTGAATCCATCGCCATACGCCTACTAAACCCAGATCCGTGCGCGCGAAAGCGACTGGTTCGGGCGCTTCAGCGGCCTTGTTCGAAGAATGAGCGTTCAAAATGAAAAGTGACCCTACAAAACCCTATAACATTGGTCGATTCAGCACCATTGCATCACCCCCATCTCACCACACACTTGTTGTAAAAAAGGACCTTCAGCGGCCAATCAAAGGCACGACTGCCACCCATATGAAGCGTGAGAGCAAGATTAGGATTCTTCAAAAACCATTGTTTGCTCTCCAACGTTGCCTTTTTGACAAGATAATGCGCGACTACCTGACCAGGAGGCTAAGGCATTGAGTCATTCACACAGGTGGCAACTTCTTTCTGTGTTGCACTAATCTAGAAACTTCCAAATCCTTATTCTGGATAAAAACTCATCTATCACCTCCCCACCTTGCATAGCCGAACCCTCAATGCGTTCTTTGCCTCAGCCACGGCTCCAGCCACTGTCACTGCCCCTCCCTACCTTTACCGTTAATCACTCTGTCATTTCTATCATACCCTCGGATACCAAGAGTATCACTTAGCTAGTATCCAACAGCGAACCCTCCCCAATCTACAGAGCTTGGCTATTATTTGCAATTGAGTAGTAGGAGATTAGATTTGCATAATGTGATTCATCATGCGGCCTCAACGCCCAACTGAACATTGAAAACCATTAGGGAACTGTACAGCTGTTTTGCCCCTGTTGGGAAACACCAAAAGTGCACATCCACTCCACTACTCAATTGCAAGTAGTAACCAGGCTGTGTGGGTTGTTCGTAAGGGAATGCCTCCGTTGTACTTAGGCCCCTACAGAGAAGTCATCAATCATAGGAGTCGATCGCTGTGTGGGAAGCAGGTTGTTACCGTTCGAAGCCAGTAACGGAATAGTGCCACATCATGTAGTGTAGATGTTCAACAAACAGTTGAGAGCCAGCCCGGATAGCCTTGCGGTTAAGTCGTTCGATTCACAACTGCTCACCCCGGGTTCGAGTCCTCGTGGGGGCTCGGTGGATGTGCACTGCTGATGATTCCCAACAAGGATGAAACAGCTGTACAGTGCTTCTATAGTTTCCAGTGGTGAGTTGAGCGTCTGAACTGCATGATGAATCACATTACGCGTACCGCTCTCACTATCTCAGGGACTTAGGACTGGTAAATTCAGTCTCCCTTCTGGTACTTGTGGTGGCCCACTAAATGAACTCAACGCCCAGTTATGACGTCAATCATTATGCCCCCACTCCGTCCCCCAACCAAGTTTCTTCCATAATTTCATGCGGAATTTATTTTTCTCTTCTAATGATTGACTAATCTAGGTCAAATCCTAACCTTCCAGCTGATTGCTTTAGCTCTTACTTTTCCGTTTCCTTTTTCAGTCTTTCTTTCAATGGCTTCGATTTGTCTTAGGGACCTGCTGCACCAATATGCCCTTGCTTCATTTTCGTTCCTCTTTCCGTCAACCGTTGATCCTCATATGGAGCATACTCAGGCCGCCTTTCTCTATTTCATTTTCTCTTCCAGTGACCCCGAATGGCGGTCAGTTACCTCGGGCACTATACTGATTGTCACCCTGGCTGGTGCACCTGGATAATGTGGTATGGTCCTCTGTTGTTCTCTATTTCCGTTTGCTCTGTTGTCTAATTTCTCACAATCTGACTAATTGATCCTGGATCATATATCATCACTGTGGCTATTCTTCCCTCTGCAAAGTCAATAGTAGTCACTTACTTCAGTCCCAAAGGTGCGAGGTGCGGTAAGGTCCACCGCTTTTGCCGGCGCACACCGGGTGTGCAGGCCGTCTGAGACGATGTGCGAGAGCAGATAGGCTCCTGGGCCACACCTCCTGTGTTCACTCCACGAAGTGCTTTTCAGGTTGGATATCCAGCGCACGGTCAGCCCCGCTCACTAGCACCGGCTGCTGATTGCACTTCCCAACTCTACTCGTTCTACCGCATCCAATCCTGTCGGCTGCAGGTCGCATGCCTCTGCTATTATCTTCAGCCAAGCTTCGCTCGTCTATCGTTCTTGTCAGCAATCTCTCCACTTCCCTTTCGTGTCGTTCCGCCTCCGTATGCACACCTACCCTTCCGTTCCCGTTCCCATCAGTTCGCACCATGACAGCCTTCACTGAACTATGTCACCGCCGTTCTATTGATTTTACTCTGCCCGAGCCCGCAGTGTTGCCTTCTTCACCCATGACACTCGTCAGCTCCTAGCCTCTATTCATTTGATGCCTCCATATACTCATGAAGCTCACTGATCGCATAACTTACTAGCTACCGCTAGATCATATGTTTTTCTCTCTATCTAACGCCTCCCACCATCAGGGATCAGGCGCATCCGTACCCATGACCAATCACCAAATAAGAACTCGTCTTTTCAACTGTTGCATATTTTACAGCAAAATTTATTCTTTTCATTGCCACCAAATTCCCCTGCTTGGCTCCGCTACTCTTCCGTGAATCTACCTCTTTTGCACTGCTCCGAGTGGCAGTTCAACCCCTTCGTGCAAACGCCTGCAGGCACGCAGCTCTCAAGTTCCGTTCTCCCGACTCCGACGAGCAAATACTTCTTGCGCCTTTTGTTCCACCACAGGTTTACCTGTCTGGTTGCGTCCTTTCTTCTTTTCTTCCTCTCGGTCTTCATTCTGTTTTATCGGCAGTGAAACGATCAGATGGGTCATCTCCCACCTGGTTTTCTTCGGTCAATACTCTCATCCGTTTCGTATATTGCTCGCACCAGAAATCTTCAGTGTGCCTTTCAGGATGCCTTGCTTTTTCGAGTTCCACCCGATGTAAAGTCGTCGTTACGTCACCATTCTCACGTACAGTTGTATACCATATGATCTACTACTTGGTGATACTTCTGATCCTCCAACTCCCTATTCCTCTGCCACTTTATTCGCTGTTACCGTTGCTGCATCTTTGCACCACCGGCCGCCCAACCTTCAAGCTACCGTCCTCTACTGGTATTTGACACTTCTCCAAACACTCTGTACATCCATTCATTCTGCCTTCTCCAGTCATATTCACAGCCATCTTTGTGCTGTGCAGAGTACTTTCATTTACTAACTGTTCACCCTTTTTCGACAGCCACTACATGTCAAACCTGTATTATTCATATTGTTAGATTTACTCTTACCCGTTTTCTTCCATCCTCTACTTGATGTTCCCCCTTTCATTAAACCCTTATCGCAGCCACCACTTATGTACCCCCAAATTCGTTCTTCTTCCCCTGCCGATACCTCATGTTCACCAGTCATAAGCGAATTCAAAGGGATTTATCCAGGGTAATTCGGTATCACTTGAACCAACCTTACCCGTCTCTTCCAAGCTCAGCTACCTCCAAATTCTATCACTTCACTGTTCTTTGCTCCCGCTCTTCTTATCTTCAATCTTCAGCATATACACAAATATATACAAGCAAGTGTTATTATATACCGATATATTCCCCATGCATCCTTCCGCTATTTGCCGGCCAGTTCTCTGGCCACCGTGCAGCCGCCCCCCATGATATGCGCCCACTTAGTCAATAGCGTATCTCCATAATCCCAAACCTTAGTTGCCACCTGATCGACTCTTTTCATCTTGCATTGTTCGCCCCTTTTTTCCAAAATGACACCGTCCTTTTATTGCAGTGCGCCATATTTCATAGCTACCTAATCCCTTACCATTTAACATCAATTTTTGGTTCAGCTTTTCTGCCCTTTTTCTGGCTCTTTTCACCTTTTCTAGTTACCGTACTTTCTCAGGCAGATTTCCACTTCTCATTTTGTAAAGCTGCTAGGTTCCAATTCCCTTCACTTAGCTCCGCCAGCTTCCCCATCCGACCTTTAATTTCAAATCCACCTGGCACATGTATGAATCCGTCCTTGCGTTTGCTTGAAAGCCCACATTTTTCCTTCGTGTGCATGCATTTATCTCCCTCTCATCTCCCTTCTCAGTCTGTATATCCTTTGATTGTCACGCATATTTATTATTTTCTCTCCAATTTTGCTTGCCCGTTTTGTCGCTTGTAAAAATCTGGTTTTGCGTAAGGCTTGCTTTGAGCGTCTCCGAAATAAACTATTAGTATCACCATACTCATGTTTTGGTTTTGGGATTCGCCCATATTTGGCTACTTACTGCTCAAATTTTCTCGTACATATAAAGTCGTCCTACACTTCACATCAGCCAGGTCTTCTCACTCCGAACTGTTTGCCTGTGGTATCCGTACGATCTCTCTGAGCGTCAGCCATCATGCGCAAAGGGAAACAGATTCTTGCCACCCCCAAACCTGGAATTGTTGAAATTCGCCAAGTCAGACCCACCGAGAAAAGGAAAGTTTACAACAAATAATGTGGTATCTATGGCACAATAAAAAATCAGAACTTTGCTAGTTGTGCTTGACTGTGAGCGATCCCATGAGAATGGAGCCGAATCAGTGTTGCTGGAAGGCCAAACGCCAAAGGTCCAAACGGTTCGTAAAGAGACAGGAGGTGGATGTAGTCAAACGAAGCTTGAAGAGGAAGAAACAACTCCTTCCGATGAACTAGCTAAGTTTATTGAATAACTTCCCGTGTGCAATCCGTTATGACGAGTCAGCGGCCATGACAGTAATTTTTACGGTTAATCCTGTGGCAAGTGTTCTTACTTACATTACAATTCTGAGCGACACGTGTCACAGATGATTCATACCAACAAAGCATTTCAATTCAGGTCCCTTTTACGGAAACTTCGAGAAGAATCAGTTTCGGCGGATCTTTTCATCGTTATCGGGATAACAACAGAAAAGAATAATAAAGTGTGCACAAATGACCTCAATGCAAGAGCCGTTATTCGAAATTTGTGACAGTTACCTTTGAAAAGTAGATTTTATGCATATTCAACGTAAAATTTCCGATTTGTGAGAGAATGTTCTGAGTTTACTCTTACTGGAGTAGTCACGGAAACTATGTTGCTCATAAAAGGCCTTAATCAAATCATTAAACGGACCCCCAACCTGGTGGTAACCTTAAATAATTTACGTAATTCTGTTGACCAGCTTCTCATAACAGTAACAACTTTGGTACATTTATCGACCATGGTTGAGACGCACAAACAAGCTTATAATCGTCGTACGCAGTTCCACTCAAGTATGACGGACCAAACACGAACTCCAGAAGTAGGAGTGGAAAACATCAGAAAAAGAACAACAAAGGCGGCAGGAGTGTGAATGAATCAAAATGATGGTGATTTTGGTGGTGCACACAAGCCGGTTTTATTTCAAGTTAGTCACATTTCAGCCAAAATGGGGAAACTGATCATTGACATTTTGGAACAGGCACGAAAATAAATACTGCGGAAATGAAACTGGTTCAGATACCGAGGTAAATTATAGTTCCTTTGTTAATTTCATTTTGTCAGCCGGAACATAAGCTGTGCAAGGCACACTACAGCTATGATAGGCATTTATGCGCGAGGGGATAAGTCCAAACTGAGAAGTTATAAAGGGATGCAAACGGCTTGCAGATACGTCTTTGTAAAGAGAATGGATGGGGTCTGCGAGAGTCTTCTCGACTAACTTTTCGCAGGCCATATTGTGGAAATAACAAACATCAGAGTTAGGAGAGCCAATGGAAATCAGAGAGACAAACCTGATAATGGCCAGACCGCGGTGAATTGAGATGAACTTTTCCCTAATCATACCAGGAGGGATGAAAGGAGAGCAGTGGCGTAAGACAAGAGGAATACACTGATGGACGAATGAATGACAGTTTATGCGGCACCAAACTGCCCTAGCCTATGAATGAGAATAAAACGATCCATTTATATTTTACCACCATAGAGAATATGAAAGGGTCACTGCCAATTTGGGCCCACTGTGGCAGCTAAGTATTTCACCGCGTCAGCTCTGGAAACGGGGATGCTGTTTTGTTTGATTGCTCATTGGGCTGTGGGGAACGGGCAAGGGGGAAAGTACACAGAAATATTTGGAACTGTTGGAGTGTAGTCTAGAATTAGATAAAAAATTCTGAGTACAATATAAGCTCTCGGATAAAAGGTGAAAGACTCGTTGGTTAGAATTAGATCGACAAAGCGGGACATCACCGGCGTACTTAGAAAGTTGTGCAGGCTGCGCAGCGGTCAAGTTGTCAATGTATGTGATGAAGAGAAAAAGGAAGGAACGGCACACTGGAGAACACCTAAGCTACTGATCAAAGGACTCGACGATCTTGCACCAACTCTAGTACGTCGAGTTCTTTTGAAGAAATGTTCTCCCAGTCAACAGAATGAAGACCTCGGACAGCCAAGGGACTCCAGCTTTCGGAGGAAGAGAAGACGGGGAGGCGATTCGGGCGAGAAAGAATAGTCGGTGGGAGTACATCGAACTGATTTCGCGGAAAGAATAAAGTTTTTTTAAATGAAGTAGCAAACTGAAGCTAACTCATCCAAGGTTCTTCTGTCGGGTTTGTAAACTAATCACTGTGGATCTTTTGGAACTGCAAGAGGAAAGCACGATCAACCTGGGGCAGCGCGTGTGGTCAACTTGGGAGCAGAACAAATGATGGAGATAGGACCACAGGGTTTGGCAAAATGTTAGACTTGGGGTGTTAGGGAAGGGGCCCTACTGCCGCAGGTTTCCAGGAGGCAGGAATTGTACCATCATCGACAAATATGTTTAGGAATGAAATCATGATTAATGATAGCTGACAAGCTCCATATTTCAGAACTGTGGAGGATAATACTTCTGGACTCACACTGGAGGCTGATTTTGGGTTTCGAAGAAACTTGGGAACTTCTGAGGAAAACTGCTGTTCACCTGAGGAGGCACAAGAAAAATGGGACAGTATGGTAGCGGATTAATGATGAATAACCGCAGCTTTCATACTGTCGGCATCTATATCGCAGTTTTTTTATCGGCCAGCCACCAACAAAGAAGCTGTATTACCAGACAGAAAAGTTTGCTATTGGTGTTTGCGAAAGAACCAGTGGGCAAATGTCTTGTTCAGCCGTCAAATCGTTTATTTAAACAGGATGAAATGTTGTTCCGCCGAAGTTTTGTCGTGTAGTTTATAGGCACATTTTTTCCATCTAAGAGACTTCAGCAATGGAGAAACTATTCTGCCGCTGGCAAAAGTACAGTCCCCGTAGGACAACACGAATCAAATACTCCATCATTTTCTTGGTAAGTAGGTCTGGGCGGTAAGTAGAGCGATCAAAAGAAAACCACGAAGTTAAAATAGAAAGACATATCTGAAGAAGAGTAATGCCCGCCAGTAACAAGATGATGCAAGAGAGAAAGATGAAAACGTTTGCTTGGGCATGGGCCTGATTACGCTGATAAAATGAAAAAAACATATCAATTTGTATATTATGACTCATCTCGCAGCCCCAAAGCTAAACTCACTGACGGAAAACATGGAAGACGTGTACAGCTGTTTCATCCTGGTTATGGTTCGTCAGCAGTGATTATCTACAAGGCCCTCACGGTGACTGGAACCCGGGGGGGGGGGATTATGAACTGAACACTTAATCCACAAGGCTATCCGGGCTAACTACCAAAAGTTTGTTCAACATCCACTCAACATGATATTGCACCCTTCTGTCACTGTCTTTGAAGGGTCACAATGGAATTCCTGCTCAGTGATCGCCTCCTGTGGCCGGGTAGTTTCTCCCTGGGATCCTGAGTAAAACGAAGTCTTTCCTTTATGATGAACTTGCAGAGCCTGGTTACTATGTGCCTTTTGGAAGTAGGAGATTAGATTTTTAAGACATTTTTCATCAAGCGGCTTCAACCCTCAATTCGCCTTTGAAAACCATGGGCTCACCGTATTACACGTCCAATTTCCTGCAAGTGAAGTGCATATATTACTTTGCTGGGAGGACTGGGGCATTTTGCTTCTGTATTTGGGTACTATATTCGAAAGGTTAAACTGCGTCATGTTTGCCTGTCCTATGTGGTAGGGCACTTGGAGTAATAGGAAATCTTACGGAGTCTGAATCATTCTTTAGTGAAGAATGAGCCTCTGCGCAGTGGTTGGATTGGATTTGACATAGGACAGGTCTTGTTGAGAAGGTCACAGTAGACCCCAACGGAATGTGTGAAGCAGTATTCGCCCTGCGCTTAGCTGGACCCTGAAGACCAGACCGCTTTCAAGGCGGTTATCTGCAGGTTCGCTTTTAAACTGGTGGAAGAGGAGAAAAGCACTCCGCGGGGTATATTACAATCAAGCTATACTGTGATCGGGCAGTTCGTAGAGGGCGTGTGAGGAACAGGGTAGCAAGAAATTCAGAAATTACCAACCTTCAACCGAAAGCGTTGGGTGGAGCTGGCCACTAGCTCTGCACCCAACCTGAAAAAGCTTCAAGGAGTGGTAGCGGGTGGCGCAACCCGGCATTTTGGTTGCACCTTCATATCGATGCTGACATCTCACACCGAGGACGTAAGCCAATAAAAGCGGTGTACCTGACCGCGCCAAGCACAGTTAGGGTTGGAACGATGATACATCTTTCAATTCATCAGCCCGGGGCCTTGGTTCAGTTGGGAGCGGGCAGCGCTGGAATATTTACCGATTCTTCGAAATTAAGCAGCGTAATTAAGGAATCTAGAAAGGAAATAATAGAAGGACACAGTCCCGGCTTGTCCCGGTAGACGATAAGGGACCATCGGGAAAATAATAATCTTGGGAGGGATCCAGATAATTATTGGCACGAGGCAAAACGCACAAACGACTACGATATATTGTTTAGGAAAAGACTTTCCAAGTGAACTTGTGGTCACAAGAGAGTCATCTAGTTTGAGGTCGGTATGTGGCCGGCAAGAAAACTTCATAAAGAATGGAATAGGCCGGAGGATATTTGCCATACAAGAAAACGAGCTGTAGCTAGTGACTGATGAGTTCCTTCATTGGGGCGAATGTAATGAAATTATCGGCTAAAAGGCGCTTTCCGGCTTGTAGCTAGATGTAAAATCCGATATAGTGAGACCTGGTCTGGACGAAGGGCAATAGGGAGAGTTTGGGGATCGAGTCGGTGAGAGTTGTTGGCGGGGTTCTGGCCGTGGGACAGAGAACAAATGGAATGGTGAAAATGTAAAGATTAAAGGGTGCAATAATTAGTAATTGAGTGAGGATTTGCCCAGAAAAACCAGATTATTGAAAGAAATTGCCGTAGAAAATGGTGGAAAAGATGAGCCCACATAAGTGAAGAAAGTAAACGGACTACGATCATACTGGGACTATGGCAGGTAGGACAAGCGAAAAAAAGGCGCCAAGAATTTCGGAATGGAAGAACTACAAGATCCAGTAGCGAGATAGAGACCGGAGTTGGCGTAACCCTTCTGCGGAATAAAAAGTTTTGCCTGACAGCGTGGAACGGAATTGTCTGGAAGATAGTGTTACGGAATGGAGCAAACGGAGTCTCAACCGCAGGTTGAATTCAGTTAATAAACCGCTTCCAGTAATATAATTTCTTGCCCAATTTTGCCGAAAAAGCACTGAAAGCAGATGCAGTGAGACCTTCTGTGGACGAAAGGGAAGGTGGCAGAAGGATATCAATGAGCATGGACTCAATGATCATGCCGTTGCTAGGGGAAAGAGGATGGAGGGGATAATAAAAATTTAGAAGGTAGGATATGTAACTGGATGATAGCTTCCGCTAGACAGATCGCTGTCCGATGGATGCAAACCACATGTGAGCCTAGTAAAGACCAGGAAGCTGAAATTCGATACCAGATTTATCAGTTACCTAGTTTCATCTCAAAGGCTTTATTCCTTGAAATATACGGACTACACATCCAGGTCAAAGTGTTCATCTTTATGGCTGCGATACTTTCTTGTTTGGACGTCACAGAATATGACAATATCACTCCAATTTGTCATGGAAACTTGTCCCCTGTTGAAGCGGACTTCTTGATAAAGAAGTGTGATGTCTGTGTAAACTTGGAAGAAGAAGCAGAAATCAGCTGCACTGCTACGTATGGAATAATTATAAGAATTTACCACTTGCAACTTTCAGCTGCATGATCTGCTTTTTATGATACTGTAAAGGAAGAGAAGGTCGATTCTTATGCAGCTTAGCCATAGAAGATCGATTTTTGGCCGATTAAGTCTTTCCATGTAATAACGGGGTGGGGGATATCCCGAGAGCTCTTAACTGAAAGCACGTTGTACATTCCCGAAAGTTGCTCGATCTCTCTGTCGCACGCCAGAGCAGATCTGACAATGGACTTGAAAATGCTTAGTTCCGTCTCCGGTATCGTAACTGTTTGATGTAAGAGCCCGATAGTTCAGCCAGCTTCAACCGCTTAGATACATGCGTGTTTTAAAAAATCAAATCAGGTCGCTTTCTTGGGGGGTACTGTGTATAGACCTGCAGTCAGTTATAGTTGTTCCGGTGGGGAAATGACCATTTTGTGTCAGAATACTACCTTCTGGCGGAGAGCCTCATATTCCGTGCATTACTTCAGGAACCGAGAGAAAGCGGTTCCCTGGTAATTTCATCTGTAGTAGGAGCCAAAACCGTATGCTCAAAGTGTAGAATATCTTAATATTATCTGCGAATAGGAAGGGAACTCACTGTCAAACGAACTTGAATACATGCTTTAGGTACATTAGGAAAAGTAGTGGGCCTAGTACATTACCCTGTGTCACACCGTCAGTTATCGGTCTGGATTTATGAAGTTTTGCCTATATTACTATCCGATCTCTAGCTGATTGACTTGATGAAAACCAATGAGCATCGGTTCCATAATTCCATACGCTTTGAGGTCCTTCAGCAACCCGACGTGGGACACTCGGTCGAAGGCTTTGGTCATGTCCAGAAAGATCCCGGTCTCCGATTTGCCGTTGATGGCGGTTATCCTGGCTAGGTTGAGGAAGTATGCCATGCAAGTCACGCAAGGTCTATTTCTGGAAAACGGTGCTGATCACAAGTTTTCAGGTTACTTTTAGGGAATTGGAGGGCCGGCCTCCTCAAGTCACTCTGTCCATTATCCTGGATACGATCGGGGCTTGGTTCACTGGTCGATAGGCAGCTGGATCCGGAAGCTGTCCTGTTCTGCACATGGGAGTGACAATGGGGGTTTTCCACCGGAAGAGGAAAATATAGCTCCTAACTGATGATTGCAAATTGCTCGGTTGCTACGGTGGAACATCTTCCCGATCTGCGCTCCAAATGGCAGATAGTGAAGAGTTCGGACAGGGTATGTAAAGCCGTCCTGTGTTTGCTATTATGCGGCCACCTCATCGAAGTGGAACAGTACCCTTGGGGAGGTTGTCATGAACCCCGGATTTGACGAAGGGATTGATATGGCTTCGTTCTGCAGTGAAGAGGAGATGAAGCGGGTAATGGAAGCCTCCATTATCGATAGGGCATCATCCAAGCGAGTGCTGTCACAGCTAGATTACGAGATGGCTTGATTAGGTTGATTGTTCTTGGCTCTCATTGCCAGGCCAAAGTTTCGGCTCCGTTTGGGTGACTTATATCATCTAGCTCCCGTATTTTATTGAAGGAATCCAAAAGCAAATTTATTGTACGGAACAAGAGTAACATTTAAAGATACCACGAGAAGGTCCTCGTTTTAGCAAAACTTCGTGGGCTTTCGGCTAGCCTGCCGTCGAGGCGATCCAGGATGTTTGGTCGTTTGTTCAATATGGGTCCCAGGGTTGTAGTGATTTTGTCAAGAAGGCGAGCGGAATTACGGTTTAGGTGAACAAAATAAACCTGTGGGTCACTGGACAGATAAAGCCTGTCTCAAACTTGGGAAGGGTGAAAACGGGTTAGACGACACAAGCAATCCCTGCGATATTGCCTATTGGTTTTCAGATGATGTTCCCTGCCGACTTATCGGTATGTAAGAATGAGACTGCACCTTGACGTGGAGTGATGGCTTGCGCGCCTCCGTTACCCAAAGAGCTAAACAGGATGGCTTCTTTAAGCAGGAGACGCAATCATACCTGACAGGTCAATGGGTAGAGGTCAGACAAAGTCCAGTCTTCTGGTCCTCCAGGTTGGCGGTTGATTTGAGCTGGCAACCCAATCGGCAAAATCAGTGGAAGAATAATTGGTCCAGGCAAATGGGCTTCCACTAGGCCATCCCGCTGCCTTGCGGATAGGTTCTTGTTAGAACTAAAGACTTTGGATGAGGACCATAATCGTTCTCCTGCTTTGTGGCTGGACACCCCAGCAGTACCCGTCCAACATCTCCCATGAACTGCACGAATAGAAAGAATTCCACACTGCATCGGTCATCGCGCAGGATAATCAGAACCGCGCTGCCCATTGCATCGAGCGGGGTGGGTAGTGATAAGTGTGCTACTGCTCAGAGTTCCCTCTCTTTTATTCAACCTTTGTCTTCTGTCCCTAACCACCCCCCTTTGCCCCATCTATCCACCCATAATGCTCCCACTGATAACACGGTCAATACTCGCAACGATTCACTGTCAAATAGTATCGGGAATAATCCTCTGTCTGGTAACTCACATTTTCTCAAGCCTCGTCAGCCTCCTAATCTTGGCTCCTTCAACGTGAGTACACTCATGCAGGCCGGTCAGCAGGCGTGCCTAACACACAATAAATTCTCTGAAGATTGATGTCTGCTGATTAAGCGAAACTCGTATCCAGGATTCGAGCAGTGTTATTCAACTCACTGCTCCTGGTATCTCATCGAGGTGTATTCTGCGCACCTCAGGAGACGAAGCAGCTAGAGCTGTGGGTCAACGTGGTGCAGAAATAGTCTTGACTGTTAAGGCTGAAATTGCCCTTTTAGACTGAATTCCTGTTAACAGTCGTTTATGTGCTGTGAGACTCCATGGGTCAGTTGGCGTTCGAAAGGATAGTTGTGTTAAGCGAAATCTGTTTGTGATCTCGGCATATGCCCCAACGGGCTGCAGCTCAGACTTGCAGAAAGATGAGTTCTATGATGCCCTCGCCACTCTCCTTCGCATCAGTAAAGGCTCTGACGTGGTAGTGCCAGCTGGTGACTTTGATGCACAAGTTGGCAAGCTTAGTGTGTCAAGAGCCTGTTTAGGTGGGCGTTGTGCTTTACCCGCTGAGCGTACGGATAACGAGGACCGGCTTCTCCAGTTTTGTGCAGACAATCGATTGTTCTTGTTTAGCACAAATTTCCGACACAGCTCGCGTCGCACAGCGACATGGCGCTCTAACTCTACAGGTACTTCGAGTCAAACTGATCATATCGTCGTAAGCTACCAGTGGCCCTGTTCTGTTCGTAACTGTAGATCTTACTGGTGCACGTACGTAGAGTCGGACCATGCATTAGTTTTATTGCGATTATCTCTCCAGTTCTATGGTTATCGTCGTAAACCACAAAACTGATTAGCCGTGCAACGTTTGTGTGATCCAGAAGTACACACCCGTTACGAGCAGAAGTTAGCACATGAGCCAGGATCTACGACGAACAGTATGGTAGATGAACATTGGGCTCATATCAAACAGGCGATGCAAGAGGCAGCAGGTTTTGCCTGTGGTCCTAGGTCTGATGTCCATTGAGGACACTGGTTTTTGCAAGAGCCGATGAGTATAATGGAGCAAAAGTGTCAGCTTTCGAACTGTAAAGAGATGAATAAGATGCGGCGAAAGCTGCAAAGGCAAGTTACGAAAAGCCTTAAGAAGGATCGCGAAAATTGGTGGGTCAAGGTAACCGAACAAACGGAAATAGCAGCTGCTTCAGGTAACAGTTAGAGACTATTCAAACTCATTCGTGACACCGGTGGACGGCGCACCCAGGTCAGTGAAATGATTTGCGATAAAAATGGGGAACCCATCCGTAGCAAACAGCAAAGGTTTGACCGTTGGGCCGAATACTTCAAGGAACAGTTTAGCTGGCTGCAAGCTGGTGTAGTTACTCTTGTGTCAACAACTACGACCCCTTGGGGAGTATCACTTGAGCCCCCATCGGAAGTAGAAGTAGATTCAAACATTCGATCGCTGAGGCGAGGGAAAGCGGCAGGTCCCGACGAACTTCCCCCCCCCAAGTTCTTTTCAAACTGGGTGGAAATATTTTGATAAAATCACTTACCGTCTTGCTCCGTGACATTTGAAACGCGGAGCGTATTCCGTTAATATGGAGTGAGTCGTTGATTGTTCCCATCTTCAAGAAGGGAAAACGCAATTACTGTGGTAATCATCGTGGGATTAGATTAATTTCCATGGTCACATAAGTATCAGCTTCGATTCTCCTGCACCGTCTTACACCGGCTCGCGAGAGGAATGTCCGTGAACAGCAGGCTGCATTCCGCCCAGGTTGAGGATGCATCGACCAGATTTTTACTCTTCGCCGACTACCTGAAAAGCATCACGCGCACCGCCGACCGACAATGGTGCTTTTCTTAGACCTGAAAGGCGCCTTCGATTCAGTTGATCAAACATCGTTTTTCAGTGCTCTTCATCGAAAAGGTATGCCCCAGAAGTTCATGAACCTAATGAGATCATTGTATTCTCATACTTCTGGCCGCATCAGGGTTTACGGTGAACTATCCGGTCGGTTCGAAACGACCAGTGGTGTTCGACAGGGATGCCCTTTGTCTCCATTCCTTTTTAACTTCGTCGTGGACGAAATAATGGAGAGTGTGCTGCAAAATCTTCAGGATGTAAGCGTCGAACTAGGAAATAGTGAAAAGCTGTGACCCAGATTACGCAGACGACGTTGTCTGCTTGTTCGAATCCACGGAACATGTTCAGCGTGCACTAGATAATCTCGCAAGAGCTGTAGCTTTATTCGGCATGCGCTTTGCACCTTCAAAGCGTAAAATGATGTTACAAGACTGGACGTCAACGATTTCGAGATTAATCTTTGATGGGGAAGTGCTGGAAATTGTCGACCGCTTCACCTACCTCAGCAACAGCATGACGACGATTGGGCGCACAGTAGTAGAGGTGGGCACGCAGAAATCCAAGGCTCGAGCAGCGTACGCCGGACTGAAGCACTTGTGGCGCCGACCTGATATTGCACTGAAGTTGAAAGGTCGTATATACTGTGCCGCATTGCGTTCATTCTCGTTGTATGGTTGCAAAACTTGGAGTCTGCTTGCTAAAGATGTTCGTCGTCTTGAGGTTTTGACCACCATGTTTACGTAGTATCGCTAAGATTGGGTGGAGTAACCGAGTGAGCAACGATAAGGTGAGAAAGCGAATATTGGGTACTAATTCAGAGAACGTTCTGTCACAGCGTATCCGGCTTAGTAGACTTCGTTGGTTGGGACACGTGTTACGTATGGCAAACAAACGTCTACCGTATCGAGTCCTATTCTCCGTTTCTCTTAGGGAGTGGAAAATACCACGTAGAGTTCAACACATGGCGTGGCAGTGAGGAATGAGAAAATGTACAGCAAGCTTAGGAAGGGTAGGTGCCTCGCATCTTCGTGGTTACGGTCCAAAAGATCCATTTACCAGTTAGCTGGAGACACTGAAGGATATGGCAGCAAACCGCGAACAGTGGCGATCATGTTGTCAATTTTTATCGAATCAGAATGACTGATCGATGTGCTTTTGTGCAGTGAGACTGTGTATTCCGTGTGTTGGCTACTGGGGCATTCTTTCCTTTTCCCACCCATGTAGGTCCATTCGCTGTCCATCTTGTATATTCATACTTTCTAATTCCACATGCAACATGGTGAGAAAGGCAGTGGTCGGTGGGGCTTGCCCTACTATTTAACGCTTTACAATGATGATGATGTGGGTGCCGTGAAAACAGGATTCTACCTTTTGGCCGCTGTCAGTGAAGCGGCTTATGGCCTGAGTGCCTACGTTTTTGACATTATTGAAGTAGATCAGAACTGATATAACTTTATCTCGCGTTTGGATGGAATATGTTTTGCGCAGTTGGCAACACTGATACGCGAAAGAAGACCATAAAATTGTGGTGGAGAATTCAAGAACAGCCGGCCGATTTCCGACACAATTACCTGGTTTGCTTAGATGTTTGCGACTAAAGGAGGGTTAGAAATACAGCTGAGTGCAGCTTTCATGGCTTTCATTTCGCGCATATTCTGGTTCTGCGGGCGGTAAATGCATCCCGCAAATAGTTTATCTTTGATAGTGAGCCAGAAGTAGCCCGAAACACTATCGAGACTACGATGTCGAAACATTCACTCTGGATGTATGCCTGGTAAACGTGATTCGACTATCTTCGTGCTGCCCAGGTCTACGGTTGGCACTGGCTTGATATACCTATATGTAAATGTGGTCTAATGGATTGTGGCCAGTCAGTCATCTCTCAGTGACAGGTATGACATCCAGGTGTAGGTCCAAAGCAAGCACTTGAATTAAGGACAATCTCGCGAAGGGAGAGGGTAACCCAGGTCGGAAGAGCGAGGTTGAGTTCTTGGTTAGGATAATATCAATCATATTTTTAGTAATAGTTAATTTCGGATAACCGAGAACCATGCTTCAAGTCAAGATCAAATGATACAAATGGAAGCGAAATCCAAATTCCTAAAGAGTAGTGCAACTATGTGCACTTGATAGAGTGTGGGAGAAAGTATTTCAGTTATCCTCCATGGCAGGTGGAGCGGTGTCTTCGTTGTGATTAGGTGGTGAGTGATCGTAAGATGATGGATGGTCTACGACGGGCAGTGTGCCATCTGCCCCGGTTAGCCATGATTCTGATGAAGGAGAATGTGTGCCAGCTGCCAGTTTTGATGCCGGGCGTTCAATATAGGCATGGCTCAGTAAGTAGCTAGAGGGTGATACTCAGAACGGCCGAGTCCTGGAGGGGGTAGGTAAAAAGCGGACGGAAGTGGGGAGTGGTGTTAAAGACTCAGGGAAGATTGATGCATTGGCGAGGAGCTTGCTTAAGAATGGGGATTGTGGTTGTGTAGAGGGTGTAGACGAAGAAACTGGAGGGAGATCATAGAGCGGAGTGGTGGTTACGGCTCAGGTAGATGCCGAGAAATGCACTCCAGTGGTCTACCGAGGGACGAGAAGGAAAACTAAAAAATGTTGGGCAGAATAGGTTGAAACAAGGGGCGATAGGTTTCATGAAGGACCACGGGGGAGGTGACTCCAAATACCCCACTTGGAGAGACATAGGGCTGGGAAGTGGAGGAAATTCAAATTATACGCGGAAAGAGAATTCTGTCGGGAAAAACACTTGGTGCAACAGAAACCTATAACATCCGTGGAGGCATTGATGGCAGTGCTGAGTAAATACCAAAAGCTTAGGCTGACTTGGTGATATGAGCAAATTTGTGAAGGCTGTCACCTATTACCTTTAGAATACCTTTGGGTGATTCTTGCTGGTGTTCAGAAAACCTATGGGTTGCTGTGAAGGCCTGATATCGGGAGGGATCACTTGTAGGTCGGATACACTACGAGTGTACTGACGATTCATATGTAGCTCAAGTAAGCTGGGTACTTGTATCCTGAAGCTGGCAGCTTCTATGGGCCCAGAGCCCGCAGGTTTGAATGCAGATTTATGAGTGGACCGGGGTAGTTGTTGCGGTGAGCCTCCAGGTGATCACTATTGCTTTCCGGTTTCACTGCGAATTACAAGGTACAGGATCCCTAGAATTGAGGCTTGAACCCATCTGTCTGTTTGCCGTGAAGGATCGGAATCATTCTTGCGTTTGCTCGATTTGCTGGATCAGTAAGGTCAGTGGTGTCTTCGGTAGATCTAGCGATGGCAGGAGAGGCGGAATGAATATTCCCGCTGGATGAGAGGAAGGGAGTACAGTTAGCGGGCATCCTACAAATCCGCCTACTTGGTGGATGCATGGTCGGCGAAGCGGAAGTTCTCAATACCGGATCTACAGATATGTTGTCAGGAACAGAAGGGGTGGGCTTGAAGCAGGTGGGAGTGGAAGCAGCCGTTAGAAGCACGTGCCATCCTTTTCATGCCAACTGGGGGTCGGATAGGGAATGACTGTTGAGGTAGACAGGTGCATGAATTTTGGCGGAGGGCTCAGTTGGGAGGATGGTGATGGCGCGGCTGGGGCTGTTCTCTGTTGGGGACCTGTTTGCGGAGTACTTGTGGATAGTGCTGGTTGGATAGTTGCACTTGATGCCTTCCTTCGAGGAGGCGTCTTACCGGCAGCAATCCTCACCGACTCATTTGTGTTGAGGAAAAGCAAACGTTGCATTTTGTTGAATAACCTTGCCAATTGGTCAAAATGAAACTAGAGGGGGATGGGACATTCCTAACCGTTCAGAAGCCTGCTAAGCACTGTGCACGTGCATGGATGTTGCGTCATGCCAGCAACCCCGTGCAAGGCAGATCTCAGCTGTCACGTAAGAGCCTTGTCCAGAAGGTTAAAGACCATAGCATTTCACCTATTTGAGGTGCACTTAGATATCTCTGCGGAGGCAGATTCTTTTAGTACCCTTCCCTTAGGTGTTTCTTCACAGCAACCTACTTTTCATATAGGGAGTGTTGTCTCGTTCCTGGTTATTCGCTTCAAGCACAACTGTATCAGACATTTTTGTGGTTCCTCAGTAAACTCTGCCAATGCGAGCTGCCAGTCACACTCCCGGTAAACAGATAAAACCAACGAAATGGGATTAATTGCTGATACAATTTTTAATCGCCTGCTCTATAAATGCATCGGCACTATTGAAAGTAAACCGGTCTCCTTCTCGCAGGCAACCTAAATGTGTACTTCCCGAGTTCAAAGGAAGGCAAATGAACAACCGTATCACTTCTTCAACCCCATGCATCGATGGATGAAAATAGGGACAGAGTGATCGATATTTGCGAAGCGGCAGCCCCACTGACCTTTCTCCAAGCAGCACGAAGATAACGGCTCGAAAACATGTTGATCCCAGGTGGAAGTTACTTTCCGGCAGATCACACATCTTTCGGTCAGTTCTTTTACGCCTGTTTGCTGCTGTCCAGTACCTTTCACACAAGGCCGACAAAAATTTCGAGGCACCCGTCCGTGCAACGACAGCAGGGTATCATTGGATCCATTAAGTGGTGAGGGTTGAATGCAGTTACCGGATGTTTAAACTCCGCGGAGAAAGTTACACCGATCGGTCGTGCACCTGTAGAATACGGGGCAAATTCTTCTTGGTAAACACTTGTCTCTGTTGGGTTACCGAATGTCTCGTCCTGAAACACCTGCAACGCGAGCAGCCTGCCTTTGTTCACCCCGTAAGAGGTTGGTCTCCCCACCTGTACTACCACCCCGGCACCGGATAAAGCAGTAGCGTGATATACCTGCTTGAACCTATTTAGCAATTCTAAGGCGTTCATGAGCCTAAGCCAGTTGAAATAGCGAGAAGAAACAGTCTCAGTTTGCCTGGCTGTGTTCTGAGCGATGAAAGCCGCAGTTTTTACCTGTGTTCCCTGTGGTAGAGCCGGTGGGCAGAGGCTAGTTTTGACGTAGTCAGAAAGAAAGCTAGGCCCCACTGATCAAATATCCAAATCTCTCTCTGTCGGTGTACCGTGCGAGTTCAAACCAGCCCATTCTTCCTCTGACCTTATATCTCGCTTTTGGGATACCGAAGAGGCCTGATGTATATGCTGCACCCTGTCCCCTGCAAGGGGGCTGAACCAAGCAGACACTTTCCTTACGTAGTGCTATGCTACAGGTAAACCGGTCCAATTTCAGAGGAAGTCAAACTGCCGTGGTTTAGCTTTTTAGACAACTTCTACGTCTTGACCCCCAACTCTACAACAGACGGCTTCGACAGCTGTATTGTAGCAAGCTTCGAGGAGGTAAAGTGAGACTTGTTGAACGGCAGTATGCCGTAAGGCGGCTTTCCAATGGCACTCGTCAAAAGTGGTCGATTACCTCGTAGCCGAATTCAGAAAAGCCTCAAAACGTGTCTGACTTCTTTGAGCCAACCTGGCTTTCCTTTTCTCTGTGTGTACTTCTAGGGGACTTATTACCGTCCAGACTCCGAACAAAGCGCCCAATTCTGCCTCGGGTCCTTCTTACAGTTTCGGGAGGTTTAGTCAAGTCCACCTTCAATCTTCCTCGTCTTTGGCGTAACTGCCGTGTATGTAAGCACAGCGAGGCAACCAGGGCCAAGGGATCGTACCAAGAGTTCAAGTTCAGCAGTACCCCCCTCTTTTTGGTCGGTTTATCGAGTATAAAACACTGTGAGGTTCATCCACTAGGAGTTCCATCCCGCTGGACTCTCCTTGCTTGCTGACTGGGGGTATTCGGTTGAGACAGAGGGACGTTGTCGATTGGCGTCCCCCGTGCTGCGAAAAATTCCCTAAATCAGACGGATCAGTTTTTCGTTTTCCCAAATTGAACCCAGCCTTCCTCACAATCTGGTTACCTCTTCCGCAAGCCTTCTTCTAGTCTCGGGCAGGGGTAAGCATCGACGTTCCAGCTCGCCGATCGGGTGTAGCCCGTCCCTAGTCCTCTTGAAGCTAGGGCTTCATGTCGTAGCGAAAAATCGGCGCAGAATGGGAGTGGACTTGCTCCGAACTGATGCTC
Organism: Fasciola hepatica; assembly: GCA_948099385.1. NCBI lineage: Eukaryota > Metazoa > Platyhelminthes > Trematoda > Plagiorchiida > Fasciolidae > Fasciola > Fasciola hepatica. Next base: position 421,736 of record CANUEZ040000052.1, on the reverse strand, counting down.
TGTCATGTGTTGCTAACGAGGATTCGTTATATGTCACAATTTGGTTACGACAGGAACGGAAGTGTCCTCTCGCTTTTGAGCACTCTCACTAGGATGAACATTCCTCCACTTCAGTGGCTGCGGTCATTCGACCTTTTCGTAAGCGAATTAGCGCTCTTATTGCTTCGGCGGCCGTGTGGGGGCTGTGATACAGCCAATTTTCCAAAGACCAGTTGCAGCATTTTGCTGCACAATTCAAGACAACAGAATATTTGTCAGGCACTCTGGGACTAGAAACCATGCACTGCGGCAGGCACTACCCCGGCCGGTACCCGAAGCCAACTTGCTGCTCCTGAACTAGTGTCCCGTAGCCCTTCTGTACAGCCTTCCCCATCTGCTGCGGGTGCCTAATGCGTACCTTTTTGCCCCGAGGTAATCAAAGCACTAAAGGTTCCAATCTTTCCAGAGTTGATGCGTCATTTCCGGGTCCTGCTTTGCACAGTCCCTCCATGGTAGGGAAACTGCAGTGAGTGTCTACTAACTGTGCCCGGTTCCACTATAGCACAAGCTTCCACACCCTTTTCTATAAAGAATAAACAGAAGACTGCCCATTCGCAAAAATCCGCGTCATACATCCTTGTCGGTTATCCTGTTTGCCTAGAACCTCCTGATGGAGTGGAGTCGAAAAAACACTACACGCTGTGCAGCCCGAAGGCTTGAGTATCTTCCAAACCGACGAAATGTTTATGGGGTACGGGTGATTCCGGCCGCCGTGCCTCTGGTCTGAATCCCGATGGGCCTCGGCCAAGTGTAACTTGTTTCACTCTGCTCTCTTCCCCTCCTCGAAAGCCTCAGTGGGATCCAAGGAGGGTGCCTCAAGCTCCGTATTGGCTACTTGTCCTGAACGCTCCTCGAAATGCTTCTAAGTGACGGTGAGTCTATCACGGTCTCTGCTGAAGAAGCCCTACTCACTTCCTTCTCGTTGCAGAGGCGTTCACACCTAGGCGAGGACGACGGCAAATTCTAGGTGTTCTGCTGTGGGTTCGCAGGTTAATACTCAGTGAAGAAGATATGGCAGAACCCTGATTTCAAGCCAACCATGCATGGGGTGGGAAGTGTACAACAGTTTACTCACCGGCATCTGTAGCCAAGAGGTACACTGTGCACCCAGTATATTCGGCTTCATCCGAAGGGCATATAAGCTGAGCTTCCGATGGCTAGCTCACAGTAGTTTACAGACCTCGCGCGTCGCCCAGATGCCTTTTGAGCTGAGCTTCAGATAGCCGAATGCTCCGGATGTGGACCCCGGAGAAGACCAACTGCTTTGGCTTGGGCAACCGGACAGCATGGCTTCCAAAATCTAATTATGGACATGGGCAATCTACTCCTCCCTCCTGGCTAAACCACATCTTGTTTACCGCAAAATCTGAAACCAGGCTGGTGTGAAAAATATGTAAAATATACATTCTTCTCAGCTGGTAAAGCAGCAAGTTGATAAAACTGGTCTATTCTGTCGGACTTTACTACAATCGGCCTGGCCACTGGTATCCTCAAACCGCTACTGCCTCTTTCACTCCCAACGACTCCTTTTCATCTACGAATGACGCCTAGGAAGCGTCGCTAGTTGGGCTGAATGTATTGGCTCCCGTCACTTCTGTTTCACCTGGCTACCCTGCTGTTTGGGACCAAGCTGACGTGCTACAGCTGCCTGAACGAGATCTGTAGTCTAGCGGCGCGTGCCCTCTCATAATCTGACCCTCAATTCTCCAAAAATAACAGAAGTCAAAGCCATAATTACATGACCACCTTCCGACCAAGCCGGCAAGCAGAAGCTTTAACTGGTCGTTGGGGACGGAGGTTTGAAAATTGACACGACCGCATGCACATCTTAAGGTGCCTGCCATACCAACCCTTGAAGATGCACTTCGTTGTACCAATAAGGTCATGAGAGGTAACTTCTTTTGAGGCATATAAATCATCGTCTACCTTCATGCGCTTTTCCACGCCTCGCCGGTGCTTCCATCCGGGGGAACTTGGAACGTTACTACATTATAGTTGTTCCATACGTAGTACACACAGCTTTACCCGGGCATCGATACCTTGGGTCACTAAGTTAACACCGCTAGTGTGTCCGAGATGAAGAGTGTCCGTGAACGAAATTTAAATGCGTCTAGGGCCCACCAGTGAATCCGCGCAAACTACCCGAATCAGTTGCCACCTATTTTGGTCATGAACGACACGAATTCTGCCAAGTTTCTCTTACAAAGTTTCCTCGTCGCTCTTAACTATCCTATTTAAAGCCCTAGTCCATTGGCACAGCAAAACGTAATGCAGAGGCTTCCTTAATTTCCAGGAGGTTGGCAAGCTGTTTCATAACCTGTATAATCTGCTTACTCCGAAGCAGTCCTTCAGCTTTTCGTACAAACATCAGGGATCGAAGTGCTTTCAGAGTCAACTTGGTCGGAACGTTTTACTCCCAGCAACTCATCTAACAGAGCTAAAATCAACTCATGCGGCTGCTAGCAAAGACAGTCCAAGATTTTACACGATCTCTCACTTTTTGCTCACTTATGGCTCTTTCTATACCCTTGCAGTGAAAGAAATAGATTCTGCAAGTCTTCGCGTGTTTTTGAGTCCAGTTCCATTCCCCCAAACTTGACGAGCATTCATTTCTCGTGCCTTGTGTTCATCTTCCAGTTTACCTTCTTACTGCTCCTTTTCTCTTAGTCTTTCTCGTGTTTCAACTGTGATAAGACGATCTTACTGGTTATGTTACACCTGTCTTTTTGGTCCGTGCTCTCATCTCCGGCTTCGTACGTTGCTCCCCACAGGCATTTTCTGTGTGCCTTTCAATCTGTTCTGCCTTCTCAGGTTTCACCCAATGTAAAACCATTTTTACTTCATGGTTTTCACTCAGTCTCAATTCTCTTGATTTTCCATTACTCGGCCACACTGGTACGACTTTTGCTCATTTCTCTCTCACACTGTTCGCAGTCGCGATTGCAGCGTATTTGCGCCATAGACAGTTTCACCTCCTGGATACCGTTCTCTGCCTTTTTCTTCATTTTCTCTGCGCTGCTTGGCCATTTTTATAGCCATCATCTCGTCCAGTAACGTAGGTTTGTTTATTGAAGCTTCTGCCTTTCTCTACTGTCTCCAAATGTCTCACCTACATCAACCAGGATAATAAATCCATCCCCACCTGTTGTCTTCGATAATTTCCTTCATCCTCCCAATCTTATGAACTGCTCTTCACAGTCGTCATCACTTCCATGATTCCAAATTCTTTTTCCTTCTTTGTTGGTCCCGCATCTTCACCTGTCATGAAGTGAATTCACTAAGATATTCCAAAGTTAATTCTGCAATTGCTCGATCTAACCTTACCTGCCCCTTCCAATAACTGATATTTTCCTTTTTCTAGGACTCCATTTTTACCGCTTCTACTCCTGCCATATAAACATATATATATATATGCATTTGCTCTGTATCCTGCAGTTCCTCACCGGCTATTTATCCTGCCATCGCCCCGCTGACCGTCGTGATATGCGTCCATTCCCTCTTGATCTGTCGCTCACATTTACCCCAACCAATCCTTCCCAATCATTTCTGTCATCTGATCCACCCTTCACATCTTGCATTGCTCGTTTCTTGTTTCACATTGAGTTTTGTACCCTGCCCGCTAACCACCCGTTGCAGAGTACCGGTACTTCGTTCTTATCTAGCCCGTGGCAGTGCATCTCACTTTTTCTCCATCATCTCCCGCCCCTCAGTTTCTTATGCTGATTTCATGTATATCGGTCGGCTTCCAGATGCTTCCACCTGGACCAGTCAGACTCTCTACTTGCTCTTGACTTCCAAACTTATCGGACGTCCATTTGAACCTGCCCTTGGGTCTATTTGAGCAAACTTTACCTTCTCCGGTGAGCGTACACTTATCATACCATTATCCTTCTTTATCCCACTTTTCGAGCCTTTTGATCCTACCAACGCCATGCTTTTTTTCTCCACTTTCATAAATTTTGTCTGTCCTTTCTATCGCTTGTGAAGATAAGATGGTGCACTTGGCATACGTCGAGTATCTCCGAGATAATGACAATAATAATAAAAATAATAGTATTGGTATATTTCTTGGACGTGGTCGAGAAGCACGCGCTAGGGCATGATCATGGTGTAATACGTTACTCAGTAAAATGAAATATTTACAAATTCTAAGGATAAAAGCCGAGGGTATCGGCGATAGAAAAACATTGCCAGCAAAACTTTATTTGGATCATTCTAATAATGATTTGGGCGGCAATTTCAAACCAGTTTCGAATCCGAGCTGTGCATTGGTGCGGATGGTGATGTCGAGAAAATCGTTACCAGAGTGCCAAGGACGCATTATAAACGAGAATGATGCATGCCAAGGAAAACGGAGGCCTACTAAGGTTCCGCGAACGGAGTGGTTTCCGAACAAGAAAAAAGGGGAGAATAAAAAAATGTAAGGAAGTTTACTCAGGAAAATCGATGCATGCGAAAAGGATGGCGATCCAGGAATACGATGCAAACCCTGAATGACGGATTTACCGGAGTTCAACAAACGGAATAAGTTTTGAAACAGTAAGACATGAGACCAATTTTGTGAAAGTTAACTCGAGAACGTTAGTGGATGTGGGAGGAACGGCAGTCCATGAGAAGGTGAGTTTCATTTCAGGATCAGTAGCCTGTACCCTTCAGAAATGAGAAGGCGCAACTGGAGGGTCCTGGAGAAGTGAAGAGCCAATTTCCAGCCGACTACTGTTCGAGAAAAAGGTGAACTGGTAACGGGTGCTAAAAAGGGAAATCTCCGCATGGACTTGAGCGATATTACGCTGTGACACTGATAAATATACATGTATATGGTAACGCATTTGGCTTCAGTGTTATTCGGCGTCGTTTCTGGTAATGTACAACATTGTATGGGTTTGTTTCGTCGGGCAGGGCAAAGTATTTGTCGGTCAATCAGCCAAGTGTGATAGTATATTGGCAAAATGCGCGTGAACTAGAATTTGTGTTGGTTGCAATGGTGACATCAACAGGATAGGTTTAGCGTTAGAAAACGCTGAACTATTTGATATGCAATTGGGGGTATTTTCTGTCGGGTGGCTCGATTTCTTTCCCGGTTGCTACGGGAGGTTCCACTTTAGTCTCTGTCGGTACGAGTCAAAGTGGCCTCCTTGGTTATCCGGCCTGGCGACTGAGATGGTGAGAAACAACGAACCTGAAATAAGGGGGGATTGCAGTCTGGACGTGGGATTTGATAATATATGAAGACAATAATAATGAACTGGTTAGGTTTATGTGAGTGGGGCATGGAGTAGGTTTCATTTGAGCAGTCAGCGGCATCCACTCCACATTCTGGCTAAAATAGGCTCGCAGTGGATTGGCGCCATACTGCTACAGGCTAACAAGGTTGAGTACACAGGTTAGGCAGCTGTGTATGCATTCCAGTGGATTTGTGGTTTGGAAATTGGCACGGCCGCGCTTGGATATTGATAAAAGACCTAAGCCTCAACGGTAAGAACTAGTTAGAAATGATAATCCTCAATACCGTTTGCTTACGCAGAACGCAGTTTGGCACGGAGGTGATAATATAGGTTTTGAAATAACAGACTATGAGCGAATGGGACAGGCACAATGTTGAAGTAGCGCTATAGTTTTACTGTCTTTTCTGGTAAAGTCGTTATTCTATACTGAGTAGTTTCTGAGAAGCCTAAAATTATAAGAAACTATTGAGGTAACAGTAGCGATCCATTAGAGGAAATTGGTCACGTACCGAGAACCGATTAAGTGAGTTCGTCTATGATCTTACCGGATGGTGTTATCGTACTGAGATCATACACGAGTGTGAACAAGGAAATCTGATGTAGGTGTGACTGCGTGGTTATCGTGGTATCTTTATCGTTGTTGTCGTATTGCAAAGCAGGACAACATCGATGTGAGGATTGGTTTTGGAGAACTGTTAGCGGCGAAAATGAGGCCGGTCCGAATTTTCGTCAAGGAAGCGAAATCTAACGGTCTAAATTCGGTGCTCATGGTAGGCGGTACAAGGGCCTGCTTTAGGTAGGGGGTAACACGATGCACAACCACTGGCGTCCATCACGCGTAGCTCCAAGAATGCTCCACACTTTTTAGACGTTTTTATTATTTTCAATGGTTTTATCGCAGAAGATAATATCAGATATTATCAATACTATTGGAGGCTCAGGGTGGACTGACTTCAAGTGGATGTGAACATCCATTCCAAAGTGATGAATTTTGCCATTCAAAAAAATACGGCAAAACCTATCCAAGGGTTACTGCTAGCGGTGTACAATAACCCGTTGCCACTCCAATCACCACACTAGATGAAACATCTACCGGTGAGTCTACCGAAACCCTTATATTCTTCCGTAACTGCCGAATGAAAGCCTGACCGCATCACCGATCTGTGTTTTAATATCCCCCTTGCATTTTCAGCAACTTAGCATGACACAATGGGGCTTGCACATTGTACACGGGTTGTCGGCAGCCGCCCCATCTCATTACTTATCACATGTGCGGGCCCCCAATTAATAAATGTGAATTGCCCTATTATTAAAAATAACCACACCAAAGTTTTGGGAAAAACCGGGAAATTTATTTGTGATTCTTTCTTTAACTTTTCGTATGAGACCTAATAACTTCATTCCTAAGTTTGAGTGGCATCCTAAAATCCTTTCCACGCAGCCTATCGATAGCAGCTTCATTGGCTTTCAGAGTAACACGTATTCATTTTTTCTCAGTTTAATTCCCATCCACCTCTAATCTTTTCGTCTCATTAGTTTCTTTCGCCTCAATCAACTTCGTTTTATTGCCCATTTTTGTCGGCTTCCCTGTTCAGTGGACGCAAATAAGTTTTGTTTGCATCATCTTTCCAATTTGGCATCGGCAAAACTCATCGGTACTCCCCTGTCCATTTTGTTAGTAACCGTTCTCATAGCTGCCTTGCCTCGTTGTAGATATGAAATCAACTGCTATTTACCGCGAAAGCGGACATTTTTTTGCATTGCTCTAAATAAGCCTAAAAGGTTTTGCGCTGTTAAGTGGGTTTCAGGTTGCTTTAACCTATTAGAATATTCCATCTTTTCCTTGATGCATGGTAATCTGGCCCATCTTGATCATAATCCTACTCGCAAAACCCGACTTACGTCGAGAACTGATCTTCCATTCCATCTTACCTATCGCGCTTAAAAGCCAACAAGTTTATCTAAACTTCCCATGCTCTTCTTTAGCAGAACATCGAGACTGTCTTATTTCAGGCAAACACTTGTACATGCTGACCATCTGCCATCGCGTGCACTTCGGATAAATTGAGAAATGCATTATCAATATTATCACTATGTAAACATCGATTCTCAATAGGCTTATGCCCATTAGAGCCTTAAGAAACCTGCTTGTGGTCTCCATTTTCTAACTTTTCACTCCCATTCATTCCGGCTATTTCATGCGAGCCATGGACCTCTGTTTGTTTTGCGTCCAATTCTTTCCTGTTGTTACCGTGCTGGAAGGCTCTGATCTCACTTTCAGGGGATTCTACTGAAGGCATATGTAAAATATCCTCTAAGTCCTCTACCAGCTTCACTTTTTCAAGCTTATGAGGGTGTAAACCTCGAGAGGGATAGAAGAAAGCTTTCTCAAAAAGGAATATTACATGAACATTTATCACGTTCATCCTGCCATCGAACAACAATTCAGCCGCTTCATGAATGTCTGATATCAGCTATTTGTTGACATTTTTGACAAACGCCGGCCACGGTTTTCAACTGCTCCAAGAATCTTAGTCCCATTCTGCGACAGACACTGATTTACTAAAATGTGATGGGTTTGCCAGCTATAGGGTGGAGAGACGGGGAGGCAGAGGATCCGAAGGAGAACTTACTTTCAACCACGCATGCCGTGTGTAGCATCTTTCAAGGCTGTGCATATTATTGTAGCACGTAGAAAGTTTGCTGTCGAACCACTGGGTGAAACGCAAGCTTCATCCGTGGGCGCTGTTCTGGGATTATTTCCTGTCTGTAAGGGACCCCAGCGTGTAGCTCCGCGGAACTAGCCGAAGTTTATGGCTTAATTCATTACACTCTAGTAGGGTGTCTGACGAACGACTACTAAACGTCCTCCTAAATGTTCTACGTGCTTTTTGAATTTGGCAATATTTGACATTGCTTTGAAAATCTCGTCCATACACCACACTTTTGCACATTTGTTTATCCACGTGAGACATTTGAGTTCGGCCTTGAACTGTTTCTGACCTTCCTGCTTGAGCTAAGTGGCGTTGAACCCTAGGATTTTACTGTGAGGTCTATTTGGTCACATACTTGAGGTTTGTGTATATTTGTACCCCTTGTGAATTTCAATTAAGTAACGTATAAATTGGGAACCAATCTTGTTTTGGTTTCGGGGTTCGTATGAATTGGCTACTGCTTGCACGATCTGCAAGGATTGACTTGCAAAGTGAATTGACGGTTCCATTTTCACTGTGTGGCTAATTTAAGAGCCCCGGTTTAAGTTCCCACAGTCCAGTGCTTCACCATAACATTGTGGCCATCCCTTATCAGAGATGGAGCTCTTCTAGATTACCTCCTTTTAAGTCAGCCACCTTTCTTTGGTGCTGCAGGGCATGCCCCCGTTGAAAACTCCGAACATACAATTGTCAAAGCTCCACCCTCTCGGACTATTCGATAACTGCAATCTTCAAACCTAATAAATAACTCAGTCCGCAAGGGGGTTTGCTGCATTAGTGTGCGCCCAGTATTCATTTACTTGAAGGGATAATGGCCTATCTCGAGCTGGATTCACTTCAAGACCCCGACCTTTTTACCTATTACAATAATTATCTCGGCTAATTAAACTCCCCTCACAAGGCATGCCGTCCACATACAATGGTAATTATGCCCACGGGCTATTCCGATTTGGAGAAGCAGGAGAAAGTGCGGAGGATCGAAAAGTGTATCACGTGCGCGATAAACCTAGAACGAAACGGCTAGATCTCTACATCAAAGAAATCCTTTATTTCGACGGACTGTATCTGAGCACTTTACCCAGCAACAACTCTCTGTGCCAGCTATGGAGTAGTTTGAAAGTGCTGTGGTCGTACACCACAAGCAAACTACGCGATGCACGACATTAAAAGACTCAAGTAGTCTTCCGCTCTAGGGATGTGTAAAACCAGTTCATTATAAAATTACGTAGGATCGTAAGCGAACGAAGAAATTCTCAGCACTTCATCCGAAGACTGTTTACGAGGAAATCAAGTCGACCAATATCCATAAGCTCTCTGCACTAGATGGCATCATTTCAGTCATTCTGAAATTTTGTGCTACTGACTTGGCTGAGGTGTTTTTCTCCTTATTCACCCGACGTCCGCCTGGAGACAGTCGTGATGACCCTTGTTTTCATGCCAGCGTAACTCCAATACCAAGGAGGGAAAACACCACATTTTACTCCCAGCCCATTTGAGTCAATTTTTCCCAAGACTCTGGAGCGGATACCAAATGGAAACTTTAAATCCGTCATAATATTTATCAAATAAACCAATTTTTCTCCAGCAGCAGCCCTCTACTTTGGATGACGTCCGTGGTGTTATCCATTCAGTATTGTCTTTGACTTGTTAGAAAAGCAAACTCGTTCCCGTCTGTTTCCTGGACTAAAAACAAGCTTTTATTGGGTTCAGCAGAGAAGATTTTTCACCCTCTTTTATCATCGAAGGGTATACACAGTTCCTTTTGATTGGTTGAGGGGCGTATTTGAGAGTCGGTCTCCAAGTTCCTATATTATTAGTCATAGATTTTCCACAATCGCCAGTGACGCTAAAAGTTAGCAAGTTGTGACTGACGCATGTAGAAAGCCCTCCAAAAAATCATAGTATTTTGGATTCTGAAAAAAGCTCGCTTATATGCATTTTTCTGTGTTTCGTACTGAACGTATTTGTGCACCTATTTTTGTTTATTCGCGTCCATCACGCGATTTCATCATGGCTCATTTGGACCTGTGTGACTCACGAGCTTGCCTCTTTCATGCCGTGGGTTCTGGTCTTAATTTGAGCACTTGCGATCGCGTAGTTGAGGTTCGTATGTGTTTGCATTGTTGTTCATTTCATAATTTAGTATCCTAGAATTTGCGAACTCCTGGCTTTGGAACTCAAGTGAGTTGGCTACGAACTACTCAGAAGTGCCTTAGACAAGATGCCATTCCAGCATCACTCTTGGTTGCTGGATACGTGTGTAATCTCCCCTCTAATTCATTGTTCCGCACTTCGAAATGCGCCGGTGATATTTTGGTCAGTTCTGCGTCCTGCACTAGGACTAATATCGGTCCACTCCAACATTCCATTAGCACGATGACTGAATTGTCCAAAGCCGTCAAATAAGCATTTGGTCCAAGAAGTTCTGCAAAAGTAGTCTTTTCGGCTGAGCGTAAATTCTTGAGCGAATCAAGCTGCTCAACCCTCATGATAGAATGATGAAACATGAAAACAGTTCAGCGCCATAAGTGCCTTGGTACACCGGTCTCATCAGATCTCATGTGGACTCACCACATGCAAGAGACCTTTTCGAAAGTAAAAGTCCAGCATCGTATCCCCCTCTTTTAAGATCTTTATATGCATCTACTCACACTATCCCTAAGTTTACTAATTCTCATGTTTTCACTGGCTATACTACTTCCCTCCTATTTTTTCTCCCCGGCATGCTGAAGAACCTTTGTTGATCAAGCCCCGAAGAAATGAAATATGATGTAACCTACCTTGCTCTCCATTGTCTAATATCGTGGAAGAATCTGTTTTTGTGCAGCACCTCAATTACAGACGAACCTCACCCAGCACATTCCTTTCTAACTCAAAATATTTCCCGCTTTCCTATAAGTGGTAAAATTTTAGTTGATGCATTCCTGAACTACAACGAATTGTACCCTGAACATCCCATATCTGGAAAGGTTTCTCGTTTCAAGTCACACTTAGTGAACAACCTGCGAAGAAAGCTCACTCAACCACAGCCGTCCACTTCCCATCAAGCTCTCTACTGTGGAGAATAGTATACAGACCTGAGCATTGCACTGATCGTCGATTATAAGGATGTATTTATTACCTTTTTCGAAACATGTGCCCGGTGACTTTTTATCGGAAACATGCCCTTTTGTGACGAATAATGTTTACCCTCGATTTGACCCGTGAACTACAGTGGAAATTCACTATTTCCAGTTTTATTCATTCAGTTCTTGGAATTCACTATCTTTGATATTTCAACTTCATGGTTTACCCACCCGGCAATAGTCTTATAGAAACAGCCAGTGTTTTAACCAATAGCCAGTGATGGAATTATTGAGTGTGCATTCTAACGAGCGTGCACAGAAGTCCGGGTCATGGTGAGCCCAAGCATGGTGGAGAGACAAGTGGAGGAAGGCAGCAACTTCGTGATTCTCGTGGAACTAGCCACATGAGATCGGTAAGTGTGAACAAGGTACATCGTGGTGTACGCCCGAGTGGCCCATGTGAGGACAAAGCTAACGGAACCGGAATGGAAGGTGAATGAATGCTTATGATGTATGGATCGGTCTCAAAACAGCCACGAACATTTCAGCTGGCGGTACACCAACAGTTTGGCCATCTCCCCGGTTTTCGTCACCCCTTACACCGCAGACCTCTGCTGTAGGCTGCTGTATGAGCTCCCCGGACTACTCCAACCTAATTTTTCCGACATTTCTTCACAGTGTTCTTGCAGGCAGGAAAGTCGCAGCCTCGGCTCTGCACACCAGACGCAGTGCCAAACATACTTACCTAAGACTCTCATGCAACCATCGACAAATAAAATTCATCCATCATAGGAGTCGATCGCTGTGTGGGGAGCGGGTTGTTACCGTTCAAAAGCCAGTGACGGAAGGGTGCTATATCATGTAGTGTAGATGTTCAGCAAACCGTTGAGAGCCATCCCGGATAGACATGCGTCAAAGATGTTCGATTCACAATCGTTCACCCCGGGTTCGAGTCCTAGTGGGGGCTCGGTGGATGTGCACTGCTGATGATTCCCAACAAGAATGAAACAGCTGTATAGTGCTTTCATGGTTTTCAATGGTGAGTTAAGCGTTCGAACCGCATGATGAACCATATTATATACAAATAAAATTCAAGCTGACGGAAACCAACATATCAAGTCCTCTTTTCAAAACCCCAAAACGAACGATGAGCCCACAGTCGCCTACGTCCTATTTGTTTCATTTTTCATTTTTTTAGCCTTGTGAAGCTTTTTCCATAAAGAACAGGTATTGTGGGGGATTGTCATTCCGAAAGCATCTCCCTCTATCTCCTAAGTATGATGTTGTGTAGTAACAATAGGTTATTACCTAGAAATCATCCACTTCTTTGCCACATATATAAACCACTTCGGCACTCCGAACCAAGGTGTTCCTAGTTCAATGAGAGTTGTGATTCCTTGCTTATCGTTTTTTGTTCTGAATTCTTGACTCCAGGGGCTTGAATAAACATTTCTAATGCTGTTGATCTAGGTTTTCAAGCTGCTCAAGAAACAGCTTCCTGTCTGTGACCGCGGATCTCATCAGCCTCAATAAGGTATTTGTCTCTCAAGCTGTATGCGTAATACTCTATCCGAAGTTCTTTGCTTTAAGGTCAGCCGCAAAAAGATGGCCTTCAATAGTGGTGCGATCTGTGACTGCGGTGTTCTTGAGAGGTAAGGAGAAGCTTTTTGGCACAGAATACCACGGCCTTTGAAGGGCAGCGATAGCTGAGACAAGGTAAGTTACCTGATATGTTGACAAGGTTGGTAGATAATTCATCACGATAAAAGAAGTAGTCTATTTGTACGGAGTCGGAAAGAGAAATGGAGCACCATGACAACGGGGTGGGCGTCGTTTTTGTACTGGAGGAATAGCTTTTGAGCCGGGACTCTGCATTTACCGATGTCATGCAGAAGATAATTGACCAGCGGCCAGCACAGACTGAGGACTGTAGGGAAGATACTAGGAAAACAAGAATGGAGCTTTGTCCATTAGACCAGAACATTGGACTTTGGGTACCTCTCATTTGTGAGTCACATGTTCCAAAGCCTTGGAAACGTTCAGTGAGGAACAACTACAGATTAGTCAAAGTAACTTTAGACGAAGAAACATTTCAAAAATGGAATCGGAAAAACATCAGCATTTAAAAATCTACTTTGATCAGTATTCAGCTGGCTATTAGTTAGTAGATAAACAAAAGTATTTTTACCGCCCATTCATGATTTGACATGGCTTGAGGCGTGGTAATGGGCCGATTACCACTGGCGTCCTTTAACGAACCCATTCTGAAACAAGGGGGAATGATAAAGGTTTCCGCTGAGGGTGAACTTTGCCTTGGTACGTAAAAGTTGAACAAGGAATAATTTAAGATAGGGATAAAAAGAACCACTTAAACAGGGAAGATTCTGTGAGAGACCATCTGTACTCGGTGGTGCTGACGTTTTGGTCACGCAGACCGATTTTACAAGACAGTGGGAGGTGGGGGACATAAATGAAAATCAGTGATGATGGTAAGAATGGTGAGTGAGGAATTGGAACAACAAATAAACGGTGAAATTGAGCTAGAATCAGTGGGTGCGAGAACTGATAATGGGTAAATGACCGTAGATATGTCACACGTAAGGAATTAAGGAGAAGCATGAATAGAGCGGCTGAGCATTGTGCAAAGAAGATTGGATAGGTGTCCGTTTTTTTGGGGGCGCCTAGGATCATTAAACCTGTGCCTGATGCAGTTAGCACTTGCGACCCAATCCACAGTGCAGCTAGTGGGCGCACGAAGGAGTTGAAAAATGAAGAGATATGATAAAGGTGGGTGGGTGTTGGTCAGCTTGCTCCTGGGCAAAGGCAGGGAAAATTGTGGGGCTGGAATCGTACACCAAAACCGGGGCAAGCAGACTTTAGATTCTTCAAGATCTTCCCATAAGGAGAGTTGTCTGCTGTGAGTGGGTAGGAAGAAAGAGGCCATCTTGATTTAGGACACGGATTTTCTTTCCGTAGGGATACCAGACGTAGGATTGATAAGGCATGGACTCAGGTAGGGAGTGGCTGGGAGACAGCTAAATTCACATGACTCAAGGAGGTGTCTTCCACTCAGGAAGTGATTACAGGCCTGAAATACGGAGTCGAGTAAGCTGACCGAAGAGACTAGCTCCCAGATATAAAGCCCCCCGATGGGGCAAGGAAAGCATTGGGTTCGCTTACCAAGGTGGGTGCTGGAGAAGAAGTGGTATAGGGTAGGACGACAAGAGTAAGAAGTCAGGCATAACCGGAGAATGTTGAAGTCGCCGGCCTTGGGACTGTTACCAAAAAGGTGGTCACAACTGCATTGCAGGATTCCACAACAGGTTTTTTGAGGTAGACAAGGCCAGGAGGGCCGTAAAGGCGGCCTACCAGGAAACTTTGATTATAAGAGCAAAACACAACGATATCAAATCCTTAATGAGGTCAAAAGCGGGGTGGTCGCTAACGGTGGCGGCAAGAATGGGCATAACACAAACCGTCACCCCGCCCGGATTGGCGAATGCTGTCGAGTGAATGACACCCACCTGTTCGGGGTTTGTTTGGTGAGTCAATGTCCAGTGGCTAGCAGAGTTTCAGTGTGCAGTTTTGGGGCCTTTCTTCATAACCTCCCGATTTTCCAAAGTATTGGGCTAACATGGACGAGAGGTGTTAAAAGTGAGTTTCCTTTTGGAGCCATTCTCGTACTGGGACCGGGTTTAAGTAGATAAATAATGCAATGGTATCGAAGTCAAGGTGGCCTCAAAGTCCAATTCAGGTTGCCCCTTGCTCATTCTTTTCTTAGCGTCTAGACCTACGCTGAGGTATCTATGGTAAGTATTATCGTCCACATTTATGCCTTGACCCACCAATGTAGACAACTGCTCCAAGCCGTGGCAGAATTTTCACTTAGTATCGCCAACTGTTGTTGCAGAGTTTCTCAGGATTCCTCAGTAGAAAGTATGATCAAACGTTTCCAAAGACCTGATATTAACCGCTTTTTTTCACCCGGGTTCCAGTACACTAGCTGTTTTGGTTTCTCCCGAACTTGCCGCCGTCCTTCAATTTTTGCTGGCTTCTAAAGGGTAGGCGCACCCTTCTTGTCTAGATGAAACACTTTATTCACATTCGACCACTCCATGCGTCTGCTTCTTTTGCATATCTTGGTTAATCCTATCCATAATGAACCTTGCAGAAAGCTCCACTATATCTTCACAGTAATTGTCGATCTTGTTTCCTTGCTAACACTATAGGCCCCCGTCCTTTTTACAAAATTATATATGCCGATTACTCCCACATCTTCGCTTTACCATCGTCCAATTTTTCATACTGGACACTACCCCACATGATGAGCAATGTTTATCATTATTCACTCTTTCAGTTAGATCGATAAAACGGCGCTGCCTTCACCACAGTCTACCCAGGGTCCGACACAGCCACACTTTCCCCGGTCCAACTAGCTTCCTTCACCTCACCTTCCTCCGCCTCATCTTCCACCATGAACGTGATCATATATTTTACCGAGAACCTCTTTTACCCGTCATATTTCTACCTAGAACCGCTGGTATACTCTCAGTCGTTCTTTCACCTTGTCATTTTGACCCACTTTGATGTTTTGGCGGCCCATCCAATAACTCCCGCATACCTACTGCGACCTTCGCCACTTCATGTCATCACGTCACCTTGGTCGCCATCTAGTTCCAGGAATGCCCTGGCCGCTAGAGTTACAGAACCCAAGCAAGCCCAACCCGACCCAGGAACCGGTTTCCGCTCGTCTGCCTTCGCTGAAATAGCCAACCTGTCCCATAGTAAACCTGACGATCTTGCAATAGACATGGCCAAAATAACAACAAGAGCCAAACCATTGATGAACGACTGCCAATGCTGACGACTGCCTTCCTGTTGTCCATCACTAACCCCGGACAAGCATGTTCCTTTAAAAATTTGTACTGCGGGGCGCTTTATTGATTGAATTTAAGTCGAATTCCACCTCCTCACTGCGAAGTCAAAAAAACGCCGTGGCGTTTATTGTCCTCGAAAGTATACCCCAGTTGCTGGTCAGATGCAAAGTATAAATAGCATGCTACATAGCTCAAAACCGATGCATCAGGCTGTGCAGGGGTACCCGGCATCATAACTGTCCCCTGTCATTCTACTCAAGTGGGACTCAACGGACGGGGAGTACATCAATTATAAGCTGGCAATCACTGACAGTTTGCCGAATAAGGATGCCAAGACGTTCCCCGATAAAAACATCTTCAGGAAGAAATCTCAACCACCCAGAGGTGAAGTTGACTTACGCATGCGTACCAGCCCCGTTGCTCCCGATACGAATTCAATTCACCCTCCTGTAGGCACGATGCCAAAAACAGGTCCAGCCTCCGCTGCTGTTAACCCACTGACTGCTGATCCGGACTCGTCTAACTCCCCACCCCCTGTTCCGCCTCCACGTAGGAGCCTTTGCCCAACATCCATACCAGTACCCTCTGCCTCAGTTAGCTTCTGACATTCAACAAAATACTCTGGAAGTCTTTCAACCCCAGTATCGTCCTCACACTTGCCGTTCTAAGCTCCAGGACCAAAATCCAATACTGAATTAACCTCAGCCTCCGCCATACTAGCCCCTTTAGTCCACCCAGGCTCTGCTACTTGCTACAAATCACCGATGTTATCCTTTTGTCCATGCTTGCTCCTCGTAAGGAACAAAAACTGAAAATCCTTCCAAATTTTCTGTGCTTTGTACACTTGACTATATTTGACATTACCTTGAAAAGCTCGCTCATATACCACACCTTTTTCACGTTTGTTTATCCACGTCAGACGTTTAAGTTTGGCTTTGAACCGTTTCTGACCTTCCTGCTTGAGCCACGGGGCTTTGAACCTTTGGGTTTTACTGTGAGGTCTATTTGGCAGCATGCTTGAGGTTTGTATATATTTTTACTCTTTTTGGATGTCAGTTTAGCATCGTGGAAACTATGAATCTATCTTGTTCTGGTTTTGGGATTCGTTTCATTCGGCTTCGCATTACTTGACTTGCGCGAATTGATTTACACTCTCCCTCGGTGCACACTCTGGGATTTCATGTCTCACACCTCCCCGCCAATCCTCTTCAAAACCCCCCATTAGCCTACCTAGAACGTCATCCAATTCTGCATTTGGCCATATACTCATTTCGACCCATCACCCCCAATCTTCAGTGAAGTTTCCGAACTTCCGCCCTTGTGGAAACCAAGCAGTTACAATATCTTCCGACAACATCTGAAGCCACCGAATCTTGCTCTCCGCGTGACCACCCAAACTATTCCCTAGCCAGCAACCCTTTTACTTCTCCGTCCCTAACCCCGCTTTCCCTCTCCCTTCCTGGTAACATGCAAAGTACTAACCATCCTTCTACCCTGCCGGAATTTACCCCTTCCTGTTTGCCTGATCATAATCCCATGCTTAGCGGACTCAACTTGCCCCGGCAGCTTCCCTTGGCTTTTCTCCGTCAATCCCCGTCTAATCTTCAGCTGCGATAAAAATCCACTTACAACAGTTCTGTGTTCGAAGGTAAAACCCATTTCTTCTCTCTCGGTAACCCCGAGTCATACAAAAGCCCCTCCCCATCAAATAATCCTTCAGAAACTTTTGCCTCTGAGAGCTCCCGCCTTATCTCACATCTAACTAGACTAACCAGGCTTACATCCCTTCGCCAGAACGCCCCCCCCTTACAAGCCCCTACACAGCCTCAACCCCAAAGATAAGTTACCCGTGTACCGCACACCCACGGACCTATCGCCATCCACTCCACGGAAGACGTCAACAAAACCATGCGGGCCTTCTTAAGTGATCACCCACAACTGCCATCGAAGCTCCCTAATAGCGCTGTTCTCATTCGTCTTGCCTCTCGCAACACCGCATGCCCTCCCAATCCTAACCACCCCTCCCCCACTGACACCCAATTTCCTTCACTGTGGCAACATCGATGGTCATGCACTGGGCTCTGGTATATCAGGCACCCCGAAACGGGATTCTTTCCTACGAGTTCTCGCAAGTGCTCGATTATTAACCAGGAAAACCGCATCCGCGATCCTTCGGACTCACTCCAAACCGGGACTTGACAATGACGGGTGAATTCAAGCCCACTGAAAAAGCCCCTATGAACCTTGTTCACACAACCGGACATGGCTGCATCTCCGGCAATCGCAAGTTCAGGGGCCGTAGCGGCTGAGTAGTTTATGTTAAGTGCTCTGTGAAACAAGACTTATTAAGCGCTCCTTGTAACACTCTTCTGAGCAGTGCGTAGCCAGATTCGAACGAGTCCAAAAACCGAAACACAATTGAACCGTAGATTCTACGATCCCGAACTAATAAAAGAGCAGTAACATAAAGCATACGCAAACTTCAGTTATGCGATCAAACAGGCCCAACAAACGAGAACCGAGTTCAGGGCGCGCTAGAGGCAGACAATTGCGTCACTCAGGCCCGAGAGAGGATATGAAAAAGTATAGCGTTAGATGCCAACGAACAAAGGTTGGTCCAAAAAACACAAACTGTACGGAACAAGCGATTAGTTCATGTGAGGAAGCAATAACATGAAAACACCAAATGGTGGTGCCTTTGAAAGATTTTCTGTACCCGACCGTCACCCCCCCCCCGTTTGATCCTGATTAGGACAAGTAGCGTTTGCCTATATCCCACTCTGACGAGATCCTACTGCTACAGGGTGTTTGCAGCCTTCTTTGCATGGCGCACCTAACTATATTTTTGCCTCTGAAACCTCCCGGGTATCAAAATAGAGGAAATAAGAGCTTCCCGTAGCCGATTCACACAAATCTCAAAACCGAACAAAATTCTATGGTACTAAGTTAAAAATCACAAGGGTTATGAATATGTACAAACCTTGAGTATGTGGCCGGAGAGGCTCAACAGTAGAAAACAGAGGTTCAGCGTCCCGTGGTTAAAGCACGATGGTCAGAAACGGTTTACAGCCAAACTGCATTGTCTCACACAGACAAATGAACAAGTGAAAGCGTTGTGTATGGACGAGCTTAGCAAAGTGGCGTCAAGCGTAGCCGCTTTCTCAAAGCACGTGCATCATTTCGAGGGGCTTCCAGTGTATGTAATGTATAATGCAGGCCGAAAGCCTTTCTCGGAAAATCGCTGTCCGAGTTTCTGAATAGGCTCATGGCTCCCACTCTACCTACCTTTAATTAACCTTAAGTGCCCGCGGCTAGTAACTTCCTGCGTTGGCTGCAGGTAATGGCGATTTCTGTCATGGTCAACGTTTCCGCAAATAACGGTGCATCGACTCCAGATCTCGCTGCATGATTTGAGAATGGCGTCTTTATCAGCAGACAGTAGCAAGCACTCAAATGTAGACTTTCTAGAGCAGCATATTTCCGATCGAGGTCAGGCTACGTGTCCAAACCAGGTAACTGTTTACCTCAATAATGGGTTACATCACTTTCGTTCATTCATAAACGGGGGGAAGCAGAACGCAATCACAATGTTCCAGTGGCAATATGACACGGTGCAAAACTGGAAAAGTCAAAAAACAGTAAAATCAATAAAATTAACACATCAGATTATCTGAGATCATGGGAAACCAGTTTTTGATTATAAAACCAGCCCAAAAGATGTACGCAGTATAGACAATTTTAAAACACAAATGAACAAATAAAACGATTGAGTTCCAGCACAAATTTCAGTGTTTCAGAATTCCCGCACGCAGAAACTGTGGCACACAGTGCTATTTTAAATGTGAAGAAATATTTTCCCCCGAAGTCCGAGGGAACTTTACAATGTGGCTCCAGCTGATGAGTTCCATTTGGACTGCACAAGTGAAATTTCATGAACGTTTTTTCTTGCCTGCGTGTGAGATACACAGAAACCCGAAACCCAGCATATTTTTGCCACTGGTGAAAAAATACATCTACTTGAATATGGTTCAGGGATGAGATTTAGTAAAACGCCGAATGTTTCAGCGAGAGGCAGTCGGTGATTTATTTCATCCTTCCACACTTAGATCTCAGACTGAATCACCAGCATATTCAATACTGTTTCCACCAGTGAGTAGATAACATCCTGATGTTTCGAACTCCCTCCATGTTTCCTCCGTCTCCTTTACCGTAACAAAAATGGAAGATCTGTCCAACACGTAAAACTCGCCTCGATGGTGACAAAGTGCCTTTTCAACGTTGCTTTTACCCAAGGAACAAACAACAATACAGCCATACCGAGTCCATCAATGGATGTTGACTTCAGCTCAGTGACTGATGCTGTGGCAAAAGAGCAAATTGCTGCCCAGCTGGCCTTGCAGTCCCATCCATGAACAGTAATCTGCCGACCTATCAGCCCGTTATAAATCGAGTTCCACGAGCAGCGGACGTTCAAAGTTCAACTGGAGCTCCCGGAAAGTTCTGGTTTTGAGATATTTCAAACCCTTTCAGTCCATTTTACGGTTTCTTCGTGGGTGATTCGACAGCTGTAGCTTGGGTACAACCACTTCACTTTGCCCGTAGCGATGTTTCCCTTGAATTCTCTATTGAAAGCACCAATTGGCCTATTTAAAGTAAATTTTTCTTTTCCGAGATGGGCCGTCTCATTTTTTGTTAAAAAACTATTTGAGCTCCATGCAGACATTTCTATCGGCAACAGCTGGGCAAATTACTGACGCTGATTGTTGGACGTTCTTTGTCAGTAGTCTGAAAAGTGTCCGGCCAAGTTTTGTTTGCATAGCGAATGGTCCCTTGCGGTGGTACATATTCTGCTTAAGAACCCAGTGGGCCCCTGGCGCATTGCATTCAATTAGTATTTTACCATGGATGCTAGATAACCTTTCGAACCTCTTCTTCGAGGCTAGGCTATCTCTTGGCCAATAATCTGGGGGTGTCTACTTTCCTCATTTTTGAGCTTCCCACCGCAGAGTCTGCCGGAATGTTTACACCGTCCATTGGTCGTAGCTGGTAATTTTAGTGTCAGTTTCACTGAATCGGTAACATGACTTCCCACGGCCTTGCAGATCGCGAGAGAGTTAGCCTTACTGACCAATTTACCTTGTTCTGTAAGCTAGCCCTTGACCTGACAGGTATCCGATCCGGTACCCATGGTCCACCCTAATCCTTTAGGCGTCTCACTGCTGAGGGTGCAAGGCCTAATCCCACCGGTTTGCAATCGCCATATCCTGTTGGACAGATTATCCTAGGCTCATTCCGATGGGTGGACCCACCATTCTGAGGGGCATGCAGTAGTAGATGATGATTACCTGAGCATCCGTCTTGGTCACATTGCACTCCAAAATGGCATTATTAGGTCTGGTAAGTATTATCCAAACACAAACAATGAGCCGCTACTTTGTGCTGCAGACAATCAATCGGGTGCACACATCGTTTGGAAGGACGGACAATCGAGTAGCCGATGCTGTGAGTTGCATAACTTGTACTTGGTTGATCACACGACACTCGGCTTGTCATGTTCATTTTAGCCAAGGTCCAGCCCCAGTTTTAACCGTTCCCGAAAATTTATCCGCTGTTGACGCTGTTTGTGCCAGCCTGTATCTCGCGCGTACGATTTGTCCAAATCGGCTGTTTGGAACGAGAGATTTCCAGCCCATGATTTCAGTCAAAAAAATCGAAAGTATATTCTCGATCGGGCATATTTATTCTCTCAGCTGCCCTTGCTCATAGACTCTGGGACCCAACAGGCAGACATTGGACAATCTACTTTAGTGTGCGACTCTTCTGGATCGGACTGGTATTCCAGGTGCCCTAATGCTGTGCCGAAACTTTTGTTTTGTTGCTGCCAAGTGAAATGCTTGTTTGGCGTTTCGCTTGGTCCTTTTTGTTTCCTGTTAAACACCATCGGTGAAGATTTTCACTACTTCGAGTGATCGTCAAAATAAGTCTTTGAAGACTGAGCGTGCTCTAATGTACAGCATTGCTGAATCAAGCATCCAACAGTCTTTGATAACGTCTCTGGCCTTCAAAAGTTGGTTGCGAATAGGGTACAAAATTCCTTGCCCTGGATGGATATTTTTGCACTTGAAGTAATTTTCGAATTGCATCATTAGTATACAGTATTGCTCGTGTCGCCCATCGAAATAAGCCAGCTGTACTCTGGACAAGTTGAGAGCTGGAACACTGGTATGATCAGGCGGCCCGACGGTCTAGGCTCGTCGAATTTGTTACATTTGGGTTTAAATATGGTAAACCACGTGGTTCTCCTGCCGGCTTGGTGAGCTTGGTTCCTTGGTTATAAGGCCCTTTTTACCCATAAGGACCGCAACTAACTTCTTGATTCTGCCATTCTCATTTCATAAACATCAACATCTTTAAGTTCATCGTGGTTGGAAGCAGATTATTCAGCAATGACAGAACTAGTGGACTCACCATTTTCTAGTGAATCAAAAAAGCACTTACCGAGTTATTTATCATGGTTTCATGAGTGCCTTTTCACCTCGTCTGGGCAGTTCCATGAATTTTCTTTTCAAAGTTTGACACGGATACTCTAGGTCACATGAATGGCAATTCGAACAACGCGTAGCATTTTCACACGAGCCTTTATCCAGAACTAAATTGGTCCGCAAATTCTATGGTACTTAACTGAAAATCACAAGAGTTACAAATATATACAAACCTCGAGTATGTGGCTGGAGAGGCTTTGATGAGACGTGTCTGTAATCTGATGTATCGAATTATTGTCTAGAGCCACGGTGGTTTTGTAGCTGACGTCTACAAACATGCCAGGCGTGCATGGGAGGGTACGAGGTAGTTGAAAATTAGAGCGGGAGGTGGATAAACATATGTGGAGAGACCAGTTTGCTGTCACGCCGGTCAGTCTCGTACGTAGGCACCAAAAGCAAGTCAAGCGGATAGGGGCGGTGTGGGGTTTTCCGTTTCGCAAGGTCAGGTCCGAGCTGATGAGAGACACCCATGACTGAGGGTTGCCCATTTCCTTCACAGCTCGACGCTGGTGGTATTTAGAGATCAAACTGATCCAACTAGGACTTTTTCGTTTTCCACTTTTTCTTTTCAGCTGTTTTCTAACGGAGGAGTGGCTCAGCTCATATAGGAACTTCCCATAGCCCCTCCGCCTGGCAGTAATTTTTCGCGTATGTCATTTTTTCGCAACTGATGAGAGTGGTCAGTTTTTCCCACGTCCGGAGGCAGCTATGGTGAAGGTGCCGTTGATATTATGGGTTTCATTTGCACGGGCTGAGAAAATACAGACTGGAACTGAGAAAACACACGGAGTAGGACAAAGAGTGTTTTAGTGCACTTACCTGCATATATGTATCAGTCTGGCACAGAACCAGACCGTGACTAAGACTGCCAGAGTCCGTTCCGGTGGGGTCGAGATAGGCTGAGCCAATGGGAGAAGTTATTTCATACACGGAGAAAAGATAGCAGTCTAAGTTAGGTGACAAATTCAGAAATTTTGGAGACACAGACTAGCGTTAATGTCGGGAAATATAAAAGGAGGAAATTTAGGCCAACAGGTAGCTTTTGGAGGGTGGACGTACGGGATAAGAGATTTTCGAACGGGATGATTAAGGAAAGCAAATTACTGCTGGGCAAGAAAGCTGAGGGGAGCGGAAGCCAAAATAAGTTAGAGAAGAGTCCAAGAATCAAGAAAAAAGTAGTGGGCAATGGGACTTAATGTCCTGGGATCCAGCACCACTAAACCATTTGATGCTACGGAAAAACATCAATGGCCAAGAGCCTTGATCTAGAGTTAATTTGTTTTCTATGGCTGCCCTAGTACTTTATAGAGAGGGAGGCATTATTCGTCTAGAAATAGTTGTGGAAATCTACTGGTGAATTTGATAAAGCAGGGTCCCATAGGGGTTAGGTGACAGTAGGTGAAGGTGGGTGAGTAGCGAAAACCGGCAGGCATCTAACTAGTTACAGTTGTAAACGGCAAAACTGTATACTACTGCAATGTGGGTTGTGTGCGGTATACGGTAGAAAGTGATAATGAATAGTTAGCTTAGCGTCTGCCGCTAGACAGAGAATGATAGTTTTGGGATATGGTGCTATGATCCTAGTAGTGGAGCCCGTTTCCGAATGCCAGCTCGACGGATAGCAGAGTGCGGGAGGGGGGGGCGGAAGCTAGGGTTCTCAATTTGGATGCCTTCTTCACCGGCTCGATCCTCAGATAAGCCGGTGTTAGTCAAAGACAACAGATAACTAACGTCAAATTGTGACTTTAGGGCGTGGCTAAACTGGGCTATTGACGCGCATTTGCGAATAGTCAGGAGTGGCTTATTCCAAAGCTTTGAGTGTTTATTAAGAAGGAAGTTGGATTTTATTGCCAGCCCTGACTGTAGGATGGTCAGACTGAAGTCCAAGTGGCGCCGAGGGTAAGATGAGGGTAGAGAAAACTGTGCAGAGCTGGTAGAAGTGAACTCAGGGCGATGAATAAGTCTACATAGGAAACATAAGTTAAACCCAAAATGTCTAAGCGATACGGGGTCAAGTTTTAGTAGAGTGCATCACTCTTCATAGCTCAGTGTTGAAGAGTATCTCATTAGCCTCTTTGTAGAAGTACGCTGCAATTCCTCAAGGCGTATCTTATCCGACTTCGATATTCCGGAGAAGATTAGCGGGCAGAACTCGAGGTGGGGTTAAGCATGGGATTGGTACGTAAGGAGAATATTGTTTCATTTTAAGTTATCTGAGAACTGGGCCTGTTGTCTGTGTGGCCCTGGCCGTCTGGAATGAGACATGTTCCGAGAATTGCAGATTGTTGGTGTATTGAGGCCCAAGATCCCTCACTGATGAACTTGGGGTGATGGGCACTTGGTTCAGTAGCAGGGTTTTTGAAGGACTTGACATCTATAGTTTGTGTAGAAGCTTTTAGATTTCGAGAAGCACATTGGCCATGAGGTGCACCATTTATCAAGTTTCTTAAGATCATTATCTATTTCAGACAGGGCTGTGCCCAAATCTCGGTGGCGGAACTCACGAACGATTTGAGGTCGCCGGCGAAGAGGATAGAAGTGCCGTGCTGTACAGCCGAAAAAATGTCAATATAATTTAGGGAAAATAGCGGACCAAGAACATTCCCTTGTATGGCTCCACTAGTGACAAGCACCGGTTGCGATAGAAGACCATTAGAATATACAACCTGAGTTTGGTCCGACAGGTCGAAAGTGATCCATGATATTAGCGGGTCATGGATACCGTAGGCTCGGAGCTTTGTTAACAGCGGGGAGTGAGGACCTCGGTCAAGTGTCTCGGTCATATCAAGGTAGATGATACTCATAGATTGGCCGTCGTCAGCTGCCGTGGTCAGTAGGTTGGGTAAGTCAAACCGGCATGTGGTACAAGAAAGTGATTTTAAGAAGCTATATTACCCCTGTGAAAGAGATTATGTGGAAGGAGGAAATCGGACATCCGCTGTTTAATCAAACGCTCCATTATTCTGGCAGCTAAAGGGGTATGGTTAATAGGACGATAATTTGAAGGGTCATGCACTGGGAGTTTTTGTGGATAGGGATGATAGTTAAAGTTTTCCACTGGGATGAAAAACTGCCATATTTAAGAGAAAAGTTATAGGGATTCGTAAAGATAGCAGCGACGTCAGTTCCACCATGATAAAAGAGTACTGGAGGGATGCCGTCATAGCCAGGGCGGGAAGAGGGTCTAACATGCAGCAGTAGGTGGGCCAAGTCGTTCAAACTGAATTCAATGTAAGAGAGAACCTGATCGGTGGTGAGGGGTAATAGTGGCAGATCTGAATTGGAGTCAGTAGTCATGGATTCTGAAAAGAAGGCATTGAGCTCCTAAGCCGTTTCGGCTGCAGATTGAAATTGTGCGTTGCTTCCCAAAATTAGGTAGGATATCCCTGAAGACTCTCCCTGATTTCCGCTATGGGCATCGGGAAAATCGGTAGCACCTGTCAAAGGAATTAGAGGCCGGAAGTTTCTGCTTTCGCAGCAGTTCACTAGTCCAAAGACTGATGGTTACAGAGAGAGGGAGGGTGGAGTTGCAATAATATGGAGGAGTCTCTGGTTTTTATAGGTCTTCTGCAGTTTTGCATGGTTATTTTGCAGCCTTGTTTGGTGAGAGCTGCGGGCCTGAGAGCGGTTGGTCCCGATGGCGGTGATCGCTGACAGGCAGCTGTGTATCTTATAGTAGAGTGCTTCGCTGGCGAGCTGAGGGTCGTGCTGCAGGGAGTAGTCATCCCAGTTGAGGAATCGAAGCTTGGGCTTAAGGTTCATCCAGTTGATCGTGTGTAGGGGCTGTTGAGGTGAGCTACATATGGGATCCATGGGTCCGGCTGTGAATCCGCAAGATACCATTCTATGGTCACTGCTCGGGAAGGGACTGAGGGATGAAGTTATAACATCCGATGGGCCAATGGCAAATACCAGGTCAAGTATGCTGTTTCCCCTGGTTGGTGTCATTGCATGCTGGACCCCGCGCCCTGCGAGTGTGGTCAAAACGAAGCTCGTGAAGTATTAAGTTGATGACATGGTGTCCCAGTAGATATTGGGTGCATTGAAATCGCCAGCAATGAGTTTTCCGAGGGGGATAATAGTGCGAAATGTTGAAAAACATTGACTACTTGGGCGAGGTCCGTAGTGTTTGAATTTGGTGGTCGATAAACACAGCCAATATGGGGTGGAGTGTTGGCCAGAAGAACCGCTACCCGTATTGAGTCCTGGATTGCGTCCAGTGTTGGATCAAGGAAGGGAATGGTAGGCAAGCTGTTTTTAATGAGGATCAGACAGCCTCCTCCAGGACGACGGCGATCTTCTATGGAGGTTTGGTAAACAGCCATAGAAATTTGGTCCGATAGGACAGTCATTTAGCCAGGTCTCGGTTACGACAATGATGTGAAATCGGATGACAGTACTATATTATGGAGAATATGGGTTTTATTCAGTAACGAGCTAGCGCTATTGGAGAGCAAGGTGAGTGCAGCTGTATCGTCGTGGCGTGGATTAGGAACAACCATCGGCGGGTATTTTTGGCTAACACTACAAAGATGGTAAACATCGTTAGGTGGACACTACGTCAGGGTTGTCATGCATAGGAGCTATGGAGTCTGAACAGGAGATAGAAGTAGGGAGTCGGCATTATGAAGAAGAGGTAGTTGGTGAGCAGGTAAGACTGGATTGGGTGGGTGCTGCCAGGAAAAAATTGGTGGTTAATGGAGGTGGGATTTCCAAGGTGGTTGAAGTAATAAGGTGGGGAGGGGTTGGATGCTGAGGTTGTGGCTAATGGCAAGTGAGATGGTAGAAAGTGGTGGTAACTGGGTTCAACGGGGTACGCAAAAGGCAGGTAGTTGTTGCTCGACCAGAACCAACGAAGGAACTGTAGTTGGTTGGGTTGGCCCACCCTGTGTTCGGGAAAAATCGCGGAGCTTAAAACTCGAGGCCGCTCAATATACTCCAGCTGGGGGTTATTTATTCGTATCATTGGGGAAGAGTGAAACTGGTTACAGAGGTTCGGCAGGAGGTGCTGGCACCCAGCCAGATGATTGGGAAACTGTTTCGGCAAACTTGAAGGGTATGGTGTTTTTGGTCCCTATGCATGATAGTGGGTTACCTGGTGGCCGCTTTCATATGTATCGCAAAGTGGAGTTCGGAGAACCTGGTCGATTAGTCGAGGTACCACGTCAATACAGTGAGCCGGAGTTGGCTGCTTTGGGGTGATGCAGGGTTGTGTCCTGCTCACCAGCAAGAATGGATCATTTAAGGTATACTTAAAGCGCCTGGGAGAGGTTCTAAAAGGGGCTCTGGGAAGACTTATGGGGGGAATACGGGAGTACCCGGAGTAGCTAAAAGACCTGGAGGACACAGAATTCTGTCGGTTGATGGGCCGATTGGCTTCATAGTAGATCATGGCTTTTATGAAGGATTTGTGTCCGCAAGACGGTGGAACTTGAGTTAGGGCAGGACGGGCTGTTGGCAACAGACTTCCCCAGAGTCCTCTTTGGTGTTGAGACAGCGCGCTGTAGGTTGACTTGGTAAACAGCAGGCATGAATGCACGGGACTTTGGTGACCTTGGGCTAATAGTGGGTTTAGCATGGATACCGTTGCCGTTTGTGGGAGCGGAAGTTGATGGTAGGAGGCAGGGCCGTATACTAAGAGGATGTAATGGAGATGGGGCAGTGGTCAGGTCTTGGTCAAATATTATGGTGCACGCGACTGAGGACTTTTGTGTTGCCGAGTGGCTCGACAGGCGGCGAGGCGATGCGGCTGCTGGTACTTCAGCCACTGGTTGCGTTGGTGAAGCCAAGGTAATTTTTAGTGATCAAAAGACCTCTCTTTTGAGGGGCTTTTTGCTCTGCAGTATCCTGATTCTTTTGAATGGGGTGACGTTAGCAATGATTTGCCAACAGGTTATTAATTCCCCAGCTGTTATTTCGTCAGCAAAGTGGAACTTCAAAGGACGGTAATAATGTTGTGATTGGTCGCTCAGCCGAGTGCAATAGCACCTGTGGTGTGCCACCTTGCAAGAATTTAGTATAGCGAGTTTGGTTGACGGCAAAGGCGGTCGGTCAGGGATGTTGAAAAATATCGCCCTTTTGGCGTTGGCCATAAGTTTATGAATTTCGGTCTCAACTGAGTCCAAGAAACGGCCCACCATGGCTAGGTTTTAGCGATTAGCTATAGGGGCGGTTTCCATTATGCTACATATGGGGAATATCTTCAATAGAATACCATCGATGGACTGGATCTGGTTATACAGGCCCACCACTCTTTCATATACTTCATTAATCTTCCTGTTGACTACGTCATACACGTCAACGGGAGCCACTGAGCATGGATGGAGTGTGCACTGAGGTTGAGTGTTATTGGTTTTTCTGAGCCTGACAACACAAATGACCTGATTCGCGTCCGAGACCTTGGCACGTTTACGGAGGACCTTTGGAGCTTCCGTACGTGGTTCAGGAGATAACGTGAAGAAGGCAGAAAGATTATGGGTCAGTAAGTTCAACTTTTCGAGAGTGTAAGGCTACCTAGAAAAGCTTGGGTATTTTTCCCTAGACTTTCAACCTGAATCACAGAGCGGTCTGCAAAGTAGATGACGAGGAGGAAGGTGGGTAAATGAATGTCAGCTGATGCGCGTTGTGAAAAACGGAACACATGGTAATCACAGAACTAAAGATCCACTGGCCTGAAGAGTCTAGGAAGGTTACTCGAAATGCAACATTAGGAGAAAAATATGAACAATAATATTAATTTATTTCGGAGACGTCCAAAGCATGCCTTATGCAAGATCAACTTTTTTAGAAGCAGCAAAATGGCGGAAAAGTTTGAAAAAAATAAAGAAATATGAGTGATGAACGAAGGGCAGATAGACTTGGAAGGAAGATGAGAGGGGGGCAAACGCGCTCACAGCAAGGAAAAGGGTGGGAGGCCAAATGAAAGCATAGACGGATACATATATATGCCCGGTGGGTTTGAAGGCCAAGGTCAAATGGAGGATCTGGCTGAGCCAAGGGGGTAGGTTGGAACCGGAGTGTTTTACATGAGGAGGACTGGAAACGGGCATGAGAAACTATGGTAACCAGAAACGATGAAGAAAAGAGAAAAAAGAAAGGAAATGAGATAAAACAAAATTGAGTTATATGGTAAAGGATAAGATGGCCTTGAATTATGCTACATTGCAATGGAAAGACGGTTTCAATTTAAAAATAGGGAGCAAGCATCGCAAGACGTAAAGAGTGGGTCAAATGGCAGCAATGGTTCTGAAGGATCCATAAACGGTAAACGAGAGGCACTTACGTAGACAACATGGATGGATATCTTGAAGAGCAGAGGGATGGAGCAAGAGAACTGTCCAGCAGAGAACCGAAGGAAGCAGAGGAAATATATGAATACGCATAAGTATATACAAATATATATAAATATATTAACTGAATCCACTGACAAGCACGGTAAAACCAGTGTGTGGATAATGACGGAGCGAAATGTATATCAAAAGGGCTATACTATAAGCAAATGGATGCCGGACTAACGGTAGAAGAGATGGCTTGAAGGAAGCAGGTAAACTACAAACGAATGGATTACTTTGTTATGGGTTGGCCCTAGAGTACCAGACTAAATATGAGAATTCGATTTCACATCGGTTCAGTATGTATGGTAATGACAGCAGCATATACGATTAGCTTGCGAGGATTTTGTTGCCTCTTGTGAAAGGTGTACCGATATGCGGCCACGTAACCAGGCGTAAGCGAGAAATAAAGTTCATTGGATGTGGTAGGTCGGTGTGTGGTGACCAACAGTCTGTAAAAATTAGTCCCATTTGATAGTCTTGAAACCGCAGGGGTGGTCAGCGGCTAAGGTAAGGGCACCCATGATGGCTCTGTTACTGTGTGAGTCGTTGCCTGGTGGATGATATTAGCATCCGTTTGAGCAGCGATTTTTATCCCAATCTTAAGACTGACATGCAGGATCCGTGAACTGATAAAGAACGGGGCGATAAACGGCGAAATATTGGACGAATTGCTAAACAAATGAAAGACCTCCATCACCTCGTCGAAAATGTTTCGAACTACAGTTCTGATAACCAAGAATACTTACTCATTTAGTAGGTGTGTTATCCAACAGCCGTGCTTCTTCCTATGAGATAATGTCCAGTCTAGCGGAATTTACTGTAAACCCTAACGAGTTGAGCCTGCCACTCAGAAAGCAAGCGTTATCATGCGTAAACGGAGAACAGCGGTCGTGAAGTGGACGTGGTTTGTGGGGTAGCATGATGAACACAGCTACAAATGGCTCGGTAGAAGAGAAATAGGGGGTTGGATACTTCGCTGGAGAGAGAATTAGTTGGATTATCAGACACTCCACAAGACCACGCAAAATGAAATTTTTCGGGCAATGTGAGTACACAAGGGCAAATGGAGGATGAAGCCGTAACAAGCGGGGTCAGCTAGAATAACATGTGTGGGGTTCGTAGGAAAGTACAACTGCCGTTGGTGGTAGTGAAGGGATTGCAGATAGAATGGCGGATGGAAAATATGGAGCACATTGCAGACATAGTGATCAGCCGTGGGCCATAGGTAAGACTATCGGGTGATACCTATTTTGACAGCTAGTGTAAAGCGGCCTATGTATGGAAGATTTAAGCCCGAGGTTTCGCAGACAGCAATCGAGATAATAAAGTTGCAGATCCTAGGCGTAGCTTGACTTATTATGGTGACGATCGGAGAGGGGCATATTGCGTACCACCTTTGAGCTGGAAGCCTATGGTCAGGGAGTTTAGCATGAAGTTCATAGTACACACTCTCAGTGAAGGCAGAAGTGCTCAGTATTGTGGGGTGACTGGCCAGATCTCTGAAACGGGGGGATTTATCTTGAGAAATCGTGCCAACAGAGCAATGGCAGCTTACTTCATGAGTGCATCGTGAGAGGGCGAGAGGGGAGCAAATGAGGAAGCTCAGTTTGGCTTGCCGGTTAACAGGCCAAAGGTGGCACCCGGGTAAACAAGTGAAGTAGGAGGCGAAGCCTCAGAGAGGGACGATTTGGACACTGAAGCAGCCAGAGTATCCGTGCTGCTAAGTTGCGGACCCCATAAATTTACTATTATGGGGTCGAGAGGTGAGCATTTAGGTTGGTTTGGTCGGCTTATTTTCGTGCTGCTTGGTGGTGCCGCTTTTCCGCGAGGAATTATTTGTGGAGGAGTTCCATCAAGGGCCAATTTTTCGTTTTTGAATGGCTTGCGGACAGCGGTGATGTGGTTCTATATACAATACTAAGTTGAAACGGGCGGGGGAACAGAGTGAGCTCAAGGAATTCATTCTCACTCGTGAATGGGAACGCGCAACGATAGTCACGTCCCTGGCATTAAGGAGAGCCAGATTTTACCTTTACAGGTAATCGATTGGAAGCAATGTACAACACCATAATTTTGGAGTCTTGGTTCATTTGGAGGTCTCAATAACAACTGACCTTAGGAGTCTGCCCGCCGATTCCGGGCATCTGAACTAGGAATCGGGGGTGGCTTAGTGGAGTTGATGAAATTAGCTGATTTGGATACAAAACCTTCCAGCTCACTAATTTATTCACAATTCCCGGCTATGTTGGTCTCATTTGTTTTCTTACTGTCCTCGCCCAGAGCACGACTTTAAGCTATCGCCCATGGGTTCGTATTAGAACGAGTAGTGACTGGGATTGTATTGATTGCGCTGTTGTTCTAGCGAGCCCTCACTATGGGCCGGATGGCATCAGGGAACTGCCATACAGAGACGATTAGTCAGCTTATTGGACGGTAGAGTTCGGGGAGCTAAACGATTACTCCGAATTTTCGGGAAACGGAGCACAGTGGAAGACCAGAGAGAAGTGATCTAGCAAAGAAACAGCTTCTTCCATGAGTAGAATCAAGTTTTGTTTCATTTGGAGGATAAAGCCAGGTTGGTTTCGCACATAAATTCCAACGAAGGGCTAGGGAACAAAACAAAAAAGTCGTCCATGGTGAGTCATTCTGAGATGCTTTTGGGCAAATTAAGGTGCAATAAATCCTTAAAACTCAGTACAACGATTACACGGTGATAGCTTAATTTCACTCTGCGGAGGTTGAAAGTATTTACACTAGTTATCCAGTGAGGCGGACTGAGCAGTATTACTTACTGAAAGGCTTTCAGAAACTAGGCATGAAGGAAGAAAAACTTGAAAAAGTAGGGACATCTTGATCTTGATGTCAGGTTGAACTCCATCTTCATTGTCAACCTTTGGAGCTTGCAGTTTTGAACTACTTAGCCTCCCTTTCTACCATGTCGTTGGCTAATGGATCCATCTCCGTTGACCTAGCCTTCGAGAGACGTTACACTGTGACCTCTTCCCCTGTTCTTATGGGTACAGCCATGTTCACCAGATCATGCTCTCACCCCTGTTCACAAGCGAATAGTAGAACGGCTCTCGTTTCATTCGCTACCATCGTGGACCTCTTCCCAAAAGAATAAACGTTCCGAAATCTCTAATTTAGTTGAACTTCCCCCTTTGTATGATTCCTACCCTCATAGGGCCCTTAGTTTCATATCGTCTCCTAAACAGCTGTGAGAGTGAAACGCTCAGAAAACCCCTTGTTCTTCTACTGACATTACCTACCGTATCCCGGCTGAGCGCCCTCTAGGCTGCAATTTTTCTCTTGTTCTCTTCTTTCCGTTCATAGCCCGTGAGTCTGAATCTATTGTTGATATCCTGCTCTAAGTTTTGAGTCGTATTTTGCCCTACTTCTCTCAGCTGACCATCAACTAGCTGCACGCCTGTAACCCAACCACTGGCTTTACTGGCTCCGCCGTTCAAGTCACCTGGCTATCTGGCCGCCTTTACTGCGATATCATAGTTTTATCTCCTATGCGGCCCTACTCCTGTAGACCAATCATTATTCGCCTGCACTCATTCAACGGTGTGAGGTGCGGTCGGAGCTATCCCTTTGACCCGCTCACTCTAAGAATGATGCTGCATTCATTATTCGTCCACCTACCCAAGCTTCTTGACCCATTAGAGGGGTGTAGAATTGTTATCACTGGTATTTTATCCAAGGGTCACTTTTTGTGATTCAGCCCCAGGGGCGAATTCTTGTAGAAACCTAGAGGTGGCCGAGTTTTGATGTGTAAATCTACCGTATTCTACCCAATAGGCAGTGAAAAATCTTTCAACGGCATATTTTGTGGAGGTAACTGACAGAATGTGGTCCTTCCAGACCGCCAGATTTGTTCTGGATTGGTTGTTCTTTATTTTGCTCTATGAATGCTGGATTCCTTGACCGACTGTTCAAGGAGGGCCTTCAGTTTTTCAGTTAATTTCGTTTGTGCTTTTGTTTATGCCAAGCTGGTGAAGGCTGACTTGTTATGAAGCCTCGAACTGTATTCCAGCCTCCATCACAGCTTCTTTACTTGGTTTTGGTATTGTGATTGTGGTGATGGTATATTTCCCAAACATATTCCGAAAGCTCGCCTAAAAGCATGGTTGAAGTTTGTAATGATAGTCTTTAAGATGAAATATTAACAGATTTCCAGAAGAAAAGCCCCACATTTCATCAGTTAAGAAACAGATTTGAGCGGCGTTGGAATGAGATAAAATGACAACGGATCACACGAAAAATAAGAAAAGGTTTCGAATTTGATGCAAGCAATAATGAAAAGTCGGCAAAATAAAAGATAGTTGGAAAGGGCTTCAGCACAGAAAGTGGAAGGTGCCATTTTCGCCAAGGTGAGGCAGACAGTGATTGAAGGAAGCTTACTTGCCTTCACTGAGCCAAGCAAGTTGCCGAGTACCAAGCAGGCAGAGAACATTGCTTAAAAATGTCCAAGAAAATACCGGCGAATAAGTGCTGAGAAGATATCCACAAGAGCGTGAAATAAATTCCGGAGTGAACAGCTGGTATCATCCTCAAGATCACGGAATGATAATAGTTGGATTGCTGAAGACAGAAAAACCTTAGAGCAAATATTAGGAAAGCAGCCATCGGTGGACACCAGTAATAAGAATTCGGAGGTTCGTTCCCAATGGCAAGCTGAGCTACTGTGGAGTGCCTCTAGCATTTCAGATTAGGAAGAATGAGGCAGATGGAAACTTCGACAAACCGAGTGAGATCGATGACGGTTTGAGAGAACTATTCGTCAATGATGCCCAATGAGAAGGGAGCACGGAGGAGGTTTGAATGTATCTTACGTGTCAAAACAGGGTGGTAATGGACCTGCAATGAAAATCCTTCCATATGTTTGACCTGCGTTGTAAATGTGACTGCGTCTCATATAACATCTTTAAGCCTGCTCAAACACAGCTCTTTTACACACCTTTTTGTTTTTGTGGGACATTTTATTTGACTCCGAACGGTTTCTGACGGTCGTACTTGCACCACGGCTGGCTACGTCTCTGAGTTTTACTGACAAATCCATTTAACCAAATATTTGGGGTTTGCGTATACTTTTACTTTTTGTAATTTCAAGTTAGTTACCGTAGAAAATACTGATCAATCTTACTCTGTATTAGAGATTCGCATGAACAGGCTACTCTTCGATCGAATTGCGACGTCTGTGACTTACAATAGGATATGGCGCTAACCGTTCAGAATCTGGAGGAGGAATTGGAGCAAAGTAACAGCCTGACTATTGTACTAGCTTGAATGATGGCGGCATTAACGACACTGTTCCTTGAATCAAAGACAGCACAATGTCATATAAAAGCCATTAGCTCAGTGGGGATGATTCTTTTGGTATTCAGTAATCGGAACTTCCCGGATCTTTGTGACCAGCGCACACAGAAGTGTTGACAAAGAGTACGACAGGAGGTTCAGAAAAGAATCAAAAATGTACGCGATATAGAGCAAAGCAGGCTGCGGAGCGGAATAGTGGGTATTTGTGAACCTAACAAAATTTAGGTCACTCAAGATGGTACCGCCGAAAGCCTTTCATGCAACCCGGTATAACAAGATGATCAGCAGAGTAGTATCGGAGGTCTAACGGTAATGATATTGATACTTCTGACCATCCGGTGTTTGCATCGGCCTACGGTAGGTTTAGCTAAAATGATGGAATAGGAGAGTAAGCTAAAGAGTGTTACCTTCAGAGGACAAGAGGACTCACTTGGAGAAAGACAAACATGGTTATCAATTATGCTCCACTTGGAATGATACGGATATTTAGAGGTCACATTTGAGTAGCAGTGGTTTGTTCTATTTCTGTACACTGGTGAAATGTCTAGTCCTAGTCCCAGTCACGTTATGCACTTTGCCAATGACCAGTTGTGTCGATTTGACATTTTTTAACAAATCAGGGTAAGCAGGATATCCTCGGATTGTGCTGCATTTTCTAGCTGCCATAACTATTTTCGGCACTTTTTATGTAGTATCCACGTTTTTTATCGACGTCACTTTGCGTCGGCCGGCCTGATCATCTGACCTCGAGTTACAGGTTAGGAAAATAATTCAGTTCAGTTCATTTCGGGCTGTACAAGACAACCAACGGCCTTAATTCCCTAGGTGGAATATAGGCTGGCCGAGCACCCAACATTGTACGGAGCTTTCTGTCGAATCCCCGCTGAAATCCGTGAAGGTGTGTAAAACCTCGGCGCAAATCGACCTCGAGTTGAAGCCTTGTCAAAATAGGTCCTCAAAGAGGAACTAGACACACACTTAGCTCATGGGATCGTGGTCCAGTAAATGTGTCGCAAACCCCAAGTCTCGCAGCGTAGATCACAAGCAAGCTTTACTGAGTTTACTTTGATAGCAGAGAAGTCGGCCACAGGCTTCGGCCCTGAGAGCCTGGTAGGAGTAAATAATAACGGATACCTCAGCGACTGGGCCAACGCGGTGGTGCTACGAATCAACGTAAGGGGCACTAGAGGCAAAGGAATGGAGGCCTCGAAGGCTTTCGGAAGCACAACTCGTCAATAATCGCCTCCACGGAAGGAGACCATGTGCCAGGACTAATAAGTTCAGGTTTTGCAATCTACAGGCTGGATAGAGAACGCGACCTCCTTGGTGTAGGGGTAGCCGTTCTCATTAGGTCGGACCAACGTTTGATATCGTAAAGCTTGGTTGAGAGCAGTTGCGATCACCCTACCAGGCATGAAGGCTAAGGCTGATTGCGTCCACGGGGCACCAGGTACCGACAACGAAGAGGATGCTCGCTTACGGCGGACCCTGACTGGAATAGTTGGAGGAAGCACAAAAATCCTCGCGGTGGGTGACTTCAGCCTTTCGAGCCCTGACTGGAAGTCCGGAGTCTTCATGGCTGTGTTGCTGCAGGAGCGGCTGCATGATAATAATTTAAGCCAGCATGTTGGAGAAGGTCTCACGGGGAGATCCCGTTGCAGGTATGGACTTCAGCAGTTTTCTAACCAGAACCCCTTTATACAAAGCTCGCAAACAAGACGGTTGACCTCCTACGAAATTCTGAGCCGGCAGTTAGCTTAGATTGGTCAAATGCGTAAGACGGCCGCTGAAGAAATTCTATAGCTGCATGTGGTCAAAGGTCACAACGAAGGATGCAGTAGGTCTGCAATCCGCTAGGCTCCAAGGCAACTCCACCGCTGATCAGAGCAAAGTGGATGCCCTGGAAGAATACTTCTGGTAGTGCTTATAGTAAGATGGTGGAGCACGAGTCGATTTGGCGCTGTTGTGTCTTCCTCTGCAGTTAATTTTTTCGGAGGGAATCGTAAGTAAGTATCATCAGGAAATGACTGGACACAAGTTAGGGGATCCAGCTGGCATCCACTTAACCGTTCCAAATTGGTGGTGCATACAACAGCTCTTTCAGTGTGCAAGCTGTACAGATCCACTTTGGACTGGAGTAAGCTGCCTAAGGACGAGAGCAGGGCGGTCATCGTGGTGATCAATAAAGGTGGATTTAAGTTAGGTATGAATAGCTTTAGGTCGGCGAGCCCAATTAGCTTTTTGTGCGAAGTTCTTGGGGAGATTATCTGTGCTCATATCTGCTGGTTTTTACTGGAGCAGTCCATGCTAAGCCCATTCCAGAACTGATTCCTGAAAATATATCTTGTCTGACCTGTCTGTTGTGCTACTTAGATGAAGAGACTGGAAGGCAGTATGAAGGTTTGCAGGTAGAAATAGGTTACTGTGACTTTGCCGGGGATCCTGTCTTTATTATTTATTTTCCGTTGCTCCGCAAGAAAAGGAAGTTCGGTAAAGGTGAGCTAGTACGTAGGTGGATGGCGGACTTTCTTTCCCGCGGGAAGTTTTGCTTCAAAGTGAGGGACAGTGAACATCATTGGTGGGGTGCCCCATGGGTCCGTCTTGAGTCCAGTGCAGTTCTTGTTTTCTGTCGCTGACCT
The DNA here is from genome assembly GCA_948099385.1 of Fasciola hepatica. Classification (NCBI taxonomy): domain Eukaryota; kingdom Metazoa; phylum Platyhelminthes; class Trematoda; order Plagiorchiida; family Fasciolidae; genus Fasciola; species Fasciola hepatica. The sequence goes on along the minus strand of CANUEZ040000052.1, from coordinate 383,979 downwards.
GGCGTCCGCCCTTTAAATGCCTAATTTTTGTTCTTGCCTATGAGGTAAAAGTTGAGGGATCTGATAACAATACTACTGAAAGTAAAAAATACCGGTTAATTTCAGAGACTCCCAGAGGAAACCAGAAGGAAGGTCAAATTTTTACAGGCGATGAAGTATAGTATATTTCTTGACCGTGGTCAATACACATGCACAAGGCAAGATCAGAGTATACAGCAGTACATGTCAATGTGAGGTATCTACAGATTCTAAATTTATAAATCACACAGCAACCGAAATACACCAGTAAAGTCATGTAGTGTTTGAGTGAACAAAAGTGATTATGGTTGAGGCGGGAATTCCGAATCGGTTTCGAAATCGCTGGAGGGCGGTGTTGATAGCTGAACAGTCGTGGGATTGTTGATATAAGCGACAAATGGACGGTCACCAATGAGTTACCGGGCGGAAGAGATGCCAAAGAACATTGTTAGAAGTAAAGCAAGCGTAGGGCTTTCAAAGTGCAGTCAGAGATACCAGCGGAATATTGGGCACTGATCCAGCATTGGGTAACTAATTGTGGAGGAAGCATGTGAAATAAAGGCAAGTGAGTCAAAGGTGATAATAAAACGGACCTTTTGTGCAGGTGATTACAGCGTCATATGGAAATTCAAATGAAGGCGAAAAGCTTCGCAGGGACTTCAGTGAACTTTTGAAGAGCATGAATAGTGTATGGACATATAACGGACTTTTAGAGAAAAGAAAAGCCGTCAATGAAACGGATTAGTGGAGACAAAACGTCAATGGTTCGGCTAGGCAGAAGTTGGAAGAGTGTAAATTTTTTTTTGTATGTGATAGAAAATTGTTAACCAAATTATGGTTGGCTGCAGATGGCTGGTATTCTGTTTCATAAATACCTTGGTTGCAGGTGGTGGCAGGTAGAATGTTGAGGGAAGCAGGTAAAAAGGGCTGGTTTGACGAAGTTGACAGCTGCGAAGGCTGGGTTCCGGCCATTGGTTTCGTACTGCAACACGGGAGGAATTGAACTTTTGGGTTGGATTATTTGGGAATAGACGTTGAGCGGATGTGTTGATGGTTGGTGTCAGGAATCACCTCTGCGATCCGGTGAGACTTTCATGAGGTTTTGTTAATCCGTGTACGGTGCCTCATGTAACGTCAGCGGGCGAGAGCATAGGTTTAAACCATTGACCAAATCGTCCAGTCCTTACGGTAATCCGGAATAAACGTCGATTCGGCCGATGGCTACCCAAGTAACCAATGCAATCTGGAAGAGATCAGGAGTGCGGCAGTCTGGAGAGTGTTCCAGCTGTGGGTTATGATTATCGTTTTAATGGAAGCAGGAAAATGAACGTTTTGTTATCCGAACAATTAGTTATCGTTTGGCTAGTGGACCGGTCTATTAGGGATCCCTAGACGGAGACTGGTAGCTTTCTAGGGTAGTTGGGTGGAAGTAGAGATTTAGGGCGATATCAGGCAGGCGGATGATGAGGAGAGGGTGTCCGTTTGGGAACCAGGAATAAAACAATAGTAGATGGTAATGTCTGGAAGAAGAATGAGAAAATAGGAAGATAACAGTCTGGTCAGTTCACCAGCTGTGGTCGAGGACGGCAAACAGTAAAAAAGGAGAAAAACACTGAGTGTAAAAATGAGGATTTTTCGTGTGGGGGCAAACGTGCTGGTATTCGGCAGGGGCATACGGATTCCGGTTGGAATGGGGTCTCAACTTACCATGAGCATATGCGCAGAGAAGTGAAGCCTAGTTACTAAGGAATGGTAATCCGTGTGGCAAGGCTTCAGTTTACGAGAAAGGCGCAAAAAAGCAGGATGGGACGGCTGAGTTCTAGCCTGAGCCAGGAATTAAGTGAGAGCGAGCACCCATCGCTAAAGGACGGAGCGGTTTTATTTATATATATGCAAATTGTGTTGTAAAATGGCACAATCTAGTTAGGAAGAGGGACAAGTGAGTGGAGCTTACCCAAGGTATATATATAAATATTGATGTATAGGTGGGTGCGATCATCGGACGGGTCATGCGAAAGCGGTCGGACGCAAAAGACTATGGCAAGGAAAGTGAGATAGAGTGACGCAGCTGAGGATCAACGGTTAACGGAAAGAAGAACAAAAGTTAAGCACGGGCTCATTGGTGCGGCGGATCCCAAAGGCACTTTGAGGCCATGAAACGTGAGACTAAAACTTTCAATGGGAAAGTAAGTATTTCGCCTAGAGTTGTCATTGAGGAGGAGTAAAGACCAAGTTCTGCATGAAATTACAGAAGAACCTTAGCTGGGGGGTAGGGTGGGAGCAAAAATGGTAACGTCCTAACTGGGTGTTGAGTTCAATTAGTGAGTCACGCTAAGTGGGACGAATCAGACTGGATTTTCCAGTTCGAAATCGCAGAGGTGGTGAGGGAAGTATGTGTGGTGGGACCTGGTGCGGAAGAGAGGCATTGTAAGCTAAGAGATATCGAGGAGCGTTGAGTTACTCACCGTGCTTGTGTTAATAATTATAGGACAGTAGTGAGTATATATATATATATGTATATATATAGTATATAAAAATGTTATATATTTACACATATATATGTATATATATGAACAGGTGTATATATATATGCATATATATATGTATATATATAAATGTATAAAGCTGAGAGGAGCGGAAGCCAGGATAAATAAGAGGATCAAGGAGTGAATTAGTGGGTGGTGGGACTTAATGTCTTAGGATCCAGCACCACTGGATAATTTGGTGCAGGGGGAAAACATCATTGGCTAAAACCTTCAGCTAGAGAAGAGTTGTTTTACATAGCTGCCCTAGTACTATATGGCTAGGGAGACAGTAATTGTTTAGACATGGTTGTGGAAACCGACTAGTGAATTAGATGAGGCAGGGATGTATAAGGGTTAGGTGATGGTAGGTGAACGTGGGTGAGTAGCGAGAACCGGCAGGCATCTAGATATTCATAGTTGTAAACGACAAAAACTCTCCTTCTGCAATGTGGGTTATACGTAAAAAATAATAATAAATGGTAAGCCTATCGTCTGTCGTTAGGCAGAAAATGGTAGGTTTGGAATATTGTGCCGTGATCCTAGTGGTTGAACCCGTTTTTGAAGGCCAGCTCGACGGATAGCAGAGAGCGGGAGGAGAGACTGAAGCTAGGGTTCTAAAGTTCGATGCCTTTTCCATAGGCTCGATCCTCAGATATGCTGGCGTTAGTCAAAGATAACATATGACTAACGGTAAGTTGTGATTTAAGGGCATGGCTGAACTGGGTTATTGACGCACATTTGCGAAGTAGATAGACTCTTTGTTAAAATATTTAAAATCTTGCGACGAACTTAAGGTAGGTAGAGTTAGGAGGGAAATGACAGGGAGATAAACGCTGCGTGCAGCGGAGAATAATATAGGGAGTTTGAATGAACCCATGCATTGGTTTAACCAGACTCCCGGTGAATATGAATGTCAGGGTCAAATAAAGGATCTGGTTGTTCAGGGAAAAGGTGACTGAAAGCTGGGGGGTTTTCATGGGAAAGGCCCAAAATAGTCGTTTACAACCGTGGTGAAGAGAGCTGATGAAGAATCAGCTGAGTTGCATGAAACAGGATAGATTGCAATGATGCTTTTCTACACTGCAACAAATGGCCAGCTGCAGTGTAAAAAAGGCATTGTAAAACAGGAAGCCAGCAATGCAAGTCGTATTGTGTAGGTTGGATGACGACAGTTATTTGGGAGGATTGATAAACGGCGGAATCGAGGCACAGGAATAGACCGCATGGATGCGTACCAGGAGGGTCAGAATAGTGGTAGCGAGAGAAACCACCAGTGAAGTGCTTGTGGATGGAGCAGGATTATACGTTTATGTGCTATATATACAGGTATGTACATACGAGAAGAAGGATCGGAGGGTAGAGGATTCTTAGAATAAGGAAATAGTAGTGATTTGAAGAGTCATCTGGGGTTAGGCCGGGTGGAACAGAACTAACTTAGGAAAAACGGTAAAACATCTTGATGACAAGTGAACGCGGCAAATCAGCAGAGGGAGAGTGAACCGACTTTTGAAGCACAGGAATGATGACGGCTATGAAGAGCAGCTCGTAACCGAGGGAAGATAAAGTAAGAGGCCGAAGGAAACAGGCAAGAGTGAATCTACTAAGTTGATCAGAGCAGATGCTTCACCCGATGACCATCAAAAATAAGATAGGCAATGAATAATGGACGTACTTTATCCAGTGGGGAAGGTGAAGCCGGTGAAGACTGCTGGGCGAATCAGGGCAAATATGTAGTCACGAAGTGGTCGAAGTTGTATGGAATAGCAGCTTAGCAAGGTGACCGGGAAATCAGACGGACTACTTTGTAGAGGTGCAGCAGTTGTATTAGTGAACAACGTACGACAGATATAAGTGAGTTAATGACCAGGAAGATATGGTAAGTGCAGATAATGTGGTTCTAAACTGCACTCGGAAGTCGTGAAGTGAGGTTGCCCTTACATCAGTTGGAATGGGGAAAACTGGGCAATTTGTGAAGAACACCGAAAATACCTATGGCTAGCATACATAAAACATGGGATGACAGTATCGACCGAACAAAAGGAGGCAAATGCAGACCAATCGGATCGTTTTACTACGGGTGAAACACGAAGAAGACCGGGAGAAAAGAAGCACTGGTATAGGTAAGACTGTGATGGATTAGTTAACATGAGAAATATGTGCAAGGCAGATTTGGGATAGTGTAACTACGGAACTGCTTGCCGGCAGGCAGTTGCACTACTGGATTGAGCCGAAGGATGCCATTCGAGGCACTACCTGATGGTAAGATTCACATAAGATTTGCGGAGTCAGACAAGAAATATGTGTTCTTGGTGATTGAATAATAGGTTCAGCTGTAAAATGTATAAAGGTGAGATCGGCGAGTTCTGTTATAGGGACTGGCCATGGGTACGAGTGTTTCCGGCGCCTTTTGGGTGAGGCTCGAAAGGGGAAAACAAGGGAGAACATTACAAAATGGTAGAGAGTAAAGTATAAGAAAGCAATCAGTGAGCTTTATGAGTACGGGATGTGACCAGGAGAATAGAGGTTATGAGCCGGCAAAAGAGGACATGCGTGGAAAAGAAAAGAAATGACGGGCGTGGGCAGAGTATATTGTATAAAACGATAATGGCAATATACAGTGCGAGCTGTCGTGATGAGAACTGACGGGAGCCAGGGAAGGATGCATGGGTGTGCATACTGTGGCAGAAAGATGAAAACGGGGGGCCATAAGAGAAAGGACAAGAAAGATTGTGGGCGTACCATGGCAGAACAAGAAAGGTAGAAGCATGCGATGTGAAACCGACGGTACTACATGCGGCAGGGCGCGAAGAGCTACAGAATGCGACCCTCAACCAAGCCCAGTGGGCGGGGCTGACCGTGGGAAGGGTACCCAACCTGAATACATTTCGTTAAGTGAGCACAAAAGGCACGATCCACCACTCGTTGTACATTGCTGCAGATGGCCTGCACGCCCACTGTGCCCTGACCGAAAAGGTAGGTCTGACCGCGGCGGGCATGTTTGGGAATGGAACGGGTGATCGCTGACGACTGAAAATAGGATAGAGTGACAGAAATAGGGGCATATTATCCAGGCAACGGGAGAATTCCGACAGCAGAGCCAATGGAGGGCAGAGATGGGTAAGTGGCCATTCAGCATTCTTATCCAGGTGCATTGGCTAAGGAAATGATCAGTACAGTGCTCAAAGTGGTTGACTGTCACTGAGAATCACTGGGGAAGAAAATGAGATAGAGTACCGCCGTCTGGGTACACTTCAGCCAAGAGTTTGCTGTTGACGGAGAGAAAAAAGCTAAAAGAGGCCAATCAAGCGCTGAGCGATGAAGTTGGTCCTTGGAAAAATTTGAGAGATAGTGAGAAGTGTGAATGGCTTCAACCTGTCGTATTAGCGTGGGCATAAACAGTTGGGATTGATGATGGGTCAACCTTACAACGCAAAGTGGGAGACAAGCTGATACACAGTAGACTGAAAGATAGAGTTAACTTTGTCGCGCCGAAAGCAGTAGATAAGTTCATTGTGGATTAGGAATGTCAACGATCATAACCCGTATCACTAAGAAGAAAGCATTTGGCCGTGGAAAGCATATACTGGTCTGTGGAGCAAAGGTAATGGAGTAACAGTTTGGGGCCCTTTCCGAAGGCCAGTTCGGTGGAGGAGCACTCTGTTTCTAGCAACATAGCTCTTGGAACAGTTGAGTAGATAGGGAGTGTTTGCCTAAGGCATACAGTGAGGTGATACTGGGTAAACTGAGGGGTAGCTTCTTCCGGATTTCGGGGGAGGTTGATAGGAAAAATCGGGATCGCAGATTGAGACTTGATTTATGGGTAGGGAGGTAAAAGATACAGTAGCGAGGAGGTAAGGGCGGGTGGCAGCAAATACGATGAGATAGAAAGTGTAGACTTGGCTTTGGATCTGCACTAGGCAAGAGACTAGATTTAGCCCTATGTGACGAATCAACAGAGGCTCAGTGTATGGGAGCTCATAGCTTTGGTGGTATGCTGAGATTACAAATTTGCCCATGAGCATTTTGGGGAAGGTATGCTGAACATTATCAAGAGAAGTAATTGAGGAAAATAGCCCGGGGCTGGAGGCAGGTGAGCAACATCCTAGGAATGGTCTTACTTATGAGAGATACATGGAAAGGAGACTGGTGGGTAGCAAGTGTAAGAGGCCTTCGAGCAATGCGTAACCAAACTCGATACGGATCCCGAAATCGGAACGCGCTTATCCGTTAAATTCTACGATACTAGATTATCAAACGAACAATGACATGAAAAAGATGCGAACCTCAATTATGCAATCGCAGGGACTCAGAAAACGAGAATCGAATTGCGGCTTGCGAGGAAGGAGCACGTGCTTCACGCAGGTCCAGAATGGGATATGACAGAGAAACACGCTGGACGCGAACAAACAAACTTTGGTTCGTGGAAACATACCTGGCATGAAAACAAAACCAATAGTGTAAATGAGTGAGTAATAGCAAGGAAACGTGAAATTGCAGTGTTTTGGGGGGAATTTTCACGACCGGTCGTTACACCGCCCACCAACATCCTCCTGAATTTTCGCAGAGCCTAAGGTTCGCAGTAAGGGTAATGATTCTTCCTACCTACCTGAACCTTGCTCTCAGTGCGTGTACCTAATACTTCTGCCGTCAACATTCTACTCTCGATCTCACTTGATCCGGTGGCCAAACTGACGCGATATTTCTCTACGTCGCCTATGAGAACGGCTGGTAGGTGGTGGGCCTGAAGAAGATACGTTGGTGCTGTCCTCGGGACAGCCGTCGTGCAACAGTGCGTGCGCTTGTGTGGGTGTGTGTGCATGTGGGAGTCACGAGAGAAGTTGCACTCTGGTTTATGGGCAAATAGTAATGACTACCATCCGCGGGAGTCATCCTGCATCCTGCCTGTGATAAACGAGGAACAATCAGCCCTGCGGCTATTTTGGTAGAGGTCATGAGGCACAAACGTGTATCGTGCACGTGTGTGTGTCTGAAAATAGGTCCAGTTTGATACTTCAGTATGTTGTAAATGCCCCCACATGGAGGTTTCTTTACCGCCTCAAAGACGAATGGGGAGAAGTCTACTGGGTTTCTGTGTTATCGGCCTCCATATCATCAATCTCGGGGAGGCTGATACCGTGTGCGTCGCAGATTAGAGTTCCGTTGGCGTTCTTTACCTTGATGGTTCTTGTAACTTCGTCAGAGCTTTTTGACGGTTTTCATAACCACACCCAAAAGCCAGGTGCTGAAATACGCGTGTTTGTCAGCGATCATGACTGCATCCCTAACCTTGAACGGTCTTGCATTGATCAGCCACTTCTATGAAGTTCGCAGAGCCGGTGGGTACTCCCGAAGCCATGGCCCTCAAAAAGCCTTGGCAAGATAGTTTGCCTGCTTTCATCCGTGGAGGCAGCTCCCACGAAAGTTTGTCGGCCCTTGGAAACCCTCGTTTGACCTTAACGCCAAAAAGTGGTTCAGGGTGAGCGCCGGATGGGTGGGGTCACCGGTGGCCACAAGAGCCAGGGCGCAGTTGTTCAGGATTCTTTTGACCTGGGTCATGATGGTGCTTAAAGTTTGTCGATGGGTGGCCGCTGCTCAATGATCAACAGCTATATTCGCCTGGTGAACTGGATCAGGCGTTCTCATACGCCACCGCGATGACAGACCCGTGGGGGATTGAAGAACCGTCGTAAGCCATAGGCCACGGTTCGACTCTGTATTTCGTCTCGATTCATGGTTTTGTGCCAACGCTGCAGTTCCCCATAAGCTCCCCTGAAATTCGACCCATCGTCGGAGCAAATATCTGCTGGTACGCCTCATCGGTTGACAAGGATTTACAAGGCCCGGAATAAAGAGTCGGTTGTCATCGAATGCGTTACTTCTAAGTGCACCGCGCGTGACTTCATGCACGTCATGATACACCCGTATTGGTTTTCCAGCCTCTTGACACAATTATCCACAAAGTCCGGAGAAAACCCAACCCGGTGTCGCTGAACGGCCACTAGTCCGGGGTCACTCTGCATTCTGGTAGCGGGGCCATATGTTGTTTGCCGCTGAGACATTGCGTCTTCTACGATACATACAACGTCGGATTACGCGTTTTACAATCGCTCTTCCTCTCAGAAATCAAAGGCGCTCAAAGATGACGCTAGTCAAGAAACTTTTCTCGGCGTGCCCCAGTACGGCCTGGATGCGCTAAATAATTAGCTCTATCAGAGGTGGTCGAGCCGGTAGTAAAATGGGGTATTTCTTGCCAAAGCTCGGGTGGGGGTTGGTCGGCCTACCATCTACGCTTGTTATTCCATTATTGATTTTGGGGTCTAAATGCATTAGGTTGCCTTTCGGAAATGATGTCCTTTTGCCTATTGGTCCTGATTCTTTGGCCTTGTCGAGTTCTCGGAATAAAGCCTCTCTTTGTATCACCTTGAGTAAATCGTGTTCTGCCGCTCATAGTTCATCGGGGCTTATAGGACCCAATCGCATCCGGCCGGAGGGGCGGATCCCTTTCGTGACTAGCAAATGTCTCTTGAACCTGGCCAATTAAACTAATGCGCAAATTTTCTTCTTCCAGGGGGGAAGCCCGACCAATTGTGACAAAGTGAATGTCGCCTCGACGAATGAGGCCGTCATGACTAGGCTCTTGATCTCCAGTCCCAATACCAAAGGGGAGTTTAGTTCGTACACGGACCAGTCCTGTTCAGGCTTTTGCAAGAATTTCTGTCCTTTCTTCCACGTGTCGATTTTCTGGAAGCTCGTCGCACCTCTGAAGCACAGATCTGCTGGGTTTTAGCCAAGCCTGACATGCATCCACTGGTTCAAGGCCAGTTCGTCCTGGATGATCGTGAGTTGGTTAGCAACGAAAGTACTAAAACGGCTCCTGAGGTTGGTTATGTAGTACAGTACTATCTTCTAGTCCAGCCTAAAACTAGCCGACAAAATGTAGAAGTAGAAACATTTTTCTACCGCTTGTACCACTCTGACTGCTAACGCTGCTGCGCTGAGTTCAAGGCTCGGGAGTGAAATTGACTTCGGTGGGGCAATGCGGGCTTTGGCAAACAGGATCCTCGTAGCATGTCGTTCATCGCCCGCGCACCATCGTCCGTACACCACGGCTTCGTAACCGAATTCGGATGCCTCAGAAAATGCGTGTAGTTCTCCCGTCTGTGTCGTTTAACCGGGGGGCGAGCATCATGGGACCTTTATGTCTCCTAGTTTCTTGAAGGTGTTCAGAAATTCCTCCCAGTCCAGCCGGTCTTTTCGGTCCAGTGGCTGGTCCAAATCAATTTCCTTACTGCAGGACCGCTGCAATAGGATCTTTCCGGGTAACAGCCAGGGAGGGACAAAGCCGAGCTGATCGAATAAGCTAGAAGCAGAAGAAAGTATACCGCGACGAGTAACTGGTTGATCGGGAAAGTTTAGCTCGAAACTAAAGTCGTCCGATTCCGCATTCCATTGTATTTCTGGCGTGCTTTCGGAAGGGGATGGAGCGCCGTCCATTTCTCTAGCCATTTCCGCCCTCTCGTGGTAAGGAATGATTTCGAGCGCTTCTGAAACGTTTGACATCCATTTTATTAGATCGAAGCCGCCCCTTTTAGCAATCGTGTTGGGCCTCTGAACTGCGCTAGGGCTAAGTCTACATCATCGAATGACCCAAGATGGTCGTCGGGGTAGAAGTTTCTGCTGACGCTATCTACCAACGACCGGTGGACCAGAGCATGTTGTTAAATGGTAGATGGTGAACATAGTGTACCTTGATAATTCTTTCCCTGATTTTACATAGTGCTGAGGTGTGGTTAGTTGGTAGGTAGCTATCTGGTTCATTTTGTACGCTCTCTGTGAAGCGCGGAGTATTAACTTGGATTTGAATTGGGGGGGCTGCGAGGCTTGCAAGTAGTGCAAGCATTATGTAGCAACAAAAGAGGGTCAAAGCTGCCAAAAACAAAGGGGAACAGTAGACGATCATTCTGGCCCAGTTTCGGGGAATGTTTAATAGAAAAGATTACACGTTCTATCTTAAGATGGGTGAAGAGAATTTATGAATGAAAGGCTAAGGTGCTGGAATGGATGGTAGCAGGAGGGATACCAGGGCAGCTGATAAGAGGGGAAGGGAATTGAACACAGGAGGCGTCAGGAATCGACGTCGGTGTACCGGCAGTGGACAAGCAGGAGGTGAGGAAGTTGCAAGAGGCAAGAGTGAAGTTGTCGGACCTTTTTCTAAGCGGGTTGGATCGGTGGCCATTTCCGTTAAGTTTCGCTGAACGGATGGCTTTCTGTCTTCTGAGACGTGATTTGGCCTTGGGGCTGAGCTTCAGTTCTAACTGGTTGATGTGCAGGAGAATCGTGAATTTGCGTAGTCTAGCAAAGTTAAGTTGCAGCTTGGCCAGCTTAAGCTCTAAATGAGACAGGGGTAAGGGCAGGACCTAAGGCATGGAGCAACGCATGGGTTAGAGGATTTAAGGGGTGTAAGAGGTTGGAGTAGGGAGAGGTGATAACAATGGGGGATCGGGAAAAGAAAGAAGGTTTCTCATTTGGGGAGGCGGATTATCTTCGGTAAGAGAGGCTGGTTACACGAACGGTAGGAATTGAGGAGAGTAGGGGGGTTGATTTGGCTGGAAACAGCTGAAGCCACTGAACATACACAAGATAGTAAGGCGGCTGCTACCCGGGAAGTGGTCGGTGACCTGACTAGTCACTCCAGGAAAGTAAATGGAGAACACTAGGTTCAAGACTTTGTCTCTTTGTAAGGAGGAGACTTGTCGGTTCCGCCCACCTTGAAGGACGCAAGGAAAGAGGGTAGAGAAGGCGGGAACATGGGTATGAGAAGACCAGCAGAATATAGGAAGGTTGAAGTCACCCGCAAGAATTTTTGCACTGGCAGGATAGTCATGCGCAACAACGAGGCCATCCACGACGGAGTATTTTTTTGCTGGGTACTAAACCCAGAGGGACGTAGAAGCAGCCGAGAAGGAGGTTCTGGCCAGAGGCCTGGATAGATGGCTACGGTGAATCTTCAATAAGGAGAGGAGAGGTGTGATCAATAACGCTGGCGTGCATAGTGCATTTGAGAAAGACCAAACAGCGGTCACGACGACTGAACCGGTAAATATTGGAGAAGCCTTGATACTCAGCCATGCGGGCAAGGTTGAGTGAGGCATCTACGGCGAGTCAGGATTCCGTCACTAATAATAAGTCGGGACTTGAAGTAAAAGCCAGAGATCACAGACGCCATATATTCCTAATTGTTGATCTGGAGTTAACAAGAATTCGTCAACGGAGTGTGCACCGCTCTGATACCGGTTTAATGACTATTGTGATAGCTATGTTGATAGGAATGGGGTCTCAGTGGGGATAAATCTTCAGAAGAAGTGGGTGGGTGGGCGACTTTGGAGGGGGACTGCAAATGGGCAAAGCATTATTACGGGGCTCCGCCGATCGTTGTGAGTGATCAATAAAATGGTATGCAAAAGACTACTGATGAGAGAAGAGTGGTGGTAACGTAGTATAGATAGACGCGGCCTTGTACGGCAAGGTGGAAGATTGAAAATGTAGGTCGCAGAGGGGTTAGCAAGGGAGACAACAGGATGAAAACGCCTAAGGGCGTGGTGTCGAATGTGGAATGACCAATGACAGGTTTGTTGAAGGTCATCGATATGGTCCGTAGGGCGAGTGGCGGTACGGCCACGGCTTTGGAAGGCGCCGGTGAGGGAAAAAGGTGATTCATTAACCGCGGGTAACTGACCATTTGGACGGGATCAGTATTAGGCTTGTAGATGGGCGTAGGGGCGAATGGATGTGGGTGGGTACCCGGGAGGTATTTTGGGGTGCACTGTGAAGAAGGGGGGCAAAAGTTGGAACGTTTTTGAGGCTCACGATAAATATGGGGGCCAGTTAGTAGTGAGGGCAGGCAGGTAGAGCGGGGAGGCGGAATACAAGTGCGGTCTCGGAGTATTCGCAAATATACGTGAGTGGTATTTTGGGATTAGACGGAGGCTGGTGGAGGAGAGCAGAGAAAAAGGGGGGGGGGCTCGCCGAGGCTGTAGTTTGGGTGGTTAGTGTGCGATGGCTGGGGGGGATGTAGGATAGCAGAGGAGACGGAGGATTAGTGCTTCCCGTTCGATAAGAAGTAGGGTGTGATAAAGGAGATGGGGGTGGGGCAGTAGAGGGGGGTTGTTGGAACTGGTAAGGCTCTCATGGGTACTCCTACGCATAGGGTCAGTGGCTTCAGACGAAACTGAATGGCATCCTATCTGATTGCCTCTTGCATGATCCGGGGGAACGCTTTCAAAAAAAGTCGATTGTTTGTAAGGGCTCAAGGGGAAAGCGATCGACTGGGCAAGCGCAGATCTAGTTGAAGTAACGGGTAGGGCAATAACAGTGGCTGATAACACGTGACAACTGCTCGGATGAGGAATGGGCTGTAGATAGGTGGAGGTTTGCCGTAGTACCAGGGTCCCGTTTCTATTTTTGGCTAAAATGGGAGAAGGTGGATTTGATACTGAAGTAGCGTGCCTTTTGGAGCATGTGGGCGGGGGGCTGGAGCCAATGGAAGTACAGACTACTGAGGGACGTGTTGAAGAGGGATGACTTTGCTGGCGTGAAACCGGGGATGGTGAGTTAGGCGAGTCGGCGTCGACCGCTTTCAGGTAGACAGCATGAGGAGCTGGGGCCGCAAGTGGCCTCCGGCCAGTGGGGCATTGAGAAAATTTCGCACTAGCACCCGCGAGACCAGCATGCATGAATAAGGCAGAGCTGTTCTTTGGGTGACCTGAATATTTTTCTCGGAAGAGGTGCTTTATTGGGGAATATCTTGGTATCCCTTAAAGTTGACCTCAGCGTAGTAATGCGAACAACAATAATGTTAAAAACGGTTTATTTCCTGGCCACGACCGGGACTCATGGTCAAGGCATTATTAGTGAACACAATATTGCACGGCCGCATGAGATATTCACACATTTTGGAAACAGGATTGGCACTTGTTAGCAACAATACAATAAAGCTTGGCCGTGTATGAATGAGCTAAAAAGGAAGTTGTCAATGAGGTGAATAGAAATTCGCCAACCCTGCTCCCTTCAATTAGGGACACAATCAACGATAGACAGTTTCATCTATCTGGCTGAGTCCTCAATGTTAGACTACCTATGTCCATTTCCTTAATGAATTAAACAAGTTGAAAAGCCACTAATTTCAACCACTTTGCTTCCACCTACACCCGTAGTTTCTGTCACTCCTATGCCTCGTCCTTTACTGGTTTTTATATGCCTCCATTAACCTTTGATCCACAGCAGGGGCACACCCTGACGGCTGTTTTGTATCTGCTCTCTTCTTCTAGTTCTCTCCTTACGTGCATTTTACCCTCAACGTTGGTATACGCGCCTGGTCGATTATTAACATCTGGCTCCGTCCTGTGGGACCCCTCGCGACCTGACCATCCGACCGCCGAACGTATATCTCATACTTTCGCAGTTGAACTACGCCCCACATGCATAACCAACAATGGACATTGGTGCCACTCCCAACGGTGCGGGACGCGGTCAGATCCACCGCTTTGGCCGGTGCACATCGGGCGTGCAGGTCGTCTGAAACGATGTGCGAGCGCAACTAGGCTAGCGGATCACACCCCCTGTGTTCACCTCGAAGTGTTCTATAGATTCGGTGTCCAGCGCACGGCCAGACCCAGCCGCTAGCACCGGTTGCGGATCGCACGCTGTAATGCTGTCAGCTGCAGACCGCATGCTCCAGCCATCCTTGTTCGCCACTGTACGCCCACCTATCGCTCTTATCACATCCATTTTTTCGTTTTTCTATGGTATGCACACCTACCCGTTCTGTTCTTGCTCCTATCGAATCTAACTGTGTTACCTCTCATTGCACGTCACTATCGTCCTAACAACTTTGCTCTGCCGACGACCGCCAATATTTTATTTCTTCACCCGCGTCGGCGTTGCCGGCTTGTATTATCTATTCATTTGGTATCACCCTAGGCCTACAAAGCTCATTGATCAGTTCCTTACGCCTCACTGCCTACCGTTCTGTAAAACCATCCCTCGTTCTCCCTTCTCATGCCTAATACCATTACTACCCAGCCCCACCCGCACCCATGACCAGTTCCCATATTAGAACTGCCGTTCCAAACTCTGCATCTCTCAAGGCCACATTCATTATCCGGTCATTAACACTCTAGAGGTTTTATTTCGTTTCGTTGACTCGCCACAATAACTAGCAGAAACACTTGCTAGCATCAAATGATACATTGAGGAGGTCGCCTCTGTGTGCTCCAACAGCAAAAAATTCAAGTGATTTCTACCTCATGTGTATGAACAAAAACTGCCGCGAAATGCAAGTGCTTTTGGGCTCATGTCGTGAATAGAATACAATTATATAAAGGGAATAAATTTCCATAAGTTTTATTTGTTCGACATGCCCTAAAAGTTGCTTCATGATTTTAAATGCAAACGTGAGAGATGAAATATCGTTTTATTCGCTTCCCGCTGAAAGTGACTTTGGAGAAGGTGTGACGACCGCACCATTGGTTCCCGGTTTCCGTATCATACTATAGTTTATTGCCAAAACTATGGCATCCAAGGACACCGATAAGAAGTATACCAGTACAGTTGCTAGCCTTACCCATTTTTATTCGTCTTTTGAAGTTTTGGTTTCCCATCGTGAGCAACTCTGCTCATTCCCTTCGTCGAGACAGCAACCACTCAAAGAACCGGAGTTTAAGCTACGCGGCGTTTCTTGCCGGGCTCCGTGAGTCTTCTGTGGTTCCTTCCACTTGGCATTGCTCCGATTAGTATCGTCCGTTTTCATCCACTTGTACAATTGCCGGCATGCACGCAGCTCCCAGTTTCCATGTCCCCGACTCCGACGTGCATCCATTGTTCATGCGTTATGTTCGTTCACCGGTTTACCTGTCCCGGTGCTTCTTTCCACTCTGCCTCTTTCGTGTTCCACCTGCAATGAGATGATCTTACTGGTTATGTCTCACCTGTCATTTTCGGCCCGTGCACCCATCTTCTGTTTCGTCTACTGTTTGCCACAGGCATTTAATGCTTGCCTTTTGGACCGTTCTGCTTTTTCACTTGCCACCTAATGTAAACTCACTGTTTCGTCATGGTTCTCACTCACGGCTTCAGTCCGTTTGATCTGCTAACACCCTCTGGTACCCCTTGTACTCATTTCTCTCCCACGCTGTTTGCCGTCACAGCTGCTGCATCTTGCACCACGGGTAGTTTTACCCCCCAGGTAACTTTCTCCAATTTGTATGCACAATCGCTCTGCGCTGCTTGTCCATCTCTATCGCCACCATCTTCCTGCCGAATAATGTAAGCCCATTTATTAAGGCTCCTCCCATTCTTGACCGACACCACATGTCTCACCTACATAAATCGGGTTATTATATCCATTTTTAGCTGTTCTCATCGATACTTTCCTTCATCTCCCATTTTTTGAACTGCTCCTCAGTCGTCGTCTTTCCGGCGCTTCCGCATTCTCCACTCTCTCTGTTGATCCGCCAAGTTCACCTGTCATGAAGATAATTCAGCACGATATTCCAAAATAAATTCTACAAACATTCGACCTAACCTAACCCGCCCCTCCCAGTAACTGATAATTTCTTTCTAGGACTCCATTGTTATTTATCCGGCTTCTCTTAAATGTATACATAAATATATATTCATTAGCAAGCGCACATATGTACACATGCATTCGCTTTGTATCCTGCAGTTTCCCACAGGCCATTTCTCTTGCTATCATCCTGCTGACCGCTATGATATGCATTCATTTTTTCTACATCCAAAACCCACATCTATTGTGTCCAACTCCTATGAACTGTTTTTTTACGTGATTCACCTTTTACGTCTTACTTTGCTCGCTCCCTGTTTTACAATGAGTTTTGTGCCCTGTACGCCGGCCATCTATTGCAGAGTACCAATGCTTCGTTGCTACCTAATCCTTTGCAATGAATCTCACTTTTTCCTCATCGTCTCCCGCCATTACAGTTTCTTATGCCGATTTCTAGCCTTTCTCATGTATATCAGTCGGCTTTTAGATGTCCCTATACTGACCAGCCGGATCCCCCAACTGACCCTGACTTTTCAAACTCACCGGGCGTCCATCTGAATCCGCCCATGGGTTCATTTGAACTCAGTACATTTTCTTTTTTGTGCGTACATTTGCCATGCATTCATCCCACGTTACTTCCCCTTCTGAGCCCCTTTTTCAACTCCTATCATGTAAATTTCTACATTTTCCAAGGTTTTGTCCGTTTATTCCATCACCTGTAAACAGCTAATCATGCACCCCGCATGCCTGGACAGTCTCCAAAATAAACCATTGTTATTATTATTATTTCGGAAACGGGGCATTGCGGAGAGTTGGCCATGCATGGAACTGCTGAAAAAGCGGTAATAAGTTGTGTCAAATATGCAGAGTATATGATAGTTGCGTACACCAATAATTCTGGAAGGACCAAGAAACATTGGGGATATACAGACAGCAACCACGTGGACTCACCCTCTAGATATCTGGGGGATCCACATCAAAAAATGTGGGCAAAGATTCATCAGCTAGTATCCAGTCATGGCACAGAGTAGAACAAGCATGGGGTTCTTAATGTATATGTAGTAATGTCAGGGGAGCATAGATAAGTTTGTCTTCACTGATTTCATTTGGACAAATCACTCGGTTAGGCGAACTGTGGAGTGAAATACCTAATGAAAAAGAAAACATTCAGAATAAACGCCAGCAAGCCAGACCATTTTATTGGGATTTTTCTTTTTAGGTAATCTCCTTGCGATGTAGAAGGAACGACGATTCACTTTAAGGTGGCAGAGAGACAAAAATCCCCAAGGAACCTAGTGTGCTGTCGGGGCAGCACGTATAACAGTTGGAAGCTCAGCTGAGGAATAAAAAATAGAGTCTTTGAAAAGACAGACGACTGGAGGTGGAAAATGAAGCTGATGTTTCCAAGCAAGTGTGAAGGGGTTACGAGGTGGGATGGCTTAAAAGGCGAGGGCCAGTTGTGGCGACTTGCAGAGAACCAGGCCCGAGGCAAAAATGGATGCCACTTTTGTGTGAGAATAAACATTTTTTGATTTCAGTGGAAGCATATACGACCATGTTTCAACCAACAGCAAAGGCCTGGTGCATTACTTCTTGATGATCGTTGTTGCCACTGACGGCAGTAGCAAATTGAGGCCTGAGCAGAGGCGGGCTCACCAGACACGACTGCCCGATTATGGAGAAAGTGTTTGGGGTGGCAGGCAAAATGGGCTAAGATGGCCTCAGTAGGTGGAGTGGGGGTGGCAGGTTGGGAACGAAACAGCAATAGCTGGACCCCAGTCACTGTTTGAGTACCACGATCCAGTAAGAACGAGGCTATCTAGGCGGTACACGGGGAGTAATTGCTGAGGCAGAGCTCAGGAAATTTGGTATCGGTCCGGTGAAATTATCATGGTGGCTTTTAACCCGGGTATTGGGACTGTTGTCCACTTGGCGGTCAGCGCAGGAGGTCCCATGTGGCAGCGGCCAGCTGAGGTATATTCTTGAGCCACGGCCACCCAGGGTGAAAGATAGTCCAATCCGATCAATCAATTCGTTGGACCCGTGAGGTAGTTTGGGAGTAAAGTTTACTGGACCGATGGCTACCCAGGTGCCCAACGTGAACTGAAAGAGATAGGGGAAGTGGATATCTGGAGAATGTCCTAGCCGGGGGTTATGATTAGTTTTTATTAGACATCGAACAACTACCGTTGAGGGAAAGTGTGAACCAAGACCACGAATAAATGGGGAGGTAATCAGACAGCAATTGGTTCCCGCTGAGGGTTGTGATAGCAAAAAAGGGAAACAAATTTAGGAGGAAGACATATTCTCAGATGTATGAATTTAGAGCATTGGAGAAAAAGACAAGTTTTCCAACAGAGGGCAGTGACAGACGGGTCATATTGTGAAGATTGAATAGTGGCACCCGTTATACGGCGTGAACTATGTTGTAGGGTAACTTTGACTCGTTTATTTTGAGGAAATTTCTACTTTTTGCGGAAGGATATTAGACTGTTGGTTCGTCGTACGCCCGTGCAAGAAGGGCATTGAAATTATTGCTTCTTGGGACTACTGTTAGGCTAGGAGATTATGTGATATGAAGTTTTAGAGGACCCCAATGGGCACTGTGGCCGCCTGGGCTCCTGCATTCCGATATTTACGGGCTTTGGATATGACTTTGGTTTCGCCCCGATCGTCGATGGATAGAGTTAACTGCGGGCGGCTTATATTCTCGATGTGAGAGTTGAGGAGATTTCACACATTGTCCAGCTTGAAGATGTTCGGAAGACGACGCCTGAGACTACCGAGTAGGAAGCTCAGTTTCACACCGCGTTTGCACCTTAAGAATACCTAGTAAGCGAGCGGGAACCTAGGTGTGTCACAAGCCACTAACTGGTATGTATCCAGGGTCTACTTCAGAAAGGCTCGTTTACTTCTTATTCGGGTGAATACGGCGAATAGTTGGAATGGATAGCTGCATCTATGCCTTTTTGAAATGAGTGTTGCGGACCACGCGATCGGCCGCCAGCTTGCAACCCTGTGAATTAGAAGGGAATTGGTAATGAGGTGAGCACACCTGTGTCTGCCGCCCGTTCTGCCGCGGGAGCCCAGGAGATAGTGTACTTAAGTGGAGCGGCGATCTTTGCGGCCACACTTTTGGCCCAGGGTCGTAGAAGCCAGTCGAAGGCGACCTGTTGTTGTACCGAAATAGGCTGCGAACTCAGTAACGAGATGGGATCATAGTTTCCGTTGTTTCGATATGTTTCGCTGGTTTCGAGCTATTATCTCTCAGGGTGAGATAAAAGGAGCCGTTTCGTATGGTCTGGCCGATACTGGGGCGACGTGCAGCTTAATGGAGCCAAAGATGACGGCTACATTCGAATATGCTGGAATGGTTTCTTGTGGTTTAACTCTAATGGGGGCAGAAGGTGGGAGGTTGATCACCAGGGTGATGATCATGCGGAATTTTGAAGTAGGTGGCGCCGCTGTTATGCAATCTCTAGTGGTGGTATAAGGGATCCCGTACGGCGTGGTTATCTGAAAATAGGTTCTATTAAATTTCGGATAGGAAAATTATATTTTGTGGAATATATCAGCACGAGAAACGGAAAAAGTGAAGCCCTTGATCGGAACAAGATCAGTATAAACAGTAGTGCAAAGACAGTGGCAAATGAAGGACGAGTAATACATTTTGATGAGTCCTCGGTTCACAGGGACACCCCGGAAGGCAAGAGGCCCTCATCGGACCTATTTTGAAAGCTTTCGGACACATTCTTACGGTTAAACGAGAGATTGGACTGGAAAGATCAAACCAGACTTCGAAATGACACTGGCGGTAAAACTAAATGAGATGGTTCCTACGACGACACCATGATTGGGGAAAAGCCAAGAAACTTTATTCAGCTGTCTAATACCCCTTGGTTTTCCCTCGTGGTATTAGTTAGGAAGAACGATGGAAAAATTAGCTCGCATGTAGGCTACGGGAAAATTTATGCTATCACCAAGCGGGGCTCCTTTCTACTTTCTCTCATGGAGGACTTAAGCAACATAACCCGAGTATCTGGGTATTGAAAAGTTTAACTCGCGCAGATCGTGAGAAGTCATTCTTTGCTATTAAAGCTGGATTTTATGAGTTCTAGACCCGGTCTTTTGGGTTAACCGAAGTAGCCTACACCTTACAGCACCCGATGAAACATATTTTAATGGGTCTGGTTTCATTAGGGAACGCTGTGCAGCTTGATGAGTTGTTGAGTCATGGGAGGACGAAGGGAGAATGCTTAGGAAACCTGAGGCTAGTTTTGTAAAGGATCAGGGATGCGGGTTCGGGCTGGGGCTATGCCCCCCAAACAGGCAGATTTTTGGGCCACGTTGTTTTCAAAAGGGGAATAGGAACTGGTCCGGGTAAATGTGAACAGGTCTTATATTGATCGACCCCTGACAAGGCAGTAGAATGGAGGTTTTTCTTGGGACTGGCTGTGGGTCGCTATTCCACTTTGGAGTGAAGCGTAGGCAACTGAAAAAATCCCAAAGCAAAACGAGGTTGTTGCAAATATTCCTCGGTTTGTATTAGCGAAGTAAAAATTACAGGGCACTTACAAATCTGAATGATGTGGGCAAAACGATCACAAAATTAGAACCGAAAATTAGCGATGTACAATAACAAAAGCGATCACCACGAACAGGTTCCATGGTCAAGTCAAATCGGTTCACATTCCAGGGGCAATATGAACAAGAATCGTCAAAATCTGCTGAATGATATGTGCCTTGAAGAGTGCGCGTTTAGTGGCAAAAACAAGCTACTGAGAAGCAGGCACATGTGATGAAGTCCTGTAAGGGTTTTCTAAATGCAAATGACGCTAAGTGATTAACTGTCTTCCTATTTGAAACACTTGGCCCCCTTCATCCAATCCAACAAAATAGACAAGAGACATAAGTAGCGAGATGCAAGCATTCCGTTTACTCTTTTCAGCCGCGGAAGTAAAACATGTCGGTATATATACATGGTACAGTAGGGGGCAAATGCAACAATAAAGTGGGCCCGATCGATGGTGCCTACTTTATTGCTCCATTTATCCCCTACTGTACCATGTATCTACACTGACATGTCATACTTCCACGGTCGACGAGAGCAAACAAAATGCTTGCACCTCTCAACTGATGGATTCTTATCACAGCTGCTTCATCAAAGGTTTTTCAGGACCGACGTCACTATCAAATGCTCTTCTGCAGAAAGTTTACACCTAATACTGGGCAAACTACGTCAGCCGTCTTTTGCGAGCTTGCTTTCAGCTCTCTGCTCGGCACCCGTGCAAGCATTGCCAGAACTTTCTGAAGGAGCTCGTGATTCCATTCTGACAACTATGCGACTGACGAGGCCACTGGAGACGTGGTACCACAGATTGGAAGGGGTGGAGTGGAGTATGTCACCTCCTACAGGAGCAAGTCTCTCCGTATATGGGAGAAGGTTTATTGCACAACATGTTAAAAGCCAGCTCCGGTCACCCCCGCCAAAATTTTCATATTATACCTAATTTGGTAACGATTTAGAATTCGCATAGACCATCAAGCCTCTGTGTGGCTAAAGCATGTTATAGGCCCCCTGAAACCAGACAGCCCGGCGGGAAAAGCAGTTGCAGGAGTTTGATTACCTGTGGGAACATCGAGCCAGTACTAGTCATTGGACTACGAAAACATTGGCGAGGGGGCCTGTTCGAAACCAAGGAGATTGTCCTTCTTGCATTGCCAACCAAGTGGAACAGATCAGTCTATACGAGGATACTGACGATTACGACACAGGCTCTATTTACGCAAGGTTGAAGGCAGGAAGCGGGAAGCCTGCTGAGTTAGAGACGGTGGGTTGCAGTTTATGACCCGATACCTCACAGTTCACCTCAGCGTAGTGGATAACTTCTTAGTTTTCCAGTTTGGTCCCAGTTATCCAACCAAAATCATCACCTCCTGTCCCTTAGTGCAGATGATTCATACAACGGTGCAAGCTGATCAAGGCCACACTGTTGTCAACGAAGCAGAGCCTGCGGCACGGGCCAGGTTTTGGTGGCCTTAACTGCACCGGGAACTACTAGACTTGTGCATGACTTGTGAACTCTGTGTTGGTTTTAAGAACCCAAGGACGGCAACACGCACTCCGTTATAGCCCGTAGTGGCTGAGTTTCCAATGAAATAGCTGGCTTGGATCCTACTGGACTGCTATCACTCATACAGCGCTGAACTAAGTACTTCCTGATTATGGTCGACTGTTTCATTTACCGGTAAGAAGAGATATCTTTGAGTTTCGAGGATCTCGGAGCCGTGGCAGATGCAACCGCAAGGCTCTGGGTTGGTCGGAGTCTGACCAAACTAACTGCACTCTGATGAGGGTGCGAATTCTTAGGGCAGCCTCATTAAAATTTATGGGACCCTTGGTTAAGACAGAACAACCACCACCTTCCGCCACTTAGAAGAAAGTAGGTTAGGTAAGCTCATTTATAGAAAGCCTATTGGACCCCGCAAAGCCTTCATGGAACCCGGTGCTGATTGGGACAAGAGAACACAACTCTGTTGTTGGTTTATCGTGGTTCGGTGTACGAATCAACAAGTCAAACCCAAAGTCCCTTTGGACGGGGAAGAACATCGGACTCCCATGAAATTTGCGACAGCCCACAATTCAAAACCAGAACAACACTGTGGTAGGGTAAGTCAGCAAGCTTTGGGGCAAAACTAGGAGGGGTGTAGATTTCGCTGCAGTCCATCTCCGGACAAAGCAGATGAGGTGAAAAGAACTATATGACGGGAGGACGTTTGGCATCTCCTTGCATTCCAGAGATTCTGAGTGGTTTCATATGACAGTACCCGATGCGGAGGTGCCTGCTAAATTTACCAGATGTAGGGAGGGGTCATTTTGTGAGGACAAAGTTTTACTGAAGGCCACCTGTGTCATCCGAAATGCATCGGTGCACGACGTTGGTCCTTTATTCTTCGTTCATTTCAATAATCCTAGGTTCTGTGAGAAAGTAGCTAAGATGATCAACCCAACCGGTGAAATTTTGCAGCCTGAGGCCAAGAATCAGTGCGACCAGTATAGTAAGAGCTAGAATTACCGAAGGAAAATGGAAGATTTGTGGTCCCCATGAAGGAGCACTTGTTCCGTTCCGTCCCACTAACTCTGGTGAAAACTTTTACGCCCATGAATCACCTTATTTTATTGGCACAAAACACATCTCTTTTATGGGAAGAAACACTTACTGACACCAACCATTCAAAAGCAAAACAACTGGCCCATGCTGACATCAAGTAAACTGTCTTTTGAATGGTTGATTGGTCACACGAACAGGTACTACTTGAAGGGAATCCGTTCGTGTCCCACCGATCCCCTATCTCGGTACTTGTGCATCCGGCGGTAGAAGCACTGACCTGGACTCCGGGCGGATGCTGACATAGTAGTTGCTGGCGGGACACGACTGGCTATCGACCATGAATCAGCACTTCCCTCAAAGCGCCCCGAAATAGAGGGCTGAGAAATAAAAACTTCTAGAAAGTCATACAAGTATGATGAAGAGCAGCTGTGGAACTTCCCACTTATTTCAGTTGGTGTTGTCAACCTTGCGCAAACAGACGGTGAACAGTATGAGGTTGAGGAAGCTACCAACTTGAGTGACGGTGCAACGAGTAAAGGAGACACAGTCTTAACTTGTTAATACCTGTACTTTTCAGCGGTAATAGTGTGCCACAATTTCAAAGAAATATTTGCATCACTGAAATGTCCTCTTCCCGTCGGCGGATTGTGAAGGACTGGAACAAAAGCTTGTAACGCAGTAGAGGCGGAAAAATATTTTCATGCTGGTGTGTTGGCCAGGGTGGTGTTATGCTCCGGAAGTAACGGTCACAGCACATATTAAATAAATGGTACCTGGGACCTAAAACCGGCCCACGTTGTCCTAGGTCTCCGACGGAGAGCATCATTTTGGGCATCTCCTCTTCTTTCAGGATGGAGGTAAAAGTCATGCTCCACAAGATACGAGAGCACCTGGGCTGGAGCTTCAAACCCTCAATTTATTTCAGAAGCCACTTTCTTCCGCATTGGCTTCTGGTATGCCGCCGATGAAGGCCTATCTGATTCACTCAAATAACTTTTCGCTTGAGCCCATTAGTTTTTGGACCTCCATGGGGGTGTCATCAGCCCGATCAACTTTGCGGCAGTCTAGACAGGGAGCCAGCAAAAGCAAGCAGCGGGACACCGCCCTCGGCGCGGTATGTCTACCATATTACCATGTCCTAGCCACTGGTGGAGGCTGGGGAGGGTTGTACTATATCCGGGGTTTACTCGTTGTGGAAAAACGGTGTTTACCGATCAGAAATTAGCAACTTACTGCTGTGCCATGGCCACCAAAGTTAAGGTTGTTTCCGTATTCTTCTGCGGCACGCGGAAAACTCTGAAGACTTGAGTTCAAGAATGTGGAAACAAAACCTGTCCGCTCCATTTAAAAGGCCACGTGCTTAGATGGACGCTTCAGCACCTGGAAGTAGTGGACACAATTGATCCAAAATCCTTTGATTATTGAACAGATACCTACAATTGCACTTATACGCGGCTGACTCTGGTATTTCCCCCTCTCGAAACGCACCGACCAATCAGATCGTATCACGTGTTGAACGACCTTGTGGGGCCTGATCCGGTTTCAACTTTGAGTTACGCTTTTGCTTGAGTATAGCGGTTCCACGCACTTGGCCGAGTATTTGCGCCCTCACCTGCCTGCTCCTACTTGTACTCACAGTGCGTTTCTATCGAATAAACTTTTGCCTGTACTTGTGGGTATCCCTTGGACTACTGGATCCAGAACAATAAGGATAGTTGCAGCTACCTCGATATATGGTTTGGTCTGAGCTCTGGAGGTCCAACCTGATTAGCATCCCCGGCCACCAGCAAGTGACTGCCTAATAAATGTGCTTGACAAAGCGGAATGCAAAGGGTCGAAGCCCGGAGGGATTCGGTCCGAAACCAAGTAGGGGCAAGTAACCGCGCTCAACTTCAGTTCGGAGCAGCAATTCGTGAAAATTGACCTGACTTGACAAGGTCTCGTATTTCTTTTTAGCTCCATACCCATATCATCCCACTCTATCATGCACCCGATATCTCTGGCCACTACCCTTAACAGGGTCACAATTCCCATTGGTGCAGTCGATCAAGGTTTCTCACGGCTCAACCAATACTGCTCCATGGGGCCTGACCTAATCCACCTCCGTATTCTCAAGGAAGCCGAGGACAAATTAGCTGCTCCTTATACCTCGCTTTCTCAGTGGTGTGTTGACGATGGATTTTTCTACAGTAGCTGGAAAAAGCAGTGACTGCACCAATGTATATGTAGGTTGGTAGATATCTTGTTTCTAGTTACAGACCCACAAGCCTCACTAGCATCACCAGGAAAAATTTTTGAGGGAATTATTAAGAGAGCGGATCTTTCCCATCTTCATAAGAATAGGATCCCCTCCCAGCCCAAACATGGGATTCCCCCTGACAAATCATGCATCACCAGTGTGCTTACTGTCATGGATAGTCTGACGAAAGCCCACGATGATGGCCAGCTCTCACACGTTGTATTCATCGATTTTGTTAAGGCCTTCGATAAGGTCCCCCATGCCCCTCTTCTTTATAAGCTGCCGACGTACGGGATCACAGGCTCCATGTTGGCCATCCTACGCAGCTTCCTTACCGACCGCACCTTTGTGGTTAAAGTCGGGAATGTTTTATCTCAACCCTCCCCAGTAACAACTGGGGTCCCCCAAGGGTCGGTCTTAGGCCCTCTACTTTCCTTGATCCACATAAACGATCTTCCGACAGCCCTTCCTGTGGACATTGCCATGTACGCAGACGATGTAACCCTCTGGAGTTCAAGCGTTGAAGACCTGCAAATTGCAGTTTATGAAAGGAAACGCTGGTTCGAGGATTGGAACTTCCCACCTAGTGATGACAGATTCGTGAGCATGTCTTTGCTGCAGAGAGACTGGTCACGCATTTTCCGTTAACAGGGCAGTCACACTGCCAAGGGTTGACCGACACAAGGTGCTCGGTTTCTGGTTAGTTTGTAACTTGTTCTCTCATCATCGCCAACTTGCCAGCAAGTTCGCCTTTCGAGTCCTAAATATGATTCGAAGGTCCTTCCCGCGCATCTCCAGGGATGATCTCCCCATAATTTTCGATACGTATATCAGACCTCTGCTGGAGTACGGTAGTAGAATAGTGCACTCTGGTCTTGTCCGAGACTGTGAGATCCTAGAAAGAGTTCAGCAGGCCTCCACCAAAGCAGTAAAGGGACTATCCCACCTACCTTGCCCCATCCGCCTCTCACTCCTCAACCTCTATCCCCTTGACATTAGACGCGTGAGAGGTGATCGGTTTTTGATGTCCCACTTTTTGAATCAGGTCAAAGCGATTGTTTCTTCTCCGTCTGTCCAGCCTCTTCTCTCAGTGGTCACAGCAGAAGGATTTCCAAACTGAGGCCACGCACTTCACTAAGGATTAACTTTTTTAGCTATAGGGTTATTACTCTGCGAAATGCACTTCGGGAAGATATTGTTCTCTCGCAGAACAAAACTATCTTCAAGAAAGAGCTAGACCTCTACCTGGGACTCTTCCAATAATTTCTTGTCAAAAAAGAGCGAAATAGATGTCTTTCATGGCATTTCCATTCCACTGTATGCTCATGAATTTAGCACCCCCATTCCACCCAAGACAATGTCCATAGTGAGAAACTGCATGATGTTGTGTGTATTTTGTTTTCGTCGCCACCCCCCCGCTTCATTTTAACCTCATTTCAGATGGGCGGATCCGACAGAAGAGCAAAGGTTTCCTCGGGAACCGGGACAATTGGGTTCAAAGCCTCGAGCCCGCGTAGTACTTCAAGACTTCAAGTCTACACCATCCAATCTCCGGTTTTCGTCAAGTAGACTGGATTTTGCTCTACAAGTAGGCTCCATTTTCTTCCGTATTTTGACACGTTTTTGATCATACTTATTCAAAAACAAATGAGAATGCTTTTGTTCTCCTTCTATACAGCAAGAAAACGAATTAGAACAAAAAGCGGTGTAATAATGTAAAGAGGCATTGGACTCAACTTCACTGTCCCAAACTTTTCATTCACGCAGATGTCGCACTCTCGAAAGTGGTTGCCCCTTTTTGCTGTTCACGATTCATACTCAGCAGTACTGTGGGAAGGAAACAAACGAAATGAGAGGTCATTTGGGCTCAAACCTCGCACCACTCAACTACTTACACGTAAATCAACGAATTACACT
This sequence comes from Fasciola hepatica, assembly GCA_948099385.1. Classification (NCBI taxonomy): domain Eukaryota; kingdom Metazoa; phylum Platyhelminthes; class Trematoda; order Plagiorchiida; family Fasciolidae; genus Fasciola; species Fasciola hepatica. Next base: position 356,607 of record CANUEZ040000052.1, on the reverse strand, counting down.
AGGTTGTCTTGGGTACCCAACAAAGGTACATATAGCTGGAGAACTTCTGAAAAGGCCGTCGGCTTTCCCCATTTTTTTATTTGCGAGCAAACTGAGCACGACGGAGGTTGTTTTACTGACTCAAAGCCCATCTTTCCGTCGCGCACCTTTGCGAATTCTATATTTACCTGCGCAACGTGATTGATGGGAGCATAAGCATGGGTCTTGAGAGATATACTGTGTTGGAATGTGTTGGAGAAGGTTCTTTCGGGCGTGTTTATCGCGGTCGGATAAAAGAAACTGGTCATGTGGGTTATTAGTTTAACGATTATTGTTAATTTAGATCGTTGCAATGAAATTCATTCCAAAAACAGGGAAGAGCGAGAAGTCACTCAGAAACCTGAAATACGAAATCGAAATTATGAGATCCATGCATCACGTTAATATTATCGAAATGAAAGATTCGTTTGAAACGGAACGAGAAGTACATTATTGTTGTTTATCAATTCAACTATATTACATCACCGTTAAGGTCGTGGCAATCACCGATTATGCAGAAGGCGATTTGTTCCAAATTATTAACGATGATGGAAAACTTCCAGAGGAAATCGTAGGTGTATAGGTTCGGCATGAACGATTCACCACCTAGGTGCGATCAATTGCCTGCCAGCTGGTTTCAGCTTTGTATTACCTGCATGCTCATCGTATTCTGCATCGAGATATGAAACCACAAAACATCCTTCTGGGACAAGATGGTGTGGTGAAGCTTTGTGACTTCGGATTCGCACGCGTCATGAATTTGAATGACATGGTCTTGACATCCATTAAAGTACGTTGAAACGAGCGGTTGATTAGTGCAAACTAACTGCTTAGGGTACTCCATTGTACATGGCCCCGGAACTAGTAGAAGAAAAGCCATACGATCATACTGCTGACCTCTGGTAATTACATCCTGTCCATCTTCATACGCATTTGAAGGGCTCTTGGATGCATCCTCTACGAACTATTCATCGGGACTCCTCCGTTCTATACGAACAGCATTTTCCATCTAGTCAAGCTGATAACTGAGACACCAATAAAATGGTCCAATGACATGTCTCCAGAATTTAAAGACTTCTTGGCTAGATTGCTGCAAAAAGATACGAGGAAACGCCTACAGTGGCCGGAACTCCTCGATCATCCATTTGTTGCCTCAGGAGTTGAAAGTGAGCCCCATATCACAGCATGTTCTAGCTTCATATCTCTTCATTCAGGAAGAACATTGATCTTAAAAATTATTGTGTAGTAATGAGCACTTTTGCTCTGATCATACAGCACCTAGGTGCCACACTATAGGAATTTCCTCCATGCTGTATTTGTGAGTAAAGGCATCATGTTTGAACAACGAAATTCCTTTACTGTTCAGTAGAAGCGTATATTCTGATAACTGAGATGGCTATTTGTGTGTCTAAATCAATACACGAAACTCAATTTGCTCTTCATTATTGAAATCTTCGACAGTGTGAATGGCTTATTCTTTGGGTTTGACTTGTTCAGTTAACGAAGTGATGAAAATAATCGAATAACCGCATAGTTGCGTAACTGTTTAGGCTTTTTAGCTGATCTGGATTTAGTTTTTTCTCCCACTAACAATGAAAGCTTTTATGCACCGCTGCTAGATAATGTAAACCTCCTAGTGCGAATAGGTTCCGATGGAGGGTTTATTGGTTATTCAACAAGAAATTAGCGCCTGTTGATGATAAGTAACCACGGGATTTGAAAAATTAATATTCAACAGTATTTCAAAAACAAAACTCACTTGATCAACGAAAGCAGTGACGATCGAGAAATCTGTCGGACATATAATTAGAAGTTGGATTACATAGTGCTGCTTCAGACAAAAACGCGTTTCGCTTCGTCAACACCAGGTTAAAAATCATTCCACAACTATTTTCTTGCTTCAGAGAAAGAGCAAAGTTGGCGAGGATAGATAAATTGCACTGGATGACTCTACTCAAAGAACACCACCAAGCCAAGACACTCAGTACTTATTATTTAGGATGGATCCATAAAGCGAATTCTCAGAAAACCTCAGCGGATTCGTGAGATGGCACCAAAAATGATAAGAATCCTAATAAGATTATTGAACTCTCACAAGAAGAAACTCATTTCATTTATAAATTTCGTCCAAAATGATTTGTTAGGTTCCTTCGTTGAATTTTAAGAAAATTGTAGCACATGTTTTGGGATGTGAGATAGATCTTAGCTTCAAAATGAGTAAAAGCCTTCCTGTACTGCTTTCCTCCGCATACTCGTTGTCTGCAAAAGTCTATGTTGTTCCGTGCACATTGGTTGAATCTCTTATTAATATGGCTTTGATAGTCTGCATGCATTTTTGCGTTAATTTGTCAATTATTGGATCGTAATGAAGCAGTAAAAAATCCATTTATTCATTTTTATTAGGACTCAATTTGTTAGCCTATTGAGTTTTTGGTTGTCTCTTTCTTTCTGTATGAGTTTTACAAATGTAAGCTCCAGGAAATCCAACAATAATTTCAACGAATAATGAGGTTTAAACTAGTGTTTGTCATACGTATGTATTTTTCAGTCTATCAGCGAACGCGTTTACTATCTAGTCCATTCACCCAACCACTGACTCCGAGCCAGTTGGCTGAGAAAGAACGACAAACAAAGCAGATGTGTAGGCCACGCGGATCCAGAATGTTACGCCGGATGGGTGGTGAGCGTGTGCACTCACTCCGTCAGCTGAAGGAAGAAGAGAAGCTGTCAGACTCTGCATGCAGGCAGTCTAATGCATCGACGACTTCATCACGCGCAAGCCCTCGGTGGAATTCCGTGTACGAAGGTGACTTGGCGAGACAAACATCGATTACTCACACCCCTGTGTCAAAAGCACGACCAAATTCTTCCGATATCAGCAGAGTAAGTGTACCTCTCAATTTATTGTTTGTGTAAGATGCCAATATATATATATATATATATATATATATATATATATGCTGATAGGAAGTAGTGCGTGAGTATTTGGACAAAATCTTCTCGGGAGCACACAACCGGTTTTGCGGTTGTTTCTGCCCATCGGATATGCGCATCCGGTACTCCTCTGCTCATTAATTTTCATACTTGTACACTTTGATGTTCTATGTTCATTGGGTCTAATTTGGATGGTGCCTGAATGCAAGCCTGGTCGCGACGCGAAAAAACAAACGCGCTTCCTACGGTACACGATTTCTTTCAGGTCGACGTTACACCAAAAATTAAATAAACGATATGAAATAGGATTTCAGTATTTTTGTGACATTGGATTAGGTAAGTCTGATTATCGTGTCTAGCTGAATCGGCTTACAAGAGCTTTGAACTTGGGGAATATAAAGAACTAACAAAATAATAATAAAATTAGTCGTTGGGTTGCTGGCTGACATTCACGCAGACAGTTTGTTTCACTGCAAATGACGAGAAGATACGCGGGGAAAAATACAAGTAGAGTAGAAATTAAGCTACGACCGTCATTTTGGCGGTAAGCTCAGTGTTCTTCCTCGAACGAGCCTCACTCTATCCAAGAATTTCATCTGCCTACTTGTGCACTAATCATAGGTTGTGAGAGGGGTTATTTTTGTATGTAAATTATTGATGTCTTAGCAAGTTACTCATCTATAAAGTTTAATGTTATTACCACCAGTGCCGGTTTGTTTATAACGAGTCCTGCTGGCTAAGCTTTTGTTTTAATTTCAGCTTAGTAGATGTCTGACGTTTATACCGTTCCAACGTTTTTTGAGTTGTATGAAGTTCGCCTTTTCCTCGCATTGGTTTATCTTATTATTGGCAGTGGGTGAATAAAATGAAAATGGAACTGTTTGTCCAGTTTGAAATGAAATACACAAATAATACAGATAAAGTCTGTTCTAATCGTTGTAAAGTATTACTCAAGCTGTCAGCTCTAGAGGAGTTTTGGTGGTAAAATACTGGAAATCTAAACAGCACACGCGTTAGTTCGATGATCGGCATTTAATGTACTTAGCTCAATGTGAAACTAAGAAAAAAAGTGCAAGTTTCTACCCTGTGTTGCTATCGTGAGGAAACATCATGCACGTGACGTGTGATCTCCTAATTACTGGTTGTTTTTGGATAACTGAAGTCGCTCATTGACGAAGGAGCGCACCGGGTTTGAGCTGTGCTACTGCTTAGCAAGGTATTTTTGCAGGACAGTCTTGCTGCTCCTCAGTTAACAACAATCCCTGAACTGTGGAGCCTCTACATATGGCTCATCGTTCCAAGTCTGAGAGTTCATGATTACTGATGGTAGAATGTTAAATTGTGTCTATTTGTGAAGCTAAATACACTGAAAAACATAAATGCCCGTCATAATAAACCTATCTATTGACACTTAGTCATCAGGATAATAAAAACCTACACTGGTTGACGGATTTTGGAATTCAGGTTCAATGTCAAGCGGAAGCGGATGTTGTTGTGCTCAGCAAACAGCGTATAGTTAAAAAAATTAGAAGAATGTAAGCTGAGTACACAAAAATATTTTGTCAGCACAAAGTGAAGTGCACTAGATGGAACTTTGAATCTGTGGCCTGATGACTCAAAATGCTGGCTCTCATGAGATATAGACAAAGAATTTGTGAGACTGAGCTGCCTGTTATCAAAAGCCAACTGTAAATATCCGTTTTTGGCAAAAATGAACCATTGGATCGCCTTAGTTATGGGAGAAATATTGTTCCATATGAACGAGGGCTGACGTTTTCCGTAACGGCGCTATTTGTCGAGGGGACCACGCAGATATTTAATCACAGAATGTTTGGATGTCAAAAATGGTGTGACTGAGAAAGGGAGTGAAACAGATAACTAAAATGGCAATCAACTGAAAAGCGTTGTATGCAGTTTGGGTTACTAAGATAAATCTGTAAAAAATGAAGTGAAGAAAGGGGGGGGGGAAGGGCCTCGAGATGCATCAGGTGGATGAATTACAGAAATGACTTTTAAAGGCATTGAAACATATAAGAGGATGTTTAATTCGAAAAGTTTCCTTCAAGAGCTCCAGTTGCCAAATATATCCGATGGCGATTTTAAATGTCAGTTGAGATTTGACACATTTGAAGTTACTTCATGATTTTAAAAGTGAAATTATAATTACAGTTTAGGTGGCCGTGATAAGCGATTGTGAAAGTACATTTCAGAGAGGCAAAAGCTGACAGTCGCCTAATTTCTGAGGTCATAAAATGTTGATGACGGGGAGGGGCAGTTTTTCTTCTCCTTCATTTGCTTCTTTTTATGAGATTGGTACAGTATTTCAGGAAGAGAGTAGTGGCCAATTTGAGGCTGTTAGTTGAAAGAAATGACCGGCCGCGGCGCGAGGATTCGAAGCCCGAGCGCAAGGGTCTAAAGTTGTTGGTTTTGATCGTTTAACCACCGTCGGTCCAAATGTCACGGTAGCTGTTTCAATGTTAAACGCTCACGGCTCCTGAAGTGACTAAAAGAAAGAAGCTAAGACAGCAGTCTGAGAGTCATATGAGCCAATTTGCTTGTAAATGGCTATATACTGAAGGACCTCCACAATTGAGAATCTCTTTCATTGGAGTATTATTTAAAGAAGTGCTCACGGAGTCGCACTCAGTTGAAATGCATAGCTGAGAACTCACTTGGTGATGTTAAAAGTACTGTGTAATGTCTTATGAACTAAGGACTCGATAAAACGCTTTCAATCAGCTCGTGCCAGATGGCGGATGTGCGCTGGAAAACAACGCGGCCGTTTCATCTGTAGGAGACGGAACAGCTGATAAAGCGAATAACACTTAAGGCTAATGCGGCACTTGATTCTTTCGGTCACCTCAGTGACTGACCTGTAATTTATCCGTCTGCGGGTGATGAGATTAAGGTTCAGAGAGTTGTCTCTTCAATATTCGTCTCGAAATGTACTGGTAGTAGTATAAACTTTATAATGAACAAAACGTTTTTTCATCACGAAAACTGTTATTTTTGCCTTTTGCTTTGTAACAGCTCAAAAATACATTTTGCCTCGAACTGTTTGTAGTTGCAAAACCAACATATGCTTCCTTTTGATTTCTGCATCAAATTTTATTTATAATTTTCCATCACTATGTTTGTGGCACAGAAGTTTTTCTCAAATTCTGCATAGGTTTTCCCTAGCCCGGTTGTGATGGTATCTTTAGTTAATCTTTAATTAGTGACTGGGACGTTTCGTTTGTTCGATGATTCCTTGAAAAAACAGATGAGAACGCTCGAGGAACAACGTCCTGTGAGCTGCAATTTGACAAATACGTACAAACAGAGGTCGTCAACTCCACAACATCAGGTTTCACAAAAACAAGACGTGAGTCTGAGGATTGATTTCAAACTTCAATGACTTCCGTTCCTCACATGAAATGTACACATCGGGTCTATAAATTGGTGCATGGTAAGGGCCTGAAAGGTCTACTGAATAATAATGTGTAGTTTTCTGACAAATCTTGTTTTCCACATAAAATGGTAGCGAGTTTAGGTCATCAAATCCATACTGTTATGCTAAGTGATATTGTATTGCAGGTAAAAATGTACGGATGGTTTTTATTTTAGTTTTATTAGACCAGCTATATTTCACTCCATAAAGCTGTAGACACGAGAGTAACGAATTGCTTTATATAACCAACACATTATTTCCCACATCTTTACTTATCAGTTAAAACTGGATAATAAATATTCCTTTCCTAATGGCTTACGAAAAATAGTTTCAGCTAAGTTTCACCTACGTCACAATTTGCTTATTCAGTCTAATTCACCATGTTAGGCCTGCACGTTGCTATTGAGATTATTTACGGTGAATTTGAAGATATATATCCAAAAGTTGAGTTTGTACAGTGGGGTAAATTACCGAATGTGCTGATGAGATTCTTAATAGTATACTCATGTTAGAAATCAAAGCTTATATGTTGGAAACCAGTTCCTCATCCAAACATCGAACGGTTAAGTTCTTAGTATTGATATATTGAATCAACCTGACCGGACAAAGTCAATATCACAGGATGGAGCTTTCTTTCTTGAAATCCTTCCAGAGACTAGGTAGGTAGTTGCAATCAGAACATTCACTAGACAGTTGTGAAGTCCTTTTTCTACCTTTGCCCCGGCCGCGGCTCTTAAGCTCTCAATCAGTTTGGTTTTGATAGCGATTACGGAATGGAAAACGTGCAATGTCCATTTTCGTTTTCGTTCCCATTATGATCATTTTGTAATTGTATTTGATCAGACTGTTGCGAAAACGTAGGTCCGCGGTTAAATCAGAATAGATTTACGTCTAAAACTTCATTGAATTAGGGAAATGGAGAAACTGATCGTCAGCCAAGAATTTGCAACACATCCAGTTGAGACACGCACTCGGTTGGTCAGAATTCGAATTAGATAACGAAAAGAATGCTTGCTGCAGATGTTATTGCAAGAGTGTATGCATCGAAAAGAGAAACGTGTGGAGGTGCGATTTTCACTTAGGTAGATTGTTGTATAAAGGGAGTAGAGTCTGAAATGATTTTGTGAGCGAACCCTTTACAGGAGGTTATTTATAGTCCGCACAATTTAGCGGATAGTTCATTTAGTGGCACGGAAGATGCCAGCCTAATAATTGACAATCCTCAGCAAAGAATTTTGAAATGCTTTTATAACGAACCAATTAAAGTTACAAAGAGAGAGTAGGATGAAAAACAACGATAGCGAAAAAGGAAATAGTACTTTACAGAATGTCGCAATGTCTATTCTTTTGTATTTGATAGGGTAGCTCGCGATGTACTTCCACAAGGTCTGAAATGTAACATTACCGCTTCATTTTATATTGATGCTGGTTCCTAAATATTCAGTAGAACCTACTGTAAAAATGATAGATATATCACAGGTTTAAGCCAATTGGGAATATATATATATATATATATATATATATATATATATATATATGGACTCAAAGCACTAAGATAAATTTAGAGGTAAACCGGATCGAACAGAGAAATCATAGGTAGGAGACAGATTACTGAAGGCATTATTAAACACCTGAGTTCTAGAGAGAGCCCGAGGGAGAGCCGCAGCATCTTGTCTTTAACCCACTGAATACCGAGGATATAAAGTCAAATCCATTTTCAACGATAACTGACAATGCACTTGATGCTGCGGTTTCTGATGCTATATTTTAATAGAACATACCGGGGAACTAATCGAGCGAATTTGGAAATAATAAATGAGAATAACAAATAAAACCGACAGACTAGTAAACAGATATTATGACTGGAGGAACTCCAGTGTTCGAAACGCGCTTCTCATATACCCATTCATTGAGTAAGCAAATCTTATGTGCGCAGTTTTTCAAGTCTCACTCAAGCACACGGCCAAGTCTATTGGTCAAACACAGTGCCCCGATTTCATTTTACGAACCATTCATTTTCATGCTTTAGAAAACATCGTTTACGGTGAAATTTCATCTGTAAATTCCCCGATACGTTTTCGAACCAAAAAACTACTGCGAATTCTCTTGGCGTTGCTTGATAAATCTGCAGATCAGCTACTCTATTGCTCTCTGATAAATCTAATACTAAGCAAATTTAATTCACCTATTCTGTTTTCGATTTTGTGTTCTGCTTTGTTCTGCCTTGTGTAATATGCACTGGATCAGTGGTCCTCCGCGGGGATTATTTGTGTTTGATCTGCAAAACACAAAGGAAACAAAACTCCATGAGCCCAAGGCTCAGTGAGTGCATCAACAAGATCCTACACTTACATTATTCGAACATCAGTATGGCCACCAACAACCGGATCATTACACCTGATATCTGAATACCACTGATAATTTGTGGCATTTTGTTTATGATGTGATAAATGAAACAACTCTCGAATGAACAAATAGGACAGCTTGCTAACTTTTAGAAAAACCTTGTTAAGTACGAGTACAATTTAACAAGGTTGTGAGTTGGCAGCGTTGTTTGGTCTTGAGTTCAGAACCGTTTTAAATTTACTGTATTCAGTGAATCACATCCAAACTCGGCTTCAGTAGTCTGATGTTTTGTTCAGTTTTGGCAACTGTTTCGAAGAAATTGGTGTTCGAAATATTACTTAAAACAGTGAGTTGTCCGCCATAACTGACACGTAAGCAAGCCGACACAAAATGCTATGAAATCGAGTTTCTCTTTACCTGGGATCTTATCGGTTTATTATTTAAGTACGTAAATAACAATATCAAACGCTGTAGTCTGCAACGAATTACTCGTTTTCGAATGATGTTACTTTAAAGGTCACGCGTCTTTCGAGAATGGTATCACTAAAAGTAACTTTAAGCTCTTTGAGATGAATTGCTTCTTATTTATCTATCGTTTTATCGTCACTTGGTTATACATTTAACAGACTGAATCTAGCTGGTTTTTGCAGTAGGTTTTGGCTGGAATGACGCGTTAATGTGGAACACACAAACGACTGATTGCACCTAAGTCTCACTCATTAGAAAGACATCGACCGCCACTCATCGATCGGTCGATTGTGTGCACAAAGTGACCGTGTGTGCAAACGCGGCAACAATATTCTAAAGGCTGACAACAAGAACACACACACTTATGCGCGCATGCACACGCACTGAGCGAACCCAGAATTCGTCAGTTTCTTAGGTACACCAGGCGGCATTTCACAAGCTAGTTAGTCGATGCAGTTGTGAAAATTGAGAATTTTACATGTGAATACGATTTTATGGTTACAAAAAACGATTCTCTACAGTGCTTCTAAGGCCAATATCGATCGAATAAGCAGCATCAACTAATCTGATTTAGAAATTTGCAATCATCCTGTTGCGGTTGGTTGAACGAAATTAGGTCGAACTCCTGTTCAGTGTATGAGAATACTTATCCCTGTTTTCTAAATCGTGTGGAACAGAATCATTTATTGTTCAGTCCTGTAATACAATAAGATCGAGGAGCAATTTATCTTCTTCTTTCACGCTGCTTATACTCTTCATAGTGCCCTTTTGCTTATTTACAAGCTTTTTTCTGTTCCAAAACTACGACTGTTGCTACGGAGTATGCACTCACCGCAGGTGGTTTTCTCCTGTTTATCCTAGCTAACCATGCTTGCTGCAGTATTGATATGAAATTACAAACGCTGTGTTTCTAAATGTGTGTTTAACTCTGCTTTCATTTGTCCCGGCGATTTTGTAGCGTGTTTCAATCAAGCACTTGTTGTGTGATATAGGGATCTTTTGTTGTTAGTTTTTCAGTACCACGAATTCGTGATATTACAGCATGTACGAAGAAACAGTGAAAGGAACCCGGAGATCATCGATTCTAAAGCCCGACAACCAACACCCCGAACGGATCACATCTCGGCGGACTACGATCGTGAGAAGCAAGTGTATGAGCAATATCTATCTGTGAAGCGAGCGGAAACGTTCAGCGGTGCCGTTAATCGGAGACCTTCTCAGGTTACGCGCCCACTGGACCAGTTTTCTGATATTCGGGTAAATACCGTAACGTAGGTGTGTGATACTAATGCCATAAATATCGATCGGTTGGATAGTTAGGCACCAGAATTTAAAAGTGGATATCTACTTAATAAAAAAAACCGCTGATTTGATGTTCGCGGTATCAAAATAATAAAATCTGTTGCGAAGCTCCAGCTATTCCAAGTTATTTTGTACCGTATTGCTGTGGATTGAATTTCATCTTGTTAGAAGAAACTCTGTTTTGATGCCGTAAGGATGAAGTGGACTACCTACTTCTTTTATTTAACACGTTATATCTTCGCTGCTTCTGCTGGCGTTGCTTGATAAACCTGTGAATCAGCTTATCTATTGCTGTCTGATGTAACTAACGCTTAACAGACGTAATTTTTCCATTTTATGTTTCATTTTGTGTTCTGCCTCAGTCTGCCCTGGTATCTAAATGCCACTGATAATTTGTGGCATTTAGTTTTATGATGTGATAAATGAAACAACTCTTGAATGAACAAATAGGACAGCCTGTCAGCTTTTGGAAAGCCTAGTTAAGTACGCGTATATTCTAACAAGGTTGAAAGTTGGAAGCGTTGTTCTGTCTGAAATGCTGCAGTCTTCTTTTCTCACATATTTCCTATTATTCATTGGATTAAATCGTTAGTAGGAATAAGCAAAGTGGAAAATTTTCCTGAATATGTTCTGCTTTCTACTTGTGTCATAAAACAGACATTGAAATCCTGAAAAATGGATCGTGCACAATTGCAAACAACGCAAACAGTTTAGTGTGCATAATGGGCCCCCTACGGTCAATTTTGTTTTGACACACCAAGCTAACCGGAATAATTCTAATTAGTCACGTGTTCACCCCGTCCGCATTCTTTTCACTTATCACTGTGTTGACTTTGATGTATGAACCAGCATTCTAACTCGGGAGAATGCATTTGACAAAAAGCTCAGTACTTTCCCATAAGTATAACTGTATACCTCCTATGGTTCTCATTCTGGTTTTTTTCGTGAGAAAAATAATTTATAGTAAACATACGTGATAGTGCGGAGTTATTTTTAGGCGTATTCATCTGAAGTCTCCTTGAATATCAGGGTGACATTTGGGGACAATACGTTTTTTGACCGTTTTGGTTCCGTCCGCTGCTCACACACATACCGTTTCGGTTATCATCAGTAAAAATAAATTTCCTCAGATATATCTTATTCTACTGGCCATATCAGAAGAACAAATAAACAAGTGGTCATTTATTCTCTGTTGCTTGTATGTGTGGTTATAACTTTCACCGTTTATCCATCTTTAAATGAGCAGTAAACACCGGTGGAACTGGACTGCATATACATGGTAAATGAAATTATACGTAAAGAAAGGCTTTTTATATTACAAAGAACTCGTTTCTAATCGAGCAGTCTATTCAGCGTTGGGTATTCCAGTGTCTGTAAATGGGGATCTTTCCAATTCAAATGAAACAACACGATATTTTCACTGTTGAATTTGACTTGATCAGGATATGCATACCACTTTTTATGAGCTCAGTTTAAAACAGTAATTTATATTTTTCCCGTCAATAAAACCAATGCATACTCACTTGTTGACTGATAGCAAAAATGATCAGACTATATGCATTTTGTACCCAAATAAATCCAAGTGTGAACACGTTTATGTATTGATCTAATGCCCGAAACAATGTAGGATCAGGATACATTCGCATTAGACAAAAATGACCGAGCAAAACGTAAACCTTCATCAGCAAAAACGTCCGTTCTCGGATCGCATGGATCTCAGCGCGGTTCAGGTGATATACAGCAAGAGAATAAAGCGAAACAAATTGATGGGTGGTGGCTACGAGAAAGTGTTGAGGCCTGGGAACGACTGGTGGATGCAACTGAAGTGGATTTTACTGCACAGTCCAGTTCCGATAATGAACACACACGTCCATCGTTGGAACAACAACGGAAAGCTCAGAGACGCACAGCACTAAGCCTACTGCGTGATGCTGATTTTGGACGGAGGGTTGCTTTACGGTTGAGTTCGGCCACGGTAATTGCAGATGGTTCAAACTGGCAAGAAATACAGCCGTGGGTGGAGGCTTTGGCCGAGCGACGTATTTTAATCAGTCGTCATTCAGCAAGACCAGCGTCCGCTGGAACTCATGGCACCAAAGATACATCATCCGAATCAATTCCGGGCCTTGAAGCAGCAGCATATTTGCGTACTATCCTTCGGTTACTCACTAATCTTATCACTGTGAAGTGGTAAGCAATTTTTGTGAACGAATATTTCAAAGAACATTTTTATCCTAATCCACTTTTAATCTGTCAGCCGGAATGTGAGATTGAATAATGTAACGGATCTTGAACTCAATCATCTACCTCCTTTTATAGCGATGTATTATCATACGAAAGTGGAAATTTTCTGCCTTGACCATCTCTTGATATTAGAGTCTCTGTGACTGTGCTGTCCACATGTGGGAGTTCCTGTCTTGGATTCACACAAGCCTTGACTTTCGAGGACTAATAAGCACAACACTCAAGAAGTCCAGTGAAAATACAATGTAGGGCCCGAAACACAAACCACAAGCCGACCTAGGATCCCGTATTCGCACAAACACGTAGCCTCAAAAAACTGTTGCACAGTAATCGCAAAGAGCGCAGAATTCGACGGTTAGCCTTATCACTATCTAAAGGAAGAAAACCATATTCGACTCATAAGAACACATACAATAGGGAACCAGTGAACTCGTCAAATTTACAAGAGTGCTCCATCCTTTATTAATTGTATTTTTGTGGAAGTTTTAAATGACTTAGGGAATCGGTGAAGAAGATGAACAAATGAACCAATTAATAACGAGCTCGAAAGTCTGATGGCGTGCAAGTTATCTTGAGTGAAACCAAAAAAATGAATATTTTAAACGCTCAGCTTTTTCTTAAAAACGTTTACTGAAATTCCCAACTCACGCGTGCGTAAACTGATCAGTTCTTCCAACACAGTTCAGTACACCAAGATCAGTTCACCAAGCAATTTCCGCTAAAGCACCAATAATTATCAGATATTTCAGGATTGGTAGAATCGACATCTTGTCCGGCAGTTCATGTGTTCACCTTAGTTTTACTTTGTGAGATAAGCTGATAGACAGAACGACGGAACCCTTGCTACTAGTACAAATTTGCTACGAATCCATGCAGATTTCCAGTTTCTTAAGGGTACTTGATGCGTGGATCAGTAAACTGAGGAATTCAAATGATCTCAGCAGTCAATATGATACCCGCTGCTTGATGACTCTGATTATTTATCCATATTTCTTTTCAACTTCTCTCAGTGAGGTCACGGATATCGTTCGTTTCTGTGAGATCACGGAAATGCCAACACAAATCATCAAACTGATCCGTTCCATGCTTTCCTCGGAGAAACTGAAAAAGGTAGACAATGAATGAGAAACGAGTTGTGTATATTATATTCCACTCCTGTTTTCTTCGTTAAGTCGGTTAGTTTAAAAAAGAGTTTACTAGATTATTTTCCCATTTCAACGTTTCCGTCGTTCATCTCCATAGTTACTTGATTTGTAATGTCACCTGGTTTTATAGTCCATATTCGACTACAAACTCCTGATTACTTGAGTTAGCGATTAGGTTGGATGTGTTTCATCAGCTTCGGAGTTGATATCGTTGCTTCAACTGAGCATAGAAGTTTTCGGCCCCAAAACACCAACACCTTTGAACAGAAGGTTACGTATACTGTCAAACTGAGATGTGAATACCAGAGGTTTTCAAAGTCTTTGGGAAAAGCTTGTAGATTTCCTTGTTGATGTAGAATTTAGTATCTAACAAAAAATCCTTTTACTTAATTGGATAATGATTAGCTTTCATTTCAAAATAAGATCATTTACTGCATGCTCTGATTTTTGGCTGTTTAAGATTCCTGGTCACTATGGATCAATTTCCTTCTACTGTCAACGTAAAAAGATGTTTAAGTAATATACAGCTGTTCAAACCTAGCTTCAATCTATATTTTTGTTTATTCAAACAAAACAAAAACGCCGTTGTCGTGGTGTTCTTGGTCAGTTCCACTTACTTATGGGCTTTGTGGAACCGTTCAATGCTTATCATTATACGCGTTCCATTCAGTCACATTCCTTACTCTCCCCGAATTATCGAAATATGACCTACTTGTTCTCATCCTTAGGACTTCGTTATGTTCTTCCTTCTGACTGTTTGACAAGCCTCATTACAAGATCTGTTTGGCGGCAAAGCGGAACGGGTTTTCTGTTTATATGTTTCTATCTGAACTTGGATTTGCTTCATTGATTTCCGTCCGTGTATGTATGTATATATGTGTGCATATACGTGTGTGTATGCTTCTGATGTGTCCACTTATCGTTTTGATAGATCATCAGACAGCAGCAGGAGCCGGTCTAATATGGGAAACAAACGTGTTGTTTCGTGCTCGTAACTTGCATCATTTCCGTCCTACATTTGTGATCGATAAACAGCAAGCCAATGCTTGCTTAAACCAGATTTTATGGCGTGGCTGAATGTTGCACCAGGTCTGAATCGATAAAAATAGGACAGGTTAGAAAGAATTCCAATGAGCTGGGAGTAACAGCTCCTACATTATATATATATATATATATATATATATATATATATATATATATATATATATAGGAGAGTGAAGCAAATTTATTGAATCTTTATAATGACCATGTAACTACTAAATTTATTTGTTTTTTACTGAGTATCTATCGATAGCTATCCCGTATTACTCTATTTTTTAGAGGCCATGGTATGAACAAATTCTTTTAGATTTGATTATCGCAATGAATGCTTATTTTGTCAGCGAAGTTGGACACCGTCAGAATGCTCCAGAATCTGCGTAAGTTAATTATTTCTGTTGTGCATTTTTAGTAGGATACCTTACCATCTAACTAGTTAGACAACCAAGTACGGAAATTCAATTTCTAGGCGAAGGTTTTAAAGGAAAACGTTCTACTCCTCGGGATGGGCCAAAACGGATCATTTTGACTTGTTGGCGCAAGTCGCCTGAGTTATCAAATGACGACGTAATTCTGAATTTGTAATTTTTCATTTGTTATCGCAAACTTTAATTCTGAAACTGAATTTGACCAGCTGTTTTGATAATGTTTACAGTTTTATAGATGACATTATTCATAGATTAATAATGAATAATGATGATAATAATACCAAAGTCTCAAATTTTCTGTTTCTTTAATGATATGCGGACACTTGAGTGCAGTGGAAGGGGTTATTTCATAGTCCCAAGGGTACACCGCACGGTGTGGGGTTCGAACCCCTGACTTACGATGTAGTAATAAACCGCTCTAAACCGCTGGATCGCCATCGGCTAAAACAATTAGACTTTCAACTGATGTAGTTTGATTCGTTGTGCTCAGTCAAAGTTGTGATTAACATAACAGAAACCTACAAAACATGTCTTTATATATATATATATATATATATATATATATATATATATATATATGTCCTGCTGTTTTTTCTGATAGACAAAGCGGGTCAATTTGTTTTCAGAGTTCACTTTTCCAATATGCTCATAAACCCGTCGGAATTAATTAGTGACAATGCAAAACTATATGTACTGGCTCCTGCGCAGGAGATGTTTATCACGGAGTCGTTCAATACCGTTGACAAATTGCTTTGAGTGACAATGCCCGATCTGGCGCCGTGTCGAGCAAAACCATGAATTATCACGTGGGCTCAGTTTAACTTAGTTCTTTCAGTCATTGACCTCCGACTTCTCGTTACCGTTGTTGGTTGCAACCTCTAAGCATCATCGGTCCAGAAGTGGAATATACCGAAGGATAAACAACAAACAAACGAAAAATAAACAAAGTTGAAAATCATGTAGAAGAACAAAATGTTCGAAGGTAACCAGGGTACTGATCGCAGAACCTGGCCACTTCATCCAACGTTTTCAACTGTCCAGTAGGCTCACTCATTAGACCGCAGTGCAGGAGCATAACACGTCCTGCTTGGTCAGACACACTGAGCAGGTTGGTGTGAGTTTAGAAGCACTGGCAATTTCTGCCCTACGTACAAAGTCTGAAAATGCAGAATAGTAGCTAGTTGGTTATGCATCACTGAGTATTCGTCACAGTTTTGAATTGGAGGCACAATGTATTCAAAGCCTTTTGTTGGTAATGTTAACTTTGATACCAAACGGCAAGTTATTTTGTACAACGTCCTAGTTGTTTCGGTTGGGACCCGTACAAAAATGTATCTTTTTCAAATAATTTGTTATCAATGACTGTTGTAAAGGTCTGTTGCTGGATGACTAGTTATGAGTGAGAATATCAAAAACCAGTAAGGTGTGCACAAAAAACTACTATTCGAAATTGCAGTTGCCAGTGAACGAACTTTGTTGTATGACCTGAAAAAAAGTAACCCAATGGATTATCTAAGACAGAAGGCAGTTTTCGACAAAGGAATTAGGATTTTACTTTGATAACACTGACGTT
This sequence comes from Fasciola hepatica, assembly GCA_948099385.1. Taxonomy (NCBI): domain Eukaryota; kingdom Metazoa; phylum Platyhelminthes; class Trematoda; order Plagiorchiida; family Fasciolidae; genus Fasciola; species Fasciola hepatica. The sequence continues at coordinate 339,681 of CANUEZ040000052.1, read as the reverse complement.
CATGTCATGCGTTGTTTAAACAACCGAGTGGAACTGATGCATTTCTGAAGCGTTTGCATTCCTCCAATGTTGAAAATAACAGACTGATAACTGAGGGAACACGTAAAAATACTGTCTTATCTGTTCCAGTGTAACGTTGAACTTTAGGTCGTTACTTTAATTATTCTTTTGGTTCGTAATTTTTCCGTAGTAACTACGTAGGCTGAGATGTGTGTGCAAATGCATCCCGTTGTTCTTTAAAGTGCCGTAGCCCGAATATATCAGTGAGTTTGTCTAGCGATGTACAATTTATTTGGTCAATCTCTCCCAGTTTGCGGGTTTTGATGTGGCATAACCTGACTGCTAAATAAGCACTGCAGTGTGTGAAGAATAACGTTGGATAACGTTGCACGCTTATTTGTTACACACATGGAATTGAAATTATTACTAGAATTCTCACATCACATTTGGCAGCATCAATCGTTACGGATTGTTTTGTTAACTAAACCGTCCAAGAATACCAAGATTAAGTTACTTATATACGTTTGTTTTTCCTAGTTCCAATGAGTCATGTTATTGAATAACGATAGGAATGGTAGTCATTATTTTAATCAGCCGGGACGTTTATAAGACAAAAGAGAGCACTAGAAGGACTGTGTTCACTTCCGAATGTATGAGCTCCTGCGTGGTTAGTATTTCGTTTTTCATAAGTACAGTTACCTGGCTTGACGCCTCATTTTTTCCCCCTAACTCAATACAAAAAGAAGGTTTGCGGAAAGGGGTTATTGTCCAGATGGCTTACTGTAATACAATACATTCCCTCTTTGCCGAGTATTTGATGCTACCACTTTCTAATGCAATACAGTACAACGTTCAGTTTTCCTAACTCATCAGGCTATTCACGCGACCAATGTGCACCGCAGACTGCTTTGCTTTGCGTTTTTTCGTTGAATGTTTTGCACATCGAAGGAATATTTTTTTATCATCCGGTCCTAGATTTTTGATGAGATATTAACTACTTGATGCATACGTGAATCTGCGACACGTTTTTGGTTCTCCTCGTGATCATGCCATGAGTAAAATATTCAACCATTATTTTGAGTCTAATGGTTAACAGACCGGTTTCGTTGGCACATCCCAAGCGAAATCGGTTGTAAAATGTTGCCGCTTCAATCCAATAGTCTATCAAACGCTCAGGAATTACCGTAAACCATAAATAACAGTTGTGAAACAGTGGAATTGTGAAATATCTGCTTGTTAGCGGTCGAGTAAATAAGACGATGACCGGTGAAAGATAGTAAATTAAAGCTAATGCTTTACTTCTTGTATTGCAAGTCACGGCGCAGTTCTGAAATATTCATCCGGATTGTATGATTACTTTTCAAGAGACACTTTTCCTGCAGCAGCATTGTGCTCCTTTGCTTACTCAAAACAACGATCAAAAAGAAAGCCGGGCTACCTGATTCATTTTCCATTATATGCTCAGGCTTTCATAGAGATGCACAACATCTGAACTATGTTGTAACTCCATTCGTTCGCATGAATCGGGTTGAATAAATTGCAAGTTACTCTGCTGGGTGATACCTTTCACGGATGGTTTTGCTTGAAAATGTGTATTAGCTTTGGGAAAAGAACAAAACACGAGTACCTATTTAAATGTGTATTTTTGTTGTTTGAACCTTCACGCGATCAAACAATAGTCCATCAAATGTGCTCCATACAGTTCGGTAAACTGACTTGCTATAGAATGTATACCGGGGGTACTATAAACATCATGAACAAATATTTGTTCCTTAAGTTCAGCTGATTTTTCCGCTTTTATTTCTGTGGTTATCATTGGTTTTCAAACAATAAAGCGAATGTTACCTATTCTGACAAATTTTAGCATTCAACACTACACAGAGAATGCATTGTGTTTCATGGATCTTGTACCCGAACTCGTGAATCAGTCATGTGATATCGAATTCCATCTTCGAGATCAAACATTGTTGGTGAGTAATTTCTGCTTGTTAAACACTTGGTATTTTCTTTGTTTTAAATGACGTAGCTCAGAAGAGCTTAGAGTACAGAACAGACAGCTACATGTGTTAATTTCAGTCTAAGGCAACCAACCAAACTGTTGGTGACAGCAAGTTTTATCTTCCCGCTAATGTATCCAAGAAATATGGAACAAATTGTTCTCAAACATCGAGACGAGATATTAAAACACCCAGGCTTCAAACTTGAAGGAGTTGCTATTGAGCAGGTGGTACTAAAATAACAACTCACATCGACTCATTTGTGAACTGATTTGTTACATTACTTATACCGGGAATTTGGTTTATGAGTGTGTACAACTTCACTGAAATCAAAGAGGCTGTCGTAAGGAAAATTGCTTTCTTGTACTTTTCAACATTATATCTACCTAGATGAATGAATGTGGTTAGAAAGTTTCAGTTCAAATCCCATTACTATTGTGATTAGTGGCTGTGGTAGTTTTATTCTGTCCCGTCCACCATCTAACCAAGTTTCCTACCTGATTTATTTATTGACGGCGTGAATTTTATCAATAGTAAAGTGGAGTTAAGGTGATAAGCAGCAAATGAATATCTGTGCGATCCATTCAAACGTATAAATGCAAACCCTTGAACTGTGATTCTGTCACATGAAGTATGGTGCTTTTTTCTAACAACCGTGTTCCATGATTCATGCTTCTACATTATTTGCTTTAACTTTAAAACTGCTGCCATCCTTGAGATTCATGAAGCAGCAATCAAATTTGTCTGTCAGTGGAAAATAATCCCTCAGTCGAGCTAAACCGTAGTTCTCAATGCCAAATGTTTCCGACATTAAGGAACAGTTACTACGGAATTGACAGAACGTTTACGAATGAGTGAAACTAATCTGCGTTTCGGGTTGCTATACGTATTATAATTATTTAAATATATTGACAAAAGTAGGGGTACCTCGATAGAGTTTTGATTTTTTGAACGCGTCAGTCGTCAAAAAAAAACACTCCTTGAAGTACCATACATTTGGTTCAACCTAGTTGGGTATTATCAGTGGTGCACATCTACCGAGCCCTAACGGGGACTAGAATCCAGAGTGAACAATAATGAGTCAAACATCTAGCCGCCAAGCTAATTGAGCTGATTCACAGATGTTCAGTGAACATCTGCACTACATGATATTGCGTTCTGCTGTTATCATTGACTGAAATTATGTAACTTTAGTCGTCCTTGAATCTGAAAACGAAACTTATGTTGGTTTCAGTGAAAAAAGATTAGGCATAAAATTGTACTGTTACCTTTATTTCCATTTCTTTATTGCACAATGTCTCTTATAAAATGAACAGAAACGATATTTTCGAATAATGTGAATATTATTTTTGTAGTGCCTACGATACATGATGGAGCGAATGGTCGATCGAGAACCGGCAATTGTGCATCGCTTCTATGACGAGTTAGTCAAGCATCATCTTCCGGCAATAAAGATTTTAATGCACATGCCATCAATAAGTCGGCATGCTCAAGAAGGTAAAAACAATATGCCGTTCGATGTGCAGTCTCCGAACACACAGTGAACATTTTATTGTCAACGATTTATTCCTTTTCCGGAATGCACTACAAATCACCTTAGATTTTATTCAAATTTATCTGGGCATCAACCTGTTCATTTCAGTAATTGCTTTCTAGAACTATTGCAGCTTGCACATCCACGACACACGTAATCCCATGGCATGTCACTTTTGCTTTCTTTCACAAGAGATGGTTAATAAACATTAAGGGGGTAGTTCCTGTTGCTTTGACCGCAGTTGCGTGAGAATTTCACGTCTGATAGATTGAAAGAAATGCTTTAATAGCCAAGCCCAAAAACGTTGGTTCACACTTTCTATCCAGGATCATCTCGCTTCATTTTTACAAAGTGCACACTGGACTCACCGTAATTGTTTAGATGGTGAAGAAAAACACACGAAAAAACAAAATGTGAACAAGTTTTGACTCTAAGCGAGGACAAACGGAGATTAATTGAAACGTTTGTTTTCAAGAATTTGAATAGGACACGAACCATCCACGCTGCTTACAAGGAGCAGAGTTTTGATTGCGAATGATCAATGCTCCTGCATAACTGAATAATCGTCAGTTGTTGTTGAACTAGATAATCTTGAATGCGCTGTATGGGATGACACAGTGTCTCTTCTTTCTAAGGTGTTGTATAGTCAAAGATTTGAGATATTTTTATCCGTTTGATATGAAGTTGGTAATCGCTACTTTCTTTCACCGCACCGGGATATGTTCGGTTATTACATGATGCAACGGACTCTGTTCCGTCTATGTAGACAGCTGAACACCCACACTTGAAATGATGAACGCAGTTTGATTTGGCCCGGCGACAGTAGCTATTTACCCGACAGTGTATGTATCCCGTTGGTTCCAAAATCCGCTCCAGATTCGACCACATAGTTGGTGCATTTGACAGCAGCGTTCAGCTGCTTGTGGGCAGGCACCATCACATCTGTAGGGTAATTCTAGGGAAACGCGCGTTTTCGGTAGATCTGCAACCCTTTTAGTTGTCGCTTTCGGTTTAGAATATTCGAAGATTAATGCAAGTGGCTAGTCACTAGCATGCAGTGTCCTTGTCACGACTGCTTCCCTATCGTATGGACGACAAGATGAGCCGGGATACACCACTGTGGAAGTCAATGTTTTTGGCTTCCCTATTTGAATTCCGTGCCTGTAATATACTGTCATTAGGCTTTTTCAGAGCCACCCACTGAGTAAACTTAAGCTACTTTGTGGACAGTCGCCAGAAATGAACCAAATAGATAGTTAGATGTGTGTTGGATGTGATAATTTCCGAGAGCTTCCGTCTTACCGTGGAATATTCTGTCATAAAATATCTTCCAAACATGTTTACTACTTATCAACGTAAAGTAGTTAAACGCAGTACACAGTTGTTTCAGGACGCATTCAAACATGGCGTTTTTAGAACCTGGCCCTTCAAACACCTAGTAAAATACAAAAGTTGTATGTACAACTAGTGAATTTGCTGAATGAATCATATTTTCAGCTTCCGAAGTGGATTCCCCAAGAGTAGAAGACGTGCGCGAACATGCGTTGGCCGCCCTGACAGCATTTACTTACCCGTTGATTACAACGATACATGTTGTGAACACCGTTGACACAAAACCGACGACAAATCTCACCAACGAATGGATACAAGGCCCTCATACGGTCAAAATAACCACACAGGAGGTAAGATAAACCCAACACAGTTTAGATTCAGAATTACGTTCTCTTCATTGTATTGTCTCGTGATTCTTCACACTGTGCATTTTAGATTGCAGCGTACATTGCAAAGAATTTCTGCCTTTCGGACATGGACACTCATATGAGACTGTACCTGTCGTACCTTTGGAATCCACGTTTGTCCATACACACAACAAAGGTTCGTTCATAAAGCAGGCTCCATTTTTTGCATTTTGTAAACATCAGTTGCGTACACGATGTGCTGCGAAGTAGAATCTGCAAATTCTAGAAAAACCCACATGCCAAATTAGACACACATCGGACAACCATCACTTTTTAGGCTACTGTCCTCCTGTTTGAAATAACTTATTGTAGTTAAATAAAGCGTTTATAATATTTACTCCAAGTGTCCCGCTATTTCCTAGTTTCGTGTCATGCATGTAAATGTGACTTGAATTCAATTGAAATTTGCCTACCCCAAGGGAAGGCATGCCGGAGGTAATCCATTTAAAGGCTTGCTGGTGGATGTTATATGCAGCCGTTGTTTTTGGACTGGGTCAATATTGTGGTCTAACTGTGTAATTTATGAGGTCTCAGCATGCTCTAGGAATTACTATTTAAGCGCCCCGGGTACCGGTAATGGAGAGAGGCATCTGAATGGGAACTTTAATTCTCCCGAGACCGAATATTTTCAACTTTCATCTCATTTCTTCAAAACTAAACCGGCTAATCGTGGTAGTATTATGGGGGAGTGATCTCGCAGTTGGAATTTTACATGTCCAATATGCGAAAGTGGAGAAAGAAAGAAAACTCTGAACCGAAGCGCACTCAGTAAGTATATTGACAGGCACCTATCTTTGCATCGATCAAAAATCGACATGCATTTCTGTGGCCTGCAGTCTTAATACATGATTCCTAAGCTAACGAACGGACAATGAATAACCCTTCTAACTGCGGTGGACTGAGTTTTAAAGAATAAGACGCGTATTCATGAATTTAGTTTAAGGGACCTCGTATATGTCTAACAAAATTCGTCAAAATACAAATCACTGATCTTTATACACTCAGCCTAATAAAAAATGGAGTTTTTCAGCAATGCTGTTCGAGAGTTCAGCTGCTCCAATGTTGACTGATAGAAAGAGCTTGGCATAAAAAGTGAACAGTGATTGGATAACCGATATATTCAAACTGATCTTTGCAGACCGGATTCTGACACTGGTTTAGGTAAATGGTTTTCAATTTCACTCACTTTGCACTGATTTCATTCCGATCTGTGGCCAGATGAAATGGTGATCCAGGAGGAACGAAGACAACATTATTTTAGCGGGAGGTTTGGGAAAGTATGGTTTACTAAATTTATTCTTTGTTAATAGTGCATCATCATTTGTGGGCGATGTATGAAGATGACAGTTATCTGCCCAAGCTAGATGTACTCACCTTTTCAGCGAGTAAGGTTGTCTTCTCATAAAAAAACTTTAAAGAAATACTTCAAATGATGGAAAATTATAACTCATCTCTTTAAATGTTATTTCTTTATGGTAATTTTTCGATATTCGTTTCGTTTAATAACAAGGTAAAATGTCATTTCGAACCAAAATCCCCATATAAGTTCAGCTTTGGGAAAGCCTATTTTAATTTCGTAATAACAAAATCGGAGTTACATAACAGAGACAGGATCATCTATCTTATTTTAGAGGACAAACTGATTGCGATTTCCGAAACTGTCTGAGGTTCGGTATTTGAAAATAAGAAAGTTGCAGTATTCTAATGCAGTTTTGAATGTCAGTTGTCCACCATAAATTGGTCTTCTACATTCTGTTGTGAAAGTAGTTAGTGAACCAGGTACAAATTTGTGAGGGACATTTGAAAGCTTCAGGTGTGTGAAAAAGAGAAGAACGGGATACTGAATCAGAGGCTCTGGAATGATCAGGAAATGAAGCACACAGGTGAGGCGTATCTGCCTAAGGATTTAGTAATGAAGTGAACTAAGATAGCAACAGCATTTAGAATAGGTTTTTTATATTGTAGGTTAACTAAAAATGGTCGGAAGGTACACTGAGGTGGGTTTGAAGACGACTAAGCATAAACTTCTCAGCAATTTTTGGTGATGATGATGATGTTAGAGCTGTCGGACGAAAACGTTTCTCTGTGCCGTTTGTGTTGGAGGTTTTGGGAATTGGAATGATAGTGACTAGTCGCCAAAATTCAGGAACTGAATAGTTTGTTACAGATTGGTTCAAAAAACTTCCATGAGTTTTGGAAGCTGATAAATTCCATGTCTTAGAATTGCAGGAGAAAGGCCATCTGGACTTGCAGAAAGCATAGCTTTAGAAATTGAGAAGAGTTTCAAATTTTTGAAATGGAGAAAGATTGAAAGTCTGCATAAACAGCGGAAGAACACGAAGGAGGACAGTCACAGGGAAGATGTTCACAAGTAGTGTTGATTTGATCCACATCAGTGTCATCGTCGCAGGTTTTGGTTTCCTGATTACGAAATAGCTTTATGCTGTGCCGCAGAAACCTGAAATACTCTCTTCTCAGAATTTGTACGGCAAAGGACACATTCAATAGTTCGATTTCCGCTTTGATTAGACGCAAGAAGTGTTTGACTTCTAGACCTTGGCAAGACTCGTGGGCACGTTCATTTAGCCTCTTGCGACATATTAGCAATGGAGGGGCCATAGTACCCCCGGATGCAAACAAGAATGGCACTACGAATAACCGCCAATAGTTCGGCAACTCGGATCAGTGAACTGAAGGAAAAATGTAAAAAGGCAGTGCCAATAGATGGTTTAAAATGTGACATTTTACCGGATGAAGAGCTTCGAAGGCAAAATTGTACCTAGTTCGTTTCTGTGAAGAATCTAAGAGCAGTATGTAATAAGGTTTTCGGCCCTCGGAGAAGTAGGCTATAACCGCCTGTAAAATAGGCGCTTTTGCTCTCAGGGAGAATAACCGAGAACGATTGGTGATTGCTTTGCCGACACAGAATTGACTCTTATGGGGGAAATGCCGATATTTGGTAACCCAAAAGGAAGTTATGGGTATGCATTAGCACAATTAAAATCGCCAAAAATAACAGAAACGTCCATTCAGAAGAGAAACTAGAAACGACGTAAAAGCATCGTAGAAAGAATGGATGTCTGACAGAGAGAAAAGAGGGTTCATATACGTGTTTGATATGGCTTTACTTTGAAAACGAGCAAGTCACGGGAAACTCTGAATAGCCCAACAGTCGATACCATTTGGAGAGTACTTAAAAGCAACAGCGGACTTGCCACTGCAAGATGATTTGACGCAGATCATCGCCCCGTCTCCGTAGTTCCCCATGATCAATAAAATCTTGCCGGTAGCACTGAAATCACCTGTGCCTACCAAAGAGTCGTCAACATTCTCGTTCATTCGGGATCCTTGAATACGACTGCACAAGTATGAAAGTGCATTCGTTGATTCGGGGTGTGTATTGGATCTGACATCTCTGAGAAGATTGAGCGAACGTTTGCATTGGTCATCGAGGGAACAGTCATCTTAGTTTGAGGAGTATAGATAAGACCAGCTTGCCATCCAGTTGCTTTCCTTTTTTGGTACAAATTCGATTTTTATTAATCCCAAACACTTGACAGTCACACGACACACATGGAGCATCATATTTTAGTTGTAGCTATTCTAATCTAGAAAATGAACGACGGGTTAGCATGATTATTTCGAGGAAGATAACAAACATTTTCTGACTGATGTAAGGAAAAAAGGTAACTCGGTCTATCGAAGTGTCGACATAATAAGTGTACGTGTGCGGAGCTCTTGTTGAATTAATTTTATCGAGCTTTGTCACATGAGGGCACACTAGTTGCGACGCATTTGTGGCGAATTATTCGAAGAGCCTGCCGCGGTAGACACTACCAGTGAGTAACAGTATGTCACATGTACTACGAAAAATACGCCTTAGAAATGCGCATCTTCATCCCAGCCTAAAATATCGCGGTACGCTCCTATTACTGTCTAGAAATGAAGTGAAGTGGCTTTAAATGTACGTATCTTCAGGTGATGACCAGCTGGAATTGAACGATCAACAAAGCAAGCTTTCCGCTGTTTTTTTCAATGAATGTTTAGTTTATCTGACTTTGTTGTTTCAGTTTCAATTTATTCAACCATTAACCTCACACTTCTGTGCTCTGGTTTTGGTCGCTTCCTCCCGGCATCGTCCAGTGAAGGGCAAAAAGAAAAGAAACATAGTGATAATGATCGAAAAAATCAAAGTATCAAGGGGAAATCGAGACGACAAGGGAAGAGTCCGAATCAAATTACGCCACTGACCGCGACACCTAGCCATATCACTTGATGTCTCCAATCATTTAGTAGGCGGATCATGAGGACTCCAACCTGGAAGTGTAACACGTCCTACTTGGCCAAGCCCACTGGTCAAGGTTCTCATACCTTTTTGCCATTTCATGGACTGACCACCTCAACCTACCTTCCAACCATTACCTGCCTCAGAGAAGAGAGAGAAAGCCGAGGAAGCCTATCCATGGGCATGCATAACACATGTCCCAACCACCTTGACCTGTTTAGATTCAGAACTTGTTCCGCAGGCTGACCTCTGGTTCCCAACACCTTACGCCGAACCTCAGCATTGTTGATACGGTGTTCCCACCATACTCGGGCAATGCTATGGAGATATCGGTGCTCGAACACCGATAGTCTTCGCCTATCTTCTACCCTCAACGGCCATGTTTCGGAATCGTATAAAAGAACGGGCCAATGTTTTGCAAACTTATTTCCTCCCGTTCGATTTCCCTATATATATATATATATATATATATATATATATATATATATATATATATATATATATATATATATATATATATATATATATATATATATATATATATATATATATATATATATATATATATATATATATATATATATATATATATATATGTCTGTTGAGTTGCCAGTGATTGGCCAAAGTCACATTCGTTTTCGGATGAATTTCATCCGCCTTAGAACATATTGCGGGTTCGGTGTACACGATCGATAGTGGATTTAGTATTCTTAGTAAATTAAGGGTTGTCACGATGTTGTAGCAAGACTGAGAACGCGATCACTGCGTCCAATTTTGGACCGCTCCCGATCAAACGGAGAGCCATCTCTTTGGTCGGTCTACGCGATAAAGATCACTGAATCATGACGTCACGTATGTACTTTTAAATGTTTAGCTATTGTAATCCTAAGCGATCGGTCGGTTGTACTAATTTGTGCTTACTAGCAACAAGAAGGGAAGGCGATACATGTTCACAAGCTAGAATCCCAGACTTCATCCGAATGATTTACGATGCGTGCAGAAAATTGGAACTGATTCAGCATACATTTGACGCGCAAACGCACACACATACACATACTAACCTGAAATGTCATGTGTAGCTATGTCCTGAAATCGGAAGCGCAATATGACTTGGCTAAATGTCACATTCTGACAACACAATCCCATTTTTTGTGAACATGGACCCACGATCTCATGACATTTACAAATTTCTGTGAGCCGTAGCATATGCCATAAGTTAACATTAAGCTCCTGGTCAAACAACTATTCCACTTGGACGATCAAAAACACTTTTGGTCAGGAGCAATAGGGTTTGTTTTGGTTCAAGTAATTACGTTTCCTATCGTCCTGTCTGCGTTGGACAGGTCATGTCCTCATTTGCATTCGCTTAGCTTATGGCATTCGGATGTTTCGTCATTCAACGTGCATGAATCGGACGGACTCGATAATCAGTATGTTTTTAGTATTCTAGTGTTGGTACATTGTTTTTCATTAAAAAAAGCCAACTGTGGTGTTACTTATAAACAAAATCTTACGAGGGGAGATTTCAACACACATGTCTAACCACTGATAAACTTTTTTACGGCTAACTTCTGACGGTCATGAGCTACTTTTTCCTTCAGTTTGCGTACACCCCAGAACGTGGGTGATGTTATCTGTGCTTACGTGACAGAAACAAGACGTGTATTAACCTCGTGGTAGTAATATACTGTGCAGAGTTTTCTGAATTAGATTTCATACTTTGTGAGTTATACGAGAAGACTTGTTACAGTATAATTCATTGTACTCACGCTTGCAGATTGGAGGGGAAATATTATTTGACCTGGACAAGTTCTTCGATAATCTGGTCAAGTTAATTATCCTTATGTTTGGAAGTAGCTAATTATCAACGAGCCTACTAGATATATGCGAAGCACATTCAAGATATTCAAAGAAAGAAACAATCTTTTCTACATTTTCCTGTCATTCTAAAAAATGAGATGGAATAGCTATTCAGTTCCTGATATTTTGGAAGCTTAACTAGGTGATTAGCAGGACCGTAGTGTTTCCCCATGCAAAAATAAATAAGCCCATAAATCACTGGCCATGCACAAATGGGTAACTTTGGAATAAGGAATTCTCCTAAATATTTTTTTGACTTATAGACCTGGTGACGTCAACGTGTTGGCCGGCGTTTAGCACAACTGAAGCCTACCACCCAGTTGTTTTTTAGATATAGGAAAAATACTGAACCGGTGATTAGGTGTTTATCCCTATTCCTCGTCAACCTATTAGTAGATAAGCATACGCTAAACGGAAATATGCAGGCGACTATCCAGCTCGAATAATGTCACTCCAGTTCAGTTTTGTCCGCCACACATTTTGTCCCGCTCTGCTCGGTTATCGGTTTGTGCCGCTAGAATTATTTATTGTACATTCGGACGGTTTACTACAACTTCAATAAAATGATATTTTCAGTAACTTGTTCAAATGATAGCGGCTATAACATGACGGTCTATTCACAGTTTGATATTAGCGGTAAGGAATAGTGTAAGATCATGTATGATCAGACAATTGATCAATTAGCACAAAAAAGAAACGTTTTATTATGTACGGAACAAGCTTTCCGCATAACGAGTTTGAGAACAAAAAGCGGGAACGCGGATTGCACGACGTATCTTGGATAATTTTGCAGCATCGAATGCGTAAAACGAAAAACGATCACTCCGATGGACTTTTTTGTCATCTTTGAACCACTACCCACATAGAAACAAATAAAATTCAGCTCATCCTTATGCATTCAAGTCTACTGAAAACTCCAAACCAGAGTCAACAAAATGGGTCTGACAACTTCTGAGCACTTTTATCAGTGAAAAATATCACTTCTTTAGGTGGCTTACTCACTTTAATCTGTGATTTGCCAAGACCGAACAATTGTGTTTCAAAGGTTACTTTTTCCTTTTGAACACGGAATTTTGTTTTGGATCAACAGAGGGTGAGCGTCAAAGTAGTGATAGTTACTGTGACCTTTCAACTTCTATTGTTTCAGTTGTTCTACGATTGTATTCAGGCAGATTCATCATTTGCCGTGCACTGTGTGGAAAAGTTGTCCTCTTACCTTGATACCTTGTTTGAAATACTTCAAAAGAAAGTGAGTCTCCACATTTACCGATGAGGTAACAATAAAGTGATGTCATTTTGTCCTGGTTTCGTCCGAATGAAATTGTCCAATTGGAATTCTTTTTATTGCTACAGTTGTCTGACTTCGTGAATTCAAAATGGTGAACATTTCAGGTTTCTTCTTCATACGTCCTTCCTACTTTTTTGACACTAAACAAGTGGGTTGAACATATGGTATTTCTACTTTTCCTTTTATATTAAAATGCAACTTCTGATGTACTTCAAAGAGTAAATTGGCATCACATCTAAGGGGAAAACTCCCGAATAATGAGGCCGTAAGTGTGTCAGATGAGACACTACGGAGATTCCGTTGGAAATAACTGAAATCGTATGAAACTGTATGACCAGACTGTTTTGTTATCTCTGCGTAAACCTGAACTTGGAATTCCATTGCGATAGAATTCACATTTGTTTTTAAACAACAGGCGTTCAGAAATAATTTTCCCTCATATGCAGCTTATGAATGAATACATAGTACTGAACTAGTTAAAATGAATTCCAGTCAGTGGATGCCTATAAATCTAGTCAGCGATTGCCCGCATTTTGAAACTGACGTCTATTTGTTTCCTTGATATTACGGACCTCATAAAATTTGTACAAAAGTACTCGTTCACTGAGTGTGCAAGAACAGTTTTGATATAATTGTTAAGGCCGGTGTAATGCTACCCTGTTTAAACGTTTCCACACAAATCCGAAATGACCTTCTTAGCTTCGCCGTTATTTGTAATAGTGCCGTTCAGAATGTCCACTTGAAAACGAGTCACCAGTGAGGTAAGCTTTACGGATAAAAAAATGGAAGTGAAAATCAACGGAAACTGTCATAGAAAAATTGTTGCTTGATCTTATGAAATTACAAATCCTGCAAAGATGATCTGAGAGAAATTTATATCTGTATCAGTATTTCACAACAGTGGCTGTTTTGGAGAAAGTCCCAGTGAAACGGCTGATATTTTGAGTGACTTACGATCTTTCCTTACCTTTATAAAAGTGACATTCATGCAGTTCATTTATAGACTGCTCAATTCTCGTTATCCATGTGCAATTTGCGTTAGACGTGATTTATCATCAACTTGAAGCGGCCAACATAGTGTGAAATGCTGCAGCAACATCTGAAATGTTAGCCTAAAATAGCAATTTCGTCTATTTATGTTCTGCATCAAAATCAATTTTTGATCTGATAATAATTTGGGAGTTGACAGTTTGATGCAGCCAAATAACTTAAGCTATTATGTAATTGAAAAAGGAGGACCATTACTTAGATATATTATTAGGTTTTGAAAATATTCCTAATTGTAAATGCAGAAAAATCTTGTGCGAATATATAATAGTGTTGGTGAGTTTAGGGCATGGAAACAGGGTGTGAAGTTTACAGTTTTGAAAAATTCAAGCATCACTTTCCCAAGGTTTTCTACTGTATCAATAATTTCTGTGTGCCGAGAACGGGGTTTCCTAATGTGATTAGCAATATTTTAACAGATGTTCGCCATGTCTGAATTACAGTTCCGTACCAAGGTGACGTGGCAATCAGGCTATGCCATTTTCAAGAGATCTAAATGAATGAGCATCAGAACTTAATTCGGTTGGTCTTCCCACATTCTTCGTTGGGAGATAACGTGTGTGGATTGTCGTCTTTTGGTGACAATGATGAATATGGTTAGGAGCAGCGGTCGGCTTTGGCGATTCTGTGTGCAATGTCTCTGGAACGCCTGAGCCCCGTAGATACATAAATATCTAGGACAACAAAAATCAAACGTTTTGCAGTACACAAAAATGCGTGTTCATTTTACTAACGACTCCCGTTTGCCATACTATATTTCTTCGGTTGTTGCTGCGTTCGCACCATGACTGATTTGAAGTCTATATATATATATATATATATATATATATATATATATATATATATATATATATATAATGTTTGATAGTGAGTAGAGAGTATGGGTGTAAACAGAATTCATTCGGAAGTACACGATTGGTTTCATGCTTGTTTCCGCTCATCAGGTATGCGTACCCGGTAATCATCTGCCCACTCTGATCTTCATACTTGTACATTCCGATGTTATAACTTCACTAGGATCTAACTTGAATCGTTCGGAGTGTGAATGGATACTATTCATTGAAAAAGTCCACGAATGAACCATGACTGTGTTTTCTCATATTTATTCGTGTCTGGGTCACTGCTAACTCAACGAACGATGAGGCTGCATTTTCGAACGCTTATATTGATAGGAAGTAGTACGTAATATATATATATATATATATATATATATATATATATATATATATGTATGTATCACACTCCAGACGATGCAAATTAGATTCTAGTGAACATATAAAATCGGAGTGTACTAGTATGAAGATCAGAGTGGGCAGACGAGTACCGGGTACGCATACCTGATGAGCGGCAACAACTGCGAAACCGGTCGTGTGCTTCCGGGGAAAGTTTGTCCACACGTTAACATACTATGTACCATCAATATATATATTATATATATATGATAGAAACTATCCCGATTACTTGGACTTTCAGTATAGCAGAAAACTTAATCTCACTAGCTTAACGCACGATTTGGGCTGTACACGGCTACGGGCAGCAGAAAAAGTTCCAAACTTGTAACCGTGTTTATCGTAAATTTCGTGGTTCTAAACAATGCAATAAATAAAATCACATAAATGCAAATGACTTACAGCCAGGTGAGCAACCAAGAACAACAATACAGAAAGCTATCCGATATATCGGGACAGTGCGGTCATAAACGGTCCACTCACCAAGGAGTCATGCGAAACTGTAGCGCAGCACGGTTGCGGTACAGATAGTGGATCAAGAAGCGTGAGCGAAACGTTCTGCAAAATTTCCTTACAAGGGGAATGTACAATCATAGAACAATAGAGTCGGGAACATAACGTAAAATGTTCACGCACTATACGTCATAAAAAGTAAATCTGAACTGTGTCAGTACAGTAGAAACAAAGAATTGGATCACAAGTATTCGAGGTTCATGACGCATGTACACGCTACTCACGAGAAGGACAAGCGAAGGTTTTGTCGAAAATACAATTTACAAATGTAATTTACACTGCACCCGGGGTCAGGGAACCTCATCAGCCATATTCGTAATTGAAGCGTCACCTTCCAGCAAGCACAGTTGTCGTAGATCTCGTCGGTGAATGCCGTTAGCAGTGCGTACCATGAATTCTCTTGTTCGGCAGTCGCGTCCAATGGTGGTGCTTTCCACGTTGCCTTTACTTGGTGAAACATGGCTGCAATATCTGCAACCAGGGTGTACCGATACTCCCGGAACCTCGGAAGAACTCCACATAGACTTTTGACGAGGTCTGGTTCCGTCAGCAATTGCTTATTCAGGAACGTTTTGTTGCACTCTGCAGCACAATCGAATACAACTCTAACCTTCAGAAAGCTGCTGGGAGGCTCATTCAGTAAACCGCAAGGAGGTCTATTCAGTAAACCGAAGGGAGGCTCATTCAGTAAACCGCGTGGACGCATATTCCGCAAACCGCATGGAGGCTCATGATGCGGTAGGTACCATATATGCGGGCCAGTCAAGTTCTGTTTTGAGCCGGGTACAATCTCGGCTTCGCCTTTCGTAATGTACTCGTTGGCCGTGGCTACGCATTTTCTTTAAGGTCATGGTCCCTTTCGAATCGCTTCTTGAGAAACAGCAGTCTCTTCGGTGCAACATCTTTATTATCCGGCAAGCATGGCCCACCAGGCTCCCACGGCAGGGCTATTTCATAGTGGCCGTTGACCCAACGCATTGAGGCGGTCATATGACGTAATGCTGTTTTATCATCTTCTGACATACTCCGTTTGATGCAAGCCGCTACCACGAACTCAAAGTTGAACATACGCTCCAAGCTCATATCCAATTCAGTGGCCGTGATATGACTAACATTAGCCCTCGTGTTACTAGGACGTTGGCACGAAGTTGGTCCTAATATCGCCCATCCTAGAGGTCCTCTCACGCCATAAGGATCATCTGGACTGCCCGTTCGTTGTTCTAGAACCCAGTGCCTTTGGAACGTCGGCACCAATGAGAATACGGATGTCGGAGTCATCAATGGCTGGCATCGGGACTTCTTGCAGATGACCCCAACCTTCTAGATCTTGCTTTAGGTTGAGTGGTCTGAGTTTAGGCAAGTTTTCTACTGCCCGTGCTCGGCGTACTTGGATGACTTCCTGACCGTCTAGCGAAGTTAATGCAAAGGATACAGTGCGCGCCTTGGTTACAGTTTGCTCCAGCACGGAGCCGTCACTCAGCTCGTCGGTACATTTTCTGGCAATCACGTGACGCCTGCCGAGCCGGCGTTCTAGTATGCGTATGGCTTCATCGAAACCTTCCTGCGGCTCAAGGACCGTGCGCCACCGTATCTAACATTTTCCCCTTCCTTACGTCGAAAATCGCTTTGTGGCATTTTGCCCAGTTCCCGGGTGATTCATTATATATATATATATATATATATATATATATATATATATATATATATATATATATATATATATATATATATATATATATATATATATATATATATATATATATATATATATATAATACTTTTAATTTGTATTTTCGACAACACCTTCGCTTGTCCTTCTCGTGAGTAGCGTGTACATGCGTCATGAACCTCGAATACTTGTGATCCAATTCTTTGTTTCTACTGTACTGACACAGTTCAGATTTACTTTTTATGACGTATAGTGCGTGAACATTTTACGTTATGTTCCCGACTCTATTGTTCTATGATTGTACATTCCCCTTGTAAGGAAATTTTGCAGAACGTTTCGCTCACGCTTCTTGATCCACTATCTGTACCGCAACCGTGCTGCGCTACAGTTTCGCATGACTCCTTGGTGAGTGGACCGTTTATGACCGCACTGTCCCGATATATCGGATAGCTTTCTGTATTGTTGTTCTTGGTTGCTCACCTGGCTGTAAGTCATTTGCGTTTATGTGTTTTTATTTATTGCATTGTTTAGAACCACGAAATTTACGATAAACACGGTTACAAGTTTGGAACTTTTTCTGCTGCCCGTAGCCGTGTACAGCCCAAATCGTGCGTTAAGCTAGTGAGATTAAGTTTTCTGCTATACTGAAAGTCCAAGTAATCGGGATAGTTTCTATCATATATATATAATATATATATTGATGGTACATAGTATGTTAACGTGTGGACAAACTTTCCCCGGAAGCACACGACCGGTTTCGCAGTTGTTGCCGCTCATCAGGTATGCGTACCCGGTACTCGTCTGCCCACTCTGATCTTCATACTAGTACACTCCGATTTTATACCTTCACTGGGATCTACCTTTAATCGTTCGGAGTGTGAATGGAAACTGTTCATTTTAGAGTCCACACATGAATCATAACTATGATTTCTGTTAGTTATTCGTGACTAGGTCAATGTCAACCTAACTAACAATGAAACTGCAAGTGCAGACGCATATTGTTCATACGTTTACTCACTAGTTACTGTCAATATAAGCGTTCGAAAATGCAGCCTCCATGTTCGCTGGGTTAGCATTGACTTAGTCACGAATAACTAAGAGAAACCATAGTTATAAGTCATGTGTGGACTTTTCAATGAAGAGTATCCATTCGCACTCCGAACGATTCAAGTTAGATCCTGGTTAAGTTATAACATCGGAATGTACAAGTATGAAGATCAGAGTGGGCAGATGATTACCGGGTACGCATACCTGATGAGCGGAAGATATATATATATATATATTTATTCAATAAAAAATTTACCATTAATCGTGAAAGTTCAAACCAATGACGACCATGAGAGCAAACTAAAAGTTTACTCCATGCCCTAACTATTGTAAAGAGACGATGCTCTTTGGTCATAGGGTTTCGGACAAGTGATTTGAAATCATGCTTCCTAGTTCACATATGTTTCACCTTTTCTTCCTCTCTTCCTCTTAAAACTGTTTTCAATTGCCCTCCCTAACTGACCTGCATTCAGTCCTGCTGATTTGACTCAACTTTGTTCTGAGTACCCTATAAGCTTAGGATATTTGGAATTTTTCTTATCAGCTTGCTTGAAATAATTACTTGTCTCATAACAGCTGTCTAATAGCACACACTCCTTGATGACCAAAGTCAAGTTTTCTACTTAGCTGATGGGAATCAAAGTATTGAGGTACTTCAATTGACTAATAGAAAATAGAGGATGTTTTGTTGATGAATACAAAATGAAAAATGATTTTTTACTTCCCTTTATTTATTATATGACGATTTACAGTATTTCTAGAAAAGAGCCTCGGCAAACCAGTAGCTACCGACCTGGTCAGTTACCATCGGTAGCAGAAATCGAACCCAGGACGTCACGGTCGGAAATCTACGATGATAACTGTCTGACCACCTCCGGGTAAATGGATCCCGAATTCCCATCAAAAGGGTTCAGCTTAGTTCCTCAACATTTCGGTCAACACCCCATCCTGAGGCCTGGTCTTACTACGCATATAATCCAATTTTGTAAGAAAATAAACCCAATTCAGTTTGGTCTCCAATCTTTTCTCTGTGATGCTAGCTACCGCTTTTTTCCGATTTCATCATCAGATTACGGTGTCGGAGCCCGACCAATCAACACTCACGGAAATCGCCACTCATTCTCTGACAGCTTTGTTGGTCCAAGTGGGTCACGTGCCACAGATGTAAGCAAACAACGTTTTACTATAACCATAAGTTTTTGGTAACAAAGGGGCTAATGCGATTCACTGCGCTCAGTTGATGATGATAAAAAATAGGTGCCAACCCATTGTTTATGGTTATCGTCAGCTGAAAAGCACAGCAGACAAAAGCACACATATCATATCTGCGTAACCCATTGATCTTCGGTGGAATAGCTTGTTTTCATGAAGGTTAAGGGAATATTCCTTCTAAACGCTTCTGCTCATATTCATATTTATCTATTCAGTTACGCAAGAAACCATGACAGACTCTACTACTATGATTGACTGCTCCTCTGTGAACACCAACGAACACTCTCCTACACCATAAACAACTTGCTCTTCAGTTTCCACTCCCTTCCCAATTTCTCTTTTATTTTTACACCCCACGGGTTCTTCGGTCAACTATGCCTGCAGTAGTGCCACTGATGGAAATCCTGGCTATGTTCTGTCTTGTTCTTTGTCGATTAGCTTCCGAGTTTCACCGAACCCGTTACCACCAGCTGAAACCCTGCCTCCTCCTCGATGCCAATCTAAACTAGCCACGTTCAGTGTGCGAACTTTGATGTGATTAGGACAGCAGGTGGGTTTAGCTCGTACGCTTGAGTCCCTTGCCACCAATGTGTGTTGTATTCAAGAGACTCGCATTCAAGACTCCAGTTCCATGATTCGATTGACCGCTCCATCTAATCCTTCTGTGAAGTTTTACGTACGCCTTTCTGAGGACCCTGAGGCTGCGGCTTCTGATCTTGCTGGCATTGGCATTGTTGACAGTAAAGAGCTGAAGTAGTGCTGTTAGACTGGACCCCAGTTGACAGTCGTTCATGAGCTGTGCGACTCAAGAGTTCATGCAAAGTGAGCAGTTGCCGCTCCGATAGACCCAATCTATTTGTCGTTTCGGCGTATGCACCCACCGGTTGCCGTCCAGATGCAATCGAAGATATATTTTACCAAAAGATCCACAACATCCTATAAAAAGCGAGCTAGGATGATAATGTGATTTTGACGGATCTGAATGATAGAGTGGATCGGTTGTCATCGAACGAGGCTCATCTAGAAGGCCCTTTTAGGCTAGATTCCTGTCGCGCGAAAAACGGGGAACGGTTGTTGACCCTGTGCTTAGACCATGACTTGTTCCTCGCTAGTACAAACGTCAGACGTTCTAATCACCATAAAGGCACGTGGTGTCCACCCTCTTTGAGTCAACAGTAGACCCAGATCGACCACGTCGCTATAAGCCGCAAATGGCGGAGTCGCATACAAGATTGTCGCTGTCCGGGTGCTTCGGCGGGCACTCCAAACGCACATCATCATCATCACCAACATAATCGTACAGCGTTAAACAGCAGGGCAAGCCCCACCGACCACTGCCTTTCTCACCATCTTGTACGTTGAATTATAAAGTATGAATATACAAGATGGACAGAGAGTGGACCTACACGGGTGGGAAAAGGAAAGAATGCTCTAGTAGCCAACACAGGGAATACACAGTCTAACTGCACAAACGCACATCAATCAGTCATTCTGATTCGACAGAAAGTGACAACATGATCGCCACTGCTCGCGGTTCGTGGCCATATACTTCAATGTCTCCAGCCAACTGGTAAATGGGTCTTTCGGACCCCAACCACGAAGACGTGAGGCACCTACTTTTCCTAAGCTTGCTGTACATTTTCTCATTCCTCGTTGCCACGCCATGTGTTGGCCTCCACGTGGTTTTTTCCACTCCCTGGGAGGAACGGAGAAAAGGACACGGTATGGTAGACCTATGGCCAGCTTTCGTCCCCAGTGGAGTTTGATAAGGTTTCCCTGTAACCCCATTTCTCTTCAAGCATGCCATAGAGGATATCCTACGAAATTCTCTATCTGATGTTCCAAACGACAGAATTTAACTCCTCCCAGGGAACAGAGTTTTCGACTTGGACTAGCCGGTGGTGTTGCCTTGTTGAGTGATAATGCACAGGCAGTGCAACATTTTTTTGGATCGTTTGATGATTGGGGTATCCAAATGTAGAATAGACTAGGCGCGTTGTAATTGCAAAGTGCTTTTGCAAAATTGGTAGGGGCTGTGCCTGCGTTCTCCCGTTGTGATGATCAGCTAGAGTTAGTCGACAACTTTATGTACCTCTGGAGCCTGATAACAAAGGATGGTGGTATTGAGGGTGATTTTAAGTCACTCATAGAGCAGCTTCCGCAAAACTTCCTCATATGTAGCGTCGCCGTGACATCCGGCTCGCTGTTAAGGGACGGGCGTACGTCACCACCGTTCACAGTGTTCTACTCTAGGTATGACGCCTGGCCACCTGGCGTTGAGGATACTCGGAGTCTTTCCGTGTTCGACAGTCGATGTCTCCGAAGCATTGCTCGCGTCTAGTGGAAACATCGACTGGGTAACGACGAGGTACGCTGTCGTGGGCTAGCTGCGGATAGCCGCCCTCTTAACGAAGTGATCTTCCTATACCGCCTTCGGTAGCTTGGTCATGTTTTAAGAATGCCCCCCATCCTTCACCTTTCCGTGCTCTAATTGTACGCGCTGAACGAGGCTGGAAAAAGCAACTCGGCGTTCAGACCATGACTTGGCGTAGAGATATGAAAAATATAGCACCACCGTTGGCTTTGGTTGGAGCTCCCCGCCTTCGGCGTTAAGGCCCAAGGGACGAGAATTGTCTTTGGTTAGAGACGTTGAGAGACATGGCTGAAGATAGAAGTCAGTGGCGCGAATGCTGTGCAGTCTGTCTGTCGAACACAAAAATGTCATTCCGATAAAATGACAAAAATACCAACAACTGTACGGTGAAATGCAGAAAAATCAGCATTATTTTCCCCTCCCACTAACTGCCTGTTTTACAGCATTGTACTCCCCTTCTATTTTTTAATTGTTGTTGTTGCGTTGGCACCTTGATTTCAATCCGGTGCGAATATATATGTACATACATGTATAGCTAGAAACAAGTAGGGCTTTACTACTGTATTTGAGAAAAATAGGAGTTTTTCTATTTTTCTGCATCTTCAATATAAAAAGAAAACTTTTACAGAAGAAGGGATGTTGTAACTCATACTCTGCTGAATTTGGAAATATTGAGATGCACCACGGTTTGATAGTGGATGGTGGCTAGGGATACAAAGTTAGTGACTGCATTCTATATTTATTGTGTTGGGTGGCTGAAAACTAACTTAACTGCGGCTTTTTGGAGAGAAATAGCGGTGAAAGCCTTCCAGTGATGGCAAATGACAAGTACTGATTTTCTGATTTCAAGTAATAACCTTGTTAACTGAGTAGCAAAGAGCGCTGATTGAAGCAAAACTAATCAAAGCAAAATGTAATTCAACTGGTCAATAGAAAACGAAATATTTATGTAATCGTTTGAAGACGCCCAAAACCTCGATTTCTGTTAGATTGAATTTTCTGTTTACACAATTCTCTGTTTGGTTTTTCTGAATGACTTCTGTGTTTCAAGGTAAACGCTTTGATATTGGATAAATATTTGTAAATTTAGCATGCAAAGTTTCTGCCAATGATAACTGTCACTGTAGAACGGCAAGCGAAAAATTGATGCAGCAGTTCATTTATTTTCTATTTTCTCACGGTTTCAGAATTCAGCAACATGCCACCAAACTTTATGGAATGTTTGTTGAATCACAAGGACCCGGTCATGCGGTAAGTGTTCATCGCACCTAACCGTAGCGTTATTACAACTAATCAAATTTGATTTGTTTTTATCCGCAATGGTCCCAAAAGAACTTAGGTACAAAATTCCACCTAGATCAATTCAGTAGTAGTGTCGTGCACTTGAATAACCGAACGTTTGGTCTTTACTCTGTTTTCCCCGATCCACGAATGTTCCACTCACAAATAGGCTCTGAAAACTGCATAATAGATTGAACGTGAAACTGGCGACAGCAAAATGTCTAGCTTTTCACTGGGGCCGCTGTAAGGTTGCCGAACAAACAGAAGTATGTTAGATATAAACAGTGAGACTGAAGAATCGTAAACGAAAGTGCACGAAAGTACATTTTTTCACTTTGCCTGGATAGAGACTTGTTTTTTGAGATCAGTATCATTAGGGTGGAATGTGTCTGAGAGTATTTTTGATAATACACGACCGTACGTTGAGTACGTTGTAGCACTTTAGGGGTTTTTTCACCAATCTTAGTGACAACGTTCAGACTGCTTTCGGAGGTCGGGAGAAGTGATGGCATATCAGTTAGGCCATGTAGCGAAGATGTATGCTTTCATTTCGTTTTTAACATCAGTTGGGTTTCTACCAGAGACTATATTCTTCGATGTTTGATGCATTAGAATATAACATTTGAGCACGGATTGGTCACTTTTCTGTCATTTACCTGAGTCTCATTTTCCTATGTTGCCTTGCTGCAACTGATAATCCACTTGTCTGTCATATCAAATAATGCAGCAAAAATGAAGTACTATGGATTATATTGGACAGTAAAATGAAGGCACTCATGACCATTTAGACACATATCGCACTCATTTGCAATCCGTCAAATATGGAACGATGGGAACTAATCGGAACAGAGCAAATAGGTGACATTAACGGCACTAAACGCTAATACGCACTTCAAACTATGGTTGTACAATCGCTAACATCTGGAAAAAATACCAGCTTAGTCACGTAATCTCTGACAGAATGGACTCATCTAATTGAACAAACGTGCATGGTATCAATATTTGATCAAACTATAATTCTGCGTTTATCTAAGAAAATGTTGAAACTGTTTGACGATAATGAGGAAATTCCACGTCGTACCTGGTCGGAAAACATTATTCTGTAAATATCAGTTTGCTGGAGAGTAGTGACTGCGCATAAAGTATGCGAAACGCCATGGTAGACTCCATGATAATGGAGATGAAAATTTCGTACGTCAATGAGGACGCATTCCTTAGCTTTTTATGCATGCTTTTGTGACTGACGATTCCGACGTCGTTGTTAATGACGACGGTGATTTTTGTCAAAAGGTCAACCGAAA
This sequence comes from Fasciola hepatica, assembly GCA_948099385.1. Taxonomy (NCBI): domain Eukaryota; kingdom Metazoa; phylum Platyhelminthes; class Trematoda; order Plagiorchiida; family Fasciolidae; genus Fasciola; species Fasciola hepatica. The sequence goes on along the minus strand of CANUEZ040000052.1, from coordinate 315,305 downwards.
ATAGTCTGTTACGAAATCTCATGGTAGCCTACTGAAGCACCACGACAACAGTTTGCTTTATTTTATGGGAACTAGAAGCCGAAGAATTATAGCATTTTGTCAGACAGAGAATGGTTTGAAATATTACCGTGTCCCGAGTACAGTTTGGTTTGAACCTTACTAGAGTATAACTGAAAGGCAGGTGCAGCCAAAATCTCAGAAGGGCTAGGTGCTGGTCATTTTTGCCGAAGAACCAAAGTCGATTTCGATTTTGGTGACTTGTTTCTGAACATGTCAGAGATGGCGGATTCTTTTGTGCCAAAAGTTAGTCTTTTCGAGAATGGGTTCACGGAGGTTTATCCCACGTAAAATGAAATATCGACATTTGTTAAATTACATGATATACTGAACTCCTGATTAGTTTCGAACGGTAGCAAAATGCTGTGGTCCAACTGGGATGACCCGATTATATTGGGTATAAATCCCAATTCTGCAATCCCAGCCTAAAGTCTAAATGAGAAAACAGTAAACGCACAGTGCTAACATTTCCCTTCATAGTAAATCTGGCTGTATCATACTTCATGTCCTCCTAACTTGTTAACTAGACGTTGAAACTACATTCCAATATGGGTTTTGTTCAAAATTAAAAGTTATTGAATTTAATCTAACAAGTACTGCATAGTTTCAGGAAAGAAATCTCTGTAGAGATAGCCAGTCATCACGAATCGTCTAGTTTAATTAAAAGAAGCCATTTGCTGCCGCCGGAAAAATTTCCCATGAGAGTCACGTCTTACTCGGCATTCATATCAGCTTGGTGCAGCGTGTTTCGCCCAATGAATATCATTCACGAGATCGAAAAATCACAAGAAGCAATTTAAGTTTAATTCGATGTGTAGAAACGGGACAGATAAATTGCTCCGGTTATTCGACAAAACCAATATTTTGTTATTGTTTTTTAAGTTCAAGTAAAAAAACAGTTCCACATATTAAGTATGTCTGACCAAAATAAAAATCAAAAGTGAGAAGTGGCTTATGGAACGGTATGGATGGTTTTCTCAAGAAACAACTGATTAAGGCTCGTGTTTTCCTCATACGGTATCCATCAAGGATTATCATCAGGCTTTCGGCCCTCACTTCCTGTTCCATGAATATATCTTTGTGGAAATAATGCCACCCTGGTAAAACGACCTGAAGATGACGTAGTGCTTAGTTGCAATCTTTGGATCAAGGTTGAACAGCCTCGTTGACGTTATACATTTCGTTATTTGTCAGATTCTTTATACTGTCTGCTTGCTTTCTGTTCAGCGAATATGTACTGATTTTTTTCTGAAATACAGGCTGCATTAGCACTAACACTGGCGCGTTTGGGACCCACAGATTTGTCCGAATTCAAAGTAAAGCCCAGAGAAGTGGCTCAGGCGATTGCACAAGTGCTCCTCTCACCCTTGGCGCAAAGTCAAACTGATCGTACACGTCTTCTTTCCGGCATGTTTGAAAGTGTGGCGGCGGAAATAGCTCGCACATCACGAGGATCAAGAGAACAACCTAATGATTTCGAAGTATCTCGCTATTTAGGTCTTCCCCAGTTGAACTGGCCAGCTAACCATGGTTGGCTAGATGGTGTTTTCGAATTAGCGTATCAATTATGTTGCCGGGTGAGTTGATATTGAGAATTTTATCATATATACGTGTCAATTTTAATAGCAAATTTTAAATAAAAGACACTTTGGCGAAGGACACGAAAGAATTTGTGATGTAACTTCACGCATACGGAAAAATAAGGAATTTTGAACTCGCGTTACTCACTGTCTCGGTGACATTTAGTCAGCTGAATTCAGTTTTGTATGAAGTTATTTGCCATTTTCTTTGCCGAGACACGAGTTTATTACATCTATTTCAACTGTGTGCGCAGAATTGCTAGACAATTCCGTTTGTGATTTCGCAATCTTCACGGGCAAATAGCCTTGTGGTTATGCTGTTTCAGAACTGACCAGGGACTAGAGAAATCGTGTTTCTAATAAGATGAAATTTAGATTCTCCATAAGTTTGTGTGGTAACTGTGATAGTCTCTTGAACACATATCAAAATACTTCATCATGAAATACTTTGCTAGAAGAATTCAGACTACTACGTGAGTGTTGTGTTAACTGAAGTATAATCAGAATCACCATAAAAATTATTCCGTCACAGAATGTTTCAGCGTAGAAGTAGATTTGTCAAGATCTCAAATTCTAGATGTAATCATATCAGAGAGGCGTAGATGAAAGCACTTTTCCGTCCGTATTTCCCTTCGCTGAGTACTGCAAAAAAGATTGATTTTTCTCTTATTCTCACGGTTATCAATATGCAACACGATGAAAATTATCATAACACGCGGCTTCAACAAATATTTTATTTCCTTATTTCGAAATTGACTTATAAAGTTACTTATTTACGACACATTGTGGTCCTTTTTCATAACTTGCATTTTCTGCCGTTAGTAACTTTTACCTAACCATGGTATTTATAGCGTGAAAATGTTACAAAATCAAAATGATCGTTGACCATATTATTGGCCATTTGGTAGCGAAATGGAGAATATAGGGGTTCCAAACTTAATTGAATGGCATCCATGATCTATATTAGGCCACAGCTTCGTTTGGTTTCATTCGAATGCGTTACCGAATTAAATTTTCATACCACTAATACAATTGGGCTAAAGAATATATATAATTTTACAAGATGACGTTTAAGAATTTCGCTACGTGAATGACGGTGACGTTTTGCATTAAGTATGCAAATACCTGATTCATACTTGTGGATAGATGTGTTAGACGTTCCAATTGCTACTGAAAATAAGACAGAAAAGTTACACATTACTAATGCTAAAACCGAGCAAAACCATTTTTATCACATAATTCACCTTCTGTTGGTTTAGAAGGGCGAAATTACGCATTATCTGTCAATGTGACCACCCGTAATGATTAGAGAACAGCATTATCAAGAATAAAATCCTTTTACTCATCACAAACTGCGGTTCTGCTTCTAAATGCAGCACACAGAAGACTTCGTCTTGAAAACGAAGAGTGCCACTTGTTTTTCCTGAAATATATTGTGAACACGTTCCAGAAACTTCATTTGGAAAATCTCACAGTACCTTATTCAAAAACTGCCTGTAGCAGTAGTCTTTTCTACTTTCTCCGGAAGCCACAATCCAAGCATTTCCGCGGATAGTCATTTTATTCTGTGGTTGTTAGTGGAAACACGATAAACAGTTGTTTATAGTTTACAGCGGGAAGGATCAATAAAATATATTTTGAAGTGGACAACAACGTTGGAAATACCTAGGGTCTCCGTCGAACTGGACAGCTGCGTATGATGAAAAACTACTGAAATCATGATAAAAAGTTGCAAATTTTGGAAAATAATAGGCTATGCATGCGTCAGGTATGAACACAATCTACTCAAGGTGTGGGGAATGAACTGGTAATTTTCTGGTTACACGGATCGCTGTTCATCGATATAAAATGAAGTTATGGACATACATGTTTGCCAGTGCATACAAATTTGTTGCACACAATGAGCCCTCCAGTCATCAATGTCATTAGAACATTCCTTGAAAAATTCCCAAAATCAGTGAGCGGATTTCTGCCATTTAAAACGATCACAGAAGGCGATACGGATGAGGCGTCCTGAATGTTTGGTAAAAGAATGATGAAGCAGCTTCTCCCTCGCCATTCAGCCCACTGTCGTAACTGCTGCGACATCCTTTATTGCAACATACCTGAAATGGTAGAATTATTAGGGACAAAGCAGTAACGTTTTTAAGTGTATAGCATTTGCTATGACGTCAGCTATGAATGTAGCGCATATATTATTTACGAACACAGTCTGCAAATAGAAATAAATGGAAACCTAACCAATTAAACCTCTCAAATGAAAGTTTGAACCTAAAGTAGGGTACACACTATAATGAATATGTTTGAAATAAGCGATTGGTACGCTGATATTCGCATATAAATAACTGTTCTTTTACTCCCACTTCATTGGGGCTAAAACGTGCTTCGATTTTTCTGGTTCTTTTTCTGACAATGTTGTCATAATTTGTAGTTCATTTGCATAAACATAATTGAACCATACTTATGTCGATCCGTTTATGCGGTTCAAAACCATGTTCGTTACGGGCAGTACACGAAACTTTTCGTTGTTTGCACATCGATCTCTTTGCAGTATTGTTCGAACCTGGCTAGAACACTTCACCAGAAATGCCAAAGTTAATGGAGCAATTGCATTCGAGCTCTTTTTTACCGTTCAAAATTTCCTGTCATAACTCTCTTCTACGTTCGTTACTCTTTGTGTTTCTGTTCGTTTTGCTCTCGAATGGACGATGCTATGAGGTAGCAACAATAAATCAGGACACAGAAGGGTTAGGGCAATGGTTGAAAGAATTGAACAACACTGAAAAGGGGGAATGTTTTGTGAATATTCGGCTATGAACAAGAAAGTGGTTTACAGGAAGAAGGGTTTTCACTGTCGCCTGCACACCACAGGATTTCAGGCAACTGATCGGAAATCAAACTCATCCAATGAATTCCTGGAGCCGATAAATTATTCACATACTTTTTGAGTGTGATAGCTGAGATATTAGGGTTTATTTCTCAATTGGTCAGACAATAACGCAGAGCAAGCTAGACATTTTACTTTATAGATTTATGTCGCTAATTAACAGTGACATCTATGAACTCATTGGTTCTTGTTAAAATGGATTGAATTCTTGATGATATTCGTCACAATGGTTGGCTTGCTGGTGACAGCAAAGTGGTCATAAAGGGCATTCTATGATGGGGCACCAAGTTATTGGAACCTTTCAAACTGTTTGAGCATTCAGCCGTGGGACCGAACGTCATCAAGTATCGTTTCATGGTTTTGTTTGTAAGCATTTGGGATTACACCCAAAACAAATGTTTACCAGTGGTGTGCAGCCAGGTCATGGAGAAAAAATGCTTCATTTTCAGTCACAACAGTAGGGTCACAACTGAATCAATTTTTTGAATGGAAAAATGTGATTGCTGATACATAAACAAAATGAATTGGTTTCATATTGATCACATAAGGAATCATATTTTGTTGTAAATGCAATCAGTGAAGTTCTCCTGCTTCAGTCTAAAAACCAATAGTGAAAATATATTGAGGTCTTGGTTTAGACCACCTTTTCAGTTTGAACACTGTGTTACGAATGATTTAACCAGCATGCACACCAAATAGTAAATCCCAAATTGGACGAATCAGACATGTGGAAATCAATCCTACTTAGCTGCAAGTAAATTGAACCAGGGCATTCGGTAAAGTTTATTTTCATTGAATGTATTTTTTTTGACTGAATGAACCCGGGTGTTGAACAACGAAAAATCCGCTTGCATTTGTCACATCTAAACGTCCAACGTCCCGAGCTGGAACTAAAGCTGTGCGTCCACAGACTTTTGGATAAGTAAAATGGAAGTAAACTTGCCATTATCTAAGATTCGGGCTCCTTGTGGCCAAAAATACATTCTGTGAATACATTCCAAAGATCATCGAATCGCATTCATCTGTGTGCTGTTTTTCTTATGGATTAGTGCCCGATGAAACCATTCATCTGTATCGTTTTAATGGTGCTATGCGCATCGCTGGGCAATCACTTGTGTTATTCACACCTGACTAACCGTATCGCGATAGCCCAGGTAGATTGGTATCTGCCCGGTAGCGGAATGTCACCAGTTTGATTCTGGCTCGTGATATTGAAATAGCGAATGCGAAGAAAACAAGTGGATTTTGAACTACAGACGTTTAGTTCCCTTCGGAGGGCGACAAATCAACTAATATGTACGTGAATGTGTGCACGACTCAACAAGTTAGCTAACAGGCCCACTCGTATTTTCGAGGACGGGGAGATAAACTGGGTCACCGGTGGAATCCATCTCAACCGCCTTCCTATTTCAGTTTGCTGCTACTTCTCAAATATTCCAGGACATGCTTAGCTCTCAAAGAAAGATAAATTTTATGTTATTAGATTTAATAATATGAACCAAACTAACAGAACGGACCAATTACCTATTGCTTGTGTTTCGTTATACAAGGCTTCACGGCACGTGTTCAGAGAAATCTCCTCAACAGCATCATCTCGCTTTCAGTCGTGTAGATCGCGTCACTTACAATTTGCTAACTTATTTTAAAGTTCAGTTTGAAGGAATTTCAATGAGTGAGGTAGGTCTAATAATATATTTTAAGATTCAATTGGTTACTGAAAACAAAGTCAAATTATTTCATCAAAAATTGTGTTAGATATGCAGCTCACTCGGCTTGTTTGGAAAAGGCTTTGAACTTTTAGACAAAGAATAAATCTTATCTTCCCACACTCTTTTGTGAGGGTGTGTTGACTCATTGTTGGTAGACAGTCAGGTTGCGTTAGTAGTTAGCACCCGTGTAGCACCGAGCCCAAAGCTTGAGCACTGGATAGCCCATCGATGGCGTAGATTGATAGAATGCGAGATAAATCCTGTCAGCTATGTTTAAGCCTCAAGGTTTGGTCAGTCATTTCAGTCGGACCAATACGTTTTGTGCAATAACTGGGTTTGTGTACCAACAAACCATGTATCATTGTGTTTTACCAGTAAAGTGAGATGATTAGCAGGTATGAAAGACTTTCGCTAGAGAGAGTGGGACGGTTCAGAACACTGCATCACCAAACGTTCACAATTTCTTCCTTAGCATTTATCTCAGGGAAAAGAATTTAAATTGGTTTGGTAGTCGGTTGGAAGTGACCTGTCAAATGGACGACAAAGAGTATGTTGATCCTAATCTGTCTTGAAAAACTGACGTTTTCGTTATTTTGACTGAGAATTATTTGAAGTAACTAACTTTTGAACAGTAAAAAATGTAAATCTCACAAATCTTGTGTTTTAAAACGGCTGTGGGGTAATGAAAAACAAGAAAAATCACGCATTCGTTTGATATCAAATTGTGGCTAGATTTTTCTCTCCTGATGTATGTCTAACTTGAATTCATTGTTCAGAATGTTTGTGATTGATGATAATGTAACCATAAACCCCATTGATTGTCAACATAACTCAGATTTCCGGAACCAGCAGTTATTCACTTCTGGATTTCGCAAAGTTCTCATTGAGAAACGCTTCAATTTGTCATAATTTTTCCGTGGCATGGAATTTACCCCGCTACTAAAAATGGCGGAGGACAACAGACATATGTGGATGAATCAGTTTCGTGCAGCAAAATTCATGAGATGCTGATGCGCATTATATAAGGATTAGAGTTCATTATTACATGAAAATATCTCATATCTCTGCATGCACGATATTTGAAATTCCTGCAATTAAGCTTCAGATAAATAAATGCAAATTTTCTATCAACGTTTAAGACGCGATTCGCCTTTTTGACCTCAAAGAATTTACACAATGAGAACACTTGAAATGAAACTTTCGTTTAAAGAGTATATTTCCAAAGACGTTCCATTTTTACCACATGCTGATACCATCGTTCCTAGATGCCATGTGTTAGTATTTTCTCAGTGCTCGTCAGTTGGTTTCGATCAGGATACTGTGCTTTATTGAGATTATCAATTTTTAAAATGTTAGGGGACGTTTTATTATCTTAAGGTAACTTCAACCAATTGCAGTAACCTTTCTAACTTAAGGTTTTATAAAAAATGTGTGACATTATCTTGTAAAATGACAGTATTCCATCATCCAGACATTACTATCTCATCGATATATTCGCAGAAGAACGATTTGTAATCCGGTCAAAAAGTGTTTACTGCACTCTTCAGCATCTTAGTTGATTATTTTCAGTTGACCTAAGTCCAGCAACTTACCACCGTTTTCAGTTTTGCAAACGTCTGTGATAATTTGACGAAATAGTGAAGGGGCACGATTGGTTGATTATCCTGCAGTTTGAATAAAAGTATCTAAACCAAATCACGGACCATCACTAATTCTTATCGAGATCAACGGAAACTGTTTGGTGTTTTCCGCCAAATCTCGTAAGATGTATTATTTGAAGTCATTCGTTCGTCTGGATACCATATACATGGGTTCATCGATTTCACGAATGCTGACCCATCAATATTCTAATGTACTTCATTCATCCTACCTTCCACTATAATAAGATGACTTTTATCTACCAGCTTATCGCTTACGAGTGTAAATTGTTGTCATACATCCCACACTACAAATGGAGAGTTTGTTTTGTTGTATCTTTGTAATAAGTTCCGTGCATACAAGTGATCCCCGACTATTGTTTTACTGTTAGACATATTTGTGTAAGATTGACAAATAATAGTTCCAAATTTTAAAGAAACGCAAAATCTGAAAACTGTATGTTCCTGTAAATAGTAACCGCTTATTGTCAAGTTCCTTCATATGAACAAAACTCAATAGTAATCCGAAACTCTCGTAAATATGGACGAAAACCACGATTACTCTTCTCACGCTGTTCATGTCACCTAAAAGCCAAGATCAACTCTGAACTGCATATGAAACTAAACAGGAGCTTCAAATATTACCAAAATTGCAGTTTATTTCGCGTGAACTTCCGGTACAGAACGAATGACATTCCTCTGCTGCGTACTGCTTGCAGTAAGTCTATATACGAAATGTTCGAAACCTTTTGATGGGACCTAGCAGCTCATCTGGTAGAGCATACGAGGTACTAAAATGTGAGTGGCAACCACTTGCGGATCTGAATCCTGCCGTTACCACCAAAGTTTAACATTTGGATCAATTATAATCACTAAAACTTACTAGGAAAGGATGCGCAGATTCTCAGGTAGGTTGCATGGGTGCTCAACGTTTGCTGAAGCGATAAGGGGTTCGAAGGTGAGTACGTTTGACCAGTCCATGCTGGGATCAATCATGGACTTTCATAAAACATATACTCCCCAGAGTGTTTTGCAGTTAATAAATGCTCAAACGATCATGTTAAATGGAACATAAATGAAAGTATTTGATTTATTTCGTCTAGAATAATTTTCTTTGTGACACTGTTTCATTGTGGATGAGACTATTGTGATTCATTCGTTGCCCTATTTGTTAGCCATCCTTCTTGAGTTTTTACTCGATAGAATAACAATCTGGATACTGTTGCTGACATTCTGTGTTGAGTACATCTGATTGAGTCAGAAAATGTTTCCATTTTACTACCTGATGCTATTGTATCATCCATAAAGTGTATCACAACAAGAAAACTTGTTATTGATATTCGGTATTGGGGAGCCAACTTTGCGTCTTTTATAACTGCATATTTAGCTGACATTCCACTAGAATGAAAACATTTATTTTCACATGTTTACCTGTCGATAATTGTTGTTTGATATAGTCTGCCCAAGAGGTAACAAGAATATGCACCAAATGCAATGTTTATTCCCTCCTCCCCCGTTCCGTAGTTGGGTGACACATTCATTCAACTTTGCATCGAAACGCGCATTTTGGATTGCCTTTGGCATTGTCTGGAGCAAGTATTTGATCTCAATGTGATCAACAATCCAACTCGGTCGTTGCATCCACCTGACTGGGGCATGTTATCCCCTCGAGGTGTGTATTTTGTGCTCCAGCTGGGTAAAGTGATATACACGAAGGTCAGTAGTATGTTTTGATCATGGTCCTAACTATATAGGTTAGCTTTACACATTCCATTCGATGAATATTATTTTGCTCAGAATTTCCCCGATTATTCCTTTAGGTTTGTTTTTACAAATAAAAATAATAAATATGAGAGCCGTGTGTTTCTATTCATCGTTCAAACTGTTTCATGCTTTTATTAGAATGATTACTAGTGAAGTGCAACTTGAGTGTGTAAGAAACCCAAAGATATCTAGTAACGGTGTTGGAATTCAATGATATTGAAAGATGGAATGCTTTATTCATCTAAGTTTAATGAAAAAGAAGCCGGTATGTTGTCGGGACATATCCGGACTTACCAATAAGCTGTTCCTGTTCCAAGTTCCATCAGAAGTGGATGGTGATATTATTGATGTCAAAGATGATGGTTATAACCCACAAAAAAAGATCGTAAGATACTCAAACAAACCTTGGTGTCGCAAACTCTGGGTATCAATTATGAATATAGAAGTGTGGCTTGTTTATCTGAAATGACGTACACCTACAAACGGGTGGAATAAACGAATCGATCGCAACCGCTTTCCCCAAATACTTTTCAGATATTTTAGTAAAGTCCGAGTGAAGATATATTAAAACAGTTTCGACGCTGTCGATTAGCTGTTGTTAAATGTGGCCATTTATTTTTCACTTGGGAAATTAAACTCCTTGTGATCATTTTCTTCGGGATAAAAGCAATCAAATGTTCAAAGGCACTGAACTTATTGATCAGTACACTTATTCACTTTCAGCCAGTTAGTAAAGATACTTTGTTTGGATTCCGAAGGCACGGAACTATGATTCATTTTGTTCGCATTGTTTTGGAGAATAAAGATGGAATGGTCTGTCTGGTGAGCTTAGAATAATACACCTTCTGAAGTCGAAGAGCACTGCGGATGTTGAGCTTCAATGTGATAAATGCCTTTCAAACTTCGAAATTTGGTCGTAATTTCTCAGAAGATAAACTGTCGGGTTTTGATTGACTTTTCGATGAACTACTCTTCAGACGCATTCCGTTGCAGTGTGCATGGTGTGAACCTCACAAAACAGAGGAGTTATCTACAACTTATTTGCGTTTGTGCGTCCAAAGTTTGTGCATGCTTGATTGAAACTGAAACTGTAATCCAACTGACAAATAGCAATTTTTAATTAAAAAACTACAAAGTTAACGGTAGATAAAGAGGGCGAGATGAAATGCCTTTCGTCCACTGCTCACCAGCGAAGCTAATTGGTCAGTTCGGTCCCTAGTTCACAGAACAAAATCTGGTGATCCGAACACATGCTTTGGTTTCTAAGATGGATAATCAAAGGAGAAACTAGATGAGTACAGTCTGGTAATCTGGTTGCCGATTGGAATAAATACCTAAGTGCAATTCACCACCACTACTCATTGAATTAACAGCTAACCGGATCCCTTTATCCCGAAGTACATGACGCATCAGCGACTAAAGAATCATCTTTTTTTTACAAACAAGTCTTGAGTAACCTGCAAATCCACAGTCTACACGTGTTAATTTGATGCCTCCAAATAAATAAAGACACGTTCGGAAGACAATCCTTTGTTTTTTCGATTTCCGTTGTTTACATATCCACACTACACCGATACAATATACATCCTTACGTAAATGAAGTGACCCATAGCCTAAAATTGCGGTTTTGTGTTTAATCTAGATGGCAATGCAAACCAGTTCATTCTTGAAGTTTTCTCTCGCACAAACACGTCATCGCACATTTTGTTCATCAGTTATCCTCCTTTTGAGTCTCACATATGTTCGGAAGCAACTGCGTGTCTGGACCTACGCTCACATGTGATCGAGCGTGCTTTGCATACGTTCGCTTGCAAGACAATAAGATTTGAAGGTGACTGACGCAAATCAAGAGAGCAGTATTTGTCAATTTATAATTTGCCCCATAAACTCCCGTTTCCAAAATGGGCTTCAAAATCCTCGTGGTTCACTCCCCTCCTTAAAGTCTTATAAGGCAGGTGGTGATTTCTGAGACACCAGTAGAAAATATTCACGCAAATACTTCCGAGCCTCAATAATCAAAAGTGATATTCAGCTTATGTTGTGGATTTTCAGTTTGTGCTCCGTTAAGCATTCAATGCGCAGCTTGCTTCTCAATGCTGCGGAAAGAACCTCATTAAGTTTTGATCAATTCTGATGTGCAAAGCAAAGAGTCAGACAAAGACACCGAATAATGTTCAATAAGGGATACGATAGAAGCTTCTTTCAGTTAGAGTTCATCTTGATCATAGGTACAAAAACGGTACTGAATGTTTTACTCGCGAAATAAATAAAGTTTAATTTTAAAGCACTTGGTTTACTCGATGCAGTTGATTAGGGCAGGTGGAGGTCAGATTAGTTTTAATTCAGTTTTATACTGCATATTACCATTCAAGAAAACTGTTTATTTTTCAGTTTATCACGGTCATCTACGCTCCCTTCCACTTTAGGAAAGAAAATTCTGCGTGGAGGCTCTATGTACTAATAAAAGTCAAATGTTGCATAGCCTGACCTACCTATTCACTGATACGTGCATCAAAAGCCTTATTCAGAGGTGAGATTTCAATGTCGATTCAGTCGAATGAAGATAAACACTTTCAAAATATTATTACCAATCATTCTTATTCTTGATACCTGCTGATTTTTTCTGACGTGTGATGCTTGGTGGGTAACTGTATTATCCGGATTCATCGCCATGGATAAACTAGTCATAAAATTTCGAGTGAATAAAAAACAAAATACTCTTCGGCAAAGTCACAATGCTCGCAAGACATGACTGAAAACCAATGAATTTCAAGAAGTTCAGAAACTTGATTTTTTCCTTGGAAATTCCTCGTATTATTTATTGGCATCCAACACAATGTCAATGCAATGAGGCTATACGGTCATACTTCTGCTAATGTATGTACGAGGAATAAACTCGAATTCGTTTCAAGATCGTAATATGTGATAACTTCAAAGTAATATACACGAGGCTTTTTACAATGATATGCTAAAATCGATTGTTTGGAATTATCATCGCTAAAAGCTGAGAAGCCGATCCCACTTACAGATGACACGCAAATGAATAATTTGAATCAACTGGAGCATGGTTTTATAATGCTCATTAGATGGGTGACTAATTCATTTTACACTATATTATGAAGCCTGTTTGGTAATGTACGAACTTGTTCCGTTACACTTTAGATGTCCGTATAATGGCAGTTTCATTATTATTTCTCCATCGTTTTTAATTGTGATTAGCGGAGTGTTGCCCATGAGGTGGGTACAATAAAAATTGCCTAATTTTCTGTTCTGCGTATGCTATTGATAAACATTATTTGCTTTCCGGATATATTGATCTTATTGGCATTGTTTGTGATCAAAGTGTTGCTGGTTTGCATGATGATTTTAACTTCAAGCCCTTGAGACCTAACTACCATTTCTTCCGGGCTCCATTTACTGGAGCTGTGTGCAATCAAGAAATATACATACTTGATTTTGAGCACAAGTGTTACGCACCGGTAATTGGAATAAACTGTATATCTTTGTTTCCCGAAAGTGAAAATCCTCCAATCGTAGTAAAGCATAAAATAACTTTTGCCTCATCATAGCTCGTTCGAATTTGCGGCTTCCGTAAATCAAGACATGTAGGCATGCTTGATATTGGCACATAAACGTGTCGCTGGAGTGTAAGCGTGCAAACGCTTTGTTCGTAGATAAACGTTTATCTTCAAATCCAAATAAAAGCAAGCAAGTTAGGTAGAAAAGCTTTTAAGAAAAATTGAAAAGCATCATAAAAAACAATTTCGGAAGACACAGGTTGGCGAACAAGCTCGTTTTCAGTGATTCTTAATCATGCCAATACGACACAATATATAGGAGTAGATGCATAAGGGATACAATCAACAGAAATCGTGTAAGGGATCATCGTTCACACCTAATGTGGTACAGAATTATCCGGAAACCAGGTGTGAATGGACTAAGACGTTCTCAACATGTATGCTTTCGGACGTTCGTGGACCTGACGTTGGGTGGTGAGTGGGCCAGGGTAGACTGAGTGCATGCACAAATTTCTTTTTTGTATGTACCCAGAATAGTCAATTTAAGTTTAACGAGCAGATTTACCGCCAAAAAGACGGTGTAGCAATGGGGTCTCCCCTGGGCCCCTATTTGCTGATATCTTTATGGCAAAATTGGAAAACGGCCCATTACAATCATCGATTCGCGGACTTCGGTTGTACAAGCGATCCGTGGATGACATTCTATGTATAACAGACCAATTTCTCCACAAAACACAATTACTAAACAGCTTCAACTCAGCACATCCGAACTTGCGATTCACACTAGAATCAGAATCAGACAACTCACTAGCCTTCTTAGACGTATTTTTGACCCGTCGAGAAGATGGCTCAATACGGCGGTCAGTGCACAGAAAATCAACATGGAATGGACAAAATATCCACTTCCGTAGTTTTGTACCGCTTAAATTGAAAATAAATCTAATTATATGCCTATCAAACAGAGCGAAAAAGATCTGCACCGAAGATACCATAAAAGAAGACCTTGTTACGGTGCGCAATATTTTTTATTCAGAACGGATACCCGGAACGCCTAATCGATCAAATAATGCAGTTGGATAAAGAAATTCCAGGGAAAATTATAGTTGAAAAGAAATCAGTATACATCTCTCTGCCATTTAAAGGCGACACTCTGGCAGATGTAGTTCACCGAAGATTGGCGAGCGTCGTCAACAAAACATTCTACGCTGCTAAACTGCGTGTTTTGTTTACCTCTAAGCCAGCGGTGTGTTTGCGGACAAAAGACAATGTGCCTGTTTCTGCAGCCTCATTTTGTGTGTATTCTTTCACTTGTTCCCGTGGAACAACGTATATCGGCCGCACGACCAGACGCTTGTCTGAACGCATCCGTGAGCATCATCCAGCGTGGTTGAGGACTGGAACAATTAGGTCAATAACCAGCGCAGTCGTTTCACACCTAGCTGAAACTAATCACATGGTGAACGTGGATCAAGCATTCCGCCCCCTCTATAGGGTCCGAGGTCGGCTTTCGAGATCGGTGAGAAGTCGCATCTTGGCCACAGCGGAAGCGGTCGGGATTTGCCTCCACAATCCCCCTTTATGTGCTCAGAAGAAATTTGTCCATGCACTCAATCTACCCTGGCCCACTCACCACCCAACGTCAGGTCCACGAACGTCCGAAAGCATACATGTTGAGAACGTGTTAGTCCATTCACACCTGGTTTCCGGATAATTCTGTACCACATTAGGTGTGAACGATGATCCCTTACGAGATTTCTGTTGACTGTATCCCTTATGCATCTATTCCTATATATTGTGTTGTATTGGCATGATTAAGAATCATTGAAAACGAGCTTGTTCGCCAGCCTGTGTTTTCCAAATGTGCTCTGGGGGATTATTCGGACAAAAAAAACAATTTCTAATATGGTTTTAGAGTTATAAACGACAAACGTTCTCAGCTTCAATATTATTCATATGCAATATTTACACATACCGTTGAGAGCCCGTTCAAGTTTATCTAGCCAGGAAAACAAAAAAACGTGTTTTGGACAATATTCAACAGTTTATTCATTCTCCAAGTCGTACGTGCTCTTGTGGTGGACTAACTATGGTACGCCATACAGAACTCTTTTTGTTTTCAATTTTTTTTTAGTCCGTGGGTGACGGAGCCCAGAAACGAATTCATCGGCAGTCTGCAATCGAATGCTGCTCAGCTACTTCAAATGCCATTTGACGTTAAGGACAACTGTCACTTTGATGCTGTCCCAAGGTAAATTGGAAAAAAAAGAAAAAAAGTATCTATCGAGGTTAGCATACGTTCCACGATCTGAATTAGACTAGTCTAAAGTAAAAGCATTGCTCCTTATCATTCAAAACAAAGATAGCAATGCATATACTGGTTTTTGAATATACGTTTTTTTTAAAGGTCTGTGTCCACAAAAACATTTTTCCCCTGTATTTGGTTTTTTTCTCATTTTTGTCAACTTGCTCAGTTGATTTATTTTTTTGATTTCATAGTAAGTGAAGCGAACTATATATGACAGAGAACAAAACATCTCACAATTAGATCAAATATGTTGATTAGCTACATTATTTCTGGACGAATCGCTATTTATTGACGAGATTTTGGGACCGGGCGCAGTTTGATTTATGATGGCATTCCTTCGAAAAATTGTCATTCGCAGCAGACGTCCAGGTACGTCCGCAAAATACGTGATAGTGATAGGTAGCTTCCTGTATCTCGAAATGATTTTGGCTTTGGGTATAACACAGCCATGGAAAAAGTCATAAGAAATAAATTATTCTAGTGATATGATTCGAAAACATGACGAGTCTAAGTATTGAACCAAATATGTTCACTTCTCCCCATTGTCAGTTTGACAACTTTGGTTCAAAATCAACTTGACACGATATATCAAACAAAATTTGGTTGGAAGCGTGTTCAGCCCTGAAGTCTAACTTAATTTTGACTGCAGTAGTCGTATATCTAACGGGGAAGTTTTAATCTCTACGATGTTGATTACCAGTTGGGAGTTTTGTACGATGGGACATTCTAACGCAAACACACACTGCGAATGTTTTTATTCAATCTGAATTGTGTCCTCGACTTGGTATTCGCTTGTGTGTGAGAACTCAGATTTTTGCCTCAGCAGTTGGGTCGTTTTTATCCACCACGTAACAATCGGCGTTCCCATGAATGGGGCACGTATAGAAAATACTGTCCGTTGACCCGAGATTTCTCTTCAAAATAATTGGATTTCGTTTGGGTTAGACCCATGCGAGGTAGGCCACTTGGTTATTAAACGAGGGATGAATTGTTTGAGACATTTAGGAACATTTTTTGATAGAAAGCCTGGAAGTTTCGACTACTGAATACGACTAAATAAGACATCCTTGACTGTTGTTGCAGAACACGTTTACAGAAACCAAGGGTGCTGTTAAAAATGTAGTAATATACAAAAACCACCAAAAACACATGCATTTTTCCGATTGCCATATATCGGTTTATCGAACTTAAACTTGATTGTGGTCGTCACAATCTTTGGTCTTATTTTACTTGCAGTAAATGCTGATCAGCTTATATCTGAGCTCATCACAAATGACACAAAGTTCTTCTACTAGGGTGTTACTGAAGCTAAATTTTTACTAGTGTTCTCAAACCGAATCTCAGTCCGATACGCCGAAGTCAGAAGAGACCGACAATGTTCGTCAGAACGCAGTCGTGATTTCGAAGAGTACCGATATGTTGTATCGCCTAACCGGATGCATCGGTTTAAAAAAAGAACTTCCTAACTGCAGTGTTATTCTATGATCAAGTAATTCTAATGCATGGGAGATATTTTCGTCAAAGGTTTTGAACAGTGGTATAGCTCGTGGCTCAGGTTGACGGATATCATAGGCTCCTGGTCACTGAATTTGGTATTTAGATTGCACAAGGTTCATCACTGGCTGAGGTGACATGAGCACTGCGACTAGGGACAGATTAGGGGATTTTACTACAACGCTCAGGTCGTTTTTAAGCTTCTTTATAGAAATCCTAACAATGCAGGGGATCTACATTATTAGAAAAAATGTAGTTGTGCTGTGTAAATCGCTATTTCGGTCACAATCATGGTCCCGAATGAAGTAAACAAACATTTCAAAATTATTTCTCAATCAAAATGTTTGCTCAGACAAT
Organism: Fasciola hepatica; assembly: GCA_948099385.1. Taxonomy (NCBI): domain Eukaryota; kingdom Metazoa; phylum Platyhelminthes; class Trematoda; order Plagiorchiida; family Fasciolidae; genus Fasciola; species Fasciola hepatica. The sequence goes on along the minus strand of CANUEZ040000052.1, from coordinate 297,997 downwards.
ATGTGGAAAGTGAACTGTTCGTCTATCTCCTACGAGCTGCAACTAGGCTGCTGTATAGTTTGCCTCCGGACGGGTCAAGAATTACCAGTCAGTCTGTGCATTGGGAACCTACAACCAATCCCATAATGATAGCCCGAGTACAAAGCTTGTTGAACATGTGTTTCCGTATCTGTGTGGGACCGTACACAGAAGACAAAACTGGAAATGGATCTAAGTCATCGAGTTCCAGTACACAGAGCGCAAGCAATACCAGTGAGATGGGAGTTGCATTGCTCTGTTCCGCGTTTCTTCGAGATCAGCTGACCAACTTGTTTTTGGAAAGCAAAGTGGAAAACTCAAACAGTAGCGTTACCATGGTGAGTCAATGTGTCCTGTTAGATCGTGAGAAATACCTTCCATTCACTCCGGCGAGAAACGCTGAATGAATTGGACCGCCGTGTTAATGTTACATTGTTGACAGTATTCAATTCACATTTCCTTCACATCGAACTTATTTTTGTTCGTTTATCATTCTTTATCTATGGTCTTTTCCGGACTGATTTGTTTACCTTGGCTAGAGAAAAAACCAGTGTTTTTGTTAATCGAATTGAAGAAAGGTTGTGAGATGTGTGGCTCTGTGCTAGGTTTATCCCGAAAGTCATCTGATCAAAAAGGAACAATTGGATTCTTCAAAAGAGTTGTGAGTCACAGCCCAGTACTCATAGCACTAAATATACAAGTCCAGTCAACAAGGTAGATTTATGATAACGAAGTTACCGGTGGATAAAAGGAAGGAATACGAGGCGCCATCCGTATCCATACTTTACTTATGGCTGCTTTAAGTTCATACACTTGGAAAACACTAGTCATCGTTGACAGTGACTGTATAACCGTTTGTTGACTTTATACAAGTACGCCAATGTTCACGAGGTTGCTTGCTTCAGCAGGCTCTTTGTCGTTAAAAAATCTGTGGAATTTGTTTCATTTGTGGTGGTTCGTTATTAGTTTTGACGCGCACGTCTTTTCTGTTTGTTCCAGACTACGACAACTTTATAAAAATTGCCTCAGTGGAAAATCAAGCAAACGATGTTAACCTTAACATGTCTGATTTATGCATGTTAAATGATGTTCATATCACAGTTACCAATATCACATTATTTATAGACGAATAGACCAACTGTGATTCGTTTGTTTTTATAGATCCATGATCACGAACCATATGTATTTAGGTCGAATGTATTTGTTTTTATCCCAAACACATCCAGTTGATTAGCGAATCAGACGTTAAAACTTAAAATTTCTATACCATTACTCGTGTTCCAGGTACATGAACTTGTTCGGTGGTGTCTGCACAACAAGTCGAAGGAAATGCAAGCAGGTGCTTGTGGTCTCTTGAATCGACTAGTCTTGTGCGGCATCGTAGAAGGAACCCGGTACAGACAAAATTCGGAAGATCCCTCGAAGCAGGTGTATCGTACTAATGACTTGAAATTCGCCTCCTCTAGAGAATTGGTGTGGACATTACTTAACACCGCGCAGTCATGTAAGCTGTTCATTTTCATCCAATTTAGCATAAGTATTCTGAAACTTTGGAATACAGTTCCCACATGCATACCTAATTCTTGAAACAACCAAGACAAGAAGGAGCATGCAATTTGGAGAGAGAGAAAAAAAACTTCTCATTTTACTAAAACGATAGGAACATGAATAACACCATGAACTCCATTTTATCGCTTGTTTCACGCGTTCAAAGTGAAGTAACGGATGTTATAATGATCAGGAACCTGTCTGAACCTTCTTCCATTTTTATGGTCTCGGTTATCATGAAATTTCTTCACATGTTCGGCTGACCCACACAGTTTTTTCCTGTCCCATTAGTTATGACCATGGTTTTCTATGTGGATGCTGAACCTCCTAAACGCTTTGCATTTTTTCTCCGTGTTAAACCCACGATTACCATGACTTGTTTCATGAACACAGTGCTACGTTCTGTACTGCTTCTGCGTCTTACCGTGCTTCATCAAACACTTGAGCTTGATTCCAGAAAAATTGATGTATAAAAGTGGCATCTTCTGGTCCCTCTGGATAGCCGATACATCGGTCTCATTTAAAATTACAATGGAAAAGCCAATTGGTGGTATCAACAAAAGAAAACAGTATACTAGCAACAAGGTTTTCATCAGGAAGGTGAAGCGATGCTTCCTACAGACAGTTATTACCGAATTTGGTTTTATTCCGAACCTGTAACATGTTGCAAACTTCATGACTTGGTCCATGTTTTACGGTTTTTAACTTTTAGCTGGCAACGCTTGGAGTTCAGATCAAACACTTGTTGATTTCTTGCATTCCACGGATAGTATGGCTCGCGTTCATGTTTTCTGCCTCGTTGCCAGCCTCATCCTCTGTTGTCCCAGTGATGAAGCGAGTTGTGATCCCAGTAACAGCCCGAGCCCTCAAGCTGTGCTTAGACAGAATTTTGCCACAGCAGGTTCTAACGGTTACTTATTGGAACAGCAAGTTTGTCGCCCTCATTTGCCAAGATCTGTTGATGAACCAGTCGACTCTCAATCCTTGACCACATCCGAATCTCTTTGGACGGAATATTTCAAGCGCTGCGTATCCATAGCTGTTGAAACCCTGAAGGATCCTGAAGTCCACGTCCGTCAAGCGGCCTTATTGGTTGTGGGCAACGCCCTGTATCGATTTTCGCAATCCTTCGAATTAGCTGAAAAACACTTGGATACGCTGATTACCATGCTGTTGGAGGATAGCTTGGCTAGAGTTCGCGTTGAGGCCGCAGGTACGTGAATTTCTTAGCTGTAAATGGAGAAATTTTCCGATTTAAGCACCCATATACGATTTGTTTGTAAACAGGCTCAGCGTTTCTTGATCCATTCAACTTTGTCAGGTTTTTGGTAAATTTCTTTACTATAAATTCGTTGGAATACCGGTTATGAAATATAATTGTTTATAAAAACCAACAATGGTTTAGATGATTTATCTGCCCACACTGAATAAATGTTTTGGTACAATAAAACGTTAAGCTAGTAATATTTAGCTCGAAACTTTTCGAATGCATAGGGTATCATCGTTGCTGATCAAGTCATATTCATAACATGTCGTTCACGGTAATCTGTACTTAGTGAAAACGTTCTCTGCTTCATACTTGTTCCCCTCCTAGGTATTTCATTAGCCTTCCGACGGTGTGTTTGCTGTCTATTTATCTGTTGTCTTTTTTTTATTCCTCACTATCAGACTCAATTGGGAACTTTTCTTTGCATGCGAGCAAAATTAGAGATTCGGCGATCTGGCGAAAAATCCTGAGAAGGTAAACCAATCCAAAGTGGAAGCTTTCTGTCCATCCTGATTGAATCCCTGTTACAAACTATTTACTTGCACCTGCCGTCATCATGTGTGTGTGCCTACGTCGGTTTTTGTAGAATGCTCTGCATATGACGATTATTATATGGTACAAAATCAAATTATGTCTGTCCAGTGAGCACATGTTTCTGGATAAAAATAGCGATCTACGGGCTGGTGAACATATCAGATGACGGATAACAGTGGACCGATTTTCTTCTTGATATCTATACTATGCTACAGTAATATAAAAGCAGAATGATTACGGCCCAACACAGAAATATATCTGCTCTTCGGTTTTTATTTCATGTTTTTGAACTAGGATTTGATGTTGCAAAGCATCGCATTTGTGAAGTGAAAAGAAAACCGACTGTTGTTTCCTGTCATTCGTTCCACTGTTATTGGATCTAGTGGATCAAATCCAGTATATCAAATATTTTACATAAAAAACAGATTCCATTCAATATAATTTTGGAAATTCAGATTGGCAAAGCAGACCGATATAAGTCCGCGACGATTTCTTTGTATCTCAAAGTGGTGCACACTGCAGAAAGATAGTGTTCAAATAGGCTGAAGTGAGACAATAATGCAAAAAGTATAGGAAACAAAAGTGGGGGTTAAATTACATCAACACGGTAGTGATACGTTGAAAAACATTCCCCTTTGCTGAGACAGTGACAGTCACGTAACCGAATGATAAAACATATTTCGGATTGGGTTCAACGTTCCAATTCGCAATCAAGGTCAGGTAAAAAGCATGTTAAAAACGTAAAAAACCATAGCATCCTGTCGTCGGCCTCTCGGCCGTCGGCCGTTGCTCATCAGCAACTGATGAGGCAACATCCGGTTGACCGGAAACAGCTTCTCGGGTGACACGCGGCAAAGAATGCCAAACTTGTGAAGTTTGTGGAAGCCATTGTAACACATCTGTGGAAACCTATATTGTTTCAGCAAAAGGAACTGTTTGTTAACTTGTGATTACCGTAGTGATGTAGTTTGAATCCTTTTTTATTCTTTATTTTCTTTACGCCAAACTATTTGCACATCACTGTTCCCCCATATGCACCATGTTGAGAAGCAGCAAAATCGTTGAGAGCATAAATCGTGCTATGTTAAAACTCTGGTTTTTTTCCGAAAGTTCCACGCAGTCAGTCAACTCTGAGCTACGGATAAGAAAAGAAGATTCTATATACACATTGTTGGGAAATTAATAACCCGTTGTCCGATTTCAATAATTTTTTTCGGCCTAATAATCACTTTTCCGGAAAAATTTGGAAATCCACTTATAGTTCTGAGACAGAATTTGTAAGCAATTCAGAGACTTCATCTGATCACACTCTGATTCATATTGTATGCCTTTATTGGTTTTTTTCACCATTGAACGTGGGGCTAATTGATTATTACTTTATTCGAGATTCCATGCGAAAATGAAAACAATTTCCTTGAATTTCTTGTTAGGTGTTCGACAATGCCCTACATACCTAGCAGTAGAGGTTTAAAATAACTTAACACAGTTAAAGATTTAAACTGGATACTATTTTCTATCATAACTCTGAAAGTGCTTTGTTGTTGTGGACTTTCCCATTCCGTCAGAAGTTTCGCGGACATAGCGTATTTAAGCATTCATTATTAGGGTTTTATCTGCGAATCTACGGAATGTTGACAAAGAGCGAAACCTACTTCGTATAACTAAGTTGCATTTTATCTTTGCCACTTTTTTATCAGCTTACTAGAGGCGGGATGTATTGACGGCGACCGAAGAGTTCAAGAAGCATCACTGCTTGCTTTGCGTCTACTGTTGGCGGCTGAACCCTCGTCGAAAAAGGTACAGTGTACTTTTCAGTTGCATTTTACTAGTGCACTAACTAAAATAACTTATTTACCATAGAAACACACGTGCAACCATGTGGCACTTGATTCGTCTTAGCAAAACCAGTGTAGCGTTTTACATCAGCTTTTTCAAGGCCAGCAATAAACACTCACTTGCAGAGGGTCTGCATATCACAGTCATATTCGAGCAATTTCCCTGAAAACCGGGATCATTTTTATACCCACTGAATTCCAGCAACAATCTGCGTCATACTAGTCTTATTACAATTATCGCATGTCCAGATTTTCGAATAGAACGGTTGATCTGTTGTTTTGTTTCATAGTTGTATTTTTTTGTTCTTTTGTGATTATATTAGTGATGATTGTGGTGTAAGTTTGCGCTGCATGTTTTATTTTCTCGCTATACTCATCCAGGTTCGCATACAGCCAATGGGAGGTTCCAAGTATAAGTGATATTTCTCTTGATAAAGACGGCTTTATATTTCGATGACAAATCTCGTACAGTGCATATGACTGCACGAATTCCTCTTATTTGAGCGTATGCGTTCATAAAAACGGGTGCTTCCGCTTTCTCTAAAAATTTCCATTGGAACCTAACGATTATTTGAATGGTGGTGGTTTATTTACCGGTCGTATCAATCCATGGTATCCGAAAAATCGTATATACACTTCGTTGGGTAAATCTAGCGTGACGCGAGCAATCATGCGCGTAAAACGGATCAGTTCATCAAGACTCTGAATTATTCATTAGCCGGAGTATTTTTTGTGGACGTAGCGAGAAATGATGGGCTCAGAAATGTTTTAGATTATCTCATATCAGAGGAAGAAATGAACAATAGGCCTTCGATTCTAACCTGAAATAAAAAGGCCTTGGGAACTGAGGTATGACTTGAGCAAATACTCACCGATATAAATTGAGTATTTGCACACTGGATCTTTGGTCCTCTTCTACGACATGTGTGTTGAGTGACTCAACGGACACAATTAAATATGTATATACTAATACACCGTCAAAAACGGAGGTTACCAGTGAATCATGTGGGTTTAAACAGAAATAAAGCATTCTAGAATGATTGATTCGCTTATGTTTAATAGAAGCTGGTCTATTTTTGGTATGGAAATGCTCAGAACGACCAGTCGTGGATGAACGGTGGTAATGTTGCCAATGCCGGTTTAGTTCCCTAATTGACAGCTTTTGATTGACCGCGGTCACCTCCCAGGTAAGTTGCAACTTATCGCATAACAAATAACAGCGAAATATCACTCACTATTGTCTACGAATAAAGGAAAAGGTTCCCAAAGTATATGTGTTTAGTATTTAGTTCGTACGTGTTCTATCACCAGCCAAGATAAATTCATCAGCGGAAGCGGACGATGTCACCTCTACTGGTTATGAAACGTAAGCGACCGGAACGCCAAGACCATTGATCATGAACTCATGAAAACTAACAGCTGTAGGTATGAACGGCACTAATTTTCAAAGCCGATAATTTCTGCCGATTTGATATATAACCATAACCGTACTGGTTCATAAAAACGTGACAAGTGCCCTCGTAAGAACTTGTGAGGAACACCTGATCAGCATCTCTTACTAACTTTCAGTCACCTACTGCTTTCGTCAATAGTGTTCGCTTGGGAATTAGTGGAGTTTGTATCGACCACGTCTTCACTCTTATACAGGTTATGGAATACATTCACACTTTTAGTGCGGTCATCATCTCGGTTTTATGGGATCTGAAAGCAGCTATCCAATAAGCTAATGGTGTACTTTTCTGTCTCTGAACGGCAGACAGAGAGCTTTTTCATCATAAAATGTACGCCTTAATAGCCTAAGTTTAAGCTTGCAGCAGTTGTTTTCTGCTAATTACTCTGAGAATTAGTGCACGTAAGAATTGCCTCTTCTCCCCATAAATATTTAACATATTTACTCGTTGGGCCACCTTGTCGTTCTGCGAGAAGGATAGTATTGGACATTTGTTAGGAAGCAAAATGAAACTTGTACGCGCCCATGACACAGTTCTCCTCATAAAGATACTGGTAGGTAGCAAGCTTTTCTGCACAGAGTGATTAAATGCAAAGAACTGTTTTCGATCGGCTCTGTGTCTTCAAAATCTGCTTAGGTCTAATTCTCTCGGGGAAACACCCGACGAAGTGGGTAACTTCCGCTATTTCAATTGTGATATTTGACCTGGAGGTTGGATAAAATGTAATGTGATGGCCTCTGCGGAAGGCGCACTTGTTTTGAACTTACCTAATCCGTTTGTTTGGTGAGATGTCATCCATTTTCTTACCAAAAAGGGGAATGCTTTATGGCATTTACGCTAGCGCAGACCATTGCATGTGAAGGATATAAGGATGCGGTCTGTTTTCGAACACCGATGCCTCCGGGTGAGAAAACAAGATTTCTGAAGGTGTGGTTAGATGCATCTTATATGTTATGAAGTCAACTCGTAAGATAAAATTTTCAATCCTTTACGCTGACGCGGTTGCACATGGTCCTGGTGAGATTCTGATGATGTACAATATTCTTTTATTTAGGTTATGGATGTCAAATGATTAACGTCGGAATGAAAAAAGTATGAATCTCTGACCCAAGGACTTGACTGTGTTAAGCATGTTCGATCTTCAGCATGGGGTCCAGAACAGTTAAAACAGTTGGCTGTCTCTAGATCTCGTAATGGGTCGTGGTTTTGTTTTTGGGAAATTTCATCAAACTAATGATTTCATTCGCGGCCCGCTTCTGAATGTTTTACACATTTTACGTTCATTTTTCTAAGTTGATTTCCTGCCCACAAACAGAAACCCGGACCGTTGCGCTAGTTCAGTGCCAGTGATTGCTTAGACTGAAGCCTGAACCGTCATTTTAATGACCCATGTTTCGAATAAAAAGATATTATTTATGATGTGAGTAATATAGTATGTTTCTGCATGACAGAACATAATTCCTCCGGATGCATACAAAGTAAATTCGTTTGGTTAACACAGTCAACCTTCAGAACGAGGATAAATGGTCCCATGTTCACATTTTCTCGATAGCAATTGGGCCATGTCCAATGGATTGAACAGGCTAAAACGCACGTAGAACCGTTGTGAATTAGGAAATTCACAAGCATGTAGAACTTAGCGTAATACTTCAAATGCGCGGAATCCCGTTGTGCACAAACTTGGTACAGCATAGAGAATACAATCACGCAAAGTGAAATGAGTCAATCTTGAGTAAAACATCCACCGTATGCTTAATTCAAATGTGGGGGGGGGGTTGTAATCTCTTCGTGGTAGTGAACGAATTGTTTTGGATTTCCGGATAATTGGTTGTTTCATGAGATTCTCAGGCTGAATTCTATCTAGATCAGAATTATCAGTTGGTGCAAAAGCGGGTGAAATGACACTAGACTGAACCGTACTTGGTCAACATGACGTTTATGAGTTTACAGATCATCCAGGTCAAAAATGGTGATCATCCGTTTCCATTACGCGAAACGACATTCTCGGGCGTCGGCCGTAAATTATTGCTTCTGAAATAGCTGACATTAACATTCAGAATGCACTCAAAATTGGCTATCAAACTACGACAATAAATCGTCAACAGCGCGATGAAGTTGGATAAATGAATGGAGTTCATAGAGTGAATTTCACTTTTAGGCATGCGTTGAAAAATCCTCTGAAAGAGCATTAGAACGTTGATAACGAGGAGTGGTATGTACCTGATTGCAACCAAGACCTTTCAACCACTCGTCCAAGAGTGTGGCAGTAAAATGTACACCATTGTCAGTAACCGTCACAAACAGAACTCCTACTCTGATGAATGTTTTTGCTGAGCGCAGTCGATATGAAGTTAGTCGTGGATGAAGTGTTTAAGTATACCTCTGGCCAGCGGGAAAAGTATCAATAACTGAAGGTGGGTTCACAATAGTCTGTGTATGCCCGATGCCGCGTCTCACAAGACACTAGCCAGGGAAGCCATTTTGATGCTTTTGGATGTATCTCATGTAATTACTGGCTGTAGTTTTTGGCTGTGTGTACGATATCAGTGCCCAGTTCCCACTACCAGCAAGTGAATCACAGTAGTGGTGTCATTTTATTGATGCCCACATGCCGCGAATGGGGATTTACCAATATAACAAAACCGAGTGTTGGAGGAATGATCACGTGGTTGTTAAGTCTTGATATTCTGCCTGAACTGATCGACAAATAGTCACGGCGAGAGTATAAATCAGGGATTCACCGCTTTTTGTTCGATGTTTAACCACAGCGTAGAGCTAAAATCACCACAGCAAAATACTTTTTATTATCCTCCACAAAATCTTCGCGCCGTACTGGTAGTGTCTGTGTCAACAGACAATCATGGGCGACCGGAGGCTGAAATGTGTTTGACACCCTAGATAGAAAATCAGCGTGTGGTATACATTTGACTCTATGGCCCACAATATCTTAGTCACATGAACTAAGTGCAGTGCTCCATCGTTGAACTATCACAAATGATGAATTGGACAACGAATGATGCAGACGATAGATGAACTTCGATTCCTCACGGTCAGTGATGCAATGCTTCGGACTGTTCAATCAAGGAAGTTTACTTTTCAAAGATAACAGTTGATTGCCTTGTTTGACATCAGCATTTGACCTTTGTTTTGAGAACGACTCACCGGATGGGTGGATGAATAAACCTCATAGTTTTTCGAGACTCACTCGGTACCTGTTTGAATGTTTTGCAAAAAATCAGCCCATACATATGAAATGCGTAATAATATTTCTCATCGGTGTTTTCTAAATAACTTCAATGATCTAATACTTCACTGCACCTGGAGTGTATCTCACTTTCGGGTTCAGAACATAAACGGTTATTATCTCTGATACTTCGGTTGAGGTTAAACAGACCATTTTTGTTTTAGGAATTGCCCAAATTCCACCGGTCAGTGGAGTTAGGCGATGGATATCCTTAGAGCGAGCTACTCTACGGCCATTTTTGGATTTGTTTTTGGAGTGGTTGGTATAACCTGAATTATTCTCAAATAGAATGAGACGCATTCATTGTGTTCTACATAAATATAATCCAAATGCGCCGTAGTTTCTTGTCCGTAATTAGTACGTTCGTGCCATAGGATGACATAAAGTCTAAGTGATTAAAAACGTATAGTTATTCAAGGAGACTTCTCTCCGGCTTCTGAGTCCAACCCCCTGTTTGCTATGCACGTGTACGGGTTCATTGCTAACTGATCGCGAACAAACGGGATCTAGTCCAAATTCCACTGTTTCCGAGATTATGCATGCTTTTGCAGTCATACTGGGTATGTGGTACGTGCCGTACTGTTAGCTTGCGGGTCCTTTTTCGTATGTAGGACTAGATCCTTTCATTTTCGAAAATCCATCCTTTATCCCAATAAGTGACATGTAGGGCAACATTGAGCACGCACATTGCGCTTTTTTGTCACTCGTAGCTCATCAGGTTGGATATCAAGACATTTATGGTAATTTTGATCCTTCTCTGTTCGTGTATCACTTTTCTACGGAAATTGCACGTTCATCTTTTATAGTATTAATAATTTATTGATATTGATAGCATATTCTTCAAAATTCATGCCACAACACATTTAAGAAGCCGTATTAGGTTTCCTAAACCTGTGTACAAATTCAGTTCAAAATATATTTTGGTTTTTCGAAACTAATAATTTTTTATGTTCATTTGATCACAGATTTTAAACTCTCTGAATGCAATGGACAAGCTGGTGAATTTGCAAACCGCGTTAAAACGCGCAAGTGCATCACGTTCTGGTCGCCTTTTACCGGGGAAATTTCGTCAGGCGCCTAAATCCAGTTCACTTTTAGACAATTCTTTGCTCATCAAGTATACAACAGCCATTTGTGATATGTTGTAGTGATCTGTGTACAGATTAACAAGCCATGGTACTTTACTTATGTTACGAGCATATCAAATGACATCGCTTAGCCAAAACTTGTGATGGAGTTAGGCAAAGCAATGCTGATCTACGCAATTGGGAGTCATGTATATTTTTACCCATCAAGTTCTTTCGATTTGTACTCCCCCTTTCTATCCACAAGTTTACAAAAAATATACCATTAAAACTATTGTGTCCTTATTTGCCTTTTATACTGGGAGTCATTAGCTCAAATAGGTGGAATCATAGACCCTGTGGAATTTCTCGGTTTTCATTTACATAGCGCTTCGAACCAAGAAGCTTGAAAACCAGCTGTTCTGCTTAGTTGTCCGAATATTATTTTGCTTGATGGATTTATCTATGTAACCTGCTTTTTGAGAGTAGTAGGACTTGGACTACACGAACCAAGCAAAATATCGACATTCACATTTTGCATTCAAACCCGCAGGTTACTTTAGCATCTTGTTAGATTTTCTGCGTCCATTCCTGGGACATTAGGACAAGTCGACGGATCCGTTGCTCAAGCTCAGTTCATTCACATCTCTCTCCCCATATCTCAAACACGCCATCATAGCGGATGAACGTTGGCCACGCTTGCATTACCGTTTAACCATTTTATTCAACTTAAGGTTTTCTCCAAGGCAGTCTGAGCTTGTTAACTCCTATCAATTAGGTCAATGATTACACAAAACGAATGAATTTGATGTTGCCACCAATAACGACTGAGGCCATGGTCGTTTCATTGTTCTGAATATACAGCCTCTGTATGGAATAGATTTTTTCCCAGTCAAGCTAGTGATTCGATAAGCATGTTAAAAAACTCCAGAGATAAGAGTTTATTGAATAGATGAGGGATGCATAGACTTGGAATAAGGACGGCCAAAGGCGAACGTACGGATGACATTTTGAATGACCATCCGTCAGTTAGTATGCTGTAATTTAAAGAGTGCCTTGGAGAACGTTTTCGCGTCTTTGTAAAATAGTGTTTTATGTCAAGGGGATGAGTTATAACTCAGGCCGATCAGCTCCAGAGAGGAAATCCTGCATAATTCTCAAAATTCTGGCAATCAGCGCTAGAATATTTTAAATTGCCTCTTAGATAGGGATTATGGTGGTTTATTATATAAATTTGACTACACTTTGATGATAAAAAGAGAAGCCATCATGACGATCGATATTTTAGGGGTTTGTTTGCAAGTCTAGGTGAATATCCATTGGGATGGAAAGAATAACTGAGTTTCAACAGTGGGAAAATACAACAGAAACCCAGATGGCTAGATTTGTATGTTCAGAACAAACATTTCTTAGGAATCGCTTTTCATTTCATGGAGCAAACAATCCATCAACGACTTTGTTGTTATTATGTGTAGTCCCATCATTCCCCAAAGTGACATTCAATGTACTTTGAAATATTTTCACGAAGTTGCTGTAACCGCTACAGTTTTGTTGTTATTGATTTCGTTGATTTAGTGTTTCTTTTCGGAAAAACTCGTCATTTCTCTCCTTGCTTTCATGGGTTATTGGATTACCCGAAATCTTTCGGGCTAACAATTTGCATATATTCTACTTCAATCAACAGCGAACAAGCACATGTGTGTTTTCAACTTCAAAAGTCCCGTAAGACCCGTCGAACTTATCACAGAAGAAGCATCACATTCAGTCAGATGAATTCAAATGATTAGGACTGGTTACTATCGAAATTTAACAATGATTCCTTAATGTATACAGTGAACGACTCCTGTTTTCAGCTACCCGTTTGAGTTGGTGATTTGATGTTTGTGACCTAAACACCAAGCTCAGAGATTAAGGAGCTACAAAAACTGCGAAAGTGTGCGATGAACAACACATTATTTTAAAGACCATTGACAAAGAAAGTTGTACTTTACCAAAATCCTAACGCAAACCTAATACACAACAAAGGCTTTGGTATCCACATAATTATAAAGGACAAAAAACAAGCTAGCATAGCCACTGGGTTAAAACTGGATGACTAAACTATCGATCTGTCAACAGAAGCACTCTCATGACTAAATGAAGGAAATTTGGAAACCTAAATATATCATACGGCTGCAGTTTATGAGCTGCCATTAGCAACAATTTTGATATTGGAAAGAGCCTGACAAGCGTCGTTGAAGGGTCCGTAGCTGACCGGAGAATTCAGTTTCACTTTGATTCCGACAGCATATTATCTTTATCTTTCATGCCAATGGCGAAGTTGAATATATTCTTAAAAACAATTATTTTTCAGAACGTTTGCTGTCACCCGAGAGTAGTTGTAGGTAAATCACCATCAACTATGCCGTGTTTGAGAATATTTTCTGGTGTTTTTCCTGTAGTGTTCTAAAGTATAGCCAGTTATGAAATGAGGAATTTTAAATAATTCATTGTCAATCCTTGTTTTAATAACAACATCATATATTTTCACGTAAAACTGATAAAGTAATTAATGAATTTTAGTTTTGGTAAAGAGATTTGTTTGTAATTGTGCAGCAGGGAACATCGTTGACATACCCGGTCGTACTTGCAAACACTGTTGACTATAAATATCCTCACATAATATTATTCATCAACGCGAATGAACGTTCGAAACATCGAAAACCACCGAGGCACTCTACAACTGTTTTATCTTTCCTAGGGAACATCAGCAGTGCCCATCCACCAAGCTCCAAATTGAGACTCAAACCCTCATTGAATGACTGTGAGAGAAACACCCTAACCACTTGGCCATTCGGGCTGACTCTCAGTGGTTGCCAATGATTTTAAACAAGAGTTGAGCAGCTGTACACCGGTTCCATGGTTTCCAGGGGTTTGAATGTTCACACTGTAAGGTGATTCATACTATGTAAAGACCTAATCTCCTACTACAAACTCATATAGTAGCCGAACCTTGTGGGTTATTTAGCAGAATGCCTCTGCTGTACTTGGGCCCTTAGAGCGACTTTTTTCACCATAGGTGTCTCTCGCAATGCTGAAAATGCTCTTCTAACAACCAGGGCCAGTGTCAAAAGGGAGCTATATCATGTAGTGTATAAGTTCGGTAAACCGCTTAAAGGCAGCCAGATGGCCTTGTGCAAATGATGTCTGATTCACTATAGCTCACCCCAGGTCCGGGTCCCCATTGGAGCTGTGAGAATTGGCACGGATGATGATTCTTTACAAGGATGAAACAGCTGCAGCCTGTTCTCAGGGTTTTCAATGACTCGGACCTTCAAATTGCATGGGAAATCATATACGAAAATCCAGTCTATTGCTCATACTCAGATAACGGTTCTGTCAGCTGCGCCTAATTTGCTAACTGTCGGGCAGTTTATTAGTTTTCAGTGAAGGTCCCGATTGAATTCGAATTTCTCGATTCCGATAAAATACTAAATGGGGTTTTCGTTCAAAAATAGAATTGTATGCTCCAAAGTTAACACACCTCAGCATCGACAAGGGTTTTATATCAGAAACGTAATTGTTTGCTTGGTATGTGCTATTTCTGTGCTTTCAGCTATATTGTAGATATTTTTAACCGTGAATGTTAGATATGATATATTATCCGATGGGCATGATAATATGACCCAACTTGTTCAAGTAGTCAATGGTTTCGCTTTATTCTACACACACAGTAACGAGGTTGTGGAACACCCAATGACGTTTTCCTTGTCCGCATTCCAATAGCAACTTTGTGTAGAAACTTTCACATGGAGATTCTAAAGTAACAAAGCCCTACAAACTGTACGACAGTTTTTCCACTCGTTATTTCCACCCACATCAAGCTAGAGATCTAAATTTGAAGTGCAGGTTAGGTAACCAAATCTCATGCACGAAGAGCACGCTGATTTATAATATATTTCAAGCACATCGATTAATCTCGGTCATAAGAGGTTGTGAATTTCTCTTAAGCCCATCTCTGGATAAATAGTGAAGCGTCAAACTGGGTGGCAAACACAATGAGCCGTGTCAGTAATAACTCATTTCTGTTGCTCAGGTGATGGTTTAAAAACAGCATTCACATCACACCTGGTTTGATAACGAAGTTTAATCACCTTCATCTCCAGGGTGTAAGAGGAGGTCTCGTGATTGTCAAAGGGGAAGAATGGCTCGTGGTTTAAAGTGAAGTTTGGCATGCATAGCAATTCCTACAATTTACCTGCATGTATAGTAAAGAAAAATCATATCAGTTCCCTGTATGTTCAAGATCGATAGTATTAACTCACGAATCACATCACTTGAAATCATGAGGAAAACAAATCCTAATTTAGCTATGAGAAGAAGTTCATTACCAACTGTCCTAATAGATCTGTGTAGCACTGGTGTGAATCCGAGACGAACGTTTTTTGCTTTAGTCAATGAGCTTTCATTAGCGGCTCCATGATGGTCTGCGATTCTATTCTGGATGGCCGTTAATCGCAGCTAGCAAATAAAGGAGGTACGCAGACGGCCGACCCCTACATCGGGGTTCTGAGTGTATTTTGGCTCCCTGTGAGCCTGCAAAATCGATAATTTCCCGTAATCGTTCAACAGAACACACATTCAGTTTCACCAGAATGTAATTTCTGTACCGGAACATCAAGACTTTCTAAGGAGGAAATTATCCGGGATGGATCAATATATCTGGAATTTGTTTCAAATCCGTGTGCATATTGAGTATAATATCGGAGGTGAAAAATCTGTGTGTCAAATCCAGTCACTCCAGATATTTCGCCTGGGTTCAACAGCACAGTACGCTATTTGATCGTTTTGAAATGAGAATGGTTATTGATATACTATCTGACATACTTCATCGTTTCTGTATTTTAGAATAGTGGCCTTATTGAACGACCACCGTTATTCCGTTTTGGCATTGTGAGTTTTCGAGATGATCACAACACAGTATGGGTCTGAATAAACCACTGACATCTATTTTCGATCTCGGGTTCCCTTTAGTTATCCACTGGCATTTCTTATAGCTCTTCATGTATGGCATCTTGCCCCGGCGACAAATGTGTTGCATATTCATTTCATCAAGCATTTCTGACGTCCACCTCAAAACGTATGTCAATCGAGTTTATCGATCAACTTCATTATATTTACCAAACTGAATAGCCTAAGCAAGCTTTGATTGACCACAAGTGTATATTTTGAATTAGGCAGAAACACAACACAAAACGCCTCCCTTCTGTATTTCTCACTGTATTTATGATAAGATGGGATACCAAAGCGAACAAAGAGTCAACTAATCGTATAGCTTCATTCTTTCAGAGTGCAACCATCATTATTTTACGTTCAGGCATCTCGCAGGCCTCATGCACTGCCGTAAGATCAGCAGCAAAACAAATTTCTGAAAAATTATCATTAAAACCGTTGTTTCATGAAGCTCTTTAGAAATTCATGCTTTAAAATTTGCCCTTAACCTACAGCAACGTACATGCCATCTGGAAGTTAAAATAATACAATGGATAAACTAATAGCAAATGTTTCGAAAATATCAGGAAGTTTTGTTACTTACCGCCATAAAATGCAATGGTCTGTTTAATAAATGTCAATAAAAAATGTAACCGACTTCAACAGACAAGAATTCTTTTGGCTGTGGCCGTCCGAGTTTTTGGAAATTCGGAACAGAACATGCTCCCATCAAGGTCCAATATTTTTGTTTTCTATTTTTTGTTTATTTGAAAAATCCCAATATTATCAAAAACTATTCTTTGCACCAAACATTTCAGAAAAGCTACATGCTTTGACCTTCAGAAATTAGCAGTTGTTTCAGTTTTACGGTAACCATAAATATACAACAGTTGGTATGGGTTTATTTTAGGTGCCAGGAAAAAGTCTAATTTTTATACTACAACCAAACAATAAAAAATCTAGTTCATCTATTACGTGAATAAACAATGTGTTTACACCCACATTTGCAGAAGAGTTTGAAATTACTATGATAGAAATTGTGAGCTCTGACCTGCCATGACAGTTAGTGGAGTCTTCTCTTTTTGATAACACCGGAGCCAAAAATAGGCTAACTATTGCACATAGAATGTAAATAAATACCCTCTAATTCATTGAAATTCCCGGTACTTCTTATTGATATTAAAAAGTGTTCTCTCATTCAGCCCTGCTGACTGAAATTCCACCAGAATTCGTAGTAAGAGTACGTTGTTGAACTTTCTTTAAAATTTATCATCGCAATTATAATCACAGTTGTCCAGAATTGTTCGGATTTTTAGCTACAAATGTTGGAAGGAATATATTTTGATAGTTGTTTCACTGTCTGCTTCCCTATACAAAATTTGTTTCTTTGGTTTCTGGTAGAATCCTCTCCTAAATGTGGTAGCTGTATGAACCAGCATAAATATGAAGATGCACGGAAAGTTACTAACCGTCCCACTCCAAAAAAAGTCAAACAGTTCAATGAATTTCGGCATCTGAGCTTATTCTGCTAGACTGCGGATTACAATAATACTATTTTTAAGTTTGTTTTTAAGGAGTTAGTCTACATAAAATCACTTGGGTTTTCTTTCGTGAAAACTCAAAGAGTCATGCTCAACAACAAAAAAGGTTTCCCTAGTTCAAAGAGTAAGTGAGAACATTTTTTTCGTATTTGGTTGGTGCAGGAGATAAATAGAGTTTTGACCAATGGAGACAGAACACAGAACTAGCTGTTTTCCTTGAATCTCTCGACAATGAAAAAATTATGCTGCTAAAACCGAATTGTAACAAGAAATTCAATGAAAAGAGTTATGCTGTTTTATTCTGGCGAGAAAGGTCTTTCGGGTGTGTAATAAATTATTCAGTTTTCTTTTAAAAATCTTAGTGACAGAGCACCCACATCCATTTATATTTCACTACCATTTTTTTAATTTCTTTGTTCCGCTTAAGGTTGTATTTGGACATTCATTAGGCTTTGTGTAGCCCCTTCAATATCTCGATTTTTAGAAAGTGAAGAGTAATAAATTTCTGACTTGTCTTTCGTTGTCATATTTTGTTGCACACAGAGTTCATAAATAAATTACAAAGCCGAAACATTTGTTAATATCACCTTTGAAGCCCTTTGGCTTTTTATTCAAAATGACTGAATCTCAGGCACTTCACCAGCCTTAAGGACAGCTTCTATCAAAAGTCAAAATACATTTTCAACATACCATTGCTAATGCAGATAGGCCCTGGAAGTTATGGACTTCACAAGCAATTTTGTTCTTCACGAATTGATCAGCGAACTGATCTTTCGTTAAGACATCATAAGCCATTTCACTCAAAAGTTTTGCTTCACTAGAGGATCAGTTCTTCATAGTAGTTCTGTTCATTTTTTTAACACGAAGATTGTGGACTATACTGTCACAGTTTACTGGCTACGCAGAATTTGTTTCTGATAAACTTGTACACATGTATAAAGATATCTTTGGGATGACACCAAAGACGACCCCATAGAACAGATAAGTGGGCAAAACAAGTCTATTTATTACTGTCATCCTAGTGAACGGTGGTTTTCCATTGCAAGCTTTGAACGATACCATTGAAAATGAATGTGTGGCTGAAATCAATTAGCGGTGGAGTTGCTATACGGACGACAGAAAACGTTCAGTTTTGTGAATTGTACGCAGTCAGTCCCTCCTACTCAGACACTCCAAAAAAGTACACAAAATCGGTACGTGAGGTACTTACTAGCTCTTTTTTCTTTTACAGAAAACTTCCCAGAATAACTTGCGTGAAAATTTGGAATTGGATCTTTCTACCAAAGAATGAGAAAGCATCTTTTTTCTCCTGAAGTATGTTGTCAATATGTGTTACCTGTAAAGGATCAAAGTGATGATACTTTAGCCCATTGACTCCAGACTTACTGACTGATTCATATCGTTCAGGTTCTGGCTATTTATTGGGCTGTTACAGAACCATGATCATATCTGAAAACAGTGAAATACTGAAGCTGTTTTACTGAATGATACGCGCATCAATTGTTGCCGAACACATCTAATCCTCTGATGTATGTGGTTATTTTTAAGGAGCATGGAAACTGGGAAGCAACGTATAATTCAAAAAGTGACAACTCAATAACGGCAAAACAAGAAGTAAAACTTTGAAATTAAAAACGGTGTTCTTCTTGTAAGATCCACTTAGAGGGGCCGGTCATGTACCACATGTTTATCCGAAATGTTCATCACTTCAATGCAGCGCAAACCACACGAACATCTGAATTATTTTCCTCAAAGCAGAGTTGTACTGGTTCCCTAGAAAAAGGATCACAATACTCATGCCACTGAATATATGGGCAACGGCTACCGTGCAGTTCGGGGGCTTTTGGGAAAACAACGGTGAGAACAGACTCCGTAGACATACAGCAATACACAGGTTGGCGAACTAGTAGTTTTGTATTGATATATATATATATATATATATATATATATATATATATATATATATATATATATATATATATATATATCGTAAAAACCTTCACTAACATTCGCCCTTTTTATTGTGCACTCATCGATTAGCTGAGGAACTTTATTCATAGAGTGAGGATAGGGAGGCTTTCAGTAAAACTTTACAAATTTTAAGAATGTATCAACATGTTAGTGTGGGATGAACTAGATGCATGATTACAAAGCATGCTTCTTTTGAAGGCTATAAGAAGTTAGTTTATTAACTGTTTTTCGTTGCTTCAGCTGATGTTTTCATAATGGAGGGTTTATATATTGTGAATGGATTTACCTGTGAGTGGTGAAAGAGCACGCAAAGATTTTTGAACGCTCTTCATTCATTGCTTACCCATTGATTACTTGTCAAAGACCTTATAGATTTATGTAAATAAAACTTGGACATATTTGTACAAGCACCATCCTGCTAACGATGGTTGATTAAATAAGATGGTCTGCTTTCTTAGAATGGATTTCAGTCTTTGGATCAAAACTACCGCAGATCTTCAGAAATGTAGCTGTTTCATCGAGTCAACCAAAGCCAGTTCAGACTACATAGCATTTTATTGCTGATGGTTCTATGATCCGTATGGCTCACCTATTCAAGTAAAGTTACATCTGTTAGGGGTTATCTTGTGACAATCTTTACTTGTTGACGTAGTTTCTAACTTGATACGCGGAAAAAGGGTGCATAAAAGTGATGACCTTGCCAATTACGCATACGATCTGTCTGGAAAAAACGCATTCGAGTATAATTTGTTTGCAAACAGAACAAACTGCACAAAAACAGACATACTTCTTTGATGATCCGCAGACAGTATGGACTCATTTAGAAAATTATGCGAACACAAAGCTGGCAACTGTTACCGATCTATCAATATAAATTGTGATGAATACTTAAAAACAACCCACAGAATATAACTGAAGTAATAAGCATTTAAGGATGAAAGGCTCTACTGTGACCGATAGTAAATATCTGGTTTCACTTAAACCCCACGTAGTGTAAAAGCAACTATGGCTTTTTTGTACCAATCACATCAATATTTCGATTCTTTTTTACTCTCCGTGGTCTGTTTCAAGTTTGAAAATAATAAAATCTGCAAATTCAGATTGGCTTAGTGTAAACATCACCAGAAAGTCAGTTTGCAAAACTCAGCGAATGCGCATTAAACACCTGGTGACCACGATTGAGCATCACAGTGCTAGTTAAGAAGGACCCTTGTTGGAATTATTGAACCCCCCTCCCCCCCGGATGACTGGGATTTTATCGCGACTCCTCGATGTGTAATCGAATTCGAACAGTTTTGCTGGTTTAAGTGGTACGGTGGTTTAACTTTCGGAGGGCTGGTAAAAAGAGCCTACATTTACCCGTCTCACAATATCCAAAGCAAACTTCCGGAAGGCAATTGAACTTATACGAAAATTTTGTTGATTTTGAAAAGCAAAACCTCCAAAAAAGCAATAACTGCTTTTTGACTAGAAAAAGTTGACCCCATTTTCTCCAGCGCATTCAGTCGAAATGAAAAAACCGTTTTCATTATCTCAGCTAATCCAGCTGTGTTTTCGTTTAATTTTGGATTTTCAAATAGAATACTACATTTTGCCTCAAAATTGTGCAATGGCATCACTCAGCTTATAAAAAACAAGGACCTGTGAAGTGCTTTGGGTCACTTTCCGCACAAATCATTTATAACCAAGGCTTATCTTCTTTTTCCATAGTGTTTGAAGTACTCTTCTGCTTTGCTCTCAACAACACAAACTTCTACTTTTATGGTCTACTGCACAAAGTGATTTTTGAGCTGGATTTGATTTCTTGCCACTAATATATTCGAACCGTTGTTCAAAGAATTCCAAATTCGATTTAGAGATTTGGTGCGATATCTTGACAGCCAAAAATCATTGTCCGAAACTAACCATCTCAGCAAGCAACATATTCCGTAAACTTTATCAATAACCAAATTTTACTGCTTTTAGTACGGTTTAGAAAGTAAATTAACGTGTTTATCGCAAAACGTGGCAACTTGGTATGCTATTCTCAACCAGTTGGATCAATGCAGTGTGTGAGGAAGTAATTCACGTATTCCTGGGTTAGGGACAAAGAGCCATTTGTGCAAAAAATCCCTACTTGGTATGTTTCTTCGTTCCAATATTCCCGTTGGGACCTCATTTGTGTAATATTGGACTTGGCAATATTTCGAGCTGAATGAAAAGCAAATACCTTTGGTACGAGAAGAGCAGATGTCAGAATACGAACGAAAAAAGAGAGGTTTACCGTACCTGGAGCAATCATGACCTTATTCAGGCTTCTCGTTTGAGACCGACAGTTTTCCGAATTACACCAATATCAAACTCGATTCCCTTGGTAAAAGGTTTTCTATTAGAAAGGCGGTAAAACAGAAAAATAATTTATTATTTGTACCATCCCGTCAAATACTTCACACAATCCAACCTTTTGCATTTTAGAAATGACTTATTTCTAATAAAGTGCATTTTTTCAGCAATAGGCCTCCTTTAAACTTGTTATGTTCACAGATAAACTCATCAAGACTTTGTCATATTTTGCCAATACCAAAAGGATGTTCTTAATAGCATGCTGACTTACACAGAATAAGCGTTTGGATAACGTTCGTCTACCATAGGAATACATCTCTCTATGACTAAATCAATAAATAATTTGTTTAGGCCAGAAGGCCTCGCAAAAGTTTGGTACCAATCCACGTGTATTCATTAAAAAGTTTCTGCCAATTGACTTACTCTCGCAATAATCACTAGAACCAAAAATGTTACGGGAAATATCTAAAATTATTGCTTGAAATGTAATTAACTAACAAAAATGCTAATGTTGATAGTGTATACTTCTGGTTACCTTATAAAGTTCGGTGCAGATATGCCCCAATTCTTGATTTGGTCTTTCGAAAATAAACTCATAGGTGAGTAGATAGTGAGCAACACACTAGCAATACACAAGCGTGAATTCTCTCGTGATCAAAGAGTTTCATTTCTGGATCACATTTTAACCTTTCCTGAACCTTCTAATCTATCTACAAAAGTATCATTTCAGTTTAGCACGTCGAACCAAGAATCATGATGCCTCTTTAGCAGTATAGCAGAAACGTCACGTATAACTCGAATAACTTCATCTCCGTTAAGTATGCACTCTCAGTCACTATGAAATCGGCTCGAAAAGCAGCTTTGGGCTGCATAAACTGAACATTTTTTCCCAGGATTTTGTTCTGCACAAGCCTGATGAAAATCATTTCGGGGTTTCATCTTGCAATCTGAAGACTTTTTGCACATACCTAAGTCGGACAAAGAATATGACAATGTGAATGTGTTTAGCAGTCTGAATAATTATTGACGTTTTACTAATAACAAGAAGTTACGTTGTTTACCCATGACATTTCGGGGAGGCTTGATTATGCCATGGACTTTCAATTTTTCTGTTACCACATCTCTAATGGTAAATGGCATGCAGATATACCAACTGTTTTCGGAAATGATGCATTTTCTCCTTCAACGGTTACACCAGCGTGAGAAATAGACTTTTGTTGTGCGGCGCAATTACTTTTCCAAAATGATAATGGAACAGCGAAATAAGCACTTGTTGATGTACTGGTTATAGTGCCAGAGTGTTTGTGTTGGCTAACAGTAAATTCTCTGTAATAACAAAAATTTAGATTGGTTTTTGTTTTCTTTCCCACAGGTGCCCGAAAAGAAGTAGATTGTTCTGGTTTGTTTTAGGTGAGTATCGGCAGAGATGAATTAGTGCTCTAAGTAAGTTTAAAAATGGAATGCATTTCGAATTGGTGCTATCAACAAAAGGTTTCATCATAATAAAGAAAGGTTTTTTGAGTGGCAACAATACCACTTGCTGCACCTATTTTCCAGAAAAACAGAAATATGCAGATGGAAGTATTTCCATTTCTGTGAGCTTCTCTATCTACATTCCAGACTCTTTTACGAAAGACAATCACAGAATCTACGAGGCATTTTTGAAATACCAGTATTTTGCCCGGCGCATGATGTAACACGGACCCGAAAAGAGGTCATCTGGGCGCCGATATTCGCCATTGGGGTGTTCCAAAACGACTAATGTCGGAGTTTGGCCGTCTTGTAATAAAACTACAAAACTCTTACAAAAATTAACAGTCACCAAAATTGACACTTGGTAAAGCCATCATTGTTTGAATAGAATTGAATGATGCGTCTTTAGTTTGTGTAGTTGGGCCTACAAATTACGAAGCTTAATCAGACTGTGCTTCGTAAACTTCAGCCAAGTGGAACTTTCAAAAGTTACCCTGAAGCTCCTGGGTTTCCACAACTTCGGAACAAAGTGAACTCTGTTGTTATTACAATATTCATCGAAGAAGCAACGGTTTCTTGTGAGACATTTGAATAGAGAAGTCAGGAACATGGACCTGACTTATGCTTCCTGAGTCGTTTTACTGCATTTTGCCCAGAGTACATTGTGCGGACCCATGTTTCTGACTTTTCTATTTATTTTTGCGAGGAGAAATTGTTGTTTCCAGTCGTCTAAAGTCGTCTTCCTACAAAATGTAATTGGTCAGGTAAATCAGCTAACGTGACTGAAATACAAGATATCTGTGAGGTGAACCCAAATGAATTCTTCTAACAAACTGTGTCGTGCAAAAAAGTATTGCTCAGATATTGTAATCTTTTACACAAGCATAAAATACGTTAAATATCGCGGAATTGGAAATGCTTAGCAAGTAGATACATCGAGAAATGTTACTTTAAGCTTCAATTCCTGTCTATTACCTGATTTTTTTATTTTGTGAAAGTTCGCAACTTCTGTTCCAAGAAAGGCCGTGAAAGCAGTTCACGTGAGCTGAAGCGGTTGAGTAAGTGACTGAGTCATGAACTATCAGTGTCCGCTTTCAGTGAAAATCTCGAGAAGTGTGTGCTTATCTAGCTTCATATCCACTCAACTTACTCCACTTTCAGGCGTTATTACGTGATCTCTTTTACTTTGTTCAACAAAAGTTATCCAGTCATTTCAAATCATAATCTCCTTTCAAAGCATTCTATGACCAATGTATCAAGAAGCAGTGGGCTAAATTAAAGGAAACCTGGTGAACCTACGGCATCACTGTAGGACCATATACACAGAACAATGTTTTGCTGACTAAATAATACTTCACTGTGAGTGAGCAACTTGGAAAGAATCCGAGCATTTCAATCTTCCGTCCACGCGAAGAAACCGGAGTGGTAGTAATTGGAAAGTCATCTCTCTAAGAAAAGATGCTTATTATTCCGATTGACGAAATGAAGTTTAGTCTGGACTCTCATCCGTATGATCCTCTAGGGCTGAAGAGAAGGACCTAAAGCGAACTTAACACGGTAAAAGCGAGGAATTTCACTGCTGGAATCGACTATTAGCACTTCCGACCGGGAGAAAGCTAAATATCACAAAAGTGTGCTTTGCCAAGTCTAACTAAGGCAGGTGTTCCTGTGCGACCAATCTTAGTCATGGTTAATTCGCCTCAGCACGCATTAGACAAATGATTAACTCCACCCTTTAAACCAGTCAGAAACACTATTGGGAATCATATGATGGGGGGTTTCTTCGAACGTGGGTCAAAAATTCGTGGATGAGTATGTACGAAGCAAAAGTGATTTCACGATGGATGTCACCTCCCTCCTAATGAAACAAATAAACTGAATCTTTGATTACCTACTGATTGGCCATCTGGGTATCTACTCCTTCGCACATCACCTATGCGTTTCCGTTTCACCAGTGAGTAATTTCGGGAAGTTGACGGGCATCTATGGGAAGTTCCGTCGACCTATTTTGGTAGATTATTTCGTTGTTCGCCTTCAAAGTAAGGTACAACTGGAAATCTCCGGACTTGATCTCTACTGAAATTACTTTGATGACATAATCATCATTAGTAAAAACAGTATCGAAGCCGATATGTTTGGTTAATCACACAAAGGAAGTTCACCCAAGGATCACAGTGACTCGTAATGGAGTAGAAAACAATCAGTTCTTCCTTCTGGACACAGATATTTCGCGCCGCCCTGATGGATCGCTAAGAAGATCGTTTACCGAGCAAACACTTGGTCTGGATGACTTCTGCATTCCCCCAGCTAAGAACCTATAATATATAAGCTCAGCCACACTCGAAAGTTGGGCAAGAGAAATACTCATAGAAAGCACATTAACTGATGAGCATGAAAAAAGGCCAAAGTGCTACTGTCCAATTATTATCCCGTGTAGTTAATTCTGAAACACTGAGTAGAAAAGCTGTCCATTATGAAACCACAAAGTGCTCAGAAGATAGTTTTCTCTTCAACTACCATGAAAACTGAAGGCATAATTCATTCATTTAATGAGTACCTCAAATGCATCCACTAAGCAGCCAAGCCCGTCGTCGTTATCACAATTCCACGGACACGAACACCTTTGGTGAAAGAGCTGCTGCTTCCTTGTGACAAATTAAACCGTGTCTATCGATTCACATGTGGATGTTCAGCCGTCTACATGGGCGGAACAGAAAGACAATTACGTCACCGAATAGATGATCAAACTCCGATATGGCTTTAAAAGGCGATGAATGGTCAGTTCGCAATGGTGACGATATCAACGAATCCCAAAGCAATTATATCATAAATAAGGCAATATCTGTTTGAGCAAAATGTCTAAGCAACTCATTTAAAGTCATACAAAACTCGCCAAACATGAGATTGCTCGGATATGCTAGAGATCTAGTTGTTTTCTTTTATAGACGTGAACGGTTTAGTGTAAATGGCTCGTGAATTTGGCTTTACCTTGGTGACCAAATATTTAGTTCTCGGCTCACTACTGTTAACTCCTATCCTTTCAATTTTGCCTCATTTTTGTTGGTTGTTTTTTGACTAATAAATCACATCATCTGCACTATGGTTGTAAATAGATGCAGCGAATTTGTCCAGGATACATTGAGCAAACCTAAATTTTTGGCACCTCTATTCAACTTACTCTAATTGATCACTCCTGAAATTGTGTGGCCATAAAACCGGATAGATCATTTTGAAAGGGAATAGCAACTTCAACTCTGATACGTTTACTGGGTTAAGGCCAAGAAGTAACTTGAGCAATACAGTGGAACGTAAACTAAGGATAGAGCAAGTCGTCTGAATTGAAGTGGCCCATACTGTCTTTCAGTGAAATGAGGGCAAACAGGTAAACGCAGAAACCAATACGAATAGTGAGAGCATTTTTTGCGCGAAATCGTTTGCACAGTGAATTTATCAATCCAATGTTCGTATACTCCCAAATTATCCGCTGCTGAGGAGCAGACAGGATGTCACATTAGAGAGAATCAGGTTTTACTAACATTTTAGACAAAAAGCCAAAGACGAACTTAATATCTCTTTACACCCATCATTTAGTGGGATTGATAATGTACGATCATAATGTACCCATGGCCGATCATAAAATCTTATTCCAAGATTAGACATTTTACCAATTTTCACCGAGATGCATTCAAGAAATCTGGATTATCGAAAGTGCATACAAACCACACTCAAGAGAAGGCTGTCGCTTTATTGGCTCGCATTCCCGCTTTTACAGGCGATACGTGAGCTTTTATGGTGTCACTGGTCAACCTTTCGAAGGATTGAAGCATACAGTTCAACCTTTATATATGGTGTGGTTGCGATTGTATAAGTTATTCAATAAAGGAGCGTTTATTGTCACTCAGATAGACGATGCTACAAGGTTTTATTAGATCTCAGTTTCAATGCAAACTTATCAAAGGCAGATCAGTCTCCATATTAAATTCGCATTAAATTCGATTTGTGCAATTTGAATAAAATTATTCTAGACTAATAAACTCAGGCTCACAGCCTAACAGACTGCCGTTAGTCACACAGCCAAAGGAATATGACAGTTTCCGCAATGGTTATTGCGAGCTTTCGGTCACTGTTGGGAAAGAAGCCATTTCTAACCAACTTTCTCAGCTTTCGTAATAATACGGAAAACTGCGTGACCTGTATCCAAGAGTTTTGTTTGCATCAAAATAATGGAGACCAGCTGGCTTTCCGCGAGAACTTTGGATGCTTTGGTGAGAACAAAAAATGGTCTGGAAAATCCTGATTAATATCCACTTTCTCTTGAGGAGATGGTTACTGCGAGTTCCTTAGATGGAATCTGGAATTCTCTTTTTTCGAGGCACTATAATTACTGTTCTGTAAGCGGCTCTTTTTTCTCCCACGGGAAAATCAAACTGTTCTTTGAAACTTCCATAGCCATTCTGATTCGTTCGCCTTGTGGCTGTTCTTGCTTTGTTGTCGGAGATTGAAGCCGTACTTCTATGCACCCCGTTTGGCTTAAGTGAAACCTCTCTTATCTCAACTAAGAAAAATACTGTTCTCGAGGAGGTTACTATCACACACCGTCAAATTCACCGCTTACAACTAAAATTTATTCCTACACGTGACCACAATCTCATTATTGTCATACACAATGTTTATTTACCTCCTGCACACTGATCTTTAGTCAAGACGAAACAAATGAAGATCGCTTCCAGAAAAAGTTCACAGGGCAGCACTGCCCTTACTTAAGGATTTCATTTCACTGTTTCCTCTTCACTTTGTTTTGAATGTTCTGTTTTGCTCGCTAGACTTATTCAGGACAGTGAATGCGGTATTTGATTTGCGCCGTCTTACGGAGACTTTATTTTTAATAACAACTTCTCTGTTGTTGAGATCTTTGAGGAGGCATAATGAGCATGCTTGTAAACTAAACGACCAGGCCTCTATGAAATGCCGTCCTATCCGGACCAACATATAAAATAACGCAAGCTGATGTGTCATTTCCCCACTAGTTCTTTAGCATTAATGAAACAAATATCTTTGGCACAATTTGTGAACAGCGGGCCTGGTCAAAAACTACAGAGGGCATACCGACTGTCTGAAGGTTGTATTGATTTATCGCGGTATGGATATCCTACAGTCATTTAACCATTTTGATCCTCGGAAATAGAGCCAATTTCCTCAGATGTCTTCAGCTTACGACGGCCTGTGTTGTGGGTTCAGATAACTTGCTTCTATTCCTCTCAAATTTGGTGCAAGTCCACCATCCGGACCAATGGTTGTCCTCAGCGTCAAATTCGTGAATGCCAGCGTTATTCCTCCTCCCTGGAAACCCCTAACAATGGTGCCCATTCCCAATCACTTCACTTCTTACGTTGTACAGAAACGTTTCCTCTTTATTGCCATTATTTTTTCTGCACTCAGTTTGAACAAGAGCCCTATCTTTAGCCGATTGCCGTCCTCTTTCTTTTAGTAACAGTTGTCTATTTGCATACAAGCTTAACTGTGGATGCTGCTGTTTCCGTTTGCCATTTCGTCTCCTAGAGCTCGGGTAGTTCCCTGAAATTCGTTCGCAGTGTCTTCCTCAACTACTCCTCTGCTTTTGGTTTGGTTTGGTTTCTTTTTCTCTACTCCTCAAAAAGTTGAGGTATTTTTGCTTTCTCAGTTCTTCCCCTTCATGGTTAAAAGAATACTTTCACAGTAAAATACACCGCACTAAATTTGGCACGTTTATCAAGTTCCTTAATAAACAACTCTAGTGCTCTCCAAGTTGCCGTCCTTTCCCCTACATTCTCAATAAATATATTTGCTAACTGTCTGAAGCAGAACCAGCAAGTCGTTCTAATTACGTCAATGAGTTGGTACTCTGTCAGTTCATCTCCAAACAACCAGGCTTTACCTGTTTTTCCGAGAACTTATGCAATATTCAGATCTTTTCATCTCATCGTGGCCCACATCTCAGCTCTCTCAGATGTTTTAGTGCACGTTCCCCATTGTTATTTCTCTTAATATGATGGGCAGTTGGTCATCAGTGAGAATGCCGTTTCGAGAGCTGACTAGGTCAAATACTTGGGCTTTACGATAAACACCAATTTTCATTGCTCTTCACATATTCCGGATTGTGTGGAGAAACTGCATATATTGTCCTTTCGAACTTGCTGCTTAGTGCGAGACAAGCTGTTACCGTTTTCTTTTTTTAGCAATGCATCTTTTATATCCTAGTCCACTGTTTTTCCATGATCCTGCCCGGTCTGCCTGTACTGTTACATCTTACTTCACTACTGTTAGGCTATGCTTTCCTTCCTCTGACTCGCACTAGCATTGTTATCTCCAAAGTGTAGGATTCTCACAATTCAGAGTGTGAAACATTCTCCATGAAAATTCTGATGGACTTCACACATCGGCCATAGCGTGACTTACCATCATGCCTTTCAGATTCATCTACGAGCCCAGCATCCAGACATATTTCATTCCTTATAGATATCTATACAACTCTGCAGTGCTTATTTAGCACGCATTTTTTTGACAACATTCAAGTCACACAACAACTTTGCGTATACCTTGGTGGCTGAACCAGTTAGGATTTTCAGAAGTATTTTTTGGTGCTCTGTTCAAAGTGATATTAACCAGCTTCCCTCATTTTTGTCTGAAATGTGAGTTTGTTTACATACTGAAGCTCTTATTACAATGCAGCACAGTGCAACACAATACAATGAAAATATACAGGTAAGTACAACAGCTGTTCACAAAGTAGCGGGTAAAATTGATATTTCATACATTTCTTCATACCTGCGTACGAGAATGTTTTCTCGCGGTCGGCAGTTCGATTCCTACTTGAGGTGTGTAGTCTGATTGTAAGAAAAGCAAACCGGATTTCCTGTGACCCGCTTCAACACTGTTACTCCTGACATCAGTATGTTATACTCAATTTTCCGGTTTAATTTTTACGGTTTATGCTGTTCACCAAAAGGAGTATTTCACCTAAATTCAAATGATGTCCATGGTCAATGTGACTATCGTGTTTGATACATGTGTTAAAGTTCCCACTTCAAATGCGAGCATGAAATGATTCGCCTTTGTATTATCTTCTGAGATGCAACATTTTACCGACGGTAGTGGTGCTGGTTGCAAGACACTGAATAACAAAGTTTAACAGAAGATACTCGTCACTTTTTTCATTTATTGATCATACAACAATGAACAGCAGTTCAGGAAAGAGGACACGGCCAATAAAAGGCTCCCAGATAGGAAGGTGACTGGCGGTGGTGGGAACTGAACCCGAATAGATATTGTCGAATGCTTACGATGATAACCATTTGACTACCTCCAGTCAACTGGATCCGTAATTCTAATCTAAACCCAAATCCGGTCCGCTTGCTCCTTATTGGTTAGTAATACGCTGATCATCCGTGACCTAAGAGTAAAATTTCTTTCCGATGTTTTATGAGCGGACAGCATATAAACGATTGAATCGATCTTATTTTGGGTAACATTGATCCCAATCGGGTTTTGCGTAGCTCACCAATTTGACGTGTTTCTTTTAGTCAAGTCTGCATTGTTCACCAAATTAAAATATAATTTACAATTCCCGGATGACTTCCTGTAATAAGACGGTTTGTCTGAATGAAAAAGACTGATCGTTGATGCATTACGGAAGTATGCCTGAAGTCTTCCATCAGAATATGTTGATTTTTGATCTTTCTCTTTTGTCGTTTCTAATGTTTTCCGCAAAATTCTATTCAAACAAATAAGCCATAGTTTCTTTGTTTCGTCAGCTCAGGAGTGATCCGTCTTAAACAAGTTCTTTCTTCCATGTAAAACCAGGGAGAACGAAATACGATATATGTAAGCATACTGATCATTTATGCTTGGTTCTAATGTTACCTCACTACATGGATTTATAGTTATACAGTTGCTGTGGGGAGTAAGTGTTTTCGTAGAAATAAGAAGGTGCAAATTTGAAGTGATTTATTGCCAAATTTTTCTTTCCGTAGTCTAAGACTGTTTAAATTAAATTGAGCTATAAAGTTAAACATTTGAACATATGTCTAGCCGCTCAAGGAGTCAAATTCATTTATTTTGGTGACGATAATAAATTTGGATTTGAACCAAATAAGATGCATCCTATAATTCCTTTGATTTGTCTTCATTCTAACTTATATTTTTACGCTGATGAGTGCTACGTTTCCTTGTCGGTATTCTCTGTATTTTGTTCAATGACTAACCTTAAAAATGCCACAAATCATTTGCCTCATGACTTGGGTTTTCACTTATCCGGCAAATCTGATTTTGACAAGGCTATTTATATTCATGTTATTCACATGAAAACAATGTAAGTGATAACTTAAAATGTATTTCACTGATTGGGCAACAAAAACGGTTGCTTGGAATTTTCCAAAGGAGCTGACTTCTAGGGAAATTCAGAAAAGCTGCAAGGTAAAATATTTCCCAGAAAAACGCATATGACCTGTTGATTCACACTAACTTTCGGACTTTTTTACAGTATTAAGTAACAGACTAATGTCCGGTTTTTAGAAAACTTCCTTCAAGATGATCCAAATAGTGATCGCGAATGTTCTTCATTTCACGTTTTCGATCTTCTTATTCTGACAATCAGCACCACATAAACACAGATGTGTTCCACGTAATCATATTTACCATGTGCATATACATGAATTCAAAAAAATGGTAGATGTTCATAAAAGTAGAAAAGTGATCATGGACTGATCAATTTTTTTTAAATTGGTGGAAGGTGCTAAAAAGTTTTGATCAAAGACAAGTCAAATTGGTAGACGTCAAACAGACTGTCAAGAACAAACATGGTATGTTAAAATGTACATTTACAATTCCGAGGTTTCTTCTCAAAAAGACCTCGAAAACTGCAGATTTCATAATTGATAGAATAAGAAAAATAGAAAGCTACATTAGTCACTTTTGGATTTTTTTTATTCTGATTTACTTTTTTAGCTATTGCGACAATTTTTCATTCAAACAATCGTATTCCTAATCGAGCCAAAAGTTTAGTGTGCTACGAATTAATCAAGTCAATCGTAGTCAGATCAGGCTAAAATAAACTTTTATCGTCTTTGATATATTCACAGCCTTAGTACTTACAAGGGAGAAGAACCGGTAGATAAGTTTTGCACGTTAAGTTAACCATCTTGTGGGTTACCCGGGGTCAGTAGGTAACATATGGACGAGTACTTTAAAGGTAAACACGGAGATCTTTGTTTGGATCGTTCACCATCTGGCTGTGGTCCACAAGTTAAGAAATTAGATTAGAAATGCTTCATTCTGTATGTGTCAAGCTGTTGACCAAAGGAATAACGAGTACAGTGAGAGTAGAAGAGAGATAAGTAGCCTTGAATAATATGAGGTGAAATCAGGGATTTTAAATCGGCCTTTAGCTTCTCAGCTGGTAACGGACAATCTTCAAAACAAAGTTGGTGGATAGAGTAAGTCCAAGCACTTCTTACATTACTTCTACAAATAGAAATTGCATTGCCACGTTTCTTAATACATTTTCCAGGTAAGAACCAAAAAGCCGACAGATTTCTTTGGATGACCGATTCAACGAGCTACTTACCTGCAATTTCATTCCGCATGATGCACAACGAATACAGAAATTTTTCCCGGCAGCCCTTATGTTTCTTCCAGGTAAATAATGAATTATCGCTGTGTCCATAAACAAATTTGATGGTTCACACCGTTAAGAACCAAAATTATTTGAATAGGTTTCGCTAACAACGGCAAGCAACAGCTTACAACTAACAGCTCCTATTTAACCCAACGTGCTTCTGTATATTGAAATAGTCGTAAGTTAACTTCATATCCCAAAGTAATTTAGAAAAAAATCCTCAGGTTTTTCGACCATGTTGTTATTATTTCTTTTCTACAGTAAATTCTTTTTGATTCCAGTAGTTAGTAATTATCATTCCTCATCTATCCTTAGTTCAAAATTGGGAACCATGGAAGCAATGTGCGGTTGCCTCAACCTCGTCCGGAATAACACCGCAAAAACACCGAGCTAAATGTGGATCCGAACTCATGAGACGAACACCTGGCCATAAAACTGCTCTCTCTGACTTCCACTGGTTTTTTACCGTAAGCAGCACTTAATACCATTGACATTTGAACAGTGATAACCCGTTATTCGCATACCAATCAACAATGCGATTGACGGCTTTTCCGGCTTTTCCCTCATAAACAACCAACAGCCAAGCAGCCGTTGAAACACCGTGTTTGGTGCTCGTTTTTCAACGAGATTCATCAGAAATGCTTGGAGACAACCCAACCGCTAGCTTCCAAATAATAACTTATGAAAACGATAAAGGTTAAAATAAGTGAGTATTCTTTAGGCGAAGTTGTGTCAGAAAGCTCAGAAGTGCTCTTAGACTAGTCACCGCGTAAGACAGACGGGATTCTTTGAGAGGTAGGTTTTATTTGGCTAATATTTGTAACAAAACATTAGTATCCAAGACCTAGATTAGAAAAAGGTAAGCTTAGAAAGAAGCGAATATTCATAATTAGAATTTTTCAGCTTGGTGTGTGAGAGAGATATATGAGAAATTGCCTGATGAACAAAACTGCAGAGCAGCGTGTCTATCACTCGTCATTATGCACTCCGAGTTCCGGTACAGTTCCAGAAAGCCCGATGAATCCGAAAATGAAAGCGAAATTCATGCCGCTCCATTACCGAGTCCAAACATGACATAACCATAGCCGGAGATGCAGTGATGTAAATTGCGGAGCCTGAAATGTCCAAGCAGACTAAACGTCACATGGATAAGTGGACACTTCACCATCAACTGGAGCTGTCGTTTAATTCTCACACAAATCCGTCTTTTCCACTCCTTCGGCACGGCCATTTTTCCATGAGTGTTCTCTGTTTTGCAGAAAAAATAAGTATTTCTTTGAGTCCAGGTTACTAGATTTGATATGATTGTTCTCTCAAAATGTCATCCAATCTCGGTCGGTAATTCTGTGCTTATCAGCTTATACACTTTCTATAACCGCACAGTGTCAGGGAGTAAAGCATCTGAGTAACCAGCTATTTTCAGTACTAAATATTGGCGTTTACTAATTCAAATGCTCATAAAACTTTAGGTTAAATTTGGGTTTTAGTGTTTTAGTGGCGGCCGACGTGCTGCTTTGATATCAAGACTGCTGAAGAACTAAAGCTGCTTTTTTTGCCCTGGTTTTGTGGCAATATGTATTAGAAAACCACTTGATACGTTGACAGTACCGCTGCATATGTCGGTCGCAGTTATATCGATCTTTTTATTTTCTTGTGAACAGAACCACCTTCCTTTTGATACACCTCAACACACTTTATCGCAGTTCATCAAGTTTGTGTGGACCTGATTTTTCTTGTTACGATTATGTATGATAGGTGACTATTTACAGTCTCAACGATAAATCCGTGCTGTATCCCTGGCTCCGCACGCACAAACACAAGGATCTAAACGAGATCACGTGCGGTCATCTGTGCTATACTTCGCATTCGTGCAACACGACAAAGGGACACAAATTGGGGTGACAGCAGTTGGTCAGAACGCACCAGCAACTCTTCCCCTAATGCTCCTGATTTAGGGTCAACGACTCACAGTTCGCGAGTCTGTGCGTGTATGCTGACGTATGCACACACAGACACATGCACGCAATCACTCATGGACTGACAACCAAATGGGAACTTGTTCCCACAAGCGGGTGTTGTCACCGATGGTGATTTGGTGCATCACGGTCATCCGTAACCACACAGACACTCGCTGGAATAGTTAATTCCGGGCGCAGTGATCAAGAGGAACAACCAAGCAAGGATACTCGCACACAAATCAACGCATGACAGCTCACAAAATCAAGCCAACGCACAGGCGTGAACAGGATACCCAGAGCAAGGATTTTATGTCTGGTGGGACGAGAAGGATACTAACTGGTTTCTTTCATCTTATTGATGCTACTGTTACTGTTGTTGATGTCGTTGGTGGCGATGATAGCGTTGATATTGTGGTGGTTGCTGTTCTGGTGGTCATGCTTGCACATCACTGAAACTGAAAATAACTGGAAAATCGTGTGCTGTGGCTGTGCTTGTGGTCTCCTAATAGTTCTGCCAGTCCATCAGCTTGTGTCAAAATGAAAGTGCGCACGTCTCTTGGTAAGTGGACGTCCATCCATTTAGCTTCACTTCCTGTATTCTTGTGGATGTCAGCCTACGTGTGCCGGGCATGCATGTGTGTCTTTGCATCTATGGGTTACCGCATGCTTCCAAGGTGCGGCTGTGACCGCGCAACCGTATTGTTGTCCTCGGCCTCGTTGTCGTAGCTGTGGTTGGTGTACGGATGCAATCATATCCGACCAACGATAAGAGTGAGAGAGAGAGACTGGATGCACGCACGCTCGGTATGCATTTGTTGCACAATTATAGCGAGATTTCATACCACAAATAAGAAGCTCGAATGAGTGAACAAACAGGCCCGGCCTTTGTATCAAACAAAACTGATTTGTGATTCGAACATACAAACGCCCAATCAGTCACAGACAAATCTGACATACACTTTGACCGGAAATTATCCGAGCCTCATTTATATCAGTAAACACGCACACACAAGAAGACGAAGTCGACACGCGTACAAACTAACACGAGTAACGTCACTGGTGGACATTACTAATCCATGCTGTTATCCTGATTCAGTCACGCTCTCGAGTTCGGAAAACAATGCAGGTCTGTTGGTAAGCTCACCTTTTGTTGCGAATCCGTATTCGCTGAATCTGAGTAACTCATACAGTGGATGTGTTTTTTCCGGCTACACATTTGCCTCGAGTTTATTCAAATTTCTCACAATGTAGCATTAGTGTACCGTCATTTTATGGCAAACGTTTTCGATCGAATGTCTTGTGTCTCAGTGAGTTTCTAACGGAAACTTACTGTCTGTATCACCTGGCATACTATGTCTTTGTGGCTGTAACTAGATCTAATTGAACGGACCGTTGGAGAAATATCGGTGGTAAACTAGAAGTGCATGCCGATAACATAGCCGATTTGCACAAACAGGCAATATTAATTACTACTGTTGCACAGTTTCACATTATTCCGCAGTTCATTATCCCCCAAGGTCTGGAGTTTAAAATAGTGCCCACAAAATGCACACAGAATGGTTCTTTCTACAATTACAACGGAAACATAAAAGTAAGGGTGCGTGAATTTCCTGCTCCTACAATTTTGGTGAACAACTCACGGAAGTTGTTTACCAAGACGATCGTAAATGGATTCCCATTTTTTAACTTAGAATCCAGTTCCCCCGGGGGAATTCAGGTTTTGAAACCATTTTTGCCGTGCATAGTTGGTGTTAACAGGGCAGAGAAAAGTATCGAGAAATAAAATCTCGCGCGGATTAACTTCATAATAAAATACCCATTATAGTGCAACACGTGACCAGTCTGGTTAACGGACGTGCACGGTAAAAGTTGTCTGGAACGAAGCTACATGCCACCCGTCAGAGAAACAGATTCAACGTAGAAATGTTGAGAAAAGCAATGTGCTTGCCAACTTTTGCCTCACGAGTGAATAACAGAAAAGTGCCATACGTCCTTCTCGACCGTCTTTCGATGCACTCAGAGTGCATACCTAATTAGGCATTCCTTTCGTCACAGAAACAAAGATGAATGTTTCATTTCATCTCAATCAAATAACCGAAGTTGAATAAAGGTTGAAGTTTCGGTCCAAAATGTGATTTAATTTAAATTTGATAGTAAATAATTGAATCTGATATTATGTGACTTTACTATTGATGTGGTGGTTATCTGCGTTGCACGTATGCCAGTAACACTCCTATTAACCAATAGATTTAGGTCAGCAGCACACTGGAGCAATGTATCCTCGATTTCACTACCCACCATAATGATGACAAATAGCTTTGGAAATGAGGTCATGAGTACCACCTGAAGGTGATAACTGGATGCAGTTGAAAACTTTATCAGTTCGGGACAGAAATTAAAACCACGGATGAGAAAGGAAAGGGAACGATTGAGGAAAGCTCTCATAGACAGAAGGAAAGACAATTTGAAAAACAAATCTCCAGCAGGCAAAGAGCACTTACCACAAGTTGTTGGTCCAGATCAGGTTCTGTTCAAGATAATCGAAGAACAATTGTTCCGGATGTTAGCCATATCTAACCAATTTTACCAGCAAAATTTTGAACGGATTCGCTGTGCTCGAAATGAATCGGATGCATAGCTTTATAGTGCGAGAGCTTGTAGACGATCCACACTATCCAAGGCGTATATTTTGGTTAATATCGAATGTATTACCATGAATAAACTGTTTTATTGCACAAGTCTCATGATCGCAACCTGTAATTCCGGCTGATAAGCATGTAATATTCCTTGGTGGATTCGGTACTTTCCAGTTATACTGGTGGTATTCCCCGAATGTGGTAAGTTATTTGTTAAGAACCAAGTTTGTGTCACGGTGTTTCACTGTTCTATACAGTGCCCAAGTATAAGCTCAGATCGATCTATGCCCATTTTAAGTGCTTGCAATTACTTGGTCAGTGGATTACATGTTACTGAAGGTTCCAAGCAAGCACCGGAAATATACAACCGAGCTGTTGCAGAAGAAGGTTATTTATTTCAAAAACCAAAGATTGTAGGGATATAAACCCGCATTTCAATTTTTTGAGAGATCAGTTATATTATCCCTTATGAACTACAACCTTGATGTACTTTGCAGTATATTCCAATGGTTTCTCTTCCACGAGGGTTTTCTAGCTTTTCAAACAATTTGTCACCTAAATCTGCATGAGTGAATATTTCATGGGGCCCTAAAATAAGATGGAATCACCATTCAGAAGGGGCAGTATATTATTTTTATTTTGTATCACAGAGGAGATTGGTACTAAGTTGGCATTTACCTTTGTAATTGTTGGATGACCTTTATTACCCATTGGTTTTGTAATTCCCTTTTCCTGAGTGATGGACCTTTCCAATGAAATCCTTCGAAGACTTCTACCTGGCGAGTTATTCCATTGTGCAGACTACGTTGCTAGCAAAACAGTGTTGATTTGATAGAAATAAACCATTGATTACTGGTAGTAATTCAATACAATGAACTTTTCAGGGCACCTATGGTTGAGATCAAATTTACTGGACTTTATTCTTCACTTATGCTAAAATTATTTCCGGCACAACATCACCAGATTGGTAATCAATGACACCAAATCTGTCAATGATGTTCACACAATCAAACATTATCAAGTTAATGAAAAAGTACAATTTCTTTTAAAAAGGCAATAAATGAGAGGAAAGACTGAAAACTTGAGTTTTGTTTTTCAAAATGTGCTGCTTTTATTTCCTTGTTGCATTCTATAGTTGATCTCGATTGATTGATTACATACGAATGATGGAGTGTCAGTAAAATACTGCTATTTCATAGGCTGATCCACTGATAGGACCGCACAAGCACTACCAGCAACGCTACTGCAAGAGCCCTAAAGAGAATCGGTCATATCAGGAGTATGCTGCATTGCGTTGATTATTGGAGTGGAACTGAACCCCATCCCGTTTGTGAGCCCCTTGTGTTCTTAATCACTGTCCTTCTAATCGGTTTCATTAACCAATCATTATTTTTTCTTCTAAAGTAGGACTCTCAGGATCTGGTTGTTATTTTGTAGGTCGTACTCTGCAGTTAAAATACCACCCATGTCAACCTGAATATGTGTAGGGTTTTTTATACCATTTCTATTCGCTTACCCGTTTTAGGCTCCCCAAAATAGCCAGCCCGGCAATTTAGTTTACTTCAACAGTTCACACAAATGTTAGGCCAGAAAAATGAGTGCCCATCTGTATTCTAAAAGGTTTAAACTTGCTTTGTTTCTCTCCTGACGTAACCATGTTCTCCAGAAGCACTGATATTCACCACTGGAAATGTGTTTCGTTTTAAATTTATGAGCATGGAACAAAGCAGACCATTATAAGATCGCATTTTGAATAAGTTATGCTGTTTATAGTTTAGTAAAAAAATGAATTGATAACTTCTTTCAGGGAGATTGATCGAAAGGTAAATTTTGCCAAATGACAACCACTATATTGACTGTAGATCCGTGGATGTCTCCCTAGATAGTTCACATGCGGCCATTGCATTTTATCTTGAAAGACATACAACTGTTACTGATCAACAATCCCATTCATTTCACGACGACATTATAAGTAAACGAAGCAGTCCAATGTGGTCACTGAATACCGGAATAATTCTAAGAACATCGTTAAACAATAAATTATGATAAGGATATAAAACCTCACTGGTAAAAGTAGATGATCAATCTTGTAGTTTCAACTTTCCATCTATTGTCAAAAGGATATGTTCACCCCCAGAATCAATGATAGATGGATGTTATGATAACTGTGGTGAACACAAGGCCTCACAAGGAAAGACTTCCCCGATGGTCCAATGATAGCCTAGTCAGTCCCAATCACACACCTCAGTGTCAAACCACACATCCACTATGCTGATGAATCCTAACAGTTCAGATGGAATATACGTACAATGGATCCATTGACACTGCATCCTGAATTGTTACACAAGCAGTGTGCCGTACTCCGGCAGAGTTGGTGGTGTCGCCTTTTTTCTAGGATTTATTGCCACCACAATAAACGTAATAAATATTATGAGCAGCTTTCAGATGCCTATGACCTTTTGTTCTAGCTTGGAAGTCATAAATCTAACAAGGAGTAAGAAAACTGTTTATTTACTATATTTCAGACCTACTTACCGGTCAAGTCATGGCTTTGACCAGTGTAATGACAGCATATCCGGCACAGCAAAATACAGATTTATCAAACGGAACCATCGGTTTGCAGGCTTTTCAAACTTTCCAGGCAGGAAACATTCCCCATTCCAAACAAATGAATCTTGTGAATTCTACTGAGGCATCTGCAAACCTGATTCTGTCATCTGTCACTCCACCACACACTCCTTACTTTCAGTCAGGTTCACTGCCTGATGCATATTTTACGACGCCAAACAACGCAACCGATCCGTTTCAATTTATTCATCCGACGCTGCATGCACTCATCCACCCGTATTCATCGTTCCGTGCGTCACCTTATCCGTCATCACTGACAAACGGACACTCGAGCAGAGCCTGCTTATTACCCACTCCAGGTCCAGCAACAGGCGTTGAATCCCTGGCATTGAGTGACACCGGTGCTCTTGGGCGTAACGTGGTCGCTGGCGAAGTTCAGTATGAATTGGGTTCCGTATCTGACGGTACGATAACATCAAAACGTAATACTCCTAGTATGGAAAACCAATTGTCACATCAAAACACTATCATACTCATTGTCCGCTTGTTAATGTCTGGCAAGGTAAGATCACGGCTTTTGCGTTATCAATTGATTTTGAACTTGCTGTGGAAGTGCTTATTCACTGAATCTCCTTTTAGACTTACTTCATAAGAATTGTCAGGCTTCATTATTACAAATAGTTTGGCTCGAAATCGGAAGATCTAAATTAACGATTACTGCCTGGTCTCTCGTCTCACGGCTTTTAAACAAATTCAGCATTTCAACATTTGTTATAATCTTATAAAGACTACGTAACATACATCCCTTTTTTCTTTTCATGCGTTGTGTTATGTTTTGGAGCTAATATAACGGCAAGAATAGCTAACCGAAATATGAAATTATTGTAAATGGATTTGTTTCATTCTAACATACTTCAAAATCTAAGTCTTGCGGCAAGAAAAAGAATGACGCTTTATTTGCAACTGATCTTTTTCCAATCTGTTTAAAAGTATCCATTCTAAATTAACTACGGTAATGTCTTCATGAAGAAATACTAGCTGGGATAGATCAGTCTGTTTCTTTCCGAGAGGAATCACATTCACGCTGAGAGCTGGTCAGAAGGAAGTAGTCATATCAGTAGCACCATTCTTAAAAAGGAGTTTGCTAACAGATATACATTTTGAGTCTTGCAACAATTCCACGGAGTTAATTCAACCAGAAGGACTTGTATCGACTTGATATCAGTTCCTGAGCAAAACTCATTCTTTTGCGATCTGTGATCTCAATGTTCATAAAAATTTGACGCTAGAATGTCTAACTTGCATCCGGATTGCTGTTCACCTAACAAGTGTCTAGGTCATATTGACGGGCGAACAATATAGGTCAGAACCCCTCCAACCTCCAGTCAACTAACGCCCTCAGTATTATTGCTGAACGACCCACGTAAGACTCGGTCAGCGTGAGTATAACTGACCAGACACAGTGTCTTGGAGATGCTTGTTTTATTGCGACTGCGCAAAAGAGCAGTAGAAAGGGAACACTCTACAGTATCAAAGGTTCCTTGCACTATTAGAGATAGTCGGGAACCAGACGCTGAAATCTAGGCAGGGAAAAACAGGAGTTCCCGGTAGATCAGGTAAGGTGACAAGTTACAAAAATGATATGGTGTACCTAGACAGAAAGCACAAACATTTTTGTTCGGGAAATCACATTCTCAAGTATTTTGAACCCGAAAATGTTTCGTGTTTGATGGTAAAATTCGAACAAAAGTGTTTTTTTCGGTTCTTTGGGCTTAGTTGCATAGTGGAAGGTTTTCTACAGACACATTTCTCTCCACAACTAAAAATAACTAGCAGACAGGTTATTGTAATCAGGAAGGTTACAGTCTGGGAGAGAGCTGTTATCACAAACGTGAAGCATACAAAATATGGAGGTGAAAAAAGGCACGTTTTTCAGTGTGAAATACAGGCTCAATTTGTCAAACACATTGTTTTCATTTCCTGCAGGAAGTCGGAAGCATTATTGGAAAGGTGAGTGAATTTTTCTCCAAAGGTTGTCCCTGATTTGTCAGTTTCGTAGACTTGGGATTTTAGTGTTATATTTTATTTTTTTATGAGGTTCACTTAAAAAACGCTGAGAAAAGAGACGGGTTTATTCTATTAATGCATAGCAGCATTCTGTCATGTTAGAAATAACTATCACTTGATGCAAAACCTTTGACTAAATAGCATGAAAATTGGGGCTGGTTGTTTCAACCTGACCAACGGAATGTGAATTGAGGCAATCGCCTTTTCACGAAACCTCCGAGATTTGTATTATCAGCATGATTCTTCTGATATTTATGCGAAAGATGCGCCAGGACAATTTACTCTTCAGTAACACTATTGTGGTGAAGTTGCAAAAAGAAAGTTACCTATCTGATAGAACCTTTCACTTGTGGCTAAATAATAATGTATTTATTAGCCGAAGAGAGAAAGCCATATATTTACAAATAGTTTACCGGGACGTATATTTTGCTGAACTGCATTTTATCAACGTTTTCATTTCGTTGACAGAATTGTTTCTATGTGTAAGTTCGCATCAAAAGCACTTCCATTGTTTCTCGTAAAACTTCGTCAAGAACTTCGCGGTTCTGATCATCATTGATTTCCTCTATGGCTCCGTGCTCCCCACTGCAATTTATTCTACAAACCTCCTAATCCCAAACGCACGTATCCTACAAAATCTGTTATTCAAGAACCTCGTAACGATTACCTTACCTTTTTCCCGATGTTCCTCTTGAAATCTGCTTCTGAACCCCAAGTACATGAAAACATCTTCGTTGTGTCTCCAGATTCAGTCTCTCAGTGTTTGGTATGCCAAGTGACTAACACAAAACACTACTATGAGCTAGATCGTTCTAGAACGCATCAATTTACCATGTGAATCCTTTACCTTAGCATGTAATTAGCCTTTCGATCCGTTATACTTCACTACTTCCTTTCCTTGGTCCGAAATCCTCATTCCTCACATTACATGTCACCCTTTCCCGCTCTTTATACTTGTACCTTTCATTGATTTGAGCCACTACCCTTAAAGTATCTGAGTGTGTCACATCATTACCAAAGGTAACGTGTTTGTCCGTCTCCCCAAAACCACACCTCGGTTTCGATGAATTTAAATCGACTTTGGTCAGGCGCTTAAATACAGTGTCAGGGTTAATGTAGAGTACTTCAGCTTTGGATTCACTTAAAGAATCCCTGGTCAGAAGTGTTACCAAGGCAATCATAATAGGCAGAGTGCCTAACAGTGTCCACAGAAATCTTACTTGCTAGTCTATTCAAAACATTAATAGTTGTTCCTATAAGGGTTCTTGGGGATAGTGAGGTCTTATTATCACAAAATGCTCGACTGTTTGCGGTTTTCATATTCACACTCAAAGCTTGTAATTACAAATTCACCATCAAAAGTTTGCTTCTCGACTATGCTTTATTGGCGAATTTTTTGTCTACCCACGGACACGATAAAATTTATACTCACAAACAACCCATGCTACCCCATCTTTTACAACAATTTTACAAATGGTTTTGAAATCTCCTGTTTGCTCAAAATGCTATTTCAGCGTGGAGAAAATGTGAAGAAATACAGAGAGGAAGTAAGTCCAAAATGATGTCTGATGATTGTCTTTATTTCCGAGACTATTTTAAATTTCCGTAAACATCCGCAAAATCTCTCGTCCGTAATATTTCATGTATATGTAAACCACTCTGCGTCAATTCGAATGAAAACCAGGATCCAAAATCGAGGACAATGATGCAAACAGTATGCTAGTTTCCACCAAATTCTCCGGATAAGTTTACTGCCACTTTACACAGTAAAAGCACAGCCATTCTCTTATTTACCCATTTGAAGAAGAAAACGAACAAATCTATTTGGGAAACAAATTTTCAGTTCTACCAGCATCAAATCCTGGAATTTCAAGTCATAGTATTCGGAAAATACCTTGAAAGTTGCCCAACCGCTGAGTGAATTTACATGATAAATAGTAAATGAAAGTGGTTTGATAAAAATCAAAACTGAAATAAATGTCAACGAATTTCGCCTGAGCGACTCGAATTTAGTCCTACCCTCTAACGCATCAAGAGCCGATGAACATCATGAATGTTTGTTAATTCCAGGAACTGATAAATTGTCCCACTCTGCCAAAAAGACAAATTCTAACAGAGTGATTCTTTGGGTTTCTCATCTATTTATGATTTTCTTATGCCATTCTGACGTATATTGTTTCAATTTTCACTTACTAGAGTGGAGCACGAATTAACATTTCGGATGGGTCAAGCCCGGAGCGAATTGTGACGATCACGGGTACAACTGACCAAATATTCGTGGCATTTTCACTGATGAGTCAGAAGTTCGAAGACGTAAGTGCAAAGTTTACGATTATTTGCGGATTACGAAAAAAGAATCAGGCTTGTTTGTCCAAAGACTGTGAATGAAAAGCATCCAGCTAAAAATCTATTTGCTACCGATGAACATCTCAGAATTAGTATTGGGCCGACTAAAATTCACATCAGTTGCGTTACCGGAAGCGCAGATTAGAAGAGAGCTAGAATATTTGTTACGTTCAAATTATTGGGAAAAATAATTTATCGTTTGACAAACTTTAACTAATCCGTAAATCAATTTAAGATTTGTTCGTGAGTGATATTCTCATGTGGGAAAAACTAACCCCGTTAAAGAATTGGTAGTGGTTTTATTCTTGTAATAATAAAAACACAGGTTAGGAGACATTGTGGCCGTCAGTGATTTTAATGAAATGATAGTCCTTGCTCAGGGTACTACAGGAGAAATTGCACAAAATTATAAAGCATTTTTGGGGATATTAGACGGTGATCGAATTATTTTCTCTATTC
The DNA here is from genome assembly GCA_948099385.1 of Fasciola hepatica. Lineage (NCBI taxonomy): Eukaryota > Metazoa > Platyhelminthes > Trematoda > Plagiorchiida > Fasciolidae > Fasciola > Fasciola hepatica. Next base: position 253,072 of record CANUEZ040000052.1, on the reverse strand, counting down.
TCACTTGATTGTACGGATGTGACAAAGTTAGATCAGGAAGAGATCCACTAAAGAGTCTACAGATTTTAATGACATTTCTGTAGCAAAATGCAACTGGCTTAATAATCAAACCCGTCTGCTAGTAGAAGACTGTTTTTGGGCAAAAGCTAGATCGGTGAAATTCACAAAATTAGTGGTGTATCATAAATGTTTAACTCAATTGCTGGCAAAGTTCAATTCATAAATTTTAACAAACATACAATCTGTACATGTACTTTCACCAAATCTCTATCTCTTCAGGAATATTCCCATCATTGCCCAAATCAACAATTTCTTGAGAGGTGCGCGTAAAAAACGATCTTTTGTTTTAGGAGGGCTCTTCTTTAGTCAAACAAATAAACTGAATTTTATAAGCTGACATCAGAAACTTCAAAAGCGACAAAATTGGTTTTTACATTGTATGTGACAAGCTAGCATCAACTGTTTTAAAAGGACAGCAATCTGAAAATGCAATCACTTTTCTGCATCGACTTCATCAGAGTAATAAAGGTTGGTAGGTAAAAGTTTGGTAATACTAGACTTTGTTGTCGTTAACACCAGTAGGAACACTGAGTCAAGCACCAAGTTTGCAATCAACCGGAAACCGTTGCGACGGAAACGAAACCTCAGTCACTGTCTCCTTGGAGACTTCGTATTTTAAGAATACGCCCAAGTAACTGACAAGCAAAGAATGGCTTTCAGGCAGTGCGTACTCATAGAAGATCAAAGGTGAAAAGTTACCGGTAAAAAGCCGTTTTTAAAAGTCAGAATAGCTGTATTATGGAATAAACAAAATTCGATTTCATTTATGCGAACCACAAACTGAATACATTGGATAACTCGAAAATCTTTTACACTGAAATCATTTTAGGATTTTACGCAAGGGTTGCTGAGAATGGGCGACGATGGACTTACCTGCCCTCCGGTCACTTTGCGCTTGCTTGTACCAGCTACCCAATGCGGATCAATAATTGGCAAAGGAGGTAGTCGAATAAAAGATGTACGGGAAGTAAGTATATTCGATATATTCACATCAGTCTTTTGAAAAGTTTTATCCATCTGGCATTTGAATTTCAGTTCAAATATCATGTTGCTGGCTGTTCAGTCACTATAAACTAGAAGAATTTTGGCATGGGAAAAATGTATCCTCTATAGAGTTTTTGACTTACCCATGGCACTCTATACCTCTGATTATTTTTCTCTGTCAGAGATACTTGGATATTTATATTTATAAAGGTATATAGGCTATTTAATTGGACGTAAATCACACAGTCTTGTTCACGTATTTAAAATAATGTCTTGTCTGCGTTTGACTTATATAAATAAATGGGTCCGATTCTATGATAGATACAGTTCCATTCCCTTATACTGATAATGAAGCAATAAGCTGCAAATTCATAGACAGGCGAAATACTGTCGGCTAAAGTTGCTTGCACGCATTTCCTGTTGCTCTTTTAATATTCAATTCTCATCCAGTTAACAGGTGCCTCAATTCAAGTGGCAAGTGAAGCTCTCCCAACCTCTACTGAACGAACGGTAACAATCTCAGGTTCTGCGAAGGCTATTGCCAAGTGCATTCGTCAGTTGTGCGATATTTTTATCGAGGTGAGGTTAATTTTAGTTCATCCGTCAGGATTTATATTTTCATAATACATAATTCGTTTTTGTTTGTTGCGTTCCATCTCTTTGTCTACGTAACTTTGTTGTGCTGAGCATTTTAGTGTATGTCTTAGCCTAACTTATCAATAAAAAACGTCTTTTGCTGTATATACTGACGTACAACTTTGATGGTGGTTCTACTTGGGGCATTTTGTAGTTCAGTTCATAGCTGTAGTTCATTGTTCACTTATCGTTTGCCTCTAGTAGAAATCATGATGATCAGGCGAGCAGTATTGCTTTCTCAACTAATCACTCTTATACTGATGCATTATTTTTACTTCAGAAAGTAGCGGTCGTTCACGTTTTTGAATAAATATTTGCACAGAATGAAGCGACAGGAGCCTGTGCAATGACTTTTGAGGGTTTGGGTGGATCCGGGGGTATCAACACCTATCATTAGAGTATGAAGCAAGTCCATTTTCGTTGCTGGAACTTTTTCTCCCTCCTCTGAACAGGATGAGCTGATGAAAAATTTACGTGAATTTATGGTCATGGTGTTGAGAATAAAGCCAATAACGTGTTTAGTACACAAAGTTGGATACGGAGGCTTTCAAGAGATATATATGGTAGAGTTAGGTTCATCCTACTACTCGTAGCAACTTGCCCGATAGACTGATTGGCTGTACCATAAAATTGTAACTGTGTGACACAAATCTGTTCACCTGCGTCGTATAAATAGATGACACTAGGGTTAGCAGTACTATTAGGATTCTGTGTGATAAGTTTATCGAAGTAAAACCCAGAAGTATATTATCAGTTGATTCCAAGAATGAATATGAAAATAAAATCGACTGCCGACGATGATAGGCTCAGTAACCATCTGCAAATTTAGACGCACCCTTGTTGCTACCTATTATGATTCAAATATTACTTCTAAACACATCAAAGAGCTTAGAACGTACTGTATTCAAAACAAGTTAGGTGATATAGCTCCTAATTCAATAACCGTTATTCGAATAGGATTGGAGTACTCAGTTGAAGCGTAGATTAGTTGCATCAATACTATGGTACGATCTTAAGCAAAAAAGCGGAGATCAGAAGCCAATAGTAAGACAGCGACGAAACGACCAGCATGTGTTCTATCAAACCTACCCTTTTCAGCCCACAAATACCATCCAGTTTACATATCCAGAACCTGACTGCATGTATAGCTGGATTTTTCGTGAATTATTCACTGACTGGTATGCGATTAAACCCGAGCTGTTACCTCAACATCAAAATATTCACCGACGGATTCGCTGATTCAGCGAATGGGTGACAAGTGTTTGACCTGTTATTTGTGAGTTACTTCCTTAATCCTGTAACAAATAAGTCAACAGAGAATAGAAAAAGTATCGTGATTACTTCTACTTGTTTTCGTCTAAAAAGAAATTCGTTTAGCTGACTGTCCTTCGAACTCCACCTTTCACGCACAAGCCTCGGGTCAGTGGACCAACCTGCACTAGGGAGCACCAGACTCTAGTTTAGCTCTTGTAAGAGCATGACACATAAAAAGATATTGTATAAAAACAGCTTACAAAATACAGTTTATTCGTGCACTTATAAATACAAACTCTGGATTCCAGTCGAGTTGATTTTGAAGTTGGTTTCATGATTATTTGCTTTGATCAATTTCTCTTTCATTAGTCTCCAGCAAAAGGACCAATTATTCCCTACAGACCCAAACCGGCCTTCGTCAGTCATCCGGCAATGTGCTCTGCTGGTCAATACCAGACAGGCATGATGCACTCGCCGCTAGCTTATGCAGGTTTGCACTGCGAGGTAAGTTTCAACTATCAAAAATGATTTTAGTTTCTCTCGAGGTCTGTTTTGCTTGGTTTTTCAGATGGTCTCCGGAGGTGTATATATATATATATATATATATATATATATATATATATATATGCAGCTTTTTTAAGGAAAATACGAAAGTAGTTGAATAACTCACAATATCTAAAACATCCCTGAGAGTGGAATATTAGTCCATTTTTAGCACAGGACGATTGAAAGCAGTGGATATAAACAGCGGTTCCTGCTCCAGTTTATTTGTGTTCTCGTTTATATCTGGGCATACAGAACAATACGGATAACGGTTATGCAAACTGTGCACCCACACACGGAATGAAACAAAATTCGACGGTACAAATTAGCACGGAACCCTCGAACCCAGTGCCGTCTTCAGTTGGACAGTCTTTGACTGGAACTATGGGAATGCCTCAGCACAAACTGCTTGCGCTTGACGGAAACACCAATACGGGTTTCAGCACTTCGGCTGATTTGAATAATCCAGCAGGTGCAATGAATCCCGGGAGACCGAATCTGGTTAATGAATTGCTTGCAGGTACGTACTGGCGTTAATAGGATCCGCAAGGATGGATCTCCTTCTTGTGCACTATTATTACATTGATGATGAATACAAAGCAAGTCAAAATAAAAACAAGCAAACGGATAAATTGCCTTTTGCGATGAGGATTTCAGTGTATCACTTGTTACATGTCTTCAGCTAAACTACTAAGGAATCTGTCCCTTTAGTATTTCAAAATCAGTAAGCTACCTGCTTCATTTGCAATGTTGCTCTTTAATACAGTCTGGTTAAATGCCGCACCAGAGCATCGGTAAGGAATGTTTAGTCCAAAAACGATTCGTTGGTATTTGACCAGACACCATCGGTGCGCACTGGTCTTCTCACACAAACAGATGAAGTACGGTTCTTCACCTAGAATCAGAACTCACTTTGGTGACCTTTAAGGTTCTAGAAAGAAATTAACCCTAAAAGTCTCATCTGACCCGTTCGGATTCCACCAATTTGACCTATATTCTCCCATTTAATTTGTACTTATGATATTTTCTTCTCAGAATTAGTTATTTATTCAGACAAACCCTCGACGGAAAGTGGAGAATTGTGCTTCCGCGTTGGTAAACAACTTATCTGTTCGATTATCATATCTTTGGAAAAACGTACACTTGTGAATCAAACAGATATGCCAAAGACCAGGATATTTCCTACATTCTATCAAGATATACTGTGCAATTCCTTACAGAATGATAATCTTACTAGAAGAAACTCTGATCTGACAAAATGTACAAGGGTAATTTTCCGAGTGTGAAGGATTCTGCTTTTCAAGAATACTGTTGATAGCACTACTCCGTCAAAGCTGATAATGATTTATTGCGACCTACATCAACCGAGGCAATGGGGTTTCTGACCTCCGTTTCAACTGAATAGGCTTTTATTGCAATTCCTTTTCAAGAGCTACTTCTATGAAGCCCTTTCAATTACACGGTAGATCACACAATGCTAACGGCAAGGGAAAATAACATGTGATCGAAATCGGTTTCCCGCTCGATTGCAAAAATGGTCCTCGTTTGTTTAGTTCTGGACGTAAACTTTCGATCGATGAATGTTTTATAATACTTCCGTTCTTACTGGCGCCAATAAGTCTTCTAAATCTTCTTGGATATTTAGAGAACTGTTTGAACTTTCTTCCTTATAAGAATGCGAATCATATCATAGGGCAAAACCTATTTCCCGGCTTTTTTTCACTTTGGCTTTTACTGACGCCAGGTTTCACGCGAATAATGCAAACGAATGAATTCTCTTTTAGGAAAAGATTCTAGTTAGTCTGTAAAGTAAACACAGTGTCTACTCGTAGGTGGAACTTCATCTGTCTCTTCGTTTTTGCTAAGGTAGTGGCCTTTTTTAGTTTGAATGTACTCTTTTCAATCAGCGCCAAAACCAAACGAATATTTAGCATACCAAACTTACCTGAGTTGAGCTGTCAGCATGCTCATTTAAAATGAAGTAAACTTTTCATACAATATGTTACTAACATGGAAATCCCTAAAATTACAGATGAGAAGTGTACTTGGAACTTGTGATGTAAAACATTCAAGTGAATTTTTCAATATATGAGTATAAAGCTCTTCATGCGAAAAACACATTCGATGAAAACAATTCAACCTCCCTTGGATCGCTTAATACTGTGTTCTGTTCGTTCCATTGGAGAGTGACCGATAAGGATAGCCCGGTGACCAAAACCAGGATGGTGGTGTGTATCGTTTTTATAGTTTTTCGTGCAGTACTGAATATCCACTGATGTTATTTCAACCAGACAACTGGGCGTTGAAAATCCATATAAATGTCTCAAAATATAGAGTGACATTTGTCTCAATGTACGTCTATTATCAAGGGCCAGTTTGGCTGCTGAGCCGTAAGGCAGTATTATATCATGCTGATGATTCAACATTGTGTTGGTCTGGTTCTGCCAGACAGATATATAGAGTTCACATTGTAGCAAAACCGGCGGCTTCTGAAAGGATAAACCACTGTTTACAATGGATGAAAACCTCCTCTGGTAGACTTAGGAACTACATCTATCAGCAAAGCTATGTTACTAACACTATATTTTTCACGGCATGAATTTGTTACATGTAAATTCAGTCATACTGGACACAGTGTGATTTTCAAGTTTCACTCCTCGGTAGATTTATCTTGGTATCCAATGTCAAATGATTGCACGTGTCTACTGATTGCCACAGAACTGAAGTCATCATTGTTATTTTGTTTTAAAGATTTCATACTTCAAACTCTGTTTTTATTTTGGGTGAATGGATTGGGAAATTGAGATTCACTAAAAGTATACCAATTTTCATTTTGCACCTCCAGAATTCTTATATATGTACATACATGTGGGCAAATGTTTTTTAAAGTCTACAAACAAATTCTGACACAGATTTTATTCGGTCATTTATTATCGAACAGTTAGAATAGAGTATCTCCTGCAATTAGGTTGAAATGCGGGAAATGTTGAAAGTAACCATTCATCGTGGATAAAACTGAATCGTAACCTATAAGAGGAGATCGGTAATTGAAACGATACTTAGCAAGAAAATGCCAGTCAAAATGCAGCTGTCACGGACCACAAACGTTTGCAATAGGACACACACTAACATACCGAATGCAACAAAATTTCCATCAGCTATGAAGCGGACAGTAAAAAATGAAGGAAAATTCACAACTTACCTAAACAAAAGTTTGCAAGTAAGAACAAAATCGTTTAGTTATTCGGTGTGACCCAGTGAAGTTTCAAGGGGATGATTGTGCCGTATTTTTGTTTCATTGATACATACCTTAACCAGTCACTTGAATAAAATATATACTACACAGTCGAAAGCTGTGCCTTTCGATCAGATGAACTGTCAAAATTCAATAAACTTGAAATCTTACGTAGGGCTCGGTTCAACCAAATATTCTTGGTGAATTTGGTAGACCGTTTCGACCTCTGGGGTTTAAAGATATAATTCAACTTCAGTTCAAATCTAGATTTATCCGAGTTCATTGTATTTATTAGGTTTATTGCCATCCTGTATTACTCCGAAACTGGTTATTTGGTAACCTGCTGAATGATCTTTGATTCAAAAGGTTTGTCACTAGTGAAGAAGCATGATACCGTGAGTGTTCGCCGGTGATTTGGACTCAATAGAACACCTGGGAAAACATCGTTTTACCTGATGTTATTCGGACTTTTTCAGTTTGTATCTGGGCATGCACCTTATCTGAATATCCAGAGGTTTTATTTAATCGTTGTGAATCATTGCATTTTTTTCCGTGTCACAAACTGAGATACAAAAATTGTCGCGAATGCAAAATAACGCATGATCAGAAATACTTCTACAATTCACTCTTAGGACAAATTATAAACACTGATGAGATCTTTGTTTACCTAACATCTATTTCTCGGATTATTTTAGTCCCCTCCGTATCGCTTGGTGACCATACCAGCTGTGTTTTATATTTCAAAAATAGAAGGTTCATGAGAATAGGACAAAGTGAATTCGGAAAATTATACTGTGACTTTATTAGGAAAGTCTATTTATTTATTTATTGTGCCGCGGTTTGCCAACAGCAACTTACGGTCACTCAGTTTTATTCCATTCCTGCCCGATATCGGAAAGCGGTAACCAGCTTTTAGGCAATTAGGCTTTCACATGACCGTCCAAACTTAGTAGCTATACTTCTTAAGTCCGAAATTAGAACTGAGAATATCGGTTGAAAAAGAATTACGCGTCTTGAATTTTCGCAAGAAATAATTCGCATCGGTAATCACCTGAAAATGGTCCACTCCAGTTTACTATCCAACCACGGAAGCAAGGGTATTTGCCGTCCGGTCAAATCTGATTGCAAATTAACTTCAAGAAGAATGAAAAAATTGAATTAACCGAAGCCCACATTTCCGATTAATGTGGGCGTACAAGACTTTTGGCTAAATGTATTTTTATCAAATTTTGAAACTCAAACTGAACACTCCAATGTTGACTTAGGCATTACTGCTTGAAACGTTTGTTATGTTGATAAAACATTGAATAAACATAGGCGGAATATGGATATTCTCATTCTGGCAAACTTATAGCTGAATGAAGCTATTGGAGTGCGGACATCTGTGTGAGTGTTGAAACTCAATCAGATCGTTCTACGCAGTCCTTATATTGTTTTATTTAGCTCCGATAACTCAACGATTTAACCTGAAGACAAACATGGTTTGGACTCGGATGAAGGTCGATAACTCCAGAACAAACACTGGAAGAATATTGATACGTTTTCCCCAGAACAGAATTGATTAATTCACAAATGAACCATCAGATGAACGAGATTTGAATGACCTTAGATCACCTAAACGAACCAGTTCACCTGATTTCCCTTTGCTTGTTCAGTTACTGTAGGCGTATTCTCATGCGAAATCGTCGACCAGATATTTCAAGAAGTTTGCACAGTGTTCTCATGATAATATTTTAGATCCTACACTAATCTCCGGAGCGTTCAGTTACCCCGACTTTTCCAACAATCAGCTTGGGCTTCTGAATGCCATTCATTCAAATCACCTGGCTACCAGTGCCCTCCCGAGCCCGATTCTTAATCCGATTGCTCCCGGATTCGCATTTCCGGATTTAACAATCAACCCCAAATTGCTAGGATTCTACCATCCTCAGTCTATTGGTATACAACAGCCAACAGGTGTGGACACAGATGACACGTGTGATGCACAACAGCCCAACACGGCTTTTTTGTCCGATGTATACACAAATAATCCAGTGTTATCCCTGGTCCATTCAAATGGTTACTTGCAGTCGGCCGGAATGCTCAGTCCAGTCTCCGCTAGCCCAGGCCCATTTCTACCAAATAAACCATCCATTCTTGGTTTGCCTGCGTTCCCGCTACAAACGGCACTTTTGAATCCAAATACTAGTCTTCCAAACTGTCCGGAAGATTCAAATGTGATCAAAGAGATCGTTTTGTCAAACGACCTGATTGGCTGCATTATCGGTCGTGGAGGTACCACGGTGAATGAGATTCGAAACATTTCCAAAGCCCAAGTGAAAATCTCGAATTGCGAGGATGGTGCGAAAGATCGCAAGATAACACTATCTGGTTCACCGCAGGCGGTAAATCTGGCCCATTTTCTTATTGTCAACAGGTAAGTTTGAGTAGAATAGTGCTTAAACTCAAACCAACGCAGAACTGATGATAGAAAATTGTTTGGAGTTGCTTAAAATGCTGTAGGCTATGATATTCAGTAAATACCTTCAGTGTTTATGTGTGTGAGTACAACATTTTTGGATAGGAAAGGAATTTTAAGAAGAAAATGTAGTACACGAAACGAATATGGAATTTGCGGAAAACGGTATGGGTTTGCATCAGAGACGTTATTTTGAAAAATCTAGGATGAGAACCTTATGATGCAGTCATACCATATTTTAATCAAGAGTACTGAAGCTGGCCAAAATAATGATATGTAAGTCCACATAAACTAACATATTTGTCTAGCTTCACCTAATGTCCACAGATGAATCAGAACATGAGCAAAAATTAAATTCTTTTTTTATTAGTCACATTGCAATATACATTGTATTTTTGTATACCGTCACTTTTAGATAAAAACGAGCATTTATCATCCGAATAATGGAATGCGTCTTGCATGGCTCTTTGTCTTTCTTTTGCATGTCTGGTTCCTGCATGTGGTCGTTACATATGGGGATGAATCTGTTTGCTATCCTAACACAGTATTGCTGCCCATCAACAAATGTGGTCGCTGAATATCCAACTTGCCTCTGCTGCTACTCTCCTCATGACCCGATCCCACTTTGCAAACGAATATGTAAAATGCTACAACAACGTCATTCCCACATTGGGCCAAAAGGAGGCTAGTTCAGAAGCAGTTTTGGAATACCAGGTGAGAAACGACGCTTCTCTTTATACTTATGAGCAAGCTACGGATTCTTCCGGTTCCGTTCCGGACACGGACCTCATCTCCACTTTGACGAATACACAGGTGTTGCAAACGAAATGGTCATCTGAGAAATCTCAAGAAACGAAAAAACAGATCCGATCAAAAGTAGCCCCTTATTAACGCACATGAGTTCATTATGTATGATGCATGAAGACAAAGCATGTTTTCTTCAATGATTGACCATTTCATCGGGAACGAGGCAATCATCAAATTGATATTTTATCGATATTCTTTTTATTATTGTATCGTATGTCTTTCATTCTGACAAAAGCGGTTTCTGTATAAAACATTTAAATTTAACCAATTATAAATACATTTTTGTTACCCTTTGTATGACTTTTACTGTAATAATTGGCGATTGGATAAAACCGTCCCTCTAAATTTACCAAATATTTCTGGCATTTTCATATTTCATTTTTTGCGAGGATTTCTGCCGAACTTTTTGCGGGGATGATCACCTTCGTCACTCAGTGAAGTCTGTGCAAGTGCGTTGCTCTTGTCATAAAGCAAACAACTAGTGATTCTCGCGTGAAACCATTCAGAAAGAAAACTCCTATTTGGCTGCAAAAATACAGATGATTTGTCCTGTTTTTCACTACTTCGGTAAAACACGGGTGCAGACCTGACTTTCTATAATACTGGATGATGAACCCGGAAGCGTCGCAAATTACTTCTCAAATTTTTAGTACTGTGATTTAAGCAAGATGATCAGCACAGCCTTGAGCTCAAATTGTGACGTCCATTTGAAGTGAATCTATTTGCGAGTAAAACTGCCCGAATGCTGTTTCTCTTCAAACTCATTCTCTTCGGTATTTCTTTAACCTCACAGCTTTTGTCTATTCATAACAGTTATCCGTTTCGTGCATCTCTTTGCAATTCACTTAAACGGGAACAAACGAACACTGCGAAGATACAATGTTTTGTGATTATTTCCCAGATTTGGCTACTCCATCATTTTGCTCAAAAACTTTCGAACAGTTCTGTCTGTGAACGTCATTATTTCTGTCACATCGAAAACTGTTCAACACCGTACGCAAACGTAGAAACACACTTTCATACACAACAGCTTTCATATGAACGGCCACTCTTATTCATCGGATTTCTCCAAATTTCTTTATTTTGTGCCGGGCTTGCCTAACTCGATTACAGACGAAAAAGACGTGTTTTAGTAGTATAGTGTATCTGATATTCTGACTTGTTTTACTATTTTTTGTTTGTCGCACACGCAACACATACATTCAAAACAAAGATTTATAGTTTCATATAGAAAAAAGGATGTGAAACAAATGGATTGATGTTACCAAGAAAGTTGTGCCCATAGATCCTAATGTAACAACGTTTTGCGAAAATTTAGACTTATTTTTGGTCGTGTTCGCAGTTGGTGACTGCTTTCTGTAAGCCTTTGCTTTTTGGATCTCGCTGATCCCTTCTGTGGAAAAACAGTGAAACCGATGTTTTGTTTCGAAATAACGGATAACTTGGTGAAATAAAACTACTGTTTGTTGGTAATTACATTATTTTGTTTTGCGTCAATGATTTTGCCATCGCACGATAGCCTACGGAGTACGGCATATATTTTGTACAGATTTTTGTACAAGAAAGCTAGGAATTTTCATCAAATGATTCGTTTTTGATACTCAGTATGTTCGTGCTTGGTCCTTGGGAATAGTACACCCAAGACGGATACTGAGTCGTTTTGGTAAAAAATGCGCCGACAAGAATCAAAGTGCAAACTCTGGTCTCACCGTTAACTAACGATCATGCTGTCTAGCATGATATGAAAGGCTTTTTTAATGGGAAGAACCGTGTTTCTCTTCCTTTTGCTACTCAGTTCCAGTTTCCTTTGAGCTTATTTAACTCTAGCCTCGCACTTTTGTGCCCTGGTCTCGGCTGCCACCTTCCAGCATCGCCCATTGAACGGCAAAATAAATAGAAACATAAAGTGAGAAGATCAAAATAGTCACAGTATCAAGCGGAAGTCACGAAGACAAAGGACGAGTCCGAAAGTAACTACGCCACTGACCATGAAACCTAGCCATATCACTTAAGGCTTCCAACCATTTGATACGTAGGTCGCGAGGACCCTATACCGGAAGCCTTACAAGCCTTATTTGATCAAGTCATCTGATCAACGATTGCATACATTTTGCTCGGTCATGGACTGACCACCTCTCCCCACCTTTGAACCACCACCTGCCCAGAGGAACAGCGTACTCCGGGGAAATCTATCTGTCTTTCGCTTGATGCTTTTCTCCTAGAGAAACAAATAGTTCGATTGTGACCTGATTGGGTATGGCATGCATAACATGGTGAACTTGGGGGAAGAATAACCACACTTTGGATGGATCACAAAGGCTGGGTTTTGTTTCTGAGGGTTAAAAGTTGAAACTGTTCGGAAAGTAAATTATAGAACACAGCTTGCATTTTAAAATATAGTGTGTATTGTGTTGAACCAGCTGGTCTTGAAGAGTTGTTGTTTCCGGATGCGTTTATAATGCACACGATAAGCAAGAATCGTCTATAAATCACTTCGCGGTTCACAGCTGGTGGAGTAAGTGCTTATTCTACCCAATCGTAAATTTTCAGAACATGCTTGGTCTGGTTTCACCGGTTTCAATTGCAATATCAAGTAATATATAAGCCATATAATCATAAAATATTTTTGCGTGGAAAATCGGATGGTAATCACAAGTGTCATAACCTTTATTTCAGTAAGATGGCGCTGAAGTATGAACCTAAGAGACTATTACTCACCATGATGGGAGACGAATTGCTAACTGTAACATTTATGATACAGTTTATCTACACCTCGCCGTCAGAAGTCCACGGATTTACCTCTTTTCGATTGAGCAGATAAACTTTGTAGACAAAAATATGTAAATAAATGACACTGACTGTTTTGAGATAATGATAAGAACAATAGAGTAAACGTAAGGATTCGGTTCAAACTTCAATCGCCAATAATCAGTAAAAATCCCTCAACCTTGCCCACTTACTAACCTCGGCATAAAATTTGTGTCTGATCATTAGAACTCAAGAGCAATAAAACCAACGGCATCTGGTTAATGATAAGTACCCCAATTTATCAGGAAAGAAAATTATGATAGGAAAGACCACAACGAAACTGAAAGGTGAAGGATGAGATGGAATGAATCAACTGAGTCAATATAGATGCACCGGGACAAAATTCGATTGAAATCAAACCAGTTGTGAAACAGACTGGTTTTACTAGATCATGTTGGCCTGAACTCATTTATGTCTTTTCGTCCAATCAAGAAGTATTTTGAGAAATTCTTTCGTTGTGAGCTAACTGCAAAAGATGATTCCAACAAATGTAGGTTTTTCCCGTGAAAGATTTATTCCAAAATACGCTAAGACTATCGCGAGGCAATTATTTTATCAACTCTTCTATTTTTTTCCATTGTCTACGTGGAAATTAGAAGATTTTCTGTTGACTTTCCCTTTTGTCTTGATAAAAAACTAACTGTTCATCTAAAAAAATATGTCGAACACTTTGCAAACTAAAATTTGGTCGCAATTGTATCGGGTCAGTGAGTTTCATTGGGAGAATCATTACAGAAAAAAGCGGTTCTGTTAACAGTGGTGGCAAAAGTGGCCTTTTTCGGTATATTCCAACACGACCAGCAAGCTGCACAGGTCTCGAGTGCTTACGGAATAACTTGCTGGATCTACCTTTCATAATCACGTGACACGCCGAAAATTCCTATGCAAGGATTAACTGGTTAGACATTGGTACAAAACAATAGACAGTAGGAGAAATATTCATGGTAACACGACAGTTGAACAGATGAAGAATATGCAGGACACCTAGGTATGCGCAGCAACGTTTTACTTAAGGAATCAAAGAACAAATATTTTAGAAATTGCCACTTGTACCAATGATTTATCGTGTCTGGAGTAAACACATCTTTACTTTCCCAACGTAGGACTAAAATTGCTGTCTAAGTGATACAATAAAAATCGAATTAGACTGTTTTCTCCATCACATGATTATTTTAAACTCATCAAAAACCACTAAATAAATAAATTTGTGGGTTCTGTTTGAAGAATGAGTGACGTCAGATGGAACTACCATCTAATAATACTAGGCATGATAAAGATCGTGTAGTTCTGGCTATTCTACAGAAATTCATTTATAGACCAAAAAAGAAACCAGGCGATTATTCCTCTGACAGCGGTATCACACTCATTGCATGGACAAAAGACATTTGTGTGCTCGAGTTTTGGACACATAAACGTGTAATTTGATTCCCAAATTTAAATCTGCGATATTTGAAATCGCTCATTTTAGTGGAATTAATAAAGCACTCAGTAATTTTCCTGTATTAACAAACGTGAGTTCGCAAACTACTCTGCATTAGTATCAGCGTGATTCACATAAAGACCATCAGTGTGAAAACGAGGCAAGTGTTGAATAAGTCACGGGTGAGGTATGACTCAAAGTGAACTTCTAAAACTGAAAGAATGAAACTGAATGTCCTTGAGGAGAAAATCAACCTCGTGAAAATAAATAATTCATTATTTGCTCTCAAAACGGGAAGACAAGGTGCAATTTACCGGGAAAGGAGCAGGAGCTAGTCGAAAGCTGCCGAGTGGGAAAGTGACCATCGGTGGTCGGAATAGGAACATGGGGCATCAGAATCCAAACCCCACGACAATTTGTGAGGCTGATCACCACCAATCATAGCTGATCCGATTGAACTGCACATTTACTTCAAGTTTTCTCCCTATTACTCAAGGTATCTAATTTGATTACCCTAATATGTCCGGCAACTGGTGCATTAGTTTTTGAATCATCTTTTTGACCGACTCTGGCATATACGTGCAATCAAATTGACAGTTTATAATTAATAAACATGTGGTAATACCGTCTTCTGGAAGTATGCAACTTATGGAACGGACCCGGCAAGGGGGAATTTTTAATGAACTAGTAATGGATTCACGATGTCTATTCTGAAAAATACAACCATGAGAGAAAAGTACACTAAATCCACTTCGTCCATATTTCACCCTCACTTTAGAGCAGAAATATCAGAAACCATATGTAATTCGAAAGATTCTGCAGGAGAACTTTATCACGTTTCTATTATAAGGAAAAATCTAAGCTTTTTCTGTACAGAAAGAGTTGTGCTCATCGCAAAAACAATAATAAGTAAGTGTACTTCTATCGCAAGATCTTCAATAAGGAGTTGCGGTTACTGTTTATTCCTCCTTTCCGAATAACCAAATTCTGTCTCCAGTTTAAATTTCTTATGATTTCTGACCGTCCGGAGTTTTCCTTCAGATAAAGAACTTGCAATTTTTATTCTACTTACCGACTTGTTTTCTTCCTTCAGTTCAACATAAATGGCCAACGTTGAGTGCAAAATTCAGATTGAAAATCCGTAGTGATATATTTTGATTTTACAACTTGTAGAAGAAAACACGATATTCATTTACCTGCCAGGAGTTGATTTTTTTCAAGAACACACACAAACGGACGACAACCCTATCAAACAGAAGTTATGCAAAACTTTTCCTAGCGGAAGCTAATCAATAAGTGCTTGATATAAAATGTATCTACAAAACCCCGAAGTTTCAAATGAATTTAGGTAAAGTTGTTCTGCTTGAACCGGTTGGATACAAATAAAACTTCGTACTATTCAGCTCAACACGAGAAAATCAAAATGGCCCTGTTAGAGACAATGTTTTTCCAACAGAAAATGAGCTTACACAGGGAACATCCAGTTGTGTTCATGTAAAAGATCTGTACGGATCATAGAAAGCCTTTAAAGGACTTTGCTTAAAAATAAATTATTAGAGCTCAGACGAGTGTTCATCCACTCACGACGTTTTTCATCCAATTCAAGAACCGACGAGTAAATTATTTGATGATCGTGACATCGTAGGGTCTTACATGTATGGCAATATGCATCATACCCACGTAACTTTAGAATGATGTACTAGAGAAGTCCGTTGAGACCGCAACTATATTTATTTACGGTAAAAATCGGAATCATGGTTTGAAACATTGGTAAACTCAATGTTCAACCCAAATGCTATAGAATTAAAAATGTTTCCTTATCCTTTCACATACTCTCAAAAAATGGCATGGCTGACGTTTGTCCAAGAGTATCGATCCAAACAGGAGAATTTTGGCGAAAAGTTCCCGATGGTCTTGAACAAACTCAGCAGCAAGAGATAACTGTACTTCAGTTTCATCGCATTTGACCAAAGAAGGATTGAAAAACCGTGTGTAAGGCTAGTAAGTCATAGTTTGATCGAAATTTCCAAGGAACAAGTGGGGCGCGCACGTGGGTTAAAGTAGCGAGGATTTAAAAACGGAATCCGTTGAATGGCAATAAAAGGCTATCCTGCCGTGTTCTCATTATAATTCCTATCAAAAATACCCATTCGAGGATTTCCATATGCAAATGGAAATTTCATCTTTGGCCCTCAAATTGTATAAAGTGGCTTCATTTGAGATTGCTGCGACAATAGAATTCAAGTGATGCTCCGCGAATGGATTGTGGTTCATTATCAGTTTGAACTTCTTTACAGCGAAAAGTTATTCACATATAATAGTGACGGAGTAAACGCCCACACGGAAGTAAAATATTTTCACTGCGGTTTAAAATGTGTGTACGCAGGAAAGGACGCTTAATCACAACAGCCGACCGCGCTACCAAAAAGGAACTGACGTACTCGACCACTAGTCTGAGTCTTGAGAGCTAAATGCTTCTCTAGGAAGTCAGAAAAGGTGGAAATCGGGACAGAATAGTCTTCTGTGGTTGCTAACAGATTGAGTACAGTAAAATGTTGATGGTAAGAATCGTGAGTTGAGAGAAATGAACTTAGCAGAAAGTGGTTACTGAGACCTTATGAGTTACCATATGGTTGGCGTGACATAAGATCACTAAGCAGGTTGATTACGTAATATTTCCTAATTTGACACGACAGACCTTTGAAAGTCCTTTAATCGCCTCGTTTTCACATTCAAAACTAACTAATTAACGTTCTGCAGCCGCCAGATTCCTCTATACAGGTGGTTTATCCGAAAAAATTACCTAGTCCAAAAACGAGCTTTGGTAAAAACAAATATATCCACTTGGTTTGCTCAATTATGAGACCTCATGTTTCTGAGTGATCCGTTGCTCCCGACTTCGGAGTAACGATGATACAACTTTCTTTATTTTCTAAACCAGCAAGCATGTATCTTTCAGATTCGGCGGGCTGAATATTTCAGGCCTCAGTAACAAACAAAGGAAATTCGGACAGTAATCATTCCTTTGCTGCCGGGACTGAAAAAAACTGCAACACTACGATAGAAACGCAATTGTTCGAGTTCTGTACTACCAGAACATCAAAGTCAACATTCGAACTTGTTGCAGCAGTTTAATCCCATTCACGAAGGCGATTCGGTGACAACAACGTTTTGTTATCGACAGCGTGTGTGCTGTTTGCAAATAAACCTTCTGACGCGGATTAGGGTGAGTCACCGCAATTTTCTGGCTAGATATGTAAACAAACCTACAAGATCAATAAGCTTCACTCAACAACACATGTTCGGCATGGAACGCTCGCAGATGGAATTGAATGAGTATTAAAACCAAAGAATGAAGTGATACAAGCAAGGAAATTTCGTTAAGTTTCATTTCTAAGAAGCCTGGAATCAGGTGAAGAAATAGTTAAGTAAAACTACCAGTATTCGCGTAACCCGTGGGTTACGAACAGCGCATTTGGACAAAAATTGTGCAATTAGGAAAGTTAGGAGTTTGATGTTGTACCATAAAAAAGATAAAATGGTCTTGTTTACGGAATAAAAAAAATAAGATTTTTACTATCAAAAACAATGTTTTCTATTTAACATTATTGGATTTTGTAGAGAAACATGAGACGTCTGCACTTTAGAATTTTCAAAGTAAAATTTAAGACACCCCAAGAATAATTCCTAGTGCATATTTCGGATAAAAATGTCAATTTAAGGCCGATTCTCATTTTCTGCAAAACACGGTGGTTACATGGCTAGAAACCGCTGTTCACTGTCACAAAAATTGTATTCCTTTGCATCAACCAGATCTAGGTTGCAGATTCACTTAGATTATCCCATAACATGCAGCATGTACGTGACCAAAAAATAGATGTGGGAAGTTGAATTAGACCAAAACCCTCGTTACATACAGCATCAGGACTGGTCAACTGTTTCAATGACGACCGCATATTTTCTCGATGTTGAATCGTGATATTGTTCTCGCTATGGGAAGTAACCACTTACTTTTATTTTACTCAATCCGATTTTTATATTCTGCCGAATAATTGTATCTGAGTTCAAGATATGGGATGATCCTTTGATTATCCATTGATGGGGACAGTTCAAATAAGCGAAGTTCAAGAATGATGAGTTTGTGTATCAACAGTTTAACAGGCACCAGTAACGTGTCAAATGTATGTTTATGTGTGAATCAAAATAGACCCACGTAAAAGTGATTTTATATGGAAGAAGAAAATGCAGACGCAATGCAGCTGTGCTCCATACTGGGTACAGCTAAAGGAAAAATAAAATTACCACGTTGAGGTTTGGGTGCAGCTTAAATTGCCTGTCCTTTTGGAAGCTTTCCACTCGAAGACGAGTAAAACATAATCTCTCTTTTTTCTTTACGTAGTTTGTTATTCGGTGCAAATCACAAGTCCTATAAGAAACCTGATCTAGGATGAGCTTATTAATTACTGGTTATACCTTCCACACCTGACGGTACTCAGGTTTGCAGTTTCTGAGCAACGTTACCGCTATAATCATGATTTCCACTTCAAACTACTCTCCTACTGTTTAGAGTATGAACGAAGCACTAAGGGCGTAAATCGAAATCAGCAACCATCGTGAAGTTTGAGAACATGATGTGCGGGAAAATAATGAATAGCAGTGTCTGTTCCCAAACGTCGTTTGAAGAAATGCTTGAGTCTTGCCAGTTTCTCTGAAGAAATAAATAAATTAAGTCAACTGTTTTTCCGCAGGAACGAAGTCCTAATTTGAATAGCCTTCCGTCATTAATTTAAAACTATGAGAGGCAACTGACTTTCTAGTTGGAATTCATTTTTCATACATATTTCCCACCGTGATGGGACGGCCGTCGAGTCTAAACTGAAGCCCAGATTTTCAGAATTTAGATCTGTCGGTCCTTCTCCGTTTTTTGTAGCCTCTGATTGGCCTTGATTTTCTTCCTAGAATAGTGAAACTTTTATTCATAATACGCCAAAAAATTCAAACAGAATTAATGTTGGTACTATTGTACCCTTGAGTATTTCGTCTATTCAACATGCAAGAATGCAGCTTAACATTAATATACCAAATGCTAACCACTTTAGGGAGAGCTTGATAGTTTATCCACTCTTGCATTATATAAGTCACAATCAAGAAACTTCACAACTTCCACTTTCTCTGGAAAGCGGCCAAACACGTTCAAAACTCATTCAACGAAAATTTACCTCTTCATGCTTATGGTAGTTGTTGTCACCGCATTCCGGCAATCCCCTATGTTATTTATTCCTTTGTAGTATTTGCTTAAAGTGAATTTAGTTAGTTAGTGAAAATTCAACCAGCTTCATTTGAAACTGTAGTCATCTAAGTTTGTCAGATATTCTTAAGTACTTTCTCATGATAGCTAATGGCTTGCATTGATATTATGCTTCCGGGAGTACGCTGACTAATGAGCATCAGTTGTTATGACGAGGTTTCGTCTTGAATATCTGGCCTGAACAAATACCATGGCTTTAAAATGATGTGAGGATAAATAAGGCATATTTACCGGCAAGACAGTTCAAAAGTGACTGTACCAAGTAAAATAGATTGTGGACAGCTGTGTTATGAAGGTACATCTCAATACTGAGGGGAAAAAATGATATTATGCTGTTTACCAGATTGTTAAGCAAAGTGGTTCCTAATTCTCCAGATTTGAAAATAAAGTAAACTATTCTGCTTGACTGAAAACGATAGGGTAAATGGTAATCACTGAATTGGGAAAACACTGTTTATCTAATTATGTTCTCTCTGTTCCCCTTAGAAATAAGGCCATACTAGTTCTCTCCTAAATTATATCACGTAAAATGAGCCTGAGCTGTGTTGTACTTCGCAACACTTTCTGCTCCATTGAGAACAAAGAAAGTAATCGATTCAGTTGGGGAATGGGACAAAACGAGCAACGCTAGGAAATAAAAAAAATAATTTGATTCCCCAGAGGTTTTCTGCCACCATCTGTTCCTGAGAACGGTCAACATTGCAACTGAACTGACTTGTTTCTTCTCAGTCGCTCGATGCGTAAACCTTTCGTTTCAAGCTGATATTAGCTGCTGAAACTCAGCCACTGAGAACACACTATCAGCTGAGTCAAATATGAATTGAAAACTGTTTCAAGTCTACGAGATTATCAACTTGATAACTGCTATAAAAATTATTCATATAGTGCCTGTATTTTTCCACCAGGATAGTAGAAGATATCCCGTCTACTGCCGGACCAAAAACCTATTGATTACTTGACTTCTGAAGATAATGTAGATTGATTTATCAGAGCCGAGTACAGTTCAGAGTGTGAAGAAAAAACTATAGGTTTTTCCATGTGGTATGCTCAAATGTTTATTTTCCGGTAACACTGCCCTTCGGAAAAGATGCTATTCAGTTGACATTTCGGTTTCCGAAGTTAACTATTGTCAAAACCTTTTACAATCGATCGTAAACTGGTCTTGAGAAATGTTACCCGCGGTAAGTGAAATGTCGGCTGATTATCATCTTTTCTGAAAGGCAGTGTTACTGAACAATGAACACTTAGGCATAACGCAAGCTGGTTCCAAAAACACTGGTAATTGTATGCGCTCGGATTTACTAAGACTAATCTAACTTAATGCTTTAGAATTGCTTACGGATGCTCTTGGTTGAAGATTCCACCAAATAACCACGACTGCGATCGCTGTTACATTTAACGGGAAGGTTATTTGGGTGTTTCAGTGGCTTCTTCAAAGAATATTATCCGTTCGCACTCACGAGGCACGATAGTTGATCCTTGTAACAAATGCATCTACATAGTATACACGTACGAAGTAACTGGACATGAGTATACCTAGTAGATATAACTGTTGTTGGCCGGTATAGAAAAACCGATTGTATGAGTCCGGGAATAATATGTCCACCAATCTACATATTACTCAATACGCCTAAGTTTTCAAAGCGTCCTACTTCTAACACAATGAAACTGGGGAAATTGTCCTGGGGAACAGGATGACCTATGTTGATGATGTTGATGACCTATGTTGCGACAATTTTCCAAACTAAGGTGTCCATTTTTGAATGTTTGATTGAAAAGGTTTGAGGGATAAAGGCTTCCGCGTGAGTTCCAAAACGTTTTTAATATCATGTTCAGCTTGATCGTTGACTGAATTATATAGTTCTTCTACGTTGGTATTCATGTCGGTTGTTATATTGGTAAGCGATCGTCAATGAAAGGTACACCGAGAGACACCAATGGGCAGGAAGCGAGTTGCTACAGTGTCAACAAACTGAAACTCCCACTAGGAGTTTTACTGGTGGAAGACAGTGATATAATTTGACCCGGATCATTCCCATGCTAGCTTCATAGTATTTTATATGCCTTTCAGACCCATGGTAGCTGAGAATTTTATGGCTGTATGGTGCCTTCAGAACCACC
Organism: Fasciola hepatica; assembly: GCA_948099385.1. Classification (NCBI taxonomy): domain Eukaryota; kingdom Metazoa; phylum Platyhelminthes; class Trematoda; order Plagiorchiida; family Fasciolidae; genus Fasciola; species Fasciola hepatica. The sequence goes on along the minus strand of CANUEZ040000052.1, from coordinate 231,438 downwards.
GAGTGGGCATTTCTTATCGGTCATATACGTAGTAAAATGATGTATGGTCAAATTCAGATAAACCAAAAACGGCAAAGTCAGATAGAAACTATTCTAAAGATTGTGTGAAATATTCGGATAAGTGAATCCAACTAACTGAAAGCCCGGTCTTTGGAGTGACTAGGGTGATAAATAAAAGAGTTTTGTCAAATTCCCGGCCAATTACGTGAATCCCGATGCAACCCGGTTGTTGCCAAATTTTGGACAGATCTCCGCTCTCTTCCCTGTTCTCCTCATAATGGGTAAAAAGCATTGTTTTTCGAGTTTTAACGGTTCTGGAAAATGAGAGCCTCGCTGTAAGCTTAAGCTGCACTATGTTCAACTGTTACAAAAACATCCGAAGATGCACTGAAACAATTAGACCTGCTGCCCTGAATAATAAATTTAGCATAAGAACTATATTTTGAGCCCAGGTTTGCAGCAAATATCTATCATTTGGCAATTTTTGAGAGCATTTCTTATAACAAATTGGATGAAATGGCACAATTTAATTTGTCTATGTGTTACTGTTTTTATTAATTTCAGAAAAAGCCAGAGTGAAGTTCAGCTCTCATCTTCTACTGAAACTTGTGCTTTTTCAGAAAATTTTCGATTGCAGACCAATGGGGTACTTTTCGATGACTGAAAACAGTGATCTGAAAGATCGATTAGTGATACAGCGGGAGTTATGTTATACAAAAGACACAAACAACCTAACTTAAAAGGTTAAACTTGTGAAACTTATGAATTTTGCAGATTTTAAAGCTTCATTCTTTTGTATAATTAGTCGAAAGTCCTTGATTCTTACTTTTCCACTGATGGTGCATAGTGCAACCATTTACCCTAGATTACGAGATTTGGAAACTTATTTTCCTAAAATTATCGCAGTGCGAAGTGACACAATCATAAAATTGTTTTCAAAATAAATCGTTAGAATGGTTAGAAATACTAATCCCGTTACTTTGATCAAAGTAGTGGGGAATTACAGGTTCATCTTGGCTCAGTAGTTAGGATATTGTACTTCGAGCATTCGAGTTCCGGGTTTCAACGTTGTCTGAAAAATATCTTTCATTTTCGATAGTATATATGGTGGCAAATTTCTGACAAAAATAGAACACTTGAATCGCGTAATAAAAGATAGCTGTTTTGGTAGATCACCTTAAAACTTTTGACACCAGAAACAGTGGACGAGTCAATATGACTAAGGTAAAGCTTCACGTTTTGATCTTATTTATCTATAAGAATCACCAATATCCCTCTTTTGTCTGTTTTTTTTAAATTTATTGCTTCAGATATCGTAACACGAGCTACTGAATCTTTACAAATATTTTTACACATTGATTTGCAAAAGCGAATGCATGGGCACATCCTTTTTCAGAAAACCATAAGTGGAAAAATACCTTACTGAAAGAATTGTTAGAAATGTAATTGTGAACATTCAAAAACGAAAGCAAGACAACCTTCAGAAAGTATTACTCTGTCCAGCACACAAGGATCCGTTGTGCTTTTCAAGAGAAATAAAAAGTTTGGATGCAACAATAACCTTTTCAAATTAAATAGTGCTAATTTATATCGTAACTACTTTGAACACCTAGCTGATAATAAACTTGACACGGGAATTCCAGAATCATTCCCACATTTAAATTATTCATCATACTAAAACCCCATGCTTTGAACATGGCGTATCAAGGTCTACATAACGAACAAGATGGCTGGCTTTGGTAAGTAGCCCATATTGTCTGGTTTTTGTATGAAGGTGCCTATTGCAAAATACTAAATCATCCGTGGTTGAATTGATTAGGAGCAAAGTGCTTTTCTATTTCAGTCTGACCACAGAAACTGTCCTTCGATAATTTTGAGCAGTTGAACGTAAATGCCCATCGCATGTGACTTCAAAGCCCAGAATTTGGTTGCTGCAGAACAGTGTTAGCATATTTCCCTTTTTACCGTGAGTCATCAGAATTATATATTTTTCTTCTATTCATTCTCTTATCCTATTAGCAAAAAACAACACAAAAGGATTTGTCAAATATAAGACGAAGCTTGTAAAGTAATGTACACAAACGCCGCCCGAATAAGATAAAAGGTCTAATCAAAACACCCCACCCTGTCCAACCAAAGATGGCGACTTTTATATGAACCAAGAATTTTAAGACGTGTGTTATAATTTCCGGCTGTTTTTATATCACGTCAGATTCAAATACCTAATTATTCCGTTAAAACTATGTGATGCTGCACATTTCGCGCTACTATATTATTTAGGTTTGGACAGAGTTGGAAAGGTTGAAATAAAGCAAAACCTCATCGTTGCCTCAGTTAAAACCTTGTCGAAATCCATTAAACAAAACGGTAAAGAAGCATGTCGTGCTCACTTGGTTTTCTGGTATACTCCACTCCGGAGGTAGTCCAACTTATCATAACCTTGGAGCTGCTCTGTATTCCCCCAGGTGGGACTAATAATGTTTGCAGTTTTACAAAAGATGGATGAGACTTATATGTGCAACTACAAGGTCTATCAATCTAGAACCCTAGTAATGCAGTCTGTTTAGATTTACGTCATGATGTGAATAGCAAAGAATTTCAGATTTGTTTTAGAAAATAGTTAAGGTACTTATCTTTTGACCACACTGTGGGCAAGTTAATTATAAATTCCATCAAGAACAACAATTATCAAGTTCATTTTTTGCCTATCTATATAACCAGTTTGTTCTCATATACTATGCCATAACCGTGATGGGCATAGATTTTGCCGTCAACAGGAGTGGAGTTTCGACCATACCTAGCCAAATTTTATTATATACAAAGAGAGAGTGATAATTTCCCGACGAACTGTCTTCTTGAACTGAAATACGTGTTTATGCTTTAAGTCAATCATCCCGCATTTGTTTATCTCATCTGAAGAATTATGACAGATGCGCTCTTGTCATACTGGGTGGCAGGCAATAACGCATCTTGAAAGGAAAGATGATTAGTAGTCCTGAAAACACTAAATACACCTCCAGTATCTCATGAAAACGTGGCTGGTCATTTTAAGAACGTTTTTCAGTGAACACTTCACTGCGAATTTTCATATGAAACCGGTCAAAATCAAACTTTAGTGGGTACGCTTTGGTGTGCAGATGCATGAAATATGACTTCTTCAGTAACCCAACCCTAATCACCTTGTCAGTAAACAGTGCAGTCGCACAGCAGTACTCTAATCCTAGTTGAATGAGATCATCCTGTATCTATCTATTCAGATGTGTAAGTCAAATTATCCGATAAGTTTACAATCAGGGCCGAAAAATTGGACAAAACTTGGTAGTGTATCGGTCAAATAAGCTTATTTGAAGACCTGCCCCAGGATCTAAACCGCCGGTCAGATCTAACACGACTATTAGAGGTTAGAATACACCTATGGGGACATCGCAAACTTCGTGATTTATCTTCCACACATTGTTATATTTCCAAGTCATTTTAGGTTACACTATATAATACTCTCATTATCAGCCGTTCAGTCCGTAGTTAAAAAGTATTTCCTGACCGAATTCCGTGTTTAAGAAAGGAATAAATTAGGGAACTTTTTAATATTTTAAACTCCCTTTGACAGAAGAACTTTTGTTCTACGTAAGTACGCTTGAATCAGTAATTTTTATCAGGTGCTGTCAAACAAAATCCAGAAAAAAATATGTCGATGCTATAGTTGCACAAAATATCAGTCACTTTGAGGCTGCCACAATTTCTTATCTGAGTTTTTTTTTTGAATTATTGAATAAAGAAGGAAACAAACCTATTATTCATATGCTTAGAATAATGCGACAGATGACTAGATGGGTTTTAATGAGACGGACCTTATGATGTGCTTATTTTAGTTTGACGGTTGTTTATTTGACTTGGTATAACCAAGGTGAAAATGGGTCGAAAAATATAGCGGCTGGAAATTGGTCTGTTGCTGTGTGAGTGCACACCCATTATCACAAACACAAATACCACTTTGATAAAATTCCAAAGTAGGGGGCAACGGTGATAAAATGTGCAATATCGTCACTCCACACCTGGACACTTATACCTGAACTTGACTGGCTTCATCTTTGCAACATCCCAGGGTTTTTGTTTGCCTGTACAGTGGTCGGTGTCCAAGGCCTATAAACAGCCGTGTTAATATTTCGCCATTGATTTTTAGAACATTTGAAGAGGATTTTCTTATCGATTACCAGAACACCAACTTTTCACACACAAGCGAATAAAAATATCTGGGGATTTTATATATATATATATATATATATATATATATATATATATATATACACTCATTCACTCACGTTTGACAACGAGTCCTAGTTTGGATCGAAACGTCACAATAAACGTTTTACAACTCAGCGTACGCCTTGACTTCTCTATAATATATATATATATATATTCAGAACAATCGTGATACAGATTTGACCAACGGTATGCGTAAAATATTCAAGGTTTGCTCCATGAGCAGCATCAAAATTCCCTAGTTCAAAATGAACTGTCAAAAGACGTGTGAATAAAATGAGTGACGAAGAGTCCAATTTTAGAATCACGAAATGATTCTTCGAAAGTTATTTCGTCAATTGGTCAGAGAAAGCTTTTAGAACGAGGACACAAGGTCCCAATCTTTGATTTTTGATGTAAGTAGTATGCCACTACATGTGGATGACCGGACAAAATTTATCCGACGAAATGCCTTTCGAAGAATCACCTAGCAGTTTTAAAAATGGACTTTTTGTCTGTGCAAGCTCCTCGCGATTGAAAAGAGACCAAGATGAATAACCTAATTTGAAGTGCTCAAGGACAGGTGTGATTGGGCAGAAAAGTACCCGGAACACACACCAGATGGGCGACAACAAGCACAAAACCGGTCGTGTGATTCCGAAAAGATTTTATCCTCTTAGCAACATACAGTAGTATACTACTCACATCAAAAATAGTCAAGACTATTGATCAGATATCGATTTTTTACAGGAACAATTTTGTGGACGAAAACCGCAAAATCGTTCATTTAAAGGTAAATAACTACCAAATATAACGCCAAAGTTGATAAAACAGTTTTCGTCAAAACATTCCAGCTTATTATTCAAATTCCATTAATACGGTTTGAGTCTCTTGCTTAGTATGTCCAAAATATTGCAAAATTATTGATTATTCCGACCGTAGAAATCTCTCTTCACTTCTTATTTTTACCTGGACACAATAACAAGTTCTCTGGATAAAAATTACTTTTGTTTCATAGTCAAGTGCATTGCACAGCAACTTGCCCAGCCGCCGTCTGAATGAGATTTCAGTGCTATTCACTACTCGAAAAACAAATGAACACGGCCGTGGATATATTTCGGTGTTGATACATGCAATAATACATTAAAACAGTGTTATGGGTGTATCCCGAATGCTGGAAATGGAGTCAGCAATCACTGTCTCGCTCGAAGTTATTTATTCGTATGCTTTATTATAACGTGAATCTGGATTCAACGGAATCATTTGTGGCATAATTATATTTTATTAAAATATCAATGTTTTGTTTCATATAAAAATCTTGTTCGAGAATTACCCGCAGCCGTTTATAGTGAACTGTATCGGTCTTGGAACATCCCGGTTTGTGGTGTGATACTTTTTGTTCATCTGATAATTTTTCGTCCTTCTTTTCAAAAATAAATCCATTTCACAGCCCTTAACTACTTGGAAAGTAAAACTGCCCAGAAAAGCATATGAATCAAACCGTTCACATCGAATGTTAGGCGCGATAACTGGTATTTACCGCTGGCATTAGCTGCAGTGAGATGGTACTGCCTTTTGTTCAGCAATCGTCTTGGTCGATTTTGCTGGCATTAGGCAGACAGCAAGATATATTGCTTCAGTATGGTTGGTGCTTTTAAAATGCTGAAAACCGCTGGATGGAAAAATTCCACAGTGGTGTTTTGAAAGTACTTTGGCGGCTTTCTGCATTTTAGGGTAACACGAACTTTGAAGTCAGTATGCACAGATTTTGATTTCAACCGAAATTTAGGTGTATTCATCCATCTACATCAAAACAACGCTGAGTTCAGGAGTTAAGACGAGAAAGATGAATTTTTAAGCATAGCAACAGTCTGTTTTAGTTTTCAATCTCCTTCAACAAAAATGAAGTATTTTTACGGCGCGTGAGTTTAAAGAATTCTGGCTTATGTCACAGCAAAATCAAACAGTTGTATTTCTTCCGCTTGATTTCTTATCACACTTGATTGAGCAGCAACATCGTGCAAAAAATATCTGTTGATGCATGTGAACAAGCAGTAGGTAAAATTGTTCGCCATTGTTGGCACAGCGCGCGTAAATTGATGCACTTTGGTTCCTGTTTGGAATCATTGCTTTTCTTATTCCGAAGAAAGTGGTGGAGTTGTTCAGTGAACTGCTTCAGGACAATTGTTATAGGTCACTAGCAGGGACATCACATTTCAGTGGGAACTGGTCTGCTTGATTTGTGTTTCTCGTTTCATTTCGCCACAGGATGGAAAGCGAAGCAACTGTCGACAGCATTTGCTACCAGCTGGTAATTCGGGTTGGTCCCACATGTGGACTTAGATAGATCATGCAGTCAGCAGCCAAATTCGCCAACTTGCACCTCTTATTTTTGTGTTGTTATATGGTATAATGCCACCCATCATGCAAGCCACACCCCTTAAGCTGAAGGGGAAACAAATCAAGCTTAATTTTAACTTGTTCGAACTTTCTAGCAAACTCACCGTAACAGGTGTATTTGTGGCATTTATTTATTGTTCTTCTTGAGAAGATTCCTCAACGGAAGCGGTTTTCTTCATGTTTATGTTCGTCATTAGTCTGTGTTCATTTGGGGAAGTGATGAACCTCATCCCGTAGCTTCCTTCATCACAGGTTGAGGCCACTGACTGAGGGATATCGAGACGTGACCTTTGCAAATCAAGCTTCAAACTTTTGATCTTACAAGTCTGTTTCCAGCAATACCTTCCGCGTTTTACTAAGACCCAACAACAGCTAGAATACTTTATTGGGTAGTTCATCCAAGGCATCTCTGCAATAGTATGTGGATCAGATAAATCTTACTCCTAAAGTCGATTTTATTCCACTTTTAAAAACTGCCCAATCCTAATAAATCATTCTTTCAATCTTTGCTAAAATTTCAATTAATGAAGTCTGAGTTGGAGGTAACTGTTTCTGGATGCCAAATGTGATACGCTTTTTTACACCATGGGTAATTTTGAGGAGAAAAGCCCTGTAAATTATACACTTCTGGCATTTGATGTCACGTTCGGGTCACCTCAAAAAGGATGAATCTGATATGAGAAAATGGTATTTACATAGGCATGACTTAGCACAATAAGCTTTGGGAAATATCAGGACGTACTTCCTTCTGTTTTGCACTTTTGGCTGAACTGATCAAAAGAAACATACGCGGAAGGTAAAACCAAAAGTTTATCATACATTTTCAGAATTTTATTTATAGTTCAAACCAGCAAAGTTTATCGAATCCTGGTATTTGTCGATCACTAATAATTTCCGCGGTGGTTACCGCCAAAAATAACAGCATGGACTAAGTTATTTTTCATTTTCCTAAGTGATATACTAGTTGATATTACCGCGAAATAGGATATTCACACTCTTGGCGGTTCAAGTTAAACACAAAACCAAGGAATTTGCCTCTCGAGTCAGTAAGTTTGACAGTGTTGCTACAACTGCTACTTTTATCAAGTGCAATTCGCATGTATTATTCGGGTCTATCGGTCATCGTAATCGATTTTAGGTTGGAATTCTTTGTTATTCTTTGAAATTCCATCTTTTTTCATCAGATGAGTTTGAAACAATTTTCATGAAGGTAGATTTAAGGGGTAAAAGAGTAGTTACCACACCGATGTTCTGAACATCATGAAGTTGAGAGTACTATTTTTTAGGGAAATCATTAAAAATCAGCGTGCAGCTTCACTTAGATTAAACAGTATTCATAATATATTGTTAAAATGATTTACAGCTGAACGTTTCGGTGAATTTGCAACAATTTCAATCATTATTTAAGTTCCAAAAGCTCCCAACTGCGGCAAACACAGTATGGCAACAATTTTGATTTAGGGAGTAGTAGAACCAGATAAAAGACAAAGATTGCGAAATGCCAACATTTCGTTTAATTGTCTTAGCCTCCAATATAGATCAAGAGTATGAATACGATACGGTACTTTGGATAAACCGTGGAAATTGCTTGTCGTATACTGTTGTGGGGTTGCGCTGATGAAACTGATGAAAGCAGATTTGTTATGATTAGTTTATTATTTTCACTATTATTAGTAGTAATATGTATAGGTAACTTCAGCCGTATCGTCTTCGAAGCTTTTATCAGTACATGCTTGAGCTAAGTGAGGTAGTTAAAGTAAAATAGGCATCCGGTGAGGGTAATAATTCTCTAAAAGTTTCCACTCATTAATCTTGCTTTTGTGTGCACTATGGGTAGTTGGATATGTATGGCCTTGGTAGCTAGAGTAAAAGACTCTGAACAAAGTAAGCTACGAATTACCAAGGTACTGAAATATAACTTAATTGTTCAGCAGGACCACACATTAGGTTTCACATGAAAACCCTTTGGTAGAAGCAACGTTATCAGCTAATTTGGTTTTAGTTGCACTTTTAGGAAAATGTCCTGAATAAGTTCTCTCACAAATGGGCAACATGACTTTTCGCTTAGTCTAATAATGATTCTTATCGATGATTGTTTAACTTACTGAAGAAGATAAATGCTGTTGGTAACGACGTAAACGTTATCTTCAAGGTCATACGAGAAAGACTTGATAGTCGGCTATGTTGTTAGAATGATAACAAAACTGGACGTTTGCACACTGTAGTAAAGGTGATCAAAATAGAATTACACAGCCTATGTTTGAGTCTACTGAGGCGGATCTTTTCCTGCTTCCTATTGGTAATAGGAACACCAGTTTCCGAATAATTCACGGAAAACTCTTACGAATACACATTTCAGAGGTAAGAGATCCAGCGCATTAAGGAGAGAACGCTCAAAAACCAGAACCGTAAAGTTCTCTCCTTAACCCAGGGTGGAAATATTCCCGGGAAGTCATACTTCCTGTTACATATAAGGTAGAGGCATTTTGAAAAGCAGCCGTATCAGTTGACATAAACTCTCTATTAACCCCCCAACAAAGGTTATATATTGGTCTCATCAGGAGATTCAAATCAAGATATGTGTCATTTTAAGGTGGATTTTTTCTTGTATCAGTGAATGACACTTGATAAGCTCGGGAACACAACACCTCGCTTTCGAATTTTCCCCTGAAATTTATCCCGCTGAATGAAGACAACGTATCAACAAACACAAGTAGCTAAAATCGGAACAAACCATGTTTAGCTTTATTCCTGGGCTGCAGTTAGAAGCACTACGGGTGGAGAGGAAAATTTCATTGGTATAACTGAGAAATCCAAAGAATTCAACGAAAGGATGTCACCCGGGTAGGTAATAGTTTCTCATAATAATTCTCCATTCTATATTTCACAAGAGATTTCTAAATCTAGTCATGCGTGACTATTTGTTCAATATTCACAGTAAGATCTGTCAAAGTAAGCGCAATCTTTAGGTCCAGTTTATGCATTTACCCCTTCATAGCTTAGATTTAAACATAATCATGATGATGTTCTGTGTTCTGAAAATAGCTAGGTTAGTGAGCTATTTACACACGGGCCATTTGAACCAAAAATATGTGATGGAACTGAAGATAACGCAGTACTTCATAACCAACATGATGAACTCCAGAAGAACTTGACTGAGGAAAGTCCCCAAGAATAAAGACACCGAATAATTAGTTATTTATAAGAACTTTGTCTTTCTGTTAAGGTTTTGGCCACTTCAACGATAATGCATCTTGCTTCTTTTTACCTCAGAATTATAAACTCCCCCACGGTTTCGGTCTACTGGTAGTTGCAAGATGGGTTTTCATTTGAATTTTCGACGAACGTGTTCATCGTTTACAAGCCGATCCCAAGGATTATTGTCCAAAAATCTCACAATTGCTTTCTAACTGTCGTAAAAATAGAATTATGTTGTTCTACGTTAGAGCTTATCAAACACCAGTATGCATCAGTTCCAATGATACCTGTATATGCCCGTAGGCAGGGATTTCTGGCTTAGTCGTCACAGGTTTGCTAAAAGCAATCAGTCTTGCATTCCGTTTGCGTAATCTCAATCTCAGTTCATATGTCAAGCCGATTCGACGACCTGTTGGAAGATTCTTCATGAAAATTCATGTCGATTTCCATACCGAAATATCTGGGCGTCCACAACCTCGTTTCGATCCAAGCACTGTCTTTTTTGACCAAGTACAATTCACGGCAGCAGAAATATTGCAACTTGACTTTCAGAGTAAAAATAGAACTGAAGTCCTCTGGCGGCTCTCAAAGTATGATTTGGATACCATTTGTGTTTTCTTTAGAGTTGGGATTAAATTGTGACGCTTGTGGATAAACGTTTTTGCCCACATAAAGGAACAGCTAAAGTGAATTACCTTCATTCCACGCTAAATGTGGGCTCCATTTTGTGGCACTTTCCCGGGGATGTTCAATTAAGTATTGCGTAAAATCACTGGTTAAGACGTTTTCCTGATAAATATCATTCTGCGTTTGATCTTGGCTACAACTGGTCCGGCTCCAATGGAAACCTTTTGGGAAAGAAGCTGGAGGAATGTATATACGTAATGCTCCTTTTTTATTTGTATGACCTATTTCATTGATCCTTCCAGAAGGCTTCTGATTAAAACGTCAAAAAATAATTCACTCGCATCGATTCTTTCTCGTAAGACGTACATTAAGATGAGAATATTCCAGAACCGAATATAGTCACTATCTCCAGAAAATGTCATGAGTAGTACATTCTAACAAAGGTATCCGGTAGGGTTACCAGCAATCTCACTTCTAATCGTTTCCAGGAAATTCTCTGTTAATATGCTGCTCACAGAGCCCATCATTACCATATCATCAATCTGTTTCCGTACCTGTACTTCGGTAATCTCCTGAGAGAGGATAAGTCGGCCTCTTCAATGCCTCTGACAGTTACTGTCCACGAGTCCCAGTCTACAGCGTGAACTGTACATCTTAAAATTCAGTTTCTGCTCCAGTCACGTACTCCGAAGACAGACTGAAGGTTTAGATAATCTACGTCTGTCTTTTTAGCGCCAAGCCACGTCTTCAGTTGGCCGCTAAGGCGAAACCTCCAGTCTGAGTAGGGTGATGGCAGCATGATCCTTTTCTCATGTTCCATTTTGAGTCGTCGAAGGACACGACCAAACTGCCGTAGGCGACTTCGCTGGAAAAAACGAGGGAAGTCCTTCGGCATTCGCACAGAGTTCAAGCAGGACTGAGTTTGAGACGTGATCATACTACTTGATTTTGGCCATACAGCGGAGTCACCAGATGTCAACGTTTTCCAGCCTTTTCGTATCGTCTACTCTTAACGGCCAAGTTTTGCAAGCTTGAGTAAGAACTGGGAAGAAGGCAGCACGGTATACGCGCAGCTTTATGTGAAGGATTATTTCACTGCGAGAACACAATTATTTCCAAAGTTGTAGGGGGGTTTTCCTCAGGCAGTCTACAAGGAGTTTACCTCATCCCTGACCTGGTCATTTGGCTGAACAGTGGAACCTGGGTACTTGAAGTGGTTCACGGTTCAGGTTTTCGCCATTGACGCGTATAGAGTATGGGTTGTAGGATATCTGAGATTTACATGAAATGATTCATCACGCCGTGTGAAAGCTCAAAACACCAGAACCCTGGAAGCACTAGAGAACTGTTTCATGCTTGTTAGGAATCGTCAGCCGTACACATCCACCGAGCCCCAACCGGGACTGGAACCCGATATGAACGATTATGAGGAGAACACTTAAGCAACAAAGCTATTCCAGCTAGCTCTCAATGGTTCACTGAACTTGTACATCACAAGTAATAATTCTTGGAAAGTCATGAAGAAATTCGTTTTTAGAAATATTCATCTCTAGACCCACAACTGCTTCAGGGAAAATACGGTCGAGAACCGGCTGCCGAGTTCCGAGATTCTTCCTTGGAATGACAGCTTAGTCAGCGAACTCAAGATCTGTAACCCAAGAATAATTACCAATTTGTGTTCCTCAAACGTTTTGTGGTCCGAAGCCTTATCCTGTCTACATCATTTTATGTAGCGGCACGAAGATAATTACACAATGCTTCTCAGCCACAAAAATATCGCCAAAATAAAGTTACAGAGCAAAAAGGGACCTTATTTCAGACACAATGACTTCCCTGTTTGGAAAGACACGTGCTAGAAATGGAATGACGGGATTTCTATGCGAAGATAGTCTACTGGGAAGCAGTTTATACATAGACCGGGTCGATGCGTGAGACTGACAGAGAGTAACATCAAAATGCAATAGGCAGGAATATCAGAAACGATCTGTGCAAACACAACGGTTACTGTTATGTGGCTAGTGCATACCTCCAAGACTAGGTCATTTAGGGCTCTAGCAGAAACAAGACTAATGATACGTAAGCCTCTGCGAAGAGCGACGAAGTTCTTTTTTAGTAATCCAGGGAAGATGACAGAGAAACAACAAAGAATGACAGGCAATATGCACTGTTTATAAAAGTGGAAATGACGGACTGTGGGGCACTAAATTGCCATAATTTTCTAATTTGATACGACAAGCGATGCAGTTTTTCTGCTGTGATTTCAACATTCAAAGACCAATGCAGATTATGCTGCAGCACAACACCGAGATGTTTTACGTGATGTAATTTTCCTAAATGAACCGGGAACGAGTGGTGAAATAATATACTCTTTACATCTGTTGCCATTCCACAGGAGACCAAACTGATTAGAGAAGTTCTGAATATGTGAAAGATCTATAGCGAATTCATCTGAGTCTGACCTAACTGAGACATGCCTAGCCAAAACCATGTCATCAGCATATTTAAAAACAGGATCTTGGCCGGAGACAGTTAATATACACTAAAAAAATAAGGAGAAATTACAGCACGCTGAAGTGCACTGGCACTGATTGAGAGTTGTTCGAAGACCTTTCTGCCTATTTGGTGTTTTCTGTTCTTCCAGATAAATATCTTTCAACCATTTTAGTAAACATGGGGGACAATCAAAAGACTCCAGTTTTTTAGAAGCGATGGTGACGCACTGTTAAAGGCGGAAGTGTAGTCATGAAAAACACACAAATGACCTGCTGTAATCGTTGAGGAATTTAGCAGTATAGTGCACCTTGGACGCTACTGCATCAATTGTGAAGCGCTAGGGTTTTTGCACAAATTGCACCTCGTCGGTTAGGTTTCGGACCTTGGTTAGAAAACGAAGCAGCGCAACAAGTTTCAATGCTCACGAAGATGGAACTACTGTTCGATAACTTTTGGGTTCGGCATAGCCACGGGACTGTTTAGGTGTGGGAATAAATTACCAGGATTCCTGTAGTCGGGGATGGAATTTGAATCCACTAAATTGTTAATTACCGTAGTCATCAGATCACACAGAGAACCGGCCTCATACCCGAGCACCTCCGTTGGCAGATAGATTGGACCAGTCGACCCGGTAATCCTCTTTGATCAGACCAACTTCAGTATCTCAGTGATTGACACCTCTTGAAATTCGGACAAAACGGACAAAGGGAAAGTGGGAAGTTGTGCTTTCAATTGTCGGAGAAATTGGACACTGAAACGGTGTAAGTCTACATTCACCATTAGGGGTTTTCCCGTCTGACCCAAAAAATAACTTGATTACAAGCCATCTCTGTTTGATATTCCAGGAGTTTAGGAACTGCGTGGAAAAGCTGGTACCAAAGCCTGTAATCCTAGTTGTTACTAAAAGGGACAGCCTATTAGCCTCAGGTATATTTTGCATCTTGTAAGCTTAATCCTTCTACTTTGTAGCGACCTCAGGATTAGAGAAACCACTCGTTCGGATGGGATTTAAAGCTTTTCCACGTGAGAGTAGGTGTGAAATATCCGTCTAATCAATTTCGTTGTAAAATTAACAAAAAAATATAGAAGTGAACAGTCTCTTAACTACCAGTTACCAACAAACATGGAAATTTTAAAGAATAATATACTCGTTATGGAAATTGTTCTTCTTTTGGAGAGTATCTGTTTGGAGTTGGTGCGAGATAAACAGCTTCTGTGAGAGTATTTCAGGCTTTAGATGTAATAAGCCGTGACCACTGTTGCTGATGGGTGCACTTAGCCTGGCAGAGGAAAGTTCTGAGTCACTGGTCAGGATACGGTCTAACTGGGTTACAGCACAGTTCACTGTGTGGCAGATATTGAGAAGATTGAAAAATGTAGAGGAAATACTGATGCGCTATGAAAGTCACCCACTACAATGTGAAGATTCTCATCAAACATAAGTACAGAAAAAAGGACATCCGAATCATAGAAAATTTTAACTGAGGTTTATGAGCACCGTGGTGCTATGTTAATATTACTGATGATAACATGACCAAAACGATAGAATCTAGGGCTATATGATACAGATAAACAATTGATGTCAATATATTTGTAGAGAAAAATAAGGCAGAGCTTGTCGCACCTCTTATAATTGGTAAAGATTGCGAAGAGGCCACCTTTTTTCGTATTATAATGAATACGATCTTGAGAGAATCAGGTGAATTCTTCAAACTAGACCATAGTGTTTTTCATATTTCTAATCAACCAATTTTCTCGTAAACTTGCAGCACAACTATTTATATGGCTGTGGCTATGGGATCCAACAGCCTATTGAGTAAGCAAAGCACATTAATGCTTATGAGATTAGAAACAGTCTTGTGGCTTGGCACAGCAAACTTAAGAGCAGCCTGCCAACCAGCTGTTTTGTGTTTCCTTGCGTGATGGCTCCAGTTTTGCACTTCGGATAGTGGGCAAGTATTTTTTTGTCCAATCCTGTCTTTTGTCTATAGTATAAATTGCTTTAAATAATTACGAATGCTCAATGTGCCAATCACTGGTTGCAATAAATAGGTAATTCCAAAGGCGGGCAGACTATAGCAGCCTTTCAAAGGCAGGGCCACCTTGAAGAAACAGAACTGGTGATAGGGACATCCTTCTCGGAAGATAGAGTCTAATGAAAACTCTGAAGACTGTTCGCAGTAGGCGCGGACGCGAGCCTGTATTGCTGAACAGTATTAGAGTATGATCCCACCAATCTTATTTACTTGTTCAACCTCCAGTAGATCCGCAGTAGGCTTTAGAGTGAATGTCTGTCAATGGAATCGAATGCTTCCCGAGATTCAATGAAACATACCGTGGTAGGTTGCTCAAATTCATGTCGATGTTCTAGAGTTCTTCCAAAGCCTGAAGATCTGGTCAACGCAGCGTCGTTCTCGACGAAAACTACACTGACTGGGGAGTGTTTGATCGTCCCGAACAGCATCGAAGTGATTTAGCTGAATGGTCGCCAAAAAACTTAGTCACTATATTGATGAGGCTGACACCCCTTCAGTTGGTGCAGATAGTCTTTCTCCTTTTTTTGGTAAAAGGAGTAGGATGCAAGTTGACAAGTCACTGGAAAAACTGTGGTGTTCTCGATACAACGGAATAGAGTTCTTAATGGATTTGATAGAAAAGTCAAACAGGATTTGAAGTTCTCGAACAAAATGGGATCCTTTTCGGGTAACTTCTTGTTTTTGATTGTCTAAACGGCGGTGACAACTTCCGATTCTCTTGGAGGCTTGAGATCGATAGCATATCGTTCTGTGTCGCCTGTTGCCATTACACAGATGGGCTAGATGAAAGGGCGGCTGAACAGCTGACGGAAGTGTTCGGCCCATCTTTGAAGCTTCTCCTCGCAGCCCGATATAAAGTTGTAGCTATCGTCGCTTAGCACGGGAAGAGGAGGTTGCGCCTTCCCCGAATATGAGTGGGTTATTCGGAAAATGTTCCAAAACTCTCCAGCGGTGGCTGCTGTTTCCGTGAGACCTGCAGTTACATGTCGACGAAATTTACCGTCACTCTTCGCTGAAAGCCCAGCTTCACGTTAAACATTGTGGTAATTAGGTGCATTGCAGTGTCTCCTGGCCCTGATCCTACCGCAAAGGTTTACGGTTTGTGCAGAGATCCAGTCGTTCCTGTGCCCCTTTGTTTTGCCCATCTGTTCAAGGGAGGCGCTGGAGATGGATACTTTTAATTCATTCAAAAGCCCACTTAAGCCATCATCCTTGTCAGTCGCATTGAGTCTGATGCAGTCGTGTTTAACAGGGCTTTACCGTTGTCCAGGATTGACGGCTGAGAAGTATCTACTTAGAATTGAGGACGAGATTTTTTTCGAAAAGAAAGGTGAAGCTTGAGAAGTCCTAGTACCACTGTGCAGTCCGTGCCATTGGCCTCCCCCGTTATGACAAACCAGCTAAGCCTGACAGTTCTCAACGGATGATACCAACGAGAGTGCACCAAGATGGTGTGTTCTCCAACCGTCTTTGGAATACTAATTCAACAGGTGACTTTTTGGATGCTGTCAGCGGATATTGGTGACGATCAGTTGATTGAGGTCCGCAAACTTGACCGATAGATCGCCGTTATCCTATAACTCGCCTAGGCTGAATTTCCTCAGTACATATATTTCGCAAGCTCTTCTGCTGATCTCGTATAGGAGTTCCAATCCCGTGCTAATAGCAGGTGATCATGCACGACTACCCGATCGGCTGAATTCTGGAGTTTGTTACAGAAAGCACTTTCAGTAGCTGGCTTAGCATGTATCTTTGGGGCGGAGATCGCAATCACGGTCAGTCCAAACGGGGTGAGCCTGAACAGTATTAGGCCAGTTTTCAATGAAAGTGATTCCCAAGAAATTACGGCCTTGTGTGTTTGACTGTTCATCGTCAGCGCAACTCCATGAATTCCGCAATTGTCTGCTGTGTTGTATCCAGTATGAGGCATCCGTTTGAGAGACTTGAATATGTCGGCTGCCAGAGTATTTAGGTATACTTCGGACAGATAAACTACGCCAATTCCCAAGTAGTAGAGTGTTCAAATTGTAGCTAATTAAAAAAACGATCTTCATGAGGAGATTTGGGACTATTGTACGAAATTGCTTCCCCAGCGCCTCTTAGCTTTTGTCCGAGAAGGTAGCTCTAGCCCGTGCACAAACAACTGCTACCTGTGGGGCAACAGAAAGTTCGTGCGTTGGGAGCCAGTGGCCAGTAGAGCGGCTCATGCGCATTTGGGTTGGTTGTTTGCCAATCTGTGATGGCCACCAAGTTCAAGTGATCTTGGTGCATGGTTGTCGGTGGCTGCTATTCGGCAAAGGTGACCAAGACCCAGTGGTCCGTGCACTCCTATTGACCGGACAAATTTTCTGGGTAGCCAATGGATCCAACAGATCTCATCCGCCCATGCAGGAGTATCCGTCTTTGTGTGCTGGGAGCTGTCTCGTCGAGGATTTATCCCCTGGTTCCTGTCAATTTGGTTTAGCCTGCATGTCGCGTGGTCCCCCAGGGTGTGGGCGTTGATGCAAGCCTCAGGTTCGTTGAGCCACAGTCAAAGCTAGGTAAATGATAGGGACCAACGAGATGAAAAATATTTTGTGGAGCAAAATAGTCTACCAACTCAAGTGCTTCTCCTTTCGGAAACTCCATGCTTGTCCTGGAACTCAAACCGGAAGTTCCTTATACATAAATAACAAGGTCTTTCAAGCATCAAACAGTGATTACCACTGGAATATTGTTAGGTAAATAGGATCTCACTAATAGCGAATGGCACGACGAGGTAGTCAGCTGACTAGAGATTTGTCACCCACTTATTATATTCTAAGGGTGCTCACTGTAAAGCCGCATCAGTAATTGCAGGTTCAAACGGGGTTCCCAAACTATGTGGTGTACGACATTTTCGGACGGAATCGGGGACATCCACAAAATATAGATCGAATTTGGCCTTACTCGGTATGGTTGGCTTTATCCCATTACCTCAAGTACGACAAGCCATCTAGGAAAACAATACTTTGATAAACGTCCAAATCTCTATCTCATTTCCATTATCAATAACTGAAAGTCGGTACACACTGTTTTGGTGGAAGTTACCGATAAAATATATGATAAAATCAGTTATTCAGCTGGTATTGAACTGTTATTGTTAATGCTGTCTACTTAATACACTTCCTAAAAAGCGGATAATGAATTCTTATTGTGTATTACAAAATATCTAACTTAAAATCTCTGAATACCTTTTTTACCTTTACGCTTGCTTCCTTTCTGTCATAAAACAAGGCCACAATTTTTCAGGAAGGGGATTACGGCCATTTGAAAGCTGCAAATTGGGGACAGTGACGGGCGACTGAAGCGGGATTTGAATCCTGGACAGAAGAGTTTGGAGCCAACCGTGATGACCGCCTGACCACTGCCCGTCATAGGTTTAGCATGCCATTGAATTCATAATAAGTTCAGAATCCTTTTAGGAGTAATGTCGCATTGGCAAGCACAGCAAAACTTCCCGTGAAGCAAAGTTACACTAATAGTAAAATACAACAGACTTTACGTTGTATATAGGCCTAATTTCAAGAAGGGTACAATAAACAAAGACTGACTAAGCAATTCAAGCTAGCCTTATTTTCTCATTCATTAGCAAACCAAGCTCATGAAATCATTAGTTTTTTCTTCTTCTGACAAATATACTCTGGTTTATACTACTGATAAATAACATACTTGGGATATTTTTTCTCTTCATTTTTCACTTGCTGGTACCGTCTTCCACACGAAATGAATCACTACCTTACTTATTTCAGAGAACTTTATCATCGATGCCCATTTTCTCTTTGTCCCAATTCACTTGGAACATTTAATAAGACAATCATTTTTTTCTGGTTCACGTAACCAAAACGTTACATTTGACGTGAATGATTATTCTACTAGCAAAATACTCTAATTGTATAACCCAAAAACATTTTGTTTAGACGGCACAAAAAGTGTTGAAGAAATGCAGATGAAACTGAAAATGGAATGACTGACTGTAAAACAACTGATTCGGACTTTTGAATCCTGGCAGAAAAAGTGAAACCAAAAGGATGATGCGGTCTCGTATGTTTTTTTTCAGTTTTCATTTTATGATGTAGAAGGCACTTGAATTAATTGTTTGACTTTATTATTCCTTTATTTTTTATCTACTTCACTTCTTATTAGAAAACAGTGGTACAATATTTCAGGAAGTGGGCCGCGACTAATCAGAGTCTGCCAATCGGGGAAATGAACGACCTGGGTGCGAGAATTCGAATCCGGGACGGAAAGGTCAGGAGCCCACCTGGAAGACGTTTGACCACCACCTGTCAGTGGACAATAAACAATTGGCACCGCTAGCTTGCAGAAGGGGAAACGTGAAAATCGTATGGTGCATTATCTATAATATTCACGCATTTACATCTATTTACGAATTACTTCGGGGATTGTTCACTACTTGCGGTGTTATTATTACATGATTTCAAGAACCATTTAGTATTTGTGTTCATTGGCTGTCTAATCGGTAGGCATCCTTCTCTAGAAAAGCATAAATAAAACGTGCGCTTTTGGTTCTGAGACCCATTCCAGTGTATGCCCAGTCGATTACCACAACCAACCATGAGATATTTTTGGAGGACGCAATGAATCCCGGTTCCCCGTACTTCGGGTGCAGGAAGAATGTTAGTTCTTCAGCGAGAACTAATTGAGCGCCTAAATGTTTCGGCCAGTGGAAAGGTTTATTTATATTGTAAACGTTCTGTTTCCTTTTTGATCTTAAGGTAATTTGCTTCAATATAGAATACACCTAAGTTCATATTTTGTCCCGTTAGGCCATCCTGGCCATTAGTTTTGACCCGACTAAAAGGTCAACGAGGCTTTCTTTTAGGAGAGAATGGTCTAGAACGGTATTTCTCCTTCAGGTAGCCAAGGCTTAAACCAAAACGTTTTCAGCAGGCCCAGCTCATCAAAACTTTCAAAGTATTTCCTTTAATTCAGAGAATGTGTTGTTGGCACGAGGAGCCTGAATAGTATGTTTTTAGAAAGCCCACTTAAATTGTGGGAAGTTTCTAGTTTGTATCAACAACCTCAAACTTTTAAAATGTGATATTGAAGAAGTAAAATTTCTCCGGTATCAACTCTTACCCCTCTTCCGAACAAGAGTTCCCTTCGGAGGTTACGGTCGTTTTCATTTCAGCATAAAGACGGTTGGACAAAACTAGGAGAGACATTTCAAGTCAGTTTTTTCAAGACCTATTTAGACTGCCATTCTAGGGGCAAGCTAAAGTAGAATGATCAATACTCCAATGATATGTCTCTCAAATGAAATTTTTATATTCTCTCTTGGTCACAATTTGGCATATGGCATACTACACGGATCAAATTAAAGGTTGAATTTACCATCTTGCATTCATTTCGGTCACTTTGGAAGAAAGACATTTGTTTTTACAATCGAATAATTTTGACAGATGTTTCTGCTAAATACTTTTACGGGAAGCGAATTAGAAAACCAAATGATTGACGGGGTTAACCAACTTTGACGAGCTTACCTTAAATACACTGGAAATTGCTGTTCATTTTCAAATTCAAGTAATTGATTATGCAATTATAACGAGAAAAGTCTATTGGATGAACTTAGATCGCATAGTTTGTATGTGTGAAAGTGGCTCTTTCATAGCCAAACATATTGGAAGAGGTTTCTCGTGCACTCAGCGAGAAAACTCTATACAAAATGGAGAACGCTTTCTTCACAAAGCGGCATGCAATGAAATTTTGGGTGATACTGATTTCCCGGTATCAACAAAAATCACGTAGATCACCCAGAACTCAGATGTATGTTTTTAGTACTTATTACTATCTCTTTGGGACCTATACATACAAAGGTATTCCATCTTGCTCACCTCTGAGCCGTGGCTTTTTGGCTACAACTTATAAAATTCGTCATATGCTAAACCTAAACAATGACTTTACATTGCAGAATAAAGAGAATTGATTTCCTAACTTGTATTATCATTTTCGAAGCATGTACTGTTCACCATTTATTTTCTCCAACTCGTTTCAACCTTTGTTTTAAAAATTTGACTACTGGGATGCTACTAGTTATCTTATGCTTCGCTATGTGTCTCTCTCGATTTCAGAGTCCAAAGAGTATGACTAATCGATCGTAGTTACCTTGGGGTTCATGTGGGGCTATCTTTACAACCAGATCTTTGAAAGTCTCACAGGTAGTATCAACTAAATTGATCTGTCCTTGTCACGAAGGCAAATGTTCCTTTCTTAGACATGGTTCAATATGCTGTCCTTCAGTACAGTCGTTTCCCCGGAATCCCATTCCGTGCAACACTCCAGAATTGTATTCAGTATGGTTTTGATGGATTTTGAACTTTGCGGACCGTCTGATTACACCTACCAAACAGAATTAATCATGTCAATTTATGCTTGAGGCGTATGGAGTCGATAGTGATGGTCACCGGAAACGTTATTCACCCTCACTTTTTATTGTAGTTATTGTTCAATGCGGTAACCATTCTGAAATCCCAAGCTTCCTCCAATGTTTCCATGGTATCACTGACCAATCCATTTCAGTAACCACAGTCACGCCTAGAACAATTAGTAAGCAATAAATGGTTTATAATCTTTTAAAAATAACCCCACGTATTCCTACCACGTAACCGACTCAAGATAAGGAGAACTAATTGGGAATAAAATAATTGTAAATCGACCTCCATCAACACCAGTGACGAAACATTCCTTTTAAAAATTCACTCGAACTAGAAAGCCGCAAACATCCCTTTCAGCTGAAATTTGATGAAAGCTTCATTAAAGTCATGTGACACCAATATTATTTACTGGAATGAAGTCATCGCCCACGTCTTCAACTTAGTGTTCAGAGGCTCATGTTCTTTTTATACCAACAAATTCTTTGGATTTAAAATATTGGATAGAGATAATTTGGTTTTAAATGGAGACCATAACCGTGTAGTCCGCGTTGCTCGACTGCCATTTGACCAAACGAAGGGCAAGATCTTGTGTATTGACATTTTAGTTTAGGCCATTAGGTAACGGAAATTTCATTGCACCACTAGGTCAGCTACTCGCGTGTGGCATGTTACATTAAGCGAGTTTTCAAAACCCAGTAGACCCGCAAGTTTCAACCTTTAGGTCAACTCGGAATTAGTCAAATTCTTCCGAATAAAAGCTCTGGATGGTATACTTTTGCCGAAATATAAGTCGAAAACTAAATGAATCGACTCAAAATTGTTGGTGGAATAAAAAAACCCAAAGATGCAACTATTATTAGAATGAAACGATTTTCTTTTCCATCACAAACTTTCTCTCTCTCTGAATGTTTATCATTTCGTAGTCAGTCCACAAAAATCTTAGATTTAAATGATTACCATCTGGTGTCATATATGGTAATCGCAATACACATCTGAATGATGGGTCAAGGAAATTTGAATTGACTATGAACGTGTGCTTAGGCTTTACTCCAAATTCTCAAGTCCGTTACCCTTAAAGAATTGTATCCTGTTTCCAGATGTTTGCATAGACTTCTGGTCAACAAATCACTGCTTGGATAGAGCAATACAAAAATAAAAATCATCTAAACTTTATCGGGATCGATCTGGAATTTTTCAGGACACTAATCTTCTGAGTCATCATCCCATACGTTAAATGAGTGTCATATGAGGTCATATCTAGCTAGCTTATAAGAAAGGCTTTTGCAAGCCTACAAACAGATGGGGAAAATGACGGACAAACACAAGGTAGCAAAACGTTGTTCGTGTTTCCCTAGGTGGCGTAAGTCTGATTTGCACTGGCTGATGAGAACACGTTTCAAGTGAACACACGACGAATGGGGGTGATCGGACCGCGACGGTAAACTAAACTAAATGGAAATGGATGAACAAAAGTGACCAAATGGTGGACATTCTAGAGCGGTACGCAAGCAGATATATGGTAGGCGGTATGTGAAAACAGTTTGGTAAAGACATCTATGTAGATAGCCCAGAAGCTGCGTAAAATACATTATATATATATATATATATATATATATTGATATTGATATTCTGATCTTTATTGAAAACATTTGTAAGCCGTTTTTCAGAAGGCTTACTCACCGTAGCCGAAACACCCACTGATTACCATCATTTTCGACCACGCTGGGTTACCAAGCGTATATTTTCCCCTTCGGACATCTGGGAATGGTTAGAATCGAACCGACTACTCGAGGCTTAGATAGGATACCAGAATGTCAAACTGATCAAGAGACGATGATAATCTCTTCTGGCGTTGAAGAAATATGACATGAATAACACCCCTGAGCATACCTTTTGTCATAAATCACGATCAGTAGCCGCTGAGTTTCCACAAAATTATGGTCTTCTTATACCTAATTTTCTTTCAAGAATCAAAAACTAGTATCCACTGAAGCAACTGAGAAGTAAGTCAGCTTTTATTACCTAATGAGGAGGGAACGATTGTATGGAGAAGCACGACAAAAACCGTCATCAGGCAGGAAAGTTAGTATTCTGCAAATATTTCCTTTACTGTTTACCTGAAACCCTTGTTATGAAATTACGTTTATTTGACTGTCTAACTCACATACTTGCAAATACATGCGCATAGTGTAAACGGAACCAATGTTTCGTCTTTGCTTTCAAGGAAACTCAATTTTATTTCGTTCTCAAAATGTGGAACACCACTTTGGGAATAGTATCTCTAGTGGTTTGCTCTCCCTCCATTACACATGATGAATATAATTCATCTTTTGTGAACTGGTAACAATCGAATGGTTTATAAATTTTACTTGCTACGTTGAAAGTAGCAAGTTCAAATCCCACCACCTCCGGTCACTTTGGTCGTCGGCAGCAATCCTTTTTCTTCCAGCTCGTTACCGCACCGGACCTGTTGTGACCTCAGATGGTTCTCCACTGCCAGTCTCCGGGGCTGGCTGCTGGGTATCCCTACTAGTGCAGTGGGCCTCTGAGCTTATGGGGAATACGTTCCTCACATTGCACTCATGGGCTAGCTTGCATTAGCAAAACCCGATTCTATCTAACGCTCCCATTTGGGCGCGTAAGTCATTCCATGAGTGTTGATTTCCTAATGATTATCATTTCACTCTGTAATGAACTGCCTCCCCTGGAATGCTCTACGAGAAGTGTTAAGGTTAGATTTTTTCACTTTTGAAACCCAGATTAGGTGAGATTATTTCTTAATATTAACCCAAACTTACGTGCTACACTGTCAACTGCGGTCCGTTGCAAGTCTTAGATTGCTTTGTATAGTCAACAAGACAATATATTCATAATGAAACAATTTGCTTCATCTTGTTGTTTCGATGAACAATTGTCTTCTTTTTTCTTCGATCAGCCACGCGTTGAACAAATACGCTTGGAACCAAATAGAGGGCAATAAATTTCGCGGAAAACGATCGTAGAAAAAAGCGTTACCTGAACTACGTGAGAAAAATAGTCTTTGAATAACATCTTTTCTTTTTCTAGAAAGGTCCTGGTTTCTCATAGAATGAAACCATAGTATATCACATATTAGTAGGACAATGAACCATCCCCATTTTATTGCTGGGTTTCAAAGATAACGGTGTTTGCGAGTAAGATGCATTCAAGAACGCTTTCGTGAGATTCCCCAATAACCCCAAAAATGGGCATCAATTTTCAGTCACTTACTAAAGCAAATGGCCGGAAACATTGTAGACTTGGATTAAAAAACGTTCTTGCTAAAGAACATTGCTACTAAGGCTACATCTGCTTTATTCTGTGTTTATACATTTACTTCCCTTCACCTGGGTTGTCTTCTGTTTACACAATTTTCCGCTATTGGATACAAAGCCAGAGTGGTTTTAAGATATCAGTGTATGTCTATCATTTGTATATTCTAACCAGGAACACAACAGTGGTCGGCTGGATGATAGGTGATTGTTCACCGGTGATTTATTTTCGATGGACACTTGACCCATCTGCACTTCCTTTTCCCGTACACCGTGTATATTATAAATGATCATTCTGTTATTTAGTGACTAAGTGTTCGTATAGAACTGTATCCATGCTAGTTCACTCGAAAACCAAGATGTCAACGTTTACGAGGGAAAGCTGATTTTGTGCGAATTTGCTATAAGTAGTAAAAAGGATATGAAATTCCTGTCAAGAACTGTGTTTACACAATCTCGCTTTAGTCATCAACTCGTTCATTACAGTGTTTCCACCGGATCCGTACGGAATGTAAGTACTCGACTCAGCTCTCTAATGATTTTCGGTACGTGTGTTTGAGGGAACATAAATTTTATTTACAATCATTCACAACTAAAAGCCAAAATACTTGACCCGTGAAACCTACCGAGGCGTGATCCAGGGTGAACAAGTGGGATGAAATCACCGTTTGTGTGCTGTACACTCGAGCATAAGCAAAATCTAGGAGGAAATTTAACAATCCACACCAACCTTGTTGTATTCAAATAGGTCCTAATGTGTAGCCTGAAATTTTGTTTGCCCTCCAGCTCATTTGGTCCGTCACACCGGGTAGCTTCGACCACCATGCGACACTTCATTATTGATTGGACAAGCGTGCGTATACAAATGTTGACTGCCGAGCTGGTTTCCTGCGGAGCGGAAATCGCTCCGGCGATAGCTAACAGCCGGTGCAGCAACGCGCACAGAAATCTTTGTAATTATTACGGCTAGTCATAATTTAGTTCGATTTCCGGACTTGATAAATTTGAAAACTTTTCACAGTGCAAATTGCTTCCAATTTGGCAGCAGAATTCGCCTAGCGTGTTCACACTTAGACGACAGACATAGTAGACCGGTCTAAATACAGCAATGTTTGATAAATAGCAATCCCTGTCTGATTAAGGTTTTTAGTGCGAGTAAGTGTGTGATGGGATGTTAATACACCGTGTTCGTAATCACTTGATATCTCTCAGTGAATGTATGCTCAAATAATCCAATTCGGGAGGAAGCCGTAGAAAAAGTGATACTTAAAATTAGCACAATTTAGCTGTGGTCCAAGTATACAAAATATTTTCCCTATTTTCTAAATTTCAAAAAAATGATCACGACAGTCACCTTCAAGATAACATAAACAACTCATTGTTGAATACTGTCTCACTTGATTCAGCGTTATCTCTTTTTTGAGTCATTTATAAGAAACTCTTGTTTCAGTACTCACTCTATGTAGTAATTTATACTTTACAATGTTGCATACCAACTTGCCATAAAGCGTAAGTACACATTTGCAGATCTGTTTGATTATGAGCAACTCATAAAATAGTGGAAAATTTATCCCGAGAGTACTGACAACAGCCACGATAAATGATTCAAAGAAACGCGAATGAACAGTAAATAATGTTGATAAAAAGTAAATTTGTACTGTCATCATAAGTCTTGGATAAGGACGATAATGTGATCGATAATGAATTAACCAGTTGTTGGCGCGTAAGCAACTTTACAGTGAATTTTTGTAGGACAGAACCATCGGTAACTTAAACGAAATCATACAAAGAAAGCTATCTACTCATAAATAGACAAGTTTATGGTTTAACTTATTTAGTGATGAAATTTAGAAAGTATATGTGGCCTGGCTTCCGGAACTCGAACTCAGCTTGCCGGACTGTGATCTGACCACAGTGCCACCGAGCCAATCAAACAGGCTGTCGTCAATTCAAGACCTCCGTGTTTGTTTAGAGTCTACTATTTTTGTTGGCTGGTAGTTACTTGCCCTTCACTGTTATCCCCTCTCATTACTGGCACGTTCTCTGAAGGAATTCCGGCAAGTTATTTTGTACTGCAGATGATCTACAGAAATCGACTGAAATGGTGGACTCTGACGTGCCAAAAATATAGTAAAAGTGTATTTCTGATTAACCCTCAAAGAATAGAACAAATTTACTCCCAATTGCATTGATTAATCAGGAAGTCCTTAGAGTTGGTTTTACGTGGTTAATCAGTGTAACACTCTTAGTCTCCTGAATGTGACACTGTTTGCTAATTGGTTCTCATAATGTGTTATTATTTTTTTAAAGTTTGAGCAAATAACCCACTTCAGAGCACGCTGTCGCATTGGTTCTGCTGTTTTTTTTGTTTGTTGAGCAGTGGACTTTGACACACGTATCATCATTCGTAACTTGGACTTTGAATAAATTCCAATAACCTTTGATTCTTTGCGTGGATCCGGAGAAGGAGATATTCATCAGTTCCTGTACGCTCGACTATCAAACACGTGCTGACCAGTTTTTGTGCATGGCAAGATGACTTATAACATGCCTACATTGGCCAAAGTACGCTATCTGAATATATGATTTCAACTCCGGATTTTGTATTTTCTACAACATAATCGGTTCTGTGTTCAAAATCCTGTGGATTTTGGTTTGTACCAGTGCACCTAGTGACACCCAAATCGGTGTGCTGGTTTTACCAACTTGGCTGCATTGATCAACATCGGCACGGTAAATTTCTCAAAGCAGACCTATAAGGCAGTCAGTTTGATTCCAATTCAGACATGAAGCGCTAAATGTGGTATAAACAAGGGGTATGTGGCAGTAAGTCCGCTTTTATCTAGCTGACCTGCAGTGAAGAAATTTAAAAAAAATGAAAAATTTTCTCGATCGGTTTGTCATTCGACAAATAAATTTATTATTAGGATGATGCCGAATAGCATTGTACGGCAGGCATCAGATGTTACAGTGAGTAGCACCTGTTATCTCCCATCAAAATCAGCCTGTCCAGCGACGCAAGCAATAGCTGAACTGCCATCAAAATGTTCCAATCGAATTTTCATAATTGCGTCCAGAAGTACATTTGTTTCAATCCAAATCCGGTTTACAGTTAAAGCTGCAAGTCAGGATCAACACGGACGGCTAGTAACAACACTCGGTAATCGAAATATCACCACCCTTTGTTGTCAAACATTTTATCATGTCCTAGCACATCTTCCACCGGGGAAAATGTATCTTGTTTGATCTATGGGTCAGATAAAAGGCGAATCTATGGCTTGCGAAACTGGTCATCCCACCGGAAAAATGTATATATATATATACATATACATATATATATATATCACAGAACCATTATCGTTGTGATTTTCATACCCATACTACTCTGTTTCATGCAACGTTTTCTCGTATTTGTTTTCCCATGCATGTACATCAATTGGGCACCGTTCTACAGTAAACGCCGGCAGAGATGCAGTGTAGCTGTTCTGATCATGAATCATGTTACAATTTCAGCTTTTCTCTGTACCGTTTTCATTTTCTGAATTAATTTCCTGTCCGCACGCCATACTTACCAGACTCTTTGACAGTCATTTAGGCTTCCATTTCTAAGTCATTTGGCTTCGTTTGTAAACAAACTTGCATTTCCACCGAAAATCACTCTCGAACGATCACACCCCAATAATACTTTGGAAAACGCCTAGGAAAATATGCATATCTTTTTAGGAAAATGTACACGTAGATACAGATCGCATGAATTTTCAATCTCCCTGGTGTCTCCGTGTTAGAAAATGTTGCTTAGGGCTTGTATTTTCGAAACATTTTCAAGGAAGAGGTATCAAAATCATGGGAAGGTATTTTGTCGGTCTTCTGATTGTTTCAAGAGTACCGTGAACTTAAAATGATTAGATCAGATAGTGCCCGTTTCTCGTTCTTAATTAATCATGAGTAAATAAAGCCGTGTAATCCGAACCCAGTGAATGATTTATGTTCCGGGACTTTATGTTAATAGCTACAATTCAGAATGGCGTATATGCACTGTTTACTTTTCCATAAAATGTCCAGTGATCTATATTGCCTGTTTAACAGTTACGGTAATTATGCTACTGAAACTGAAGAAGTGTTAGCTTTGGAGTCGAACTTACTTTTATGTATGTCTACATTTTTGAATACGTTTCTAACCACATTTTCTGGTTCTTTTGCTCTCCTTTCCAGAATTTATCTGTAACATATCGTTTCTTCGTGTAGTTGTTCGAAGTCTGTAGGACACCTCACAATCAATCGATTCCACGACCAAAGTAATTTCCACACAATCTATTTTTGTTCAACTAAACTTGACCGCGAACCGGCGGACTTCAAGCGCTCCTCAAATAATATGAAAGTTCTTGACAAATCAGTGTAAATTTGAACAAAATGTAGCTAACTGGCTCAAGCACTTCAGATCTCCGAAGATGAACGTTATTCTCAAGAAGAGCTGAGTAAGATTCACTTTTTCCATCGATCACCTCTGTTCCAATTCGGGTAGAATCGTGACTGTAGTGTACACTCATATCTCTCGCAAAAATGGAAACCCAGAAAGCTGTGTTGCTGTTTACGCCTCCAATACGGTTACGGTGCATTCTCCAAACAAATTAGTTTCTTAAATTTGATTGACAAGCGAACTATGTGGACTCTAAACAACCAAAATCCCAAAAAGTCAAAATCGTGGAAATCAGTCTCACTAGCAAACATCAGTGCCTTCGATTTGGTCTTCTAGATCAAGTAGTAAATCAAATGTAGGACTAATACGTAGTTGGCGTCCACTTGTGGAGTCACCTAAGTGTTTCAGAAAATATTGATCCACACAGTTCGAAAGTTTAAGATTTGCCAGAACAGACTTCTCAACATCCACTTTAACTTCTCGAACCACAGCCAAAGAGATCATTTTCGCTGTTTCTTTTTGCTCCTGATTTTGAGACTCGAAATGAAGTAGTTGAAAAATAAGGCATAGCAGTATACCACCTCTGTTCTTATGGCTTAATTCTAGTAAAGTCGAAGAAAACCTATTGATACCGATCTTTTGGGCATATTAGGCATCCTGATAACTTCACTCAAAATGAGGAAGATGCTATATCCTCCGAGAGAAGCCTATGAGGATATTTTTATCAGATTTGTACATTCATATTGTTATTTTAGACCGGATATTGTTACATTTTGTGGCAGTTCAGTGAAAACGGTAGAGCCCGTTGGACAACCGACCGGTACGACCTGTTATCAACAGCCATTGTATCTTGGATTCTAGTTCATCATTTCGGTACGTGTCCGCTGTGTGGGGCATTCTTACACAGACTTTAAATTATTGACCGCCCAAGGACCATCATTGGTGGCAAGATAAATTTCAAGTATTTATCGATTTTGTCCAGCAATGGACATGAAAAGTATGACGAGGACATCTGGATGATGGACTGCAAAGTTAGGAAGTCACTTTTTATGAAACTGTTAAACCACAGAAGGATTAGGCTACGTATGCCGGTTACACGACGAATAGTCGACTGAACATTAGACTAATCAATTCAAAATAGGAAACAAAGCAAAGTTGTCAATACCTATTTTGCCTTCTTCCGTTTCTTCTAAATGTCATTTTATTATATGACCGAACCGACATAATCACCCGGGCTTGATAGACGGATGGACGTAGGATATAGTTTTTTTTTCTAATGGAAGGCAATTTTGCCACCGAGGTGGTAGTTCACACGATTCTGGAAACAGATATATCTTGTCATAGAACTTCATATGTTAAATTTGACAGCTACACTAGGACCACACTGTATGCGTTTTTGTAAACAATATTCTTCCCCAAAGGTTTGTCCCTTTCATCGCCAATCGCTGCGAGTACGAAAAGTAACGCAATTATTTGTTACGCTCAGTTAGGAAAGCTTCTGAATATTTATTTGTAGTCAACGTCTAACTGGAATGCACTGGTAAATAGTACGGGAAAATGGCACATGAGAAACATTTGTGAGAAGTATCAAAACGAGTGTACACAAACCCTTCAAGGTCCAAAGTACTCATTCTTATCGATTTCTCAAGGGGTAAAAGAAGTGAGAGCACTTTCAGCTTGGTAAAATGAAAACTTCCAGCGAACTTATACGTTCGTTCCCATTTTTCTCACAAAATCCTTATTTTCCGGGAAACACTGGGACAGTGTATGCAACGAGGTTAGAATGTCACCTTTTTTCTGAATAATAATGAAACTTGAACAGGATAGGTTGGTCGAATGGCGTTATGCATGTTCCCGCGATGGTCAACGAGTAAGCATACGCAGTTCCGTCAACTTAAGAGAGTGATGAACGCCAACTTTGTAATCGATGGGAACGCCTGCAAGAGAAGGAACGAAAGTGCAGCAAACGTACTTTCATGTCAAATTCTAATCGTTTGGATAATTGTCTCCAAAGCAGTAAAGCTCACAGGGGTGTATGGAGTATATGGGTGTCTAGAGCATATTGGGTGTCTGAGATGTGTAGGTTCTCTAGGATGACAGACTATCGCGTCCCTAGGGGTATCGTTCATCCTCCTGGTCATCATTATTTACTCAATTCTCGCCTGTGTCTCCACAAAGACGAAGCACGCATCAGTGACCACGCCCCAGCGAACCTCTCGACAGGTGGGCTAAATTAGGTTGAGAATAACCGAGATCTGAAAACCTCGGTGAGACAACACTCAGCATGCTAAGACAGATACTCCTGAATCTATTGATCTGACGGCTGCAAAGGGAAACTGTCCAGCCTACCCAACACAGTATTCCGGGACAGGCTAACAACCCTGTTGTCTTGTAGGCTGCACTTGCATGTGCTAAGGCTAGAGGAGCATCCTCGAACAAAAAGACAAAATAAGATACCGTCAACTTACTTCCTACTCCGAACCGGGTGGCCGAGTAGTGAACAGTCCCGAACGGTGCTGGGGACAGACCCTCGTACTATATTCCCCAGAATTTCTATGAATAGTCTTGGAGACGTGCACACTGATCTTGCTACGCGTTCCTAGCAAGCGACGAGTCTCCAGCTCAAGTGGTCAAGGTGTCGAGATAACATGCCGGAATACTCAACTGTAGGAAACGGGCTTATGTAGCTTGTTGGAATATACGGACACTATTAGGCGTGGACAGCCTAAGTCTCACAGTGAAGACACTGTACAACTACAAAGTCGACATAGCTTGTCTCGCAGAAGTTAGTATACCTAACTCTGGCATCCGGAGCACGAAAGTTACCCGGGAGGAGACAGTTTATCAGCTTCATCAAAGCGGCCCGACAGACAACCACCGGGCACCACGGCGCCACATTCACTATTATCATCAAAGCCTACAGCACGATGATCTCTTGGGAGCCGAATTTCTGCTAGATTTGCCTTGACACGTGTCAAAGACTCTCCGCAGAACACGACGGTGATTGCGATCTATGCTGCGACCAACGAGGCGGACAGCGAAACAAAAGATGAATTCTACGGCAATCTCCAGCAGATAACAAATCAGGTCAGGAAACGTGACATTCTGTTCATCGCCGGAGACTGGAAAGTTTGCACAAGTCCCTCGGACGAGTCACGGCTGCACGTCCTAGGAAAACTTGGCCGTGGTCAACGCAGCAAGGATGTTCACCATCTGGTCATTGTGGCTGACTCTAACAGAATGGCTGTTTTGAGCACACGTTTCAGGCAACCTGAAAAGTACTTACTAGCGTGGTACTCCAAGGACGGTCGCACTTCGTGTCAGACCAACCATATCCTAATGAGGTTCCCGTGGGCTTCATCTGTGAAAGACTGTCGAGCGTATCGCAGAGAAGCGACTGGAAACGCAGACGATGCAGAGCACGTTATTTTCCGTGAACTCTTCAGAATTCATCAATCCACACCTCACAATAACTAGGCAGAACCAAAAAAAATTAAAAAAGGATCTCTGAGGACACATCTCAACAGTCAGCCAAAGCACATGAGGCCCGCATATGAGGTAGTGGCAAACTCCGCAGACTATAACGGGAGGCCTCGCACTCCGCTGGGGCTGATCATAGGCGGTACTGCATAGAAGTATCTGAAAAAACGAAGATGACAGTAGCGATCGGTGACTGCACGAGGCTATTCTGCCTCATTCGTAACGCGTCGGATAGGTGCTGCAAGCATGAGTCACTCCTGTGTGACACAGCCGGTCAGCTCATGTCTGAGCTGAACAGAAAAGTAGAACGACCAGTAGAGCACTTCGATCGGTTGCTCAAACGACCTTCAGACCACGCGACAGCCCTAAAACCCTCCGTTTTCGTACAGCCTTACTGGGTCAGTTGCAATCCACCAGTACCATTGAAATCATTACAGTTACCAATAAGCTGAAGAACTGGAAAGCCGTTGAAGGTGGAGCATAACATTAGAAATCCATAAATGCTATCTGTCTTCACTGGTCGACAGATTACACACACTAGTTGGCCCCAAATGGTAAGGAGTCTTTCCGAGTGACTGAGGCACGTCTATTCTGTTGTTCATTTCAGAGAAGGGAGACAGATCAGTATGCGGGAACTACAGGGGGATCAGCCTGAATGACATAGCTGCAAATATTTCCTGAGTACTCCTAATGAACTGCTTCTCTGTTGCGAGAGACCGCCGCACCTGAACGATTCAAGGGGATTTTCGCCGTGGCAGAGGCTGTGCAGATCGAATTTTCACACTATATCAAACGTCGAAATACAGCTCCAAGTTCAAACAGTCGATCATTACCTGCTTCATCAACCTCCGTATCGTTTTGATTCACTTAACCGGGATTGTCTCTGGGAAATAACGGAATCAGACGGGATTTTCGATAAATACGCGAGACTCCTGAGGGGAAAGTATTTGTCTACTGGGTCACGAGTCCGTGTGTATGGCGAAGAGTCCTCGAATATCACACTCACCATTGGTGTCCGACAGGGCTGCTCCATTTCACCGATGTTGTTTTCCTATGCGATCGACTGGATAACCAGATAGGCGCTGGCCTTCTGTCCTGGTATCCATCTGAGTCGGGAGATGCACACATCGGATCTAGAGTTGGCAGATGACATTGTTGTGCCGGTGAAATACCCTGCCACGCTTCAACCAATCCTCGATCAAATCATTTTCTTCTCAAAGTTTATCGGACAAGAAGTAAACACCACAAAAATGGGAGGCCGTCAGCTCAACAGTTATCCATTACTTGTGGTAGACAACGTCAGGAAAGCGTTTATCCAGCTACGACGGGTGTTTTGCCCCCGCAGTGAGATCAGCCTTCGGATCGAGGTACGTGTTTACCTTGTCGTTATAAGCCTCGTACGCAGTTACGGCTGCGAAACCCGGCCACTGAGAGCCGAAGAAACCAGAGAACTGGAGGTGTTTGATCACTGGTACCTGCGATGTTTTTTGAAAGTAAATCGGCGCAACTGAGAATCCAACGACTAAGCTAGGAGGTGCTTTAAAACTGACGAACTCCCAAACTTCATCCAATGTTGTTGACTGCGGTAGCCAGATTATATCCTATGGCGACCCCAGACGGGACTAACCGAACACACAGTCGGTCCCAAATCCTACCTTGGATGACATTGTCGACTCTGTGGCCAGCTCAAAACATGAATCAACTCCGTCGAGAGGGATGTAGAGCATCTAGGCTTACGGTCAGTCTGTGGTGCTCGCCAGTGGAACGAACACTGGATCAAAATCTGCACTGAACTCGCCTCCAACTGCTGCGCATGGTCAGCTATGATACGCGATATGCATGGCGCCAACTCATCCTCTAGCAAGGGATAGTCAATTTAAAATAAAAGTGAGTAAGTAAGGCTAACAGTGAAGTGAATAACAAACATTTATCCAACCCCGGTTACCGTATATGGACAAAGAATAATCAGAAAGCGATTTTCCATAGCCACGCAGGGATTTCAAATGTTAGCCTCTCATTTGCTAATCGGTATTCGTTTCGGTTCTACCTTGATTACGCAGCATGAGCAACCATCTATTTAGCCGAGTCCGTCCGTCCGTGATTGAGCGATCAGATAACCATAAGGTGTATATTGCATTTATATTGTATATTGTATATATACCATCTTGAGCACAGTCGTGCAACGCTTTTCAGCCACAAAAATATCGCCAAAATAAAGTTACAGAACAAAAAGGGACCTTATTTCAGACACAATGACTTCCCTGTTTGGAAAGACACGTGTTTGAAATGGAATGACGGGATTTCTATACAAAGATAGTCTACTGGGAAGCAGTTTATACATAGACCGGGTCGATGCGTGGGACTGACAGAGAGTAACACCAAAATGCAATAGGCAGGAATATCAGAAACGATCTGTGCAAACACAACGGTTACTGTTATGTGGCTAGTGCATACCTCCAAGACTAGGTCATTTAGGGCTCTACCAGAAACAAGACTAATGATACGTAAGCCTCTACGAAGAGCGACGAAGTTCTTTTTTAGTAATCCTGGGAAGATGACAGAGGAACAACAAAGAATGACAGGCAATATGCATTGTTTATAAAAGTGGAAATGACGGACTGTGGGGCACTGAATTGCCGTAATTTTCTAATTTGATACGACAAGCGATGCAGTTTTTTGCTGTGATTTCAACGTTCAAAGACCAACTCAGATTATGCTGTGGCGTAACACCATGCTATCTCACGTGGTTTACACATGCGAGGGGAAGTGTCTTCGATGAATCGGGAACGAGTGGTGAAAAATATACTCCCGATATTTATAACTGTCCAACAGAAGACAAAATCCATCAGAAAAGCTATAAATATGTGAAAGATTTGCAGTGAATTCGTCGAAGTCTGACCTATTTGAGACAGATCTAGCCAAAACAACGTCCTCAGCATATTTAAAGATGCGCGGTGGGTGGGAGACAGACAAATAGCTAACGAGTGTAGAAAATAGATACGGAGAAAGGAAAGCACCTGCACTGTTTAAGAGATGTTCGGAGACTTTTCTGCCTACTTTGGTGTCGACAAAGGTATTCGAATACTAATCGTGTCGAGGAACGAAGGATACGGGTTCAAGCAATTTTGCGATACCCCGCAGATCACAACTAGGTCGGATTGGTCACGTAGTACCAGTGTTAGACCAAGGCTTATATGTTGCTTTCCACCTTGGGCAATGTCAGTTTCCATTGGTGTTGTACGTCGAACGGGCAGTCGACCATCCTTCGAAACGTTTTTAGTTGTCTAACAACTGCAGTGTTACTTGAGGTTTTTCCATAAAACCATGTCATTTCATTTCTAGTGCTACTGATGGCATCTTCGTGCGTGAAATACTATCCTAGTCTTTCGTTTCCTGGAACATGTTTGTGGTCCTGTTTTTCACGGTGTAACATGCAAGGAGTAGTGATCTTCCACCAGAGGGCTGAACGTGCTCGATCTGCGAAACACAAAGGAACGAAAGCTCTGAGCTGAAGCTCATTAGGTGTATTACCAGGCACTAACACTGACATTTTTCGAACAACAATATGGCGGCTTACAGCCTGGCTATTTCAACGGCAATACTTTTTTTTCTCCTTAGATTGAATTGTTTTTCGGGAAAGGTTTACAAAGAAATGAACCCCTAGTGGGGAGTAACGTTCGTTGGTATTGAAACCTTTTTTTGCCGCAGTTGCAAAGTGACATCCTTGAGGCGTTACGATTAGTGCATGCTGAGACGTTTTCACGGTCGACGAGTTCACCGTTGACCGCGAAAATCAGTCCCAATCTTACTATTATTTATCCGTATATATTTGAGCCAACTGATTCAATCGACTGCGGCCAGAACTGATGCTAGGTGATGCTTGGCGCTCGCCAGAGACCTTTGGCCATTTTATATCACTATGCACATGATAACAAAGCAGCATTCTGTCCTGGAGGTGTCTTCGGTTCCCAGTCATTTGATTTACCGATGGTGCTCAGATTTCCGCAGTCCTCCAATCTAACCCATTCGGAGCTCATGTGGTTCCCCAATCAAGATTATGATTGGCTGGTATGCTTGCTCTTATAGTGAGCGTTTGAATTTGTGAGGTACGACCCTCGCACTGCACTCAGACCCAGGCAGGCTCTGAAGAGAATATACCAGGTGTGTTCTTCACTTGTGTCGTTATGGTGATAAATTTGCCACTATTACTTGGTGGAAACGAGAACAATTAGGGAATTTTAAGCCGATTTCCGCATGTTCACAATCGTAACGACGATGCTATTTTTCTTCTTCTGGGAGTCACAAGGAGTTGCAGGTAGATTTATTGAAATTATGAAGCAGCTTTTATCAGGATTTCTGAGATTATCATCGATCGAGTATTCTTTCATGCACCATCTAGCACCATGCCCTAAAGTCAGTTGCTCAGTCAAATGGGGCAATACACCACCCCTGTTGAGTGAGTTGTAAAGACATTTAAAGTGACTCGTCATCATTATCATCGTACAGCGTTAAACAGTAGGGCAAGCCCCACTGACCACTGCCTTTCTCACCATGTTGCACGTTGAATTAGAAAGTATGAATATACAAGATGGACAGCGACTGGACCTACATGGGTGGGAAAAAGAAAGAATGCCCTAGTAGCCAACACACGGAATACACAGTCTAACTGTACAAACAAACATCGACCAGTCATTCTGATTCGATAGAAAGTGACAACACGATCTCCACTGTTCGCGGTTCGCAGCCATATCCTTCAGTGTCTCCAGCCAACTGGTAGACGGATCTTTTGGACCCCAACCACGAAGACGTGAAGCACCTACTTGTCCTAAGTCTGTTGTACATTTTCTCATTCCTCGCTGCCACGTCAGCTGTTGACCTCCACGAGGTCTCTTCCACTCCCTAGGAGGGGCGGAGAATAGGACACGGTACGGTAGACGTGTGTTTACCATACGTAACACGTGTCCCAACCAACGAAGTCTACTAAGCCGGATACGCTGTGACAGAACGTTCTCTGAATTAGTACCCAATACTCGCTTTCTCACCTCATCGTTGCTTACTTGGCTATTCCACCCAATCCTAGCGATACTAAGTAAACATCGATGGTCGAAAACCTCGAGACGACGAATATCTTCAGCACGCAGACTCCAAGTTTCGCAACCATACAACAAAACTGAACGCAGTGGCTTAGTATACACGACCTTTCAACTTCAGTGAAATATCAGGTCGCCGCCACAAGTGCTTCAGTCCAGCGTACGCCGCTCGAGCTTTGGATATCCGCGTGCTCACCTCTACTACTGTGCTCCCATCCGTCGTCATGCAGCTACCGAGGTAGGTGAAGTGGTCGACAACTGACAGCACCTCCCCATCGAGCACCAAGCACGGAATTGTCGACGTCCAGTCTTGTAACATCACCTTGCACTTTGAAGGTGCAAAGCGCATGCCGAATGGAGCTACAGCTCTTGCGAGATTATCTAATGCACGCTGAGCATGTTCCGTGCATTCGAACAAGCAGACAACGTCGTCCGCGTAATCTAGGTCACATGGCTTTTCACTATTTCCTAGTTCGACGCCTACATCCTGAAGATTTTGCAGCGCACTCTCTATCATTTCGTCCACGACGAAGTTGAATAGGAATGGAGACAAAGGGCATCCCTGCCGAACACCACTGGTCGTTTCGAACCGACCGGATAGTTCACCGTAAACCCTAACGCAGCCAGAAGTATGAGAATACAATGATCTCATTAGGTTCACGAACTTCTGGGGCATACCTTTTCGATGAAGAACAGTGAAAAGGTATGCCCCAGAAGTTCGTGAACCTACTCAGATCATCGTATTCTCATACTTCTGGCCGCGTTAGGGTTTACGGTATCTGACCATTCAATGGCCTTCCGGGTGTTAACATCGACGCCAGAAATACGAACGATTCAGTGAACAGGCTACCATACTGATTCTTCGAAACAGTACCTAGCCCCAGCTTGTGGGACGAACCCCTTGATCAATCTGATCTATGTATTAACTTTCCGGCCCCATTTCTGGTTTATGATTCCTGTGTTCTGCCTCTGATTCGTACTTACTCTCATCGAGATTATGCGGTTTTTGATGCGTAAGAGATTCCGTTTCAGATCCTGATCGAATAAACGAATTACATTCATTTAGAACAGTCTGTACATTGTCAAGATTTGTTAAACGCTATCGTTTGCTTGACTGTCAACAGCATCCAACTACCGATCCGATATGATCTGAACACATGCAAACACCAAGGTCAGGAGAAAAGAACAGGCAAACGCGGTCTAATGATCGGCGTGCCTACGCTCCATTGCATACGTACGTACGAGAACGCACAGAAGATTTTAGCAGCCCATCTGTAATTGGGGTGGAGAAGAATAGCAACCGTATTTTTAAACTTCCTCAAGCAACATACGATGTTCTGTGACCGGAATCCGCAGCAGATAAGCTAAACGTCAATACAAGTTTACTTGTCAACAGCGATATTTTCACCCCGTCGATTCAGTGAACCATGACGTGAATTGTTCTTCACCTACGATACCATTTACACAAAGGATAAGAGAAAAAATAAATGGTATAACAAACAATGACGGTGAGAGTAAACGCGATGTCCGTGCAGGGTAATGAACTCAACAGAATCGACAGGAGGGAGATAACAACCTGGATACAATCAAGTTGATTTCATTCAGTACACAGTGCAGTATTTTCAATACACCGTGGTTCAGACGACAGTTGTCCGGGGCCACAAATATGGGAAACGACATCATACACAAACGTTTACGTTCCCACCTAAAGTGAATTGTCCAAGGGAGAACCCTGCAAGCTGTGTGTGTGTGTACGATGAACTCAGTACGAATGCAAAATAGTTCCTCTGATGTATAAAAGAATGCCGAGATTCGCAACGACCACGCTGTTCACCTTCCTGATTGGGAATAGTTCTGCCAAGTAGAACTGTGATATAAGAAAATGAACCGACAACTGACTTCCAAGCAAAAAAAAGGCAAAGGGAAATACCCCGTAGACACCGAAGGCAATCTAACCCATCAATAGCTCAGATTAATTCCCGTTCGCATAACAAAGCTCGGACTGACATATAACTGCCGGATACAATGCAGCTTCTTGTACAAACGCTCATAAGTTTAAGATCGCACAGTCGCTAGTCTCGTGTCAAGACCAGATCATAGTGATAACGACCTCTTGGCACAATTCCATAACGGTAAGCGCTGATGTCACATGAAGGAGTAACTATTGAAGGGCAAGAAGAGGTTTTTATAACTGATTTAGCTACGTAATCTAATTTCCAATCCACGGCTTTTGGGAAGAGTTTACGTGACACACATGGCCCTCGACCGATACATATCTTCCGCAAAAGCAACTGCAACATGAATAGATGCCTCTAGCGACGGCGACACAACGAGTCTCGGCAAATTCAATAAAAACTGATTTCGATAAGTTTCAACAATAAACTCATTGAACTTCACCTACCCTACCTTTCAGATCACACAATAACATTACGATAAATATTCAATATAGATTGCTCGTTTTCTACCCACTGAGTTAACGAAATAGACATTACAGGACCGATGTAAACAGCGCAATATCACTCACAGAGAACATCTATCGGTGAGCAACAAAATGAACAAAGAGTACAAAACTGTGGTCGAGGAAAGCATGCGTCGCTCGGAGAACGTCATATTCGATTGGGTAGAAGGAAAACTTTGTTGGATTCGACAAAATGAGGTTGTGTTGATCAAACTGGGATACACTGTCAGCATGTTATTTTCAATAAGCAAAAATCGAAAAGTCGTCTCGGTAAAGTGAAAAGCATGAACTGAGTAAAGTTGTGAACAGATTTAGTCGACTGCTAGCTCCAAGCTATTCATAGGATCGCACGATGGCACTGCCCAAAATCGGATTAGGCCATCATCACCTGCTGTGCACAAAATCTTTCTCGTAGTGTAGTCTAGTGAATCCGAACCGGTTGGTTGTGCAGCGATCGGAAACCAACAGACTGAATTGATATCCTCGGTGTGTGCCATGGGTATGTGACACCACAGGGTTGGAATTTCGGATAGCTGAGGTTGTCCAGCTACTGTTGTCAGAATAGGACTGGAAAATCGGAATATACAAAGGCGATTGTCTGCACCAACGCTCGCCAAATATTCACCGTCGTGAGACCTAGAGACCAACAGGGAAAAATCACTACGTTAGTGAAAACCAAGAAGAGGCGTTGTTAGATTATGATATTGAATGCGTGATAAGCATAACAGCAGCGAAAGCAAATTTCACTGCGCAAAGCAGAATCAATGTGAATGGTTGAACCTCCACTAACAACAACTAAGAAATGGGGAATGTAGAAAGACAGGAGCACCGTGCTATTTTACGGTTAAATATGTATGCACGAACATATCTAAATGACCAAAACGTTCAAGCATCGACCAGAGGGAACGCCCGGTCAGAATAATGCACACAGACCTCGTGAAACGCACCATTTTGGGCGACAACGAACACAATAATTTCAATTTCAGTTGCATTCAAATGATGACGATTCAAACAGCAAATAAGACTACATTTCCAGACCGAAGACAAAC
This sequence comes from Fasciola hepatica, assembly GCA_948099385.1. Lineage (NCBI taxonomy): Eukaryota > Metazoa > Platyhelminthes > Trematoda > Plagiorchiida > Fasciolidae > Fasciola > Fasciola hepatica. The sequence goes on along the minus strand of CANUEZ040000052.1, from coordinate 190,245 downwards.
ATTCTCCGATCAATATAATCACATTTTCCATCGCCGACTGATCCAGCGATCTGAGAATCTTACAGTGAACAGGGCCGTAAAAAGCACCACTGACAATCACCAAGGCATCCCTTGAAATCAGCAATGAGATCTAAACACAGAAGAATGAAACTTATTTCAAAGAACCGCGGGACCCTCAAATTTCGCGCGCTGTTCACTAGAATATCACTGCAGTTTTCTGTGGAACTACTCGTCGGATGTGTTGGAATCACTTGTAAAAAAACAAAATGTTGCTCTAGTTTGAAACTGTTGTGTTATCGCGTAAAATGCTGTTTTCAAAAAATTGCGAACAAAGTACGAGATAAGTTCGACCGGATCATGAAAAGGCGGAATGGGACTACGAAAAAGCAAAGTGCGGGATGGTACATGGGTTTTAGACGATGTCCTGCTGGAAAATCTCGGATTCTTGTGATATATACATTCGCTGTTAGGGGAAACAGATGATCTCGCAGAAATTACAACAAAGTACCAAAATACTGAAGTTACCACGTTACAAGTCCTAGCTGCACAAAGGTATAACGGATAAACGGCTTTCACGCGTCATAAGCCAATCGTCCCAAGAAGCTTCAAAATCGCGGTGGTGGAGTTATCATTTACGTGAAAGCAAGGTGGCATAAAACAACCAGTTAGGTTTATGAATATCTGACCGAAGAGAAAAGCTGTCACGCCATCAAATGCAGGCCTTACTTTCTCAGCGGGTTTTTATCAATACTCACCGGCGACACTTACCTAACCCCAGATACAACGGTAAATGAGCTCAGACCACTTTCTGATCCCCCATCGACTTCAATTTTTTCGGATTTAGATGATTCTTTGTGTACATTTGGTGCCGATCTCAACAGATTTAACAAAACTTTCTTCAAAAAATTCGGTTTGACAAATTAGGTACATTTCCCCACCAGAAATGATGCCTTCCCAGAAAGTCTTCACGAACAAAGTAGGGTTATTTGTGGTCCAACAACGTGCTCCACTGTACAGTTCTGATAGCCTCATTTTGAAAATTTGTCCAACTGCCTATAACGAGAACAATTGACAATTGCATGCAGAACCATCAAACAAAGAAACTGCTCCTCCGAAAATCTAGTCCATTTACGAACTGTTGTGAATTCCACCGATTATATCGTGATTTAAAATCTAGATCCCTCAACATTTTGTGAGAATCTCACTGACCATCTTAATTTGTGTATGCAAAATAATTATCCCTTTGAAACCACCGATAGACACTCCTCTCCTTTGGTTAAACAACTGCGTACGGGAAGAGAACAGGCCTACAAAAGCGGGCGAAAGTCTGAAGTAAAGCAGACTACTAAGCTAACGAAATTGGAATTTGAACGCCTAAATAGACCATATGTCGATACCATCATGGGAAAATACAGTTTTTTAGCGTGATGCCTCAGGATATCTGTTTGCTTGTCTATAGCAACACTAATGGGCCTCCTCAAATCGTGCCCGCGGCTGGTTGGAAGCAGCTGAATACACTGAAAACCAATAGAGCCTCAGGCCCCGATGGTTTATCCCCTGTTGTCCTGAAAGTGCGTGCCGATGCCTCGTCGGGTCTCTTGGTAGATTTTTTTAATTGTTATCTTAAAAGCGGTAAGATTCCGAAAGATAATGCCTGTCCCGTCTGCCCCATTGCATATACATCCGTGATGCTCAAGACGCTTGAGAAAATTCTGCTGCCACATATTGCCACTGAGAGGGCTGTGGAAGACATCTATCAGTCTGCGTATAGATCGTCCCGATCCACTCCTAATGCCATAACCCACTTAGTAAATTCTGTTGCGGCCGTATTAGATGGTTAGGATGCTATTATTGGACTATAAAAACGCTTTCGGCAGTCACGATAGGTCAGTGTTGCTCAATCTATTATCCGAATCAGGAGTTGATCAGAACTTACGCAGACTGGTTGGTGACTACTTCACTGACTGCGCTCAGTTCACTACCTTCAACGGAATGACATCCTTTCCACTTCCCGTCAATGATGGTGTCTTACAGTGCACTAATTGTCATTATACTTTTTCCCCTTGTACGTAAAATAACTGCCCCTTTCATTGTAATATATCTCAAGTAAATATGCAGACAACGCTGTTCCTGGATGAACATTCTCGACCAGAGGTCACTCCCATGATTCAAAGCAGACTAGACGACATTATAAATTGATCTTCATCTCGTTCGCCGAAACTGAGTGAAGCTAAATGACCTATTGGGACCTTATTTAGCCTGTTCCTCCAAGTCTCAGGGTTTGGTTGCCTGTTCATTTTAATAGTACAGTGGGCCCCTTCCATTGCACATATGTGCAAGCATGAAATAAAAAAACCAGATGTCACGATAGATCCCTTTATTTATCATCCGCAGGATCAAATCAAAGTAGTACTGACAGACTTTCTGTTTTCTGTACACGAACATATTCCCGCATCATCCACAGTCAAGAACCCCGGTGCTTTACTTACCAAGAATTTTTCGCGGTCTACGCACGTCAATGAGGTGTACTGCAGGGTTGAAAAGCTGTCTTTTTTCTCTCTCAGACTACGTATGCTCTCCGTACCTAATAAATGCATCACTTGCATTATTCCCCACTGGCTTTACTACTCTTCAATAATCATTCCTGGCACGCTAAAAAAGGACTTTTATTTGATCGAAAGATCCATAAAACACATCTCCAGAAGTTGTGGCATATATGGAGTTACACACTTGTTGACATCATCAAAAACAAGCACTTTTGTGCTCGCGATAGTTTTACTTTCGAAATTCTCTACGGTTCTCATCATTTCCAACACAGTGAACTCACAAAGGCTGTATCTACATCCCCGATACGGTCAAAGTTCAAACTGTTGTTTACCCGCACTTCTACCCATCGTGATTCGGTTTTGCCACATCTCGCTCGTCTACTTGTTGATCCCAAGAAGATTCTCCCAGAGCTACGAAACAGCTTGAATGTCGAACATTAGTCCGTTTTTAACCTTTTCTTTTTCTTTGTTGCAGCTGTGCATATACAGCATTATTGTATCCAAAGAAATGGCGTAAAGGATGGAAAATTCACCCTTTTGGGTGCTAAAGCAACTACTGACCTAATTCGACTCGAATGAGGCACTCCATTAAAAATACAAAATTCTGAGTATAATAGGTTCGAACGAGATTCGGAGTGCATCGAAGAATCGACGCGCCACGTGTTGTGATCTTTAAAAATGTTTCAATTCCAAAAACAGCGTTGTCGGTAGAGATTTCAACCAGCCGACGTTTTGGTTACAGCGAATAACCTTTTTCAAAGCAAGTTTTTCAATCAAACTATTCTAAGGCAGTCATCACGAGCCGACGAATGACGACTACCTTAGAATCATCTGCTTAAAAAACTGCCCTTGACAAAGGTTACCCGTGGTGAACCAAACGTCGGCTAATTGAAATCTCTATCGACAATGCTGTTTTTGAAATTAAAACGTAAAATTTTATTCTAAGAAGCAATTAGTATAAAGTTGATTCAGTTTGCAGACGGAGATACCTCACACATAATTGGGTAAACCCTAGCAACTGTATGGCATGCTCAACGACGTTTTACCATGGCCGTTCACGTTGACCCTCTGATCAAAAAGAATAGAAGAATATCGGAGTAGTTCAACTGTATTTGGTCCTCAAAGTTTGTTTTCTTTACAGCAAAGCCATCCCAGAAGCGGTTTGATCGTAAAGGTTAAAAACGCAGGACGACAGATAAAGAGAGAGACGATCAGACTGGCCTTGGCACTTGAGCAAATCAGTGTTACCTGTTTGCATTCTGAACACCATAATTTTATCACAAGACCATAGAGTAGAAGCATTCAGTCAAAATAAATGCTTTCATGTACGCTGTTTGTGGGATAAAGTCACAGCTAAAAAGACACAAGGTGCATTAGGATGAACCAAGTGGAGTCAGATTATATGGGATGTTTCCGTGGACCGCAGGCCGACAACATATCACATATATAGATGGGCGGCAAAGCAATGCAAGCTGCGTGCAATGAACCACCCATCACAAAACCCGATGATGGACACTAAATGATTACGGTGCACCTGAAAGGGTAGGAAGTGGAAGTGCTAAGCAATTTTTTGACAAGAGAATGAGAATGCCAACAGCTCTTTCAGTAAGGACACGTAGAGTCCTGATATGAAGATTCAAATGAGGAAAAGTTGGAAAGGCAAATGCTAGAAAGCAAAAAGTTAGAAGGAAGTAAACAAAACGGTCAGGCGGGAATGAAAACCCTGAACCATTCTAAAGCGAAACCGTTTACTGATTGATTCGAAGTTTATCAAGTTTACTAGCATAAAAACCCTTCGGTTTTATGGGAAATTCGGTAGAAAGAGATCTTATTCTAGCAAGGATTACTAATCAGGATCAATATGTCACTAGACAACCAAACAATAACATAAAAAAGAATGTAGTGAAAACTGTCGAACAATACGACGCATGCCAATGATCAACAGCTGGTTAAATATTACTACTTTTGTATACTGTATTGATCAACGTCAACTCGGTGGGCATCATAAGGTACCAACAATCAGTGCTGCTCAAACTGGACACACCAAGGAGACAAGTACCCAATTTTCCCCTTTTTTGTACACCGTAATTCGACTTGGACAGTTGCGTCGAACTGACCAAAAATAACGCGTGTTCTATTACGAAGTGTGCGCACACAGAACATCGCTGAGAATTGTCACCTATCTTTGGACCCATTGATTGTACGTCCGAAAGGACCACCGTTGGTGGAATATGCATTGACAGTTAATATGCTTTCCTCCAAGGGTTCCGGCTGAATTCCTGGCACTATATATGAGTTTAATCAGCTGACGTTATAAATTACCACTCGTCAGCAATTGAGCTGCATACAAAAACCGTCGCGACGCTCGGAAGGAACCCAAGTGCAATGGAATGATGTAATTGCAACCATTCAAACAATTATGTTAAGTAAAACTGGTTGAATGAAATATAAAAAGGTGTTTCTGGGTGGCGTGACCGATCAATATTGATTAAGAGCAGACCGGGAAGATGGTTGGTTTTATCACTCTATTCTGGTGTGCTAAGAAATTTATCTAAACAAAGCCAGCCATACGTTCGGACCTCCACTCCAACACCTTTATTGTGTGGAATGTAACCTTTCAGCTATGTACCACATGCTTGTGTGATAAGGAAACCATAGACTGGTACTTACACAAGTAGTGTGCTGGCTGTTTTTTTACCTCAGAGCACTCACATACGTGGAGAGGATGTCACACGGTTCATCCACACAGGAAGGGCATTCAATCATGTGCGAACACCAGCAACTCATCCGCTTTATATATATAACTGAATTCACGGAACGCATAAACTACCGGGAAACGAGAATAAAACAAAAAAACTGACCTGACGGATTGTTCTATGCACCTTCCCACAAGAACTCCTTCAAGTCAACATAGCTAGATTACTTGCGAAATACAACCGTATAGCTGACAATGCAGTTCCTGATAACCCTCCCCCATCACCCGACAGAAGAAACGCGATCTTAGTCGATCGAACAGACTGCGCAACCGTTACATGCACACGGCATTTGCCATCCATTGTTAACAATGTACAGCAGTTGTATCAGGCAGTATGGTCAATCATCTCGAGAAGCGTGATGGCCGTCCATACAGCATCCAAAAACGCTTGCTTAGCGTATACAGTAGAATACCTTTCCTTATCGCTTTGTCAAAATGGGTCCGTGTTGTAAGGCACGGAAATGAGTGACTTTTCAGTTAGTACGATATCAAAACGCATTGCTCATCATGTAAGCTTTCCCTAATATAGACTCCGGATCATGACTGTCTATGTTACAATTATGCGAATGAAAATGGTTTCTTCATCTGAGTGAATCAAACAGATTCTCAACAAATCCAATAAGACAAAGAGTGCAGAGCAACGGAAACAGTGTACACTGTTCACCCTGTATTTCCAGAGGATAAAAACAGATATAATGATGCCCCATGTTTCCATTACGTAACTCAAATAATTCTACTCAGTGTTTGCACTTTCCTAAACCATACAACTTGAACTGGACGAGTAACAAATTGAGCTTTTTATCGCGCATGTAACATGAAGAGTAGAAAGGGATGTACACAAATGAATTGTTCCAAGGAACGTGCAGAACAGTTGGTTCCTAGATCTTCCTATAGCTCACAAGTGCTAGTTGGGTCGTTCGTTTGTTGAAAAGGTATAACCTTCTCTCGTGTGAAGTTCAGCAGTCGGACACGATTTCATAGCGTACTGAAAATCCACCTGTGCCCCAGAAATGGCTAGAAAAAACTGTTCTCTTGACAAATGAGCTACTGCTGAATAACCTACAGAACATGAGCTATACACGTGAACCACAAAGGAGATCCTATGCACGCTCATTGTTCCTGAGTTTAGGAATATCACTCAATCTTATCACCTTTCAGTGGGATGAAAAAACAAGATCAAACAGAAATTCCGTAACACCTTAACCTATCATTTGTATCCCTAAGATGCTTTTTTCTAAAATATTTTCAACTTCTGCGTTCGATAATGCTTAAAACTAACTTCAGTTACGATCCGGTTAACGAAACAGAAATTCCCCCAATAAAAAGATGGCGACCAACGACCAGGGAGATGATTATATTCTAAGATTCTTAGATTCCTTTCACTTCTATTTATCAGATGACAAAGTACATCATTTCAGAAAGAGGGTCGTGACAAATGGGGCGGTGGCAGGAATCGAGCTCAGGTTGTTATTGTCCAAAATCCACGATGACAACCTCTTGATCACCGCTGGGAAGCCAAAAATGGGCGCGATATTTAGTCGCTAGAAAAAGTTGCATCAAATGAAGAAGACGGATTTGACACGACTGATCTGCAGCATACTAGCAACATATTCCAGGCACTGATCTATTTTGGACCCCAATATCCCAGTTCGCAAATAACATAGACATGCATGCGTGCGCAATCTGCAGCACGTCGAGGTAGGTGAACATAATTATCTAACATTTCTAAACCTAAACTTTCCCATCCATGTTTAGCAATAATGCTGTTGTGGCTAGTTGCCTCTAGGTGTTACTAGTGGACTATCCGCAATGCAACCGTGAAAGAGAACATCCGTGCTACGAATCCCAAAGGAACGAGAAACCATCAGTCAGTGGCGAGCATGTTATAAGTGGCTGATGATGACGATGATGATTATGAGAAACTGAAGGAAAGAGAAGAACCAGTACAATCTAGACGGACGCGTGCAGGCTAGGAGATGATCAATACGTGCACGTCAGTGAGTAGGCCATCACCAACAATTGCACCGTCTAAACCTGTGCATCCGTATTCCCAAAAATACGACACGGAACATACTGAAATCTCCATATACTGTAACTGTAGACGGGGAAACAGTAACATAGTGTGAAATGTGTTAGCTATTTTCTTAAACGACTATTCGCAGTCTAACTTTTTTACTGAGAAAACAAAGAGAATCAGACCGCTTGCTTGCAAGAATAGCTTGGAGTAATTGGTGACAGATTCTATCTTTCTCATAGATGTGAGGAGAGCGGATTGTTAAATCCGCTTTGCAGTAGTGACAAACAAAAGTAACTCAGTGAATGAAGTAGGCGGAAGATAAGAACAATGGATTTGTGCGCTACGAACACTGTCGTTTCGGCTATGATAGTAGGAGGAAACTAACGCTTGCTTCGGCAAAAAGTATGGGTGTTCATATTACGATGTCTTTCATTTGAAGTCACGATTTCTTCCTTGGATTTGAACGTGAGAGAATAACGGTTACTTTAGTTCATCTGACGGTGCGCTTACTTCACCATTCTTCTCCCGAAAGTAACAGGTAGCTGACCGGTGATGGTCGAATAGTCTTTGACTATCAAACTCCGAAACAAGAGTATTCAGACACCGCCAACACTTGGGGACACCAAGCCGTTGTCATCCGGCTCATTATCCTACCTGGACTGAGCCTCGTGTTCCACCAATGCCAGTCTTAGGAACACTGTTGTCAGTTCACTCCAACGATGTAGTAAGGTCCCGTGCTTATGACAGAATGCTTCATAAAGAACTTGAGAATAAGCTTTGGCTGGGACGTTTTCGAACAGTGAAACGATATAAACTGGACGTGTCAGTTTCAGATTGCAGATGATTTCGAAGATACATAAAAAGTGCCAGTGGCTTCAATAAGCTGGCGTGGTTGGACGCGTTATGTACTCTCAAGGGCACGCTTTCGTAATATCCTTCCGGTGGCTCACACAATACCAGAATCCGTGACCACGTTGATTTATTCGTTCAAAAAACCAGAGGTATGTAATTGACAGTAACTGAAGTACATTATTCGCCTTGACTTTTTGGCAGGTTTTGGTGTGATTGCCATTTCCAAAACCCTGCTGGGTGTTGACAAAAATGATCTCTCTCTCATACGCGCACGGGCATATCTTGTTACCAACAGCCTTTTTGGGGACATCTGGCTTTTGCGTCAGTAACTTTCTTTCTTCATGGAGAACTTTTAATTCTTGCAAGTAACTATAGCGCTTTCTTTTATGATTAGGAACAGTTTAATCAGGCATTCAGGCATCTAAATTCTGTATTCTCCCAAATATCTCCGGAACAATTCGAAGAGCGGGATCTATTGTCGCATTCAAAGCACACGTTGGACAGGGAAATAGATACATTTTAGATTTACTCACAAGTACATATGGTACAGGTCCAATGCCAAATAAAACATAGATCCGAAAAACTTGACAGAACTTGGGACGAAATTTTGCGACGTAACCGCCACTGACTGTCAGCAACGTGGACTTTGAGGTTCCAAGTCATGATGAATAGAAAGACTGACGGAGGCAAGCCTCGGCACTGAATTTTTGACCAATCGGTGCTATGTGTAGCTTTTTCTGGTGAACGCAGCAAAAAAGATAAGATACGGGGGCGATGGAGTAGCATATGGAGCGTATGCTCTAACCAACAAAGCATGCAAACCGATACTGTATAAATAAGTGGTGGATTCCATTTACAAAAACGGGACTTTTCACGTTTAAAACGATTAACTCAACGAACGCCGCCTCGAAACTCACGAGATATTCCGCAGAGTAAAGTGGTCAAAAAAGCCAACCCACCAACGTATTCTGCTTGGAAATGCCAAGTCTTGTATGTGGAAAGAATCATGGCTGTGTACAGTAGTTTCGTATACTATATAGAATCTGTGAGTGTTTGCTTAGGAGACACCGTACCCCAACAACCCTCGCTTCAAGTGCACATGAGACCACGTATATAAAATGCGATGTAAAAAATTTGATTGCAAATCAACGAGAATCTAGTCTGGCCACCGGCTCTTGATATGCTGTATTTTTTGTACTGCGATTGAATCAAGATTATCGCATTCGGACAATGCGCGATGAATCCGGATAGTGCTCATCTGTGACTCGATTTCCCAGTACATAACATCGTCCGTGTGATGCACTGATTAAATCGTGTCTTAAGAAGGACAGATCGAATGCACTGAAAACAAAACACGGATAAAAACGTGCTGGAGTCCACACGAATGCAAACCGGACGAACACGGTAGTTTATGAAAAAAGCATTTCGCTTTGTAATAATCCATCTGGACCGATTATTCGGTCAAATACCAGCGAGACAACAGGTGGTGTGCCCGCAAGAAACAAACCGTATTTGTGTGACAGTAAGGTTGACCGCAGATCCCCGTGATCCGAAAACAGTAAAAATGGACGCTGTGTGGGAGTTGTGTGATGAGGATGATTTGCCTGATCCATGGTTCATACATCGTACGAGAACTTCAGATGACAACGTATTCTACACTGATTGCCAACTTTCTCAAAAGAGACTGTATTGTACTTGATCTGTACATGCATGAGAACGCAAGTTGAATCAAAGAACCAATTTTATATCGAAGAGCCTTTTGTCTTCCAGCTCTTTTTTGCGCGCAATCAGCACGCTAGCAACTTGTATTCAGTCTACTAGAGTAATTTGTCCTCACACTCAGTACGAGTGCGTAATTACCTGCTCATCTCATGTTACGCTTGTCGCATAAACGGAGCGAAGATAATGCGGATGCTGAACACCGCCGTAGTAGCTAACTCTTTCAGATAGATGATATGCTCTATGTCGGTACGGCAATTATTCATCCGTATGAAAAAGCATGACCATCGCCGACTGAATCAACGCAGATCTGGAATAATTTCAAGCGCAATACTCGATCACATGGCAAAGAATGACCACTGAATAGTTTATCAAGTCTTACCAGTCGACTGGAACAGGTTCGGATAAGTAATCCATCTATCGCAGGGGTCAAAAGAATAAGAAAACTGACACCTGAACTGTGTACACAAAAATGATTCGTGCCGACCATCCAACCTTTATGGTCTACGATAATACCGACACGCGCACAGATCACAATCCCAAACTCAACAATTTAATGCGAATCGATTGACCCTCGGGTCATAATTTACTAAATCACACTTCCCAGCTGGACGGCGCTGTGACTGTCCCTACTTCGTATCACACAAACACAAGCATGAATAAACACATTTTGATCGGATACACCGTCGGTAATTTCTATATCCCTTGGGTTCCATGTCAGGCAAATGGCAACATGACAAGGGATTTTCGAGAACAATTGTTTTGTCTGAATCTTCTCTTAATGTGATTGTGGGCATTCCTAATCGAATACCCACTAACACTCAGGGAAAACCAATCAAAAAGGTAATCAACGAATGACCGACAAATTAGCTTCCGCGCTAATGGGTTTGAAAAGAAAATGGCGAGCATAACTGTTTGCGTCACGCTGATTGCTCTACCATCACCAGAAGAAAAGCATCACACCTATTTGTCAATGACAGTATTCTTTGAACAAAATCAATAATGGGAACCATGCAAACTGGGATCGTTATCCATCGCTGAACCACACAAACGCGCAGAATGATGCTGTCAGCAAAACTGTGAACACATTCATGACCTTATCCAAAGTACTGACGTTGTAGAAAATGATGGTGATCTCTGTCAGCCCCGGCACCTAACTGTATCTCTTGTTCATTCCCACTAGACAGCTGTAAACGACCACAAACAATCGGGAGATGAAGTAGAGAAAATTCGTACTGTGAAGAATATTCATACAGAATGACAACACATGGGCCCGGTTTGACTTCACTGAATAAATAATTCGGAAGGCCATTCCGAATTCAACTCACAAACTAGCGGCTTATTTCAGTTAAAAAAGCAGTCTGGCGTTGTAACTGGATGATAGGACAAAATATCCCCGGAAGCACACAACCGGTTTTGCGGTTGTTGTCGCTCACCAGATAAGCGTATTCCTCTGCCCAATCGTTCCTATACTTGAGCACTCCACAGTTGGTTTATGGCTGTAACCTCTTCTGAATCGTATGGAGCGCGCATTCAGGCACAATGCCATACTACTCATTTCGGAAATTCATACTTGAGATCATGTGTCTTCGTGTTAAAGGTTAGCCGTGTTAACCGACGAATTAACTTCCAAAGAATCACCGTCTGCTTCTAACTATAGACTCGTCTTTGCACGCTCCACAAAATTCAAATGAGATTACAGCTGTCAAAAAGTTACTTCCACATAATAATTACAACACTGAATGCACGGAGGACACGGATTGTGAAACACAGGCCCATAAAATATATCCTCTCTTTACAGTAGACGATCAAAGAAAAAAAACATTCAACCGGAGCATACATCGGAAATTTATTTTCTTCCCTCTTCAATTTGACGGAACGATGAGGACACCGTATTCCTGCGGAAACATCTGTCAGCCGCGCACACAAATCTTTACTAAAACCAATGACCACGACAGTCAACTAAGTCGACCTCATGTCGATGGACTGAATGAATTTTAAGACACATACATGATTTATGTTTCAGTAAACAGAACAGGAAAATTTGGATACCAACAAACTGGGAACCATAAACAGAACGGGATGGAAAAAATTGTTTCACAAAAAAGGGATCACTAAATTGGTGGATTCTCCAAGTAAATAATCAGCTGAATGACTTATCAGTTACTTCAGGGCTACTTTTATCATTGTCTTGGGATTGTTTCTTTTACTTTTTTGGTTATTCTTTTGGTTGATGTTATTTTTCCTGCCGAATCCGTTACGACTGGTTGCGATAAATTGATTTTCGAGTGAAATTCGTATAGGCAGAAGTCAAAACCAGAGATATCCTTTGTATACAATCTTAAAGATAACATAAAACCAGGTCCCGGAGAATTCAAACCTCGGATTAGAAAATTCCGTCCAATTCTGTTCCGTAAAGATATTCGAAATCCCTAAGTAAATTCTCGCAATTATTGACTTCGGTCACGGACAGACCAACATAGGATGTGATTAGAGAGTGAGAGAGACGAAGTGATTTTTCAGATGACCGTAAAAGAAAGTAGGATGCTGTAGTGCGCACGAACGTGATACATATTCTTTGCACAAGCATGGGTGTACGGACTGGGGTATACCTAAAAACACACTGGGGGTTTACTCTTTTATCAGTGCGAAAATGCCCTGAGAGGTCTCGCGTAGTACCGAACCGGGTGGAGGTCTGCCAAAGTTGACTGGAAGTAACGCGATTTGAATCTTGTACCTCAAATTCATTGATGTGCAAATGCAACGGTAAACCAACCACTACCATTCAGTTGAAGTACGACCAAGTTCAATTCAGTTCATTCAACCATCAACCTAGCGCTTTTTGGCCTCGGCTTCGGATATCACCCTGCAGCATCGACCAGTTGAGGGTAAAATGAATAGAAGCATAAGCTCAAAAATAGCCGGAAACAAAATAAAAAGCGGATATCACGAACGTAAAGAAAACCAAAGTGAAACCAAGCCATATCGTTCAGTGTCTTCAACCATCTGGTAGAGAGGTCTAGAGGACCCCAACCCGGAAGTCTACCCTGTCCTACTTGGTCAAATTCATTGGTCAAGGTTTTCATATTATTTGCCATGTCATGGACTGACCCCCGTCCCTGACCTACCTTCCAATCACTATGATCGGAGAACAGCGTACGCCGAGAAATTCCATCGGTGGGCATGCGTAACACATTTCTTAGCCACCCTAACCTATTAAACTTCAGCACATATTCAAATGACTGGCCACTGGTTCCCAACACCCTATGCCTAATATCAGCATCGCCGATTTGATGTTCCTATCATATTCCAGTAATGCTATAGTTACATCCATGCTCAAGCACTAACAGTCTTCGCCGATGTTCTACCCTTAACAGCCGCGTTTCTGCTCCGCATAAAAGAACGGACCTAACCGCCACATTATACACGAGACCCTGGACAACCAATCGGATGTCGCGCCCGCGCCACAGATGACTGGGGCTATCAGAAGGCAAACGGGCCTTCGGTATAAGCGATAACACTTCATGCGATATGTGACCACTTGGTGAAATGTAACTGCTTAGGTAACAAAGCTTATCCGGTTAAACAACGGTTTCCCCTGCCAAAACAAAGTTTAGTGTTGAGCCAACCCAGTCCTGCAGCAGCATTTTACACTTTGGGGGTGCAAAACGCCTTCCAAACATTGCTACACTGTTGTCTAGACTATCTAAGAGAGCTTACAACTTACATGGATCTTTGTTCAAAAGAACAATATCAACTGTGTATTCCAAGTCAAACAGTTTACTGTCGGAGCAAAGATCGATGCCACTATTCTCACACGAGGATAGGGCTATCTCAAGAATCAATTGAACCACAAAACTGAAGAGGAAGGGCGAAGGAGAGCGACTCTGACAAACACCACTTCTCGTGATGGATTTCACACAGTAATAAGCAGCCGACCAAAGTCGTCAGTTTGCAATAGAAAATAACACTGTAGAGTCACTGTGAGGAAGAAAAAAGGTGAAAAATCCGTCAACCTCCGCTTCTGCATCTTAAACAGGAATATGAAATAATTAAGCTGCGTCAAACGAGTGTAGAGAACGGGTCAACTTGCAAAGCGGTGTCCGCACTTTCATTGCTAAAAAAATGATATGGGACGCATTATCTATCAACATCCCAAAAACATGTGTTAGACTGAAATGGAGAAATGCGCGAACAAAGTATACAAATGGGGAAAAGTCCGAGGCGCTTTGGATAACTGTAGCGAAGGTCCCGAAGCAATAGAATACTTTACTTCTTTACTTTTACGTGACTATCTCCTGCGAGAGGATAAGTCGGCTCCATGGATATCACGGACCATTGATGACCACGCGTGGCAGTCGGAGGCGAGCTCTGTACAGATCCTCATCCAGTCCTTTTTCCATCGCCGGGCTCCATAGACTGACCGAAGGCCTAGAAGCTCTACGTCTTTCTCTTCTGTACTGGTCCACGTTTTGACCTGCCCACCAAGGCGACAACGCCAACCAGGGCAGGGAGTGGGGCAGAGTGTTTGCTTGGTTATCTCTGACTCGGGTCGCCGAAGCGTATGGCCGAACCACTGAAGTCGTCGACGTTGGAGGAGGACGGGGAGAGCATCGATATCAGAGCACCGTCCCCTTACCCCGTCGTTGGACACCCTGTCGCGCCACTTGACTTTGAGGACTTGCTGCAGGCACCAGTGGTTGAAAACCTCCAGCTTTCTGGTATCCTCAGCTAGTAATGGCCAGGTTTCGCAGCGATAGATGAGTATGGGCCAGATGGCAGCACGGTAAACACAATTTTTCGTTCTTAGGCTGATTTCACTGCGAGTCCACAACGTTCGTCTTGGCTGAAGAAAGGCTTTCCTGGCGCTGTCGATCCGTGATACCACTTCATCTTTTGCCTGGCCGTTCGGTAGCAGAGTTGAGCCTAGGTATTTGAATGAAGGGACGTATTCGACTGGTTGGTCATTGATCGACAGTTGTTGAGTTGTCGGGTCTAGATGAGTTTTGAAAGCTTTTGTTTTGGTCGAATTTACTTCAAGTCCGATGGACCTCGCAAAGGAATTGGTTCGGTCGAGGATTGGTTGTAGCGTAACGGGGGAGTCTCCAAGCACGACAATATGATCCGCGAACTCCAGGTCCGAGATGTACATTTCCTGGCTAAGCTGAACGCCAGGGTAGTTGTGTAATGCCTGTCGCATTGTCCAATCGATGGCGTAGTTGAACAGCACCGGTGAGGGGGGACAGCCCTGCCTAACTCTGGTAGTGAGTGTGAACTCGCGGGACTCTTCACCGTACATACGAACCCCTGCACCGGTTGTCGAGTAGTATCCCCTCACCAGCCTTAAAAGCTTATCGGGCATCCCATCGGATTGGATTATGGTCCAAAGAAACTCGCAGTTAACCGAATCAAAGGCGGCCCGGAAGTCGATGAAACAAGCTACTTTCGGCTGCTGGAACTTATAGCGGTGCTCCAGTATTCGGCGCAGTGTGAAAATTTGATCCACACAACCTCCGCAACGGCGGAAACCCTCTTGGTTCGGGCGAGTCCGCCGGTCTCTTGCCACGGAGAAACGGGTTAGTAACAACGCACCAAAGATCTTTGCGATCACATCGATCAGGATGATCCCTTGGTAGTTCTCACATGCCGATTTATCAACTTTCTTCGGAATGGGCAGCAGTATGAACATTCCCCAGTCGGGTGGAAATGCTTCCTCTCGCCAAATCGAGCCAAAAAGTGTACACAACCTGTCAATCAATGACGATGAACACACTTTATACACTTCCGGAGGGATGCCATCTTCCCCTGCAGCCTTTCTGTCTTTCAGTTTGTTTATCATTTCCGTGATTTCCGCGGTGTTGGGCGGGTCACAGTTTCTTTCATAGTGGACTGGAGGGGTTGATACTGCTTGGTCCGTCCGGTGGTCTGCAGGCCGGTTGAGCAGCTAACCAATGTATTCCACCCATCGGTCCATTTTCTTACTCTGTTTGGGTATTAAATTTCCTGCCGTGTCACGAAGAAGGGAATCTTGCTTACAAAACCTATTAGAGGCGTTGTGAATAAGGCGGAACAGTTTACCGAAGTCACCAATTTCGGAAGCGGTCTCCATTTTTTCAGCTATTTCTTTCCAGGATCTTTTGCGATCAGCCTTGGCGGAGCGTGTCGCCTCTCGTTGCAGTCTGCGGCGTTCGTTACTACTTGCCAGTCGGGCTTCGTGTGCTCTGGTTGACAACTGGAGCGTGTTCTTCGAGATCTAATCCTTTGTCCGCCTTTTCGTTCTCCCGAGTACTGTACAAGTAGCGTCCTTGATTGTCGTCTTCATTCGAGTCCACTGCTCTCCCACAGAAACTTCATCTGCTTGTGCACTGGTTGCGTTGGTTAGTCGAGTTGTGATCGCTCGTGACAACGCTCCTCGCTTCTCTGGATTTTCTAGGGCTACAACGTTTATCCGAGAGGGTGCAGACACTTCAGCACATGCAGACAGATGAATTTTGAAACACGTGCGTAGGAAGACGTGGTCGGTGCCGTTTGTATTGCCGTTATTGCACCTCGGTACGCTCGGAAATCCTCCACAGACGAAGCCCAACGGGCTCTCACCAGGATGTGGTCGAGTGGGAGTGCAGTGTAACCGTCATTGGAGTACCATGTGAGTGGGTGCTTCTTGGGGTGTTGAAATCGAGTGCTGCAGACAACCATTCTGTTGATGTCGGCTAAACCAATCAGTCGGCCACCGTTCTTGCAGCTCTGACCAAGGCCGAATCTCCCCAGAATATGGCGAGTAGATTCGTCGGCCGTACCTGTGCGAACGTTCCAATCTCCTGCGATGAAAAGTACGTCGCGCCTCGAAACCCAGTTGATTACCTCCTGCAAATTAGTGTAGAATTCGTCTTTGGTTTCGTCATCAGTTGAATTGGTTGGAGCATAGATCGTTTGTAGATACCAACTCAGAGACCGGAGGTTCGAATCCCCGCCATCACCAGTTACTTTGATGGTAGACGGTATTCCAGTCGTCCGGCTTTTAACCACATCTGACCTACTGGGACCTTATGTGGTTCTCCACTCGAAGTCTGAAAGTCTGGTTGCCGGTTACCCCTAATAGTACAGTGGGCCTTCTATTTCACTCATGCACAAGTTTGCAATGAAAAACTGATTCGAAGTTTGAGAAACGACCTTCAGCAATGGCCCGTTGCCAAGTGAAGAAGGAGGGAAAAACCTGCGGCGATCGTAAACATCCACAACTTTTTCGTCTAATTAGAAATACCGATCGATGAATCCAAGACGTCAGCGAACTGATCGAAGAGAAGGGCCATTCACTGATACAGACTCAGAAGCTTCGTCTAGATAGCTGGGCAGCACACTCCAACACCCACAACACGTGTGCTAACCAGCAAGATGGTTACAATTATAGATGTAGATACCAATTCTCTTTCAGAATCGGAGATTCCCCGTGAGATAAGCTATCTATTTTATAGAAAAAGTGATTTACAGTAAAGGGGTAAACACCATAGTTAAAAGTAGATGTGTGGGGAACATTCGAGTTGGATTCTTTGTTGGCCCTGTTTTCGAAAACAGAAAGGTTGCAAGTGGTTGGAAATACGGAAAAAGGAAGAATGTTCCAAAACTTAGAAGTACAGGGAATAAATACTGACTCAAGGAAGTCCGACATCCAGGATCAGAGACCTGATACGGGTGACTGCCCGCCCACCTACGAGTTGAACGAGGGAAAGTGACAGGAAGGGGAATTGCCGAAGTGAGTTCTGATGAATAAGAATCAAAATGATAACTGTAGAAAAAAGATGGTAAATCAACTTCACGGCGATGGGCTGTAGAGTGGAGCTTAGGCAGACATTACTGATTAACCGGACAGCCCTTCTTCGAACTCGATCAGGAGGAGAAAGAGTGATAGACGAAGCTCCATCCCATACATGATAGTGATATTCAAGGGTCGGGCGGATTTGAGTCTTCTGCAAATGGTGGGCAGATGTAAAAAAACCGTATGGCGCAGAATACAAAACCAACTTCGCGCGCAGTGCGGGAGGCAAGCGTAGACACAAAAGGAGACCAACAAAGGGGAGAATTTGTGGATAAACCTGGTAAGGAAAGTGACCCTGTCGGGCGAAGGGGAGTAGGGCCGAAATTCAGATAAGGAGAATGAGGGAGATGTTTAAGTGAAACAGAAAGGAGAGAAGTTTTCGGAGCATTGAAACAGACATTGTTGGTAGGACCCAAGGCTGATATTTGTTCTAGATCAGACGCAAGAGATGTGTTAAGAATGGAACGATCGTGATCGATGTCCCTGGTTACCTGGAGAGTGGAGACGTAAGAAGGGAACGGTGGAGAGTGGCATCATCGGCAAAACAATGAAGAGGGTTGGAAGTTGAAGATAGAAGACCATTAATAAACAGGAGGAAGAGGGCGGGCGCAAGTATGGAACCTTGGGGAACAGCTGTGAGAGCCCCACCGATTCCGGTGGAGATTGCTCGCCTGCTGAGGAAACACGACGCCTACGATACGAGAGCCGGGTGGAACCCGAGCGAAGACAGTTTTGACAGTAGACCTTCACGCCAAGCTCAGTCGAAGGCTTTTGAGATGTCCAGCGAGACCTAGTGAATTTCTCTGTAGTTATCGAGTGCGGTCGACCAGGAGTGTGAGATAACCACTAGTGGGAAGCCCGTAGGACGATGCGGGCAAAATCCATGTTGACGGTCATTCAGCAAACCTTCACGTTCAAGGAACGCACACAGTTAGTCGAAGATAACGGTTTCGAAAACTTGCGAAAGCACAGAAGTGAAGGTGACGGGACAATAGTTATTGGGGTCAAAAGGGTCACCCTGTTTAGGGAAGGGAAAAAGGATGGCGTTCTCCCACAAAGAGAGAAAAGTTTCTTGTTTGAGGAAAGAAAGAAATAAACGATGTAAAAAAGGCTAATTTTGGAGCTCACGCTTTCAGGACGATAGGTGGAATACTGTCCGGACGGGTGCTTTGGAAACATCTACATTGAGCAGAACTTGACTAACCTTTCTAGTAGTCGTTAGAGGAAGAAAAGCGTGGCTGGGAAAGTTAGAGGGAGGCAGATAAGTAGGCTGCTGGGCCGGATGGGTTGACTTCGTGTGTAATCAAAAATCGTGGCTCAGTATTTTCCCCGGTGTTGATCGAACTCATCAGTTTGAAATGGACGAAGCACTAAGTTCCAAAGAGGTGATGTGCATCGGTGATCCTATAGATAAGAAGACCAACAGGTCCTCTTATGAGAATCGAAGGATAATAAGTCTGGGTGGCATCGCATCCAAAATGCTCCCTGATATTATCCTCCCCAGCCCATTCAACGCCCGCAATCAGTGTTCTTTTACCCATAAACTTTGTTTATCAACTTGAAACTAATACTTACGGATCCCCTATTATTCCCTTCATATTCGTCTTCTTCTTCATCATTTCCGACTGAGACTGTCGCTGGCAGGTGGCAGTCAAAGCTACCGCACCCAATGCAAGGTTAACGATTGTCGGAACCGAGCTAAAACTAACTGAAAAGTGCTCGCGTGAGAATAAAGTTGAGCCCAGATCCAGTCCGGGTTGTACTGACTACATCTTCACTCCATAACTACTTTTAAAACACAGGTATACATTTCGTAGGACCACTATCTCTGTTCTTCTTGATTTGAAAACAGTTCAGTTCAGTTCAGATAACCATTACCCATGCACTGGGTGCGGTGGCCTTGGTTGCTGTCTCCTAGCGGCAACCTCAAAGGGAGATAATGAAGGAGAAAAGAGTATGAAAGCAATAAGAGAATTACATTATTGGAATTAGGTCGATGATGAAAGTTTGTGAATGCATAAGCGCCACTGATCGCGGCATCTGGCCATATCTCCCATCGTATCTACCCTTGAATGGGAGGGTCTCTTGGACCCCACCCATGAAGTCTAACACGCCCTACATGGCCAAGTCCACTAGTCAGGCTTTTCATACCTTTCTTCCGCGTCATGGACTGACCACCCTCACTCATCTTCCAACCAGTACCCGACTCAGAAAACATAGCACGCCGCGGGATTCTGTAAAGGGACATGCGTAACACATGTCCCAACCATCTTAACCTGGTCAGGTCTCATCTAATGATTTGATCCTTGAACCTAAGACTTTCCGCTGAACCTCAGCACTGCTCACACGGTGTTCCCACCGGATTCGAGCAATACTACGAAGACATCGGTGTTCAGGTACCAACAAGCTTCGTATGTCCTCCACCCGCAGTGGCCATGTCTCCGAACCATGCAGAAGCACTGGCCTGACCGCTGCAGCGTACACTCGACCCTTGATAGGTAAACGGATGTTATGTCGACGCCACAGATGACTCCGGTTGGCAAATGCCAAGCGAGCCTTCTGTATACGCAGACACTTTTCATCCGATATCCGATCTCCGGGTGAGATGCAGCTCCTCAGATAACAGAACTTGTCTACCACGATTAATCTCTCCAGACAGCAAAAGATTTGGTGTTGGACCAACCCTGTCCTGCAACAGCATCTTGCACTTTGAAGGTGCAAAACGCATACCGAACATTGCTACGCAGTCCGTCAAGCTGTCTAGAAAAGCTTGCAACTTACCTGGATCTTCACTTAGAAGAACTGTGTCGTCCGCATACTCAAGATCCGATACCCTACCACCCGGGAAAAGTTCAATGCCGCTATCCTCACCTGACAGAAGTGCGGTCTTTAGGACCATTTAAATCACGTAGTTAAATAGAAAAGGAGGGGAGGCAACCCTGACGTACATCACTTTTCGTGGTGAACTCGGGTGAAAGATCACCGTAAGCCCGAACTCGGCTTCGGCTATCCATGTAAAGGGATTTTATGATGGAAATAAATTTCTCTGGTACACTCTACAGCGAGGCAGTGCCAGAGAACTGTGCAGTCGACTGAGTCGAAGGCCGCTTTAGGATCAGGAGAAACGGAGACAGTGGGCCTACGGAAGGTGTGTCTATGTTCTAAAATTTGTCTAAGAGTGAAGATGTGGTCAATACAACCTCAAACAGGTCTATACCCAGCTTGATTCTCGCGCGAGCACTGTTCGCAAGCGTTAGATAAGCAGTGGAGAATAATACCAGTGAGCAGTTTGGATGCGATGTTAACCTAACTTATTTCCCTGTGGTTTTTGCAGGAGGACCTGTCGCCTTTCTTATAAATCGGTACAATCACTGATTCACACTAACTCTTTGGAACTTGTTCCTTCTCCCATACCAAACCGAGGAGTTTCGTGAGCTTCAGTAAAAGTGCTGGGCCACCATCTTTGAAAATAGACGGAGGGAACCCATTCGGTCCAGCAGCCTTATCTCACGAAGAATCTCCGTTTCTGACGGAGGACTGGTATCCACAACAAGAGCTGTACCCATTGCGCCAGTGATCAAACCTGAAGAGGATAAAGGCCAATTAAACTGCTTCTCGAAATGCTCCTGAGTTTGAATCAGTAAGCCGTTCGCTTTCTTGATCAATTCGCTAACGCCTGGTGCAAATAGACTGGTTTGTCTAGTCAGACGTAAAAGGTTGCGGCTGTTGCCAATCACCGCAGCTTCTCCATCTTCCTACACATCACAATCCACCACTGATCATGGTCATTTCTCAGGCTCCGAATCGGTGGGCGTTTAGGGCATCTTCGTGCCTCATCGTATCTGAAATCCGGAGGAATCGTTTTGCGCACATCTAACAGTGCAGCTGAGGATGCAGATATCCGTCGTTTCTGTGTGCGTCTATTTGTTGGACCTTAGGTAGCATCAGCAGCCGCACGTAGAGCTTGTCTGATCTTTGTCCATCGCTGTTCTGGATCCTGGGCATTTGAGCGCATCGATAACCTGGTGGATAATTCTGTTCGCAAAGCAGATCATTGGTTATCGTTCGGTAGCAGCTACGGCGGACGGTTCGTTTTGGCGTTGTTTCGGCCACCGACGAGGCGCAAGCTGAAGCGCGCGCGGACAAGAGCGTGATCAGTGTCTACAGACGTGGACCAAAATGATCGACAGTCTTAAATTGATCCGCGCTAGCGGTCACCGACAGCAATATGGTCCATCTGGGTCCAACTCTGTGAAGGCGCAGGAGGATGCCAGGTTAGCCCGTGTCGCTTTTTGTGCGAGAAATTTGTACTCGCTAGGAATAGTCCATGTTCGGAACATAGTTGAATGAGTCGATCACCGTTATCAGTTCGATCGACTGGAACGCCATATTGGCCTCCCATATTCCTCTCCGTCTCGTCTAGGCTTCCGACATGAGCATTGAAATCACCAGCAACAACCATGGTATCCGTGAAGTGCACGCTACGGAGCAGTTGAAACAAATCCTGGTAGAATTCGTCCTTAGCCTTAGGAGAGCTGCAGTCAGTTGGGGCATACACAGAAACGACAGACAGGCATCGCTGCTTCAGTCTATTGCTGTTGATATGCACAGAACCATTCAACCGAACCGCACACAGACGGCTGCTGACTGGGATCCAATGGAGCAGTGCACGCTCAGCCTTCACGCTCAGCGCGATGCCAACGAAAGCCTGACCACGAGCACTAGGTACTGAATCACCCTACACGCGTAAAGTGAAACGGGAAGCCGAGTGTGTATCAGGGGTGCGAAGTATTAACACTGAAGTTGGGTCTTGTATGCGTGTTTCGGAGACACAACACACGTCTATGTAAAAGGTTTCAAGAGTCCCAGCTAGAGCAGCCTATTGCCCTGTTTGGTAAAGTAGGCGGACGTTGAAAGCCGCTAAGTGAAGAGGATGCTTAGGTCGGAGAATGGATGATTTGAAAGCAGCCTTCTACTCAGTCAACCGCACAGTTATCTGGCCCTGATTTTTGTTGAAGGGTGTACCAGAGAAATTCATTCCCATCATAAAATCCCTGTACATGAATAGCCGAAGCCGAGTTCGGGTTTACGATGATCTTCCACCCGGGTTTACCACGAAAAGTGGTGTATGTCAGGGTTTTCCCTCTCGCCTTTTCTCTCTAACTTTTTGATTAATATGGTACTAGAGACCATCCTTTTGTCCCGTGAGGATAGGGGTATTGAATTTTACGCAAGTGGAAAACTGTCGGACCTTGAATATACAAACAATATTGTTATTCTCAGTGAAGATTCAGGTAATAGGTAGGCTTTTCCACGGGTACAACAGCTGCGTAGCAATGTTTGGAAGGCGTTTTGCACCTTAAAAGTGTAAGATGCTGTTGCACGAGTAGTTTGGTCTAACACCAAATCTTTTGCTGTCTGGAGTGATAATAAAACCAATAGATAAGAATTATTGTCTAGGTAGCAACTTTTCACCCCGAAGTCCGATAAAGCATCAAGTGCCTGCGTGTATACGGGAAGCGAGTTTGATTCTTCTTAATCTCAGTTTTCTATGGCGTTTATGTACCAAGGGTCAGGAGTAAACTGCATCAGTCACACCTGCTTTATTGCAGGATTTAGGGACGTGGCCACTGCGTGTGAAGTATATATGAAAATTGTCAGTATTCGAACACCAATGTCTTCGTAGGATTGCTAGAATTTGGTGGGAACACCGTATCTGTAATGCTGAGGTTAGGCGTGGATTATCAGGCACACGAACCATGAAACACTAAAAACCGCTAGGCTAAGTTGGTTGGGACATGCGTTGCGCATGTCTCCTAACAGGATTCCTCGCGCGCAATATTCGTTGAGGCGGGTGCTTGTTGGAATTTAAGTAAGGGTTGTCAGTCCATGACGTGAAAGAAATGTATGAAAAGTCTAAAAATTAGACTTGGTCATGTAGGGCGTGTCAGGCTTCTTTGGTGGAGTTCACGAGATCGCCTCCCCCACTTAGTGGTTAGTTACGCCTTAGGATATGGCTCGGTGTCGCAGTTAGGGAGGCCCTTGTATTTGCCAACTTTCTTTGTCGACTTGACACCATTTGTATTTCCCTTCCTAATCTTCTATTCTTTGGTTTCATTATTCCCGATTGAGATAGCCTCTGAGAGATAGAAACTAAATCCACCTCACTCAGTGCGCGGTTGCTTGAACTGAACCGAACTTAATTAAGGAAAAACAGAAAGAATATTCTTCATGTCAAGTGACCGTCGCAAATTTACTAACTAACGGTTAGGGGATAGCCGAGTGAGTAATAGATTGATCATGACAGTAAGTGAGACAGTCAGTCAATCATTGAGTGAATGAATGAGTGAATGAGTGAGGGAGGGAGGGGGAGCGAGTGACCGAGTGAGTGCATCTGGATCTGGATCGCGGTGTCGTCTATCCCTATGACGTTCTCTTCCTTCGTCCCTCGTCCTCCACCGACAAACAAATAGGTTTTAGAGGTGATGCTCCGGCCAGCTATCCCTTGTACCGCCGACAACAAAATGACCACCGATGGCTCCGATCCCACCATATGCACAGCGATTTCAGGAATATTTAAATAAATGTTACTATTCGAATAAATTTCAAGTACACATTATACAACGATCAATTTTTGGGTACAAAAATTGTACGAATTGGTTCATCTCATTACCTTGCCGTCAAAACCAGCTTATCGACGACAACCATTTCAGAAGGACATGAAGAAGTAATGCATTATGTGCATCCCGGGGGCCAAAATACGGCTGAATATGATAAAAACGTGCACATTGGTGGTCGGATGATGCCGTAAAGATTCGACAGACCAGGAACCATAGGCTAACTTGGATAATATTAGCAAAGAATCGAATACAAACTAGTCGTGAGGGTCAGAAATTAACTCACCAAGCCAAATCGAAAACCACATCTGTATGATGACCAGCCAAGGTGGATAAACAGAACCAACTGGCGCCTTTAAACTTATCCGCTTCCGCTGATCAATACCAGTGGCGAAAAGCAGAGAGAGGGAAGAGATGAAAAATGGGACGTAGGGAATGAAGTGGAAGAAACACATGGGTGGAGTGAAAGAAGACAAGTGAGGGCAAAACACGCAACAAGACGATTATTTCTGTTGACGAAAAACAAACAACAAATGCGCATTTCCTGGTGACAGGCGATGAACTTTATCATGATCAACCGTGTCCATGGGTAATGGAAATTTCCAAGCGAGCGGAGCCGTGTCAAAGCCTAACCGCAATATCGATCAAAGCAAATGACACTGGACTATAGAGAAGTGATAAAAAATAGTTCGTACAAGAAAAAAGCGTTCAGTTCTGTGTAATCACGGCTCAATGCAAACAGCTAAACAAACAAAGGTCGTTTCATTTCCTCGGTACAGTTCGGAGGACGCAAGTAACAAGTATTCGGCAAATTGACTGCTATAGTTTGAAGGAATAAAAACACCACATGACGTCTCTTTTGATCCAAAACTGTTGTGATTCACATTGGAAGAAAAATGCAGGTAGTGAAGGGGGGATATGCTCAAACGATAGTCGCAAGACAAGGTCAAAAACGTTCATTTTACCGCCCATCAGTTATTCATACTACTTTATTCCGAGTGAGGAAATACAAATTCAATTGATTACTGGGATGAAGCCAAAAGTAATTCAAGGGTAGACACATGAAAACCAGAAATCAGAGCATTTTCTAAGGAAAACAATCATGCCAAACAAATGAAAAGAATCAAATCAACGGTAATCAGATTAAATTAAACTGTCCAGTGCTTGCACAAGTTCATATCCAACACAGACTAGTGGGCATGATAAGACAAACAGAAAAGGAGAAAATACAACTCCACTATGTTACCTAAATGACAATCCGAGAGACGGGTAGAGCAGGCACAACGAAGTAATCAATCCACCCCAATGAATGAAGATGCTTGTTTCGCGTTCGCGCGACTCAAGCCGAATGGTACGATGTGACTTAAAGCTAGGGATTAGGCGAAGCCTTCATCTAGAATTTGTTTATCGATTTACTCATCATTTTACAACAATGCGATAGAGAAGCAACACTAGACTGTGATAACCATCTTCCTTGAATCTTATCTTCAAAGTAGACGTCTGATTCATTCGTCCTTCTCGTCTACTTACCAACCAAATATTGAATATCAACCAACTTTGATTCTCGTTTGCACGACTCACCCCCCCCCCCTCCCCGGTCGTTTTATTATCAACTCACGATTACCGTAGGCTCCACACAAGAATGAAACGGAGCATTATGGTCACAGCCTCCAAATTTTATCTGACCCCAAATAAATTCAGTGTAACACTCACCGTTTCATAACACGGGGGAGCATTGAGAGGCACTTTATGCACCAACGATATTATCATTACAATGTCAAACCGCGGAGTTGGATACCACGCTTTAAGGGCAGCTCTCGCCTTATAAAACAGTGACTGAGAACAAGGTTAAAGGCGGAATCTCATGCCTATCTAGGGTTAGGTAGTTCATCATATGACCGGAATACTTCACTAGCGCAAATTCAGCAGACGCCATATGGTAGTGTTACGTGGCGGCTAAACAGCAGTAAATGAGTTACGTCCAGAACTGAGGCAAATCGCGCCAAACGAGCAAAAAAATACAGCAATTATCACCAGGAGTTGGGTGAGAAGAGCAAGTGTTCATTTTCACGAGGTGGCAACAGTGCCGCAAAGGGGTTGTGGCACGTAACGCGTTTTTTGGCATCATCTGTCTTTTTTATTCACTACGAACGTTTGCGTTGTACCATATGAAACAGTTGGTAGAACACGGCCAATTAGTTTGTCGCTTTGGACGAGCCTACGAGAGAGAAGAGCATAAGCAGCAAATCTGGACCATGCGCTGGTCTTGCGAAATCAATAACACTGGTTCTACTCTGCGAATGTAAACGTTATATGATGAACTATACATGCATTCCTCTTTGTTATTGGTGTTCTAGAACCTCTTCTTTATTTTTTTTTGTTTTGTTTTCGTTGTTAATTTTGGTGTACCTATTACCATTACTATTATTATTATTTTTCCTGCCTCTTTGTTATTTCTACTGTTATTGCCGTTACTGTTGGTGCCGATAGTGGCGTAAAGGATTACTGTTCGATTATTGTCCTCAAAGACACGGAAACATCTAAACAAAGCTCCGCTTTTGATTATCGGAAAGTTTTCGAATACGTATAGGACAGAAGACAATCGAACAACAGCTTTTCGTTGGGGTAGGAAGACAGCACGGTGTGCGTCTGTATGTATGTATGTACTACAGATAGATCGCTCAATTCCCATATGCACAAGCGGTTTGTGGGCTAGGTGACCGGTTAGCTGGCCAACGGGAGATTCAGTCAACGACTATTCGTCACAGACACTGGAACGCAAAAGCAGTTGAGTACCACGAATCGCAAGTACATAGTACGACTGAACGGGAAAAAATATCCCTAGGCTAGTGCTCCAACCGATCGATGTTACCTCCAGAGAGTATGACGATATTCGAACCATTTATCGTCTTCAGTCTCTTGCTCATAAGAAATTAAAAATTGAAAAGATGAGAATAATAATTCTAGTACTATGTGATGTGAAACACTCTCCTGATTTATTGAGAACATCATTCACAATGAACAAGAGAATATGATTTGTGTGTCTGTTTGCATGGTCACTGTTGAATTCAATGGGATGCAAGTGATTGAATAGCCGACAGATGACACGTAAAGGAAACGGAACAAAATGGCATAAGGACATCCGTGGACTGAAGCTTCGCATCTGCAGTGCACGAAATGCCATAAAACTCACGCTAGTTTCTGTAGTAACTTTTGAACCAAATCATTTAGGATGACCATATTCGACATACTGATGAGTCAACCCATTATTATTTGAAATATACACACGGATTTTAAGTATGAAACAGACAAATCAATATAACCTTGAAAATATGCCCGAGAGGATGCGAAACGCTATTAAACCCAACGCTGTAAAAATGACAAAAACATTAAACTGTTTTGCAAAGGCCACGATAGTCGTTGTTATTGTCCTTGTTTCGATACGCAATACTGTGTTAATGATCAGTGTTCGCGTCACACGTGACTCGTAAACGAAGTTTACCCAAGTTAAACACTCTGATTAAAATTTGCGATCTCTCATATGTCAGAGATGAAGAATGGCACGAGGTCCAAGGCTCTCTGAACTACAACAAGGAAAAAACGGTTATATGCAAACTCGAGAATACGTGTACAGTCTGTCCAAAAATTCGGGATTACCTCAATTCGGTCGAACAAATGCGAGCAATGCTGTCGCTGATCCTCCGATTACCAGCATCCAGCATGGTTTTCATCGCTAAACAATAGTGTCTATTGTATATTTCTGACATGAAACCTGGTAGCATAAACTGGAATTCAACAGGATTTCGATCGAACTGAGGTGATTCGCAATTTTCGGAACAGACTGTATACAAGATTCGCGAGACAATTTTCCCACTGACAAGTTATTTGCAACTTTTTGGAGGAACCCAATCATTGCGTAGCCAACACAAAACGTGGAATTCAGTGAGAAATCTCCGAGAAGGCCATGAGAAAACTCTTGCATAGTGCTCCTAACCAATTTACGAGTGCACGGAAGCTGCAGAGGTTATTGCAAATCAGTGTTAGTGCTTGACGTACACAACAATTCCTACAGTCTGTATCAAATCTGCAGCATGGAAAGATGAGATCAGTGTCTTGGATAACTGGTCATCATTTATGAAATCGAGAAAGGACCAAAAATCATACTACTTAGAATGCCGAATGAGATGATTAAATACTTAGCGATGAGAAAGTTTAATTTTGACAGCCTTCAGGGATCTTATACTACTGGTACGATTTCAGGAAAAGCAAGCTGGACTATAGCCGTCGAGCCTTTGATGGAGGCACTTTTTTGGTTTGTGGTGTGATTTTTTAGGATCAAAAACCTCAGCTAGTAGCAGTAGAATGGAAGCAGGTGGCTAACTCACACGCACATGTAGATGACAATCCTCAGTCAGAATCAGAGGTTCTTCGTGAGATAAGCTATGAAATACGATACAAGGCCGATGGACCAAATGGGTTACCTCCGTAAATTTTCAAAGATAGTGACCCAGTAACTGTCATACGCGTTGACAAGATTGGTCAGTTTCATGTGGGAACAGAAAAAAATTACAAAGAACTGATGTGAATCGGTGATCTTACCGAGTTATGAGAAAGTCGACAGGTCTCTTGTGAGAACAACAGGGGAATAACTCTGGTTGGCATCGCATCAAAATTGCTAGCTGGTATTATCCTCTACCACGTATACAGTGCTCGCGCGAGAACCAAGTTGAGCTCAGATCTGGTTCAGGTTGTACTGACTACATATTCACTCCCCGAAAAAGCTTAGAACACAGGCACGCCTTCCGTAGGCCCACAACCTGATTTTCTTGATTTTAAATCAGCCTTCTACTCATTCAACCACATAGTTATCTAGTCCTGATTCTTGTTGAAGGGTGTACTAAAGAAATTCATTCCCATCATAAAATCCCTGTACATGAATAGCCGAAACCGAGTTCGGGCTTGCGGTGATCTTTCATTCAGGTTTATCACGAAAAGTGGTGTATGTCGGGGTGTCCCCTTTTCTTTTTTGTGAGGGGACTATAAAACTAATAGATAAGGACTGTTACCTAGGTAGCAACTTTTCACCCCGAAGTCCGATAAAGCGTTAAGTGCCTGCGCGTATACCGGAAGGCGCGTCTGATCTTTCTCAATCTCAGCTGTCTGTGGCGTCCACGTGACACACGTTTATCTATCAAGGGTCAGGAGTAAACTGCATCAGTCACACCAGCTCTATTGCAAGGTTTAGGAACTCGGCGAATGCGGATAGAGGATATATGAAGATTGTCAGTACTCAAACACCGGTGTCTTCGTAGCATTGCTAGAATTTGGTGGGAATACCGTGCCTGCAACGCTCAGGTCACTGGAACGTATTGCACACCATCGGATAGGATTCCTCGGCGCGCGTTGTTCGCTAAGGCGAGTGATGGTCGGAACATGAATAACGCTGGGTGGTCCGTGAAGT
Source organism: Fasciola hepatica (assembly GCA_948099385.1). NCBI lineage: Eukaryota > Metazoa > Platyhelminthes > Trematoda > Plagiorchiida > Fasciolidae > Fasciola > Fasciola hepatica. Next base: position 160,465 of record CANUEZ040000052.1, on the reverse strand, counting down.
GGAAGAAAGGCATGAAAAGCACAACCAGTGGACTTGATCCCTGAGGACGTGTTGGGTTTCTTGGGTGGGTCCCCACACTTAATGGCTAGATACATTAGAGTATATGGCAGGTGTCGACATCAGTGGCACTCTTGTATTCGAAAATTTTCCTGATACTGATAGATGTGGTTATCTTTTTACTCTTTTGATAACCTCGTTTTATATTGTCCCATTTAGTTTCCCGCTTTGGCACAGCAAAAAAACGATGTCTTCAGAGTACGGCTATCGGCTACCTGAAATAAAATGAACCTTTTTATACTGGTCAAAATGACCACTTGGTACCATTTGAAAGACGCTGCACTCCTCGGTGAAAAATAAACTGCGTCTGCATTAGAACAGGAGAAAAGCAACGCATCTTTTTCGTTTAAAAAGACTTGGGTTTTGTACACTGATAACAAAATTGCCCCGTTTCCACCATGACTGACTTGTTGCGATCTTATGTGATTTCCCACTTTAAGTTTCAGTGTTATAGCTGCAGGTTTTTCATGAAAATGGCTACAGATAGGTTTCTTTAACTCCACTGATAACAAACACCCGGTGATTAGCGGATACACGAGAATTACCTTGTCGCCGCTTAAATATAAGATTCGTCATTCATAAAATAACACGAAATAATCATTCCAACAGTTATTGTATTTTTTGTTCAACGATCTTAGTTGTTTCCAGGATGACTACGCTGCCTACCAGGGAGTATCGAAGGCATGTTCGAAATCAGAGCCGCAGGGTCATTTTTTAGCTCTGACCACTAAATAACTACTTGTGCAGTTATGCCGACCCTAGCAACATAAATAAACGTGCAATCTAGACATTCAGCCTAATGTGCCGCACTCGGTTAATTACAATCATTTTTTTTTCTAGTCTAAAGAGATCTGCTGGAGCATATTCTATCTAGTGTTGAGTATCGCAACCAAGACGACTGTGTAACATGAAAAAACATTAAAACTATCAATACACAGTGTAAGATGGTGCATCGTGTCCGAATGCATTAAACTACACTTTGTCGAGACATTATGATTCAGATAAACTATATAACATTTGATGCAATACGGAAAGAATGCAGTGACATTTCGTTATCAAACTGAGTGACAGCATTTCTTCTGTCCTATGTCCGTCAATTCGACGTGCGTCTGGTGTGTCTATTGCCCATTGACGAATTAAGTTTGGGTGAAAATCACCGGTGTCAGTCAAACATTTTCGTCCTGTATCGTGGTGGAAATGCCTGCGATAATGGCTTTTGGGCCGGATTAATTAAGAATCAAAACTCTGAAGGGGTTTCGCCGGAACACTTAAACTGGAAAACGCATCTGTTACGGTCAAGCTAGAATAAAATCCCAATTGAACAGTGGCTTTGTGATTACGGAAATTAAAGAAGCGAAGCGATCACAAATCACCGATCACGAGGACGACAAATCAAATTTTATGGGTCCCAGACCGACAGATTTGACAAATACTGAATTGGCCCGTATGTTAAAAGCCGTCAGCCAAAGGGTGGGATTCAACGACACCCACGAGCGTGCACGCCACCCACAGTCGTAAATACCGCGTGTGCTCTATACCAGCTGAGCGATAAAGCCACCTAAAAGGGCTTTGGATATTTTCAAAATGGGTCATACCGTTAATTGCTGTCTTATGTAGTTGAGTTCGATCTGAAGGACACTGTCGCTCAGCTCGTTACCATACCTAAGGTGTGGTTCTTTGGCTCAAGTTTCAGAGTCAGGTTACCGGTTACACGTCGCCGTGTATTGGCCCTGTAACGTTATGGGGTACGATCCTGTCACTACACTAACGCGTTAGTGTACAGTGGAAAAAAAATCTGCGGAACTGTGCATGAACACAAACCAAACGGGTAACCGAAGTGATTGAAAATGATAAATGATAAAGAACGCCAAATAAAGAGACGAATAGCAACTGGGTGAAGAGAACAGATGAGCGAACAACAATGGGTTTATAGAAGAGAATAAGACGAGTAGGGAATGCAATAAAAAAATCTGCTCATCACATTAAAAATAATCTGATAAACAATGTACAAACACTAAGAATAACCTTTATCGGAGAGAAGCACGAATGAACAGAACATCTTTCGAGTGCCTATAAACAATTCCGTAGGATATATATATATATATATATATATATATATATATATATATATATATATATATATATATATCCCAGCGACTCAATTAAGTACTTTGTAAACGAACATCTTTCATGCATGCGCCCAAGCGAAACGAATGCCTTACTTGCTTACTTGATTGATATGAGTAGTAGGAGATTATATTGTTTTACAGAATTCGCTGTGATAGGAACACAGATTTCGGATTTTGAGTCCCACATAATAATCGTTATGGGCTATCTCACGTGGTTAGTCATCGGTTTGCTTCGAATCGACAACACTATATAATATCTAACATGATTCCTCATGAAGTACCAACGCCTAATTCATCACTAGAAACCATGGTCGCATTGCGTGGCTGTTTCATCTGGCTTGTCGGAAATCCCCAGCAGTGCACTTTCACCGAGCCCCAAAAGTGGGCTTCGAACCCGGGGTAAACCGCTGGTTCCTGGTGGTTTATTTTAGATGAATGTTAATCAAGGGCGCTATATCACTTAGACCTCATGTTAAGCTAACTGTTGAGAGCCAGTCTGAATAGCCTAGTGGTAAGACTTTCGACTCACATTCATCCAACTCAGATTCCAGTACCCTTTTGGGACTCAATATATATGCACGGTTGACACTTCCTTACGATGATGAAGCAGCTGTACAGCGCTTACCTAGTGAGCGTCGATATCGCATGTTGAATCACAATATGAAAAAATCGAATTACTTGCTACATGATACAGTATCCATCCGTTCAAATACAAAAAAATTGTGCATAGCCCAGAATTCCTTGTAAGGTTCATTTCCAGAATAGTTGTCCCACTACAGATCAGACTAAAGCACTGTCAAGCAAAGCATTTTCTTTAAACTCGACAGAAATGAATGGTACCCACTAACCTAAACATTATTTCTCGAAATGATTTTTCATATTACATATCACCGATGAGGGGTTTTTTATAAGGACTAAAGTTTAACAGATAACGAAGGAAGAGTAATTTTGAATTGTTTTCTGAACCTTATTTCCGTCCCATCAAAGTTAAGAGTCTTGATCACATAACAAGTTTGTCGTTGATGATTTTTACTCGTTGTCCAGGGAGCAGATCACATGCGATTAGTATGTTCTCGTCTAACCTGTCACCTTTGCTCGCCTAACGGCTTTTTACAGACGATAAAAGAATGACTTCTGTTCCGTACAAAGAGTTTATACCTCGTTCCAGTCAGGTGAAGGCTGTCAGGACACGACCGAGTGACGAGCAAACTGGTAACGCTCGTCCGTTTAGCGGTCATAACCGTGGGGACAGCAGTTGTAACGGGTCAGAATAACAATAAGGCCTGTTAGAGGTAATGAGTGGTACAGTAAGGTCACTTCCACTCAACGCAGGAAAAACATCATTCTCATAAGTGAGACCGAAACGGGGCACGTGCGCGTGCGTGCGTGCGTGCGTGCGTGCGTGTGTGTGTGTGTGTGTGTGAATGTTACGAATCACATAAAATGCAAAAATAACTCTACCCCTCCCCGGGAAAACTAATGAAAGGAAAAGAGGAAAACACAGTTCGTGATTTAAGGTGACTGGTATTTGTGCGAACGAGGATTCGCATGACCCTGGTTCGCATGCTGCTTACGTAAAAATAACATGCTACGCACGACCGATCGGGATATGGGGCGCCCGAAACAACTTACAGGAATGAGGTAGAACACATACACATCGCTGGGAGGCGCTATTAAGTCGCGGCTGACAAACGAACGCCCGCTAACGGGAACAGTTTTACTGACCTCATTTTCTACACAACGTGAGCAGCCTGTAAAAAATATTCCTAACTTACTTTCAACTAACCGATGGAGTTGATCATTATTTCCGAAAACTGGTTAGCTCGACACGACATTCTCGTCGTGCTCGGGGTTTTTAAACCCTTTGGAGAAATGGGATGGAGTGGTTCCGCAAGACTCCGTCTGACCCATTGATGATGATTCAGAAAGTTTGCATGAACGGAATAAATCGGTAAAAAAAAATCAGATATTCACGCACACACAAACAAATAAACAAACTTACCTCGAACAGTCCAGAGTTTGACTGTACAATCGGTACTACAACTGGCCAAAATTTTTCCGCATGGTGAAAACTCCACTTTCCAGACGGTTGAGGAGTGTCCATCTGAAAGTATTTTTGAGGTGGGAAATTAAAATAAACTCGAACTTGTATTGCACAACCACACTTTTTTAAACAGAAAATGCTCCATTCCAGGAATGAACTATCACGTGAATGGTAAAATCCAGCCACAGAGCAACGGTCACAGTACGGGTGCAAGAATCAGGTAGTCCAAACCAGAGTATCTCTATATTTCAGATAAAACTGCTCATAGTGAAAACGAACAAACAATTGCTAGTGAACAAATTACAACGTGGTGTTTCATGGACGAATAGAAGTAATCCACCGGGACTAGGTAATTCATGGTAAACAAAATCAACTCTAGTGCGAGTCACATGTTAGTTAACGGACGTGTTTATATGTGCGCAGGGCGTCACACGATCATAGGTACTCATCATTTGACGCATAGCTGACCAGGGGAAGTAAGTGATTAAAGATGCCTCACTTGGGGCTAAACTGACCTGAACCTCTAGTGCACCCAGTCACAAACAGGTTGGTGTGCAGATATTTCCGATCGGGTAAGCTTCTTACCCGGCTATTTTGAGTGAGGAAAGACTCAACAGGACGCGTTGGGCATCCTTAACTGGAAGACCATAATCCGAAGGCTAATAACCGTTCGATCGGTCACCGGCTCACAACATGCGAAGTTCCTATAGCGCAACATGCAGCACGTACTAGATTGTACACGGGTAAAGGGTGCTACCTCAAACAGAAAGCCGCGACGTTGGGAAAACCACTTAATACCTTATACCCAAGAGTCGCCATGCATACATATATGAAGCCAGCTCATCTTGCAGGGACTAGTCACATAAAAATAAGTAAGGCGCGACATGGAAGCATGTGACAAGCGGCGCAGCTCAATAACGGAACGAGCATCGCATGTGTAGTGATATAGGCGCCAAACAGCACTCCGTTGTCGCGCTGCAAGGTAACAGGATCAGCCTATTTAGAACCTCTGTGGTGCACACCGAAGTCACAGAAAAAAGTTGTTGACTCTCTAATTCTCCTGATGGTGCGATGGTGATTAAAGTGGCAACTGCACTGACACTTTCATATAAGTCTAGTTAAAACAATTGCCTTATAAAGTGAAAGGCACCATTTGAACAGATCTAAAAATCCGTGACTTGAACAGTAACATATCAACGTGGAAGGTATAAAGAATAGTCGTGACAAAGCACAACACAGATTTTGTGAAAATTCTACGTTTCATTTGAAGCAATATTGAATGGTTACAAAACTCTAGCCGACGTTACTAACTCCAGATGGCTCTAGAACTATCAAGTTGCTGCTGACGGACGTTGGGGCTACTTGGGTTCATAGGATCAGCTTATCCACACAACTCACCGTTTTCCATTAGATACCATCATTGTCATGATCATCGCACAGCCAGAGTGTTACTGTACCTATTTTTAACCTATAGTGATGAAGATTGAAAGGACAGTTGAACCGGGATATACCTACCCGGGGTGAAAAAAAGGCAAAGGAATACCATCGTGGCTGTTGCGCAACTGGAGTCCACATAAAGTGTGCACAGGACCGGCAATACAGAATATTTGCTTTTATACCCTTTGATGTTTTTCAACAGCCGGTGATAACTTATGAATCCTTACCAGAAACATCTAGGCTATAAGTCTTCTTAATCTGCGCGTAAGATTTCCTCTTATATCGCGTAGAACAAAGACGGGGAATTAATGCCACAAAAAACAGCACGAGTATATCAATACAGTCCACAAGAACGGTTGGCCTGTGATAAACAACTGCCTGATGTGGTACCATCAAACGTGGATCCTTATTTCAGTAGTCAATCTATTTCGTTTTACATTTGACCGGCTCGACCAAAGTGACTGAAGTTTTCACATGATTAACAGAAGAAAAAACCGACCAGGCTGCAGTCCATTAAACAAGACAGCGATACTACCGAACACTTATTAAATGCGTTTTCTCTCCCAATTTGATATATATATACATATATATATATATATATATATATATATATATATATATATATATATATGTATATATATATATATATATAATTTGTGGGGAGAATGCACTTTACAAAATCAGTCCTGTTTAACAGGGTTCCCATTAGGTTGCCAGATATTCACGTTGATACACGCGATGAGACTTTGCCAGTTGATCATGCTATCATTAAAATTATGTCCCACTGGGACCCGGTTAAAACGGTAGACCATAAAATGCAAAAACGTTGGCAAAAGGATGAAAAAACGTTCCGTATCCGATTCCCAATTTGTCTGTTGAAATTCCAACGCTGAACCAAATCTCGGTCAACTGCTGCTGCCTCACATGTACCTTTCTACCTACCCCTGGAGCCCGCTTCTAATATTGTTGCCACCGATTGTGTTTGCTTTTAACTCAGTAACTTGGATGAAGTAGATCACACGAGCATCCAACCCACCTCCACTCCTGTGCTTTTGTCTATCCACTGCCACTGTGTCACACATTTTCTAACCTTTCTATGACAGCGTAGATAGATGATATCTATCTTTAACCTGTGCATATGCGTAGCTCGTTGATGTCTTTCATTTTCTTTCCTAATAATCTGTGGTTTTTAATCGGTCACTTTTTGCCTATTCTTTGGTCCTGTTATGCTCTCCCGTTTATTGATCAACTGGTTTCCAGAGTTCGTATTTGTTTAGTAAAACTCTCTCATCGTATTGCCTACCACCCCACTGTTTTCATTGTTGATTATTGTGTATGCATTTGTGATCATGATTCACACCTGCGGCTGTCTGCTCAATGAACCTTTGTGGTGTTACCTTTGTCAGGGTCATTTTCGCTCTTCTTCTCCCATGACTTGAACCGTCGCTCCACTTTGTTACCGACCACTGATCGTGATTGATCATTCTTCTCCGCCTGTCTCATATAATTACGTGCTCTCTTATTTACTGCTGGACTCTGCTCTCGACCTTCCCCGCGTGAGCTAGCGATCCCTTTTTCGCGGGTGGTTTGATCTCTATTGACTGATCTGTTCATTGTGCCGGATTGCTCACAAATTGAGAGAGTCACTCATATGACAATTGATTTTCAGAGCGAAGTTTTCCGCTCAACTGTCATATTTTGCGAAAGTCGACTGTTTGACTAACCGAGGAATGGAATTTTGTCGAAACTCCAAACAACATGCTTTCTCTCGACTATAGAAAAACGTTTTCCCACCAACCATTGAGTTTCGAGGGATGCAATGTACACCGGATTCTGGTTCGGTGGTTGAGTGTCTCGTAGTAGACGGACCCCGAATCCTTAGTCAGAGAACGCGAAGTCGATAAACTACGTGCACTGTAAGTGGATAACGGTCAAGCGATTCGATTCTTGTTTGAATTGAAGTCAGAGAAAAAACCAAAGTGATGTCAAGTAGATAAGCGACCATTGGAAGCATATTAGAATCTGTAGCGTGGGTTTTCCTGATCTTATATGGCCATATATGATACTATTTATGAGCTTCCAACGACCGATTGGCGGATTCGTCGAGATTTCGAGATTGGAAACGTGTCTGTTTTTTTACAACGAAAAATTCAGTAGTTGGTAGCTGCAAACAACTCATGAATCCAAAATAAACATTTTCTCTATGCCATCAAATCAGTGTGCATTGTTGTGTGATCACCGCGAACCCTTAACTGCTGCAGAATTTCGATTGTGAACAGCTCAGTGGGGATAGTGTAGTGGTGCACCTAAACCATGAAATGACTACTGAGAACAAGCAAGTAGCAAAAAACAAAACGATAAAATTGAAAACCTAACATTACTATTATTCCGCTCCGAGAAAACGAAATCATTTTGCAGATGACAAACTTCCCCGAAAAATCAGCACCGAAGAATACAGTGAGAACTACGAAGGAAATGTTACGTAAAGGATTAAAAGTCCGTGGTAAAGCGTACCAAGAGAGCATCGGCCAACACTCCATCGCTAGATTCACACCAGGAACTCACTCAGTGTTACTGCAAGCGTCCAGTCATCCATTTCTTCCTTATAAAGGTTGATAGTGTCATCATAACTGGAGGAAACCAGCATCTAGAGCGTAAGAGAACGCGTATCTCATCAAAAAAGCCATTATCAGTAATGACGGACAAATCCATTGAGCAAAACCGTGCATGTTAGTGGATTTGTAATGCAGTCAATGGATTCCTCTGTGAATGGAAATTTCATTGTCACAACAAGAACCGGAAATGCAGAACACAACGGAAGTCCGCGCCAAAATAAAAATTATTCTCAAATACATGAAATTTAAATTAACTACCACTCAAGCTCATTCAGGAACGCAGATATTCATTCCGCAAGAAGTAAATTTTCATGTTGGAGAAACAGAAAACTTGAAATTTTCCATTGTAAGGTCAATTTACTTCGTCGAATGGATGCCAACAGACGCATTTCACATCTTGACTGTGCGGTTGTAAGACACTGACGCACTGGACATCTTCCTCGTCATCAAACTCCCAGAGCCATACGCTTTTGTCACGACCACACGAGGCCAGCAAGTGACCAGATGGTGACCAAGATACGCATTTGACTTCGCTAGTATGCCCTAGATAAAAATAAGAAGAGAGCAAGAGGATAGGGGGTAGGGACAGATTAAAAATCGAGGCTAAAGTGTTATCAATGTGTATTGGTCACAGATGTTGAGAAGTTCCAATGTGGTGACACTACATTCACTTCTGGAAATCATCACTTTTATTGCCACCCCATGTATAAACTTTGTTTAATCAATCCGAACTCAACTGCTCCCGGTTTGACCACCAACATGACACACGATCCTGTGTGTCCTCCCTGGTCGTTTATCCGGCTGCACTCGTCGCTCCACAGGTTTGCATAAACATTTCTGTGACTCGCGACTTTCAGCGAAGCATCGTTCAATTCGTAAATGCAGTTATCAACCGCGTCCGTACATCACTCGTCTCGTTTGCCCTACGCGCTAAACCACTTTCGTGACAAAATATGTCACAAAAACTAACAACGTATTATTGGTACCAGTGTGGTGGAGTGTGCATGCTGCTCACTGAGTAGTATGTAGTTGATTGTTTAAAAGTCAATTTTGGTTAACCACGGAGCGATAATGGACTTGAATACGTCAGACAAAGCGAATGCAATAAAGTTAACGACAACATGTGAACCACACGACTGCATCCTCCTCCTAGATAACGACAGCCTTCAAGTGGACCGGACAGCTTATTTTGCAAAAAAAGCATTATTGTAACAGTTAGTTAATTTTGTCTATGCATGAACGAGCTATTGTCAATAAACAACCTACTTCCCAGGCACGGCTTGTGGATTATGACGCTAGGAACCTGAATCTTAGATAATGAAAAATTCGCTTGTATTTTCCGCATTGAGAAGTCCGGCTTCGTGAGCCTGAGTCAAATCGATGACCTTCCGCTCACCGTACAGAAGCTTCATCGGTTGAGTTATCGCGGGACGGACGATCACGGGTGAATAACGTAGTGACGAGCAACTACCCTTCGGATGATACACAGCAACTGCTCTGGTTTCAATCACTGGACTAGCCTCGTTGGTCACTTCCCAACTGGACAAACGGTACAGAGCTGAACGCAATCCAATGGACGTGAACGAAAAATCCACTTGGATTTTTCGCATCTGGCTCGCGACGTTGGACTTCTGAGTGCACAAAATGCAAATGGTTTCTTTATCCTCTAAAACTAAGTACCTTTAGGCAGATTTAAAGTTGAAGATCCATAAAATTGATGACTCAACCGAGAAATTTATCCTCAAAAAGATAGAGTCCAAAGGGCCACCCACTGTACCGCTATTAGCAAATTTTTTTAAAGGTGAAATTTGAAAACAACCAGCAGTGCACGCCATAAATGCTAGATTGATTACATGATTGCAGATGGAGACCACCGTTGAAATAAAACCTCCGATAGTGTTCAACGCAGCTTATTGAAAAGTACAGTCTCCACCGGAAATGGAACACTGCTGTTTATCGATATTCAGCTGTGGACTATAGTCTATACTTTATTCCATGCACCGAACCATGCACAAACTGATATACTTTACGTTCGTGATCGGCAAGAAGAAATTAAACGTCTGCATCTCATAATGTCTACATTACATTTTTTATTTACACCTTGTCGCCCTTAGTGTCAGACTTTGACCTGTTGGCTATAAAATGAACCATCCAGACAAAACTCCCTGTAAATTAAGTGGTTCGTTAATGATATCCTACACACTCAAACACTTGGATTCAAGTCTCATGAGTGAACTACAATACAAGCGCCAATCACTTTTCCAGTCACGAATCTTTCAAACAGTGGTTGATCAGGAGAGTTCCTTATACGGAGCCTAATCAAGAAATTCACACAGGCTTTATTCTGGCAGCTAGCAAATAACGGCAAGCAAATTAAAAAGCCAAAAACCTTCTCATTTATTTTCCCGGAAAATATAACCCAAACCAATTATAAAAATGAGTTGTAAGTGTCTGGAAACTAACCTTCAAGCGTTGCCAGTGCTTCCGCATCTACGGATCCATCATTCCTAATAATTTTCCAGATGATTATGGTTGTATCAAAACTGGCGGAGGCAAGGTAATTGTCACAGGGAGACCAAGAAAGCCGTCGAACAGCTCGACTATGGCTATTAGGTACAACCAAGTTACGATCCCATACTCCATCTGCTGCGACAGTCCACAAGACTATCGATTTATCTTCACCACATGATCCTAGAATATCGCCCTTATGAGACCAAGTGACACACCACACCCGACTGCTGCTGGCCTTCACGGAAGCTAATTGCTTTGCGAGCATCATTGGTCGGATTTCCGCCCCTGTTTAAAATAAATCATACGGGAAAACCCCCATACATGTGCAGGACCTCTGAAAAGTAACGAAACTTCGTTAAAGGCGTATCAAAAGTAATGGGCCCACCAACAAGAATTTTTGGCAGAAGGTGGTTTATATATATATATATATATATATATATATATATATATATATATATATATATATATATATATATATATATATATATAATCATGGAAAGAAGCTAGTGGTTCACAGATTCAGTCTCAGATGTGTCGTCTAGATGGTTGGGTGGAGCAACTGGGGGGATCAATTAAACTGGTCTTTGTCTACAACAGCTGTGCTAGCTTGCACGATGGTTCGAGTTACAGATGCAGATGGCAACCCTCTGTCAGAATCAGAGGTTCCTCGTGAGATAAGCCATGCAAAACGACATAAGACTGCCGGACCGGATGGATCGGCTTCGTGTATTTTCAAAGATGGTGGCTCAGCATTGCCGTTGGAGATGACAAAACTACTCAGTTTGAAATGAGCGAAGGAGTAAATTCCAAACAGTTGGTGTGAATCGGTTGTCGTACCGATATATGAGAAAGTCGACAGGTCTCTTGTGAGAACAACAGGGGAATAACTCTGGTTGGCATCGCATCAAAATTGCTAGCTGGTATTATCCTCTACCACGTATACAGTGCTCGCGCGAGAACCAAGTTGGGCTCAGATCTGGTCCAGGTTGTACTGACTACATATTCACTCCCCGAAAACGCTTAGAACACAGGCACGCCTTCCGTAGGCCCACAACCTGATTTTCTTGATTTTAAATCAGCCTTCTACTCATTCAACCACATAGTTATCTAGTCCTGATTCTTGTTGAAGGGTGTACTAAAGAAATTTATTCCCATCATAAAATCCCTGTACATGAATAACCGAAACCGAGTTCGGGCTTACGGTGATCTCCCACCCGAGTTCACCACGAGAAGTGACTTACTTCAGGGTTGCTCCTCTTTTCGGGTTTCTCTTTAACTTTGTAACTAATATGGTCCCATAGATCTCTCGTTTGTCACGTGAGGATAGCTTGAACAACTGTGTATCAATGTTCGGTATGCATTTTACACTTTTGCAGTATAAAATGCTGTTATAGGGCTGGGTTGGTCCAGTTTCAAACCTTACGGCATCTGAAGACACCACAAGCCAAGTTGATAAGTTCTCTGATCTAGGCAGCTGCATTTCAACCGGAAGTTGGATAACAGATGACATTTCTACCTAGCAACAGTAGAGTGTATACTATAGCAGTCAGGGCAGTTCTTCTGTATGGTTCAGGAATTGGGCCACTCCGGGTTGAGGATATACGAAGAATGTCAACATCTGAACACTGATGTCTATGTAGCACTGCTTGAATGTGGCGGGAACATCGTATCAGCAACGTTGAGGTTCACCACACAGTTGTAGATACATGAATGAAATTATCCGATGAAATACTTGAGTTCACTAAGCTAATCGGGTTGGGACACGTGTTGCACATGTTCGTGGATAGGATTCTGCGGCGCGCGTAATTTGCTGAGGCGAGTAGCGGTTCAAAGATGAATAAAGGTGAACAAACGGAAAAAACTTTCTCAAGCAAGCTATTAATCAGCATGACAATGCCAGGCCGGACTGAATAGTCAATAGTCAAAAATTCATCAGATTACACGAGACGTAACCCTCTTTTGCTAATCACGCAGTCATCTGCAGTCCGGCTCAAATCGGACCAACGGGTCAATAATCAATCCGGCGGATGTTTTTGTCAACCCAATCGGCCCAACTGGATGCCTGAGTTCGGGAATGTTCGATTTTCGTTTTAACTACCACGTCGTAATTCCTGCAAATACACAGTCAACTTTGCGTGATGAGCCGTCGTTTTCTAATTTATCAATAAAGCTGGAGCGATCGGAGTTGCGAGCTGAGATCGAGCACGCAGGTTTCCTGTTTGGATCGTAGAAAAAAACTCGTGAGTCATAACACAGTCCATCACGCAGAAGGTATGAGAACCTAAACCAGTAAATATGGTCAAGTAGATGTCATGCTAATTCACCTCCCGTTCTACGGTTTTATCTTATACATTGTATTTACGTTACTATTTTTTGCGTTTCAGCCCATGTACGGTTCTTACTAGTTGAATAAAACGTTACATTGCGAATCGGTGCCCCGAAGTCGTTTGAGTTCAGTACGTGCGTAATCAGTGACTGACATTACAGTAGGGCATGTTAAGTTTCTTAGGTGAGGTCTAAGAAATTTCCCCTTCCAACGATTCGATACATTAGAGGATATGGCTTGATGTAACGATCAGTGGTGCGTTTACATTCACAAACTTTCTTTATCGGTTTGACGACATAACTTACAGTTCCTTTACTATTTCCTTCCCCCTTTTTTAATTATTTCCGATTCAGAATCTGCCTGAGAGACAGCAACCAAAACCGCTGCACCAGTACATGGTCAACGACTGTTTGAACTGAACTGACTGAACTTTACTTTCAGATGCACCTCAGTCTATCCGCTTTTTTCTCCGTACAACCACTAATGCAACGCCTTTCGAGAGTTTATTCCAACAGAATTGCAAAGCCCCCACGGATACAGCGCCCCCCAAACTGGATGCTTATATCTAATCAAGTATTCATTCGGGAACTCAATGGCAGACATTCCTCAAAGGCATACCAGTTTCCTATTACATCCTTAGGCATGAGCGTAATGGAAGGGGCATATACCCCATAGCCACGCAGGTCCACCAAAATTAGGGATAACCCGCAACCAAACCCCAAGAATTGTAGTGGAGAGGGAACCAAAAATCGCTGAGACAGGCGGAATTGAACACTTTTCGGTTGAGAATGAGTACGACAGCAGGGCGACGATTCTATACGGCTTATATCATTTTTAGCGGCTCTTTGTTAACAGCAAACAACAATCATCACTCTCTTCTCACTATGATTATTCACGGAACCTCAAGCGCTCATCATGATACGGCGTCCCCGATAAGCGACGCGCCTCGTGTCCCCACGATGGAGGTGATAAGTCAACAAGCTGTGATTATTCGCTGCAGGAAAAAAACACATAGCCTGTTGGAATGTCAGGACGTTTCTAGACGTCGGCATTCAGTGCGTCACAATGCGGACTGTACATGACTATGAAGTCCGCCTGCACAATTCAGATAGCCGACAAATAAAGGTCGCGGGAGTGGATACATCTTGTTGGCTCTATCACAGTGGTCCGAAAGACAACTCCGGTCCCTACGGTGTCGCGTTTGCTCTGAACAAAGCAGCTAACCATGCAATGATCTCTGGGGAACCAGTCTCATCCAGACTCGCCTTGGCACGTTTTAAAGGCTCCCCGCACGACTTGACGGTGATTGCGATCTATGCTCCAACCAATTCAGCTGATGACGAAACCAAAAACGAATTCTACACTAATTTGCAGGAGGTAATCAACTGGGTTTCGAGGCGCGACGTACTTTTCATCGCAGGAGATTGGAACGTTCGCACAGGTACGGCCGACGAATCTACTCGCCATATTCTGGGGAGATTCGGCCTTGGTCAGAGCTGCGAGAACGGTGGCCGACTGATTGGTTTAGCCGACATCAACAGAATGGTTGTCTGCAGCACTCGATTTCAACACCCCAAGAAGCACCCACTCACATGGTACTCCAATGACGGTTACACTGCACTCCAACTCGACCACATCCTGGTGAGAGCCCGTTGGGCCTCGTCTGTGGAGGATTGCCGAGCGTACCGAGGTGCAATAACGGGCAACACAAACGACACCGACCATGTCCTCCTACGCGCATGTTTCACAGTTCATCTATCTACACCCTGTCTACACCCTCTCGGATAAACGCTGCAGCCCTAGAAAATCCAGAGAAGCGAGAAGCATTGTCACGAGCGATCACAACCCGACTAACCAACGCAACCAATGCACAAGCAGATGAAGTTTCTGTGGGAGGGCAGTGGACTCGAATGAAGACGACAAACAAGGAAGCTACTTGGACAGTACTCGGGAGAACAAAAAGGCGGACAAAGGATTGGATCTTGGAGAACACGCTCCAGTTGTCAACCAAAGCACACGAAGCCCGACTGGCAAGTAGTAACGAACGCCGCAGACTGCAACGAGAGGCCACACGCTCCGCCAAGGCTGGTCGCAAAAGATACTGGATAGAAATAGCTGAAAAAATGGAGACCGCTTCCGGAATTGGTGACTTCGGTAAACTGTTCCGCCTTATTCACAACGCCTCTAATAGGTTTTGCATGCAAAATTCCCTGCTTCGTGACGCGGCAGGAAACTTAATACCCAAACAGAGTAAGAAAATGGACCGATGAGTGGAATACATTGGTTAGCTGCTCAACCGGCCTGCAGACCACCCGACGGACCAACCAATATCGACCCCTCCAGTCCACAATGAAAGAAACTGTGACCCGCCCAACACCGCGGAAATCACGGAAATGATAAACAAACTGAAAGACAGAAAGGCTGCAGGGGAAGATGGCATCCCTCCGGAAGTGTATAAAGTGTGTTCATCGTCATTGATTGACAGGTTGTGTACACTTTTTGGCTCGATTTGGCGAGAGGAAGCATTTCCACCCGACTGGGGAATGTTCATACTGCTGCCCATTCCGAAGAAAGGTGATAAATCGGCATCTGAGAACTACCAAGGGATCATCCTGATCGATGCGATCGCAAAGATCTTTGGTGCGTTGTTACTAACCCGTTTCTCCGTGGCAAGAGACCGGCGCACTTGCCCGAACTAAGGGGGTTTCCGCCGTTGCGGAGGTTGTGTGGATCAAATTTTCACACTGCGCCGAATACTGGAGCACCGCCATAAGTTCCAGCAGCCGAAAGTAACTTGTTTCATCGACTCTCGGGCCGCCTTTGATTCGGTGAACCGCGAGACTCTTTGGACCATAATCCAATCCAATGGGATGTCCGATAAGCTTTTAAGGCTGGTGAGGGGATACTACTCGACAACCGGTGCAGGGGTTCGTATGTACGGTGAAGAGTCCCGCGAGTTCACACTCACTACCGGAATTAGACAGCGCTGTCCCCTCTCACCGGTGCTGTTCAACTACGCCATCGATTGGGCAATGCGACAGGCATTACACAACTACCCTGGCGTTCAGCTTAGCCAGGAAATATACACCTCGGACCTGGAGTTCGCGGATCATATTGTCGTGCTTGGAGACTCCGCCGCTACGCTACAACCAATCCTCGACCGAACCAATTCCTTCGCGAGGTCCATCGAACTGGAAGTAAACTCGACCGAAACAAAAGCTTTCACAACCCATCTAGGCCCGACAATTCAACAACTGTCGATCAGTGACCAACCAGTCGAATACGTCCCTTCATTCAAATACCTAGGCTCAACTCTGCTACCGAACGGCCAGGCAAAAGATGAAGTGGTATCACGGATCGACAGCGCCAGGAAAGCCTTTCTTCAGCTAAGACGAACGCTGTGGACTCGCAGTGAAATCAGCCTAAGAACGAAAAATTGTGTTTACCGTGCTGCCATCTGGCCCATACTCATCTATCGCTGCGAAACCTGGCCATTACTAGCTGAGGATACCAGAAAGCTGGAGGTTTTCAACCACTGGTGCCTGCAGCAAGTCCTCAAAGTCAAGTGGCGCGACAGGGTGTCCAACGACGGGGTAAGGGGACGGTGCTCTGATATCGATGCTCTCCCCGTCCTCCTCCAACGTCGACGACTTCAGTGGTTCGGCCATACGCTTCGGCGACCCGAGTCAGAGATAACCAAGCAAACACTCTGCCCCACTCCCTGCCCTGGTTGGCGTTGTCGCCTTGGTGGGCAGGTCAAAACGTGGACCAGTACAGAAGAGAAAGACGTAGAGCTTCTAGGCCTTTAGTCAGTCTATGGAGCCCGGCGATGGAAAAATGACTGGATGAGGATCTGTACGGAGCTCGCCTTCGACCGCCACGCGTGGTCAGCAATGGTCCGTGATATCCATGGAGCCGACTTATCCTCTCGCAGTAGATAGTCGCGTAAAGGTAAGTAAGTCATGAATAGGCACTTGTATTCGAGTCTGCCATTAGGACGATAGCTGCCCCTTAGAAGCTCATCCAGGCCCGGCACTAGGTTTTCAAATAAATGGCAGGTAGCTCCTTCGCGGACTGCCTACTTGGTATAATGGTAACATTCGTCAGCCACGACTCGAAGCACTTCTCCTCTTTATTACACACTTGCGCATGAGTGCAGTGGAAATAGTACACCTCAAAGTCTGAAAGATCCACTGCATTATTAGGGATAACCGGCAACCAGGCCCTGGAACTTGGGGTGGAGAACCACATAAGGTCTCAATAGGTTTACCGTGAAGATAGTGGAAGACAGCCGAAGACAGTGGATTATTGTCAGCCACTAAAATGACCAGCAGTGATGAGATTCGAACCTCTGATCTCCGAAATGATGAGAAAGCAATCTAAACCACTCGACCGCCACTGGTCCATCCAATGCTGATTAGCGGTCGTCTGAAGTTTATAATTCGGGTTGGCCTCAATCTTGGCAATCGACTCGTTGTTTGAAGTTTACTTGTTCAAATTTACCTCGTGCCAACCGGCTTTGGCTCACCGCCATTTTTAACTACTAATTCTGTGGGCTCTGGTCTCTACCTAAATAAGCTTCCTGTTGTCTTTCAGATCATCACAACCGAAAATACGGCATAAACGACCAAGGCCTTCCATTTTCTTACTTTAGTTGTGGGATAGCCATTGTATCAAAGAGATGCGCTTAGCATCGAAATATTATTTCGTCTAAGATAGTTAACCTCAAACTATGGTCGTATATTCTACACAGAAAGAAGGTTATATATATCGGTCATCGATAAATAAAGTGTAGTTTCTGAAAGAGCAGTAATGAACTTCGACGCCTCAGGAAATGTTAAGACTTGCGACACCATAACTGTCAACAGTTACTGTGAAGGTATGGTCTGACACATCGTTCGACGGACGATTGAGTGTCACTGGCAGACGGTGCGTCAGCACCGGCCCCTACTGAGCCCATGAGACCACGAACGGCAGGACAGCGGATCGATGGCTCGAATCGATACATGAGACGAATCCTTCCAGAGACATTCAAGCCTCGAGGTGTGACCGCCCACACCAGTCGGGCCAATGCATTGTGTGCAACGAGAGGGCGAGTGTGAGAACCACCTATATGTTCTTTGTTTTGTGCTAATAAAATGAAATAATTCTGAAGCAGAACTGAGTTCTCACTAGACGGGACGGAACAAAACAGTTACCGTATAATGGAAAACGATCCGGAGGACTGTTGGAAACTGTCTAGCGAACCTTTGGGTAGATTGAGACCACACACAAGACAAATCTGAAGATTCAATATACATGTAAAATACATGTTGCGTGTTTTGCTGTTATCGCTCGTTGTGTATTTGAGCTTATAGTAAACTGATCTCGTTTTCACTGTAGCGTATGTCTATTTCCAAATTATTGAGGCCCAACATACCAGGCCTCTCGTTCTCTGTTTGGACTCAATCTTTCATAGTCGTCCATCAATCTCATAGTTCTGCTCTAAAACAGTTTAGTCATCTGCAACTATGGGCTGTTATCTAGGACCGGGTCACTCTGCGGATGATCCGAATTCTCTTGACGCCGCCTACGAGTAAATTCATTGGCGTTTCACATTCGTAAATGTTCTCGATTCTATATGTGTACACAGCCCGGACAAACTGGAAACACTCTTCAGTTACGTAACATCACCCGCATACAAGCACATACCAGACTGTCGCGATTATGACACTGCGATATCTAGACTTCAACGGAAAACGAAGTTTTCGCATGTTATCTTCTAGCACCTTGTAAATGGAAATCTGCAGAAACGTTTGACCAGTTTGTTCAAAAGCCCCGAATTTTTGCCAAGGATTTTGAAGTAAAAGCTGTGCGGGTGGAAGAGATCTCGACCATGCCGTACGGGATGCGTTCATAACCAGAATGTCATCTAGCACGATGCGTCAGAGGCTTCTCGAGCACTAAACTCTGATATTCAAGACAGCATTCGAGCAAGCGAAGTCCTTGGGGATGGCACAAAGCAGGCTTATGTGTATCAGCCCATGTGTGTGCCCCCACAGTGTGTTGCGACCTCCAGCGGCGCACAAGATCAGAGGGGTAAAATTCAACCTACCACTGATGAGCCTACTCTGGCGATCATTTAGTCTTCTTGCTTTTTTGCGGATATGCTCGGCACCCTCGGCATAAATGCCTGGTTAAATATGCTATATGTAAGTCGTGTGGAAAAAAATGTACTTTTAAAAGGTTTGTCGTACAGTGGAAAGCCCAAGACATGCAGCCTTCATCGCCGATTTTACTTTGTTCTCCATCACTTCGGCCGCCATACCCAATGGCCTAATCAGGACTGTCACGACTGTAAAAGGGAACGGTGTCTCACTGAAAGCACTCGCTGACACCGGAAGTTCTTCGAGTGATGTGTCTGCCGACGTAGTACAGCATTAAAAATGGCCCGTAGAGCCCTTGAGAAGCACGATTACTTTTGCGTCTACGCAGATGAAAAGTCATGGACACTGTTCAGAGTCACTCAAGTACAATTATTCTATCCCTCAGTATGCCTGTCTACTCCACAAGACCCTTGTGCAGACATACTGTTGGGTCACAACTTTAACCTACAAAGCGGCATTCAAATTCGTTTTGAAGGCAAGCACCCGTCCTTGAACCTATGCGGAATGACAGAGGCCCGTAGTGAACTCCCAGACTATTCCGTATCTTACTGCGGACTGCTATCCTACAGCCGCAAAATCTAGGCGGCATAGTTATGATGAAGGGGTTTTCATTTCAACAAGAATTCAACAACTGATGAAAGAACGAGTGGTCGAGCCTTTGACGTCCTCATGGCGAGCACCGGGACCAGCCAACGAGCGACGAAAAAGACTAGTTATGGATTACAACCAAACCTTAAACAGATTCGCCAAACTGGATGCTTACCCACTCCCGGGAATTGATGATTTGATCGGGGAAACATCGATGCATCAAAGGTACAGCACACCACATTTGTAAAGTACACACCACCAAATCCCCATACGAGATGACCAAAAAGATCGATATGGAGTTCAAAGATGGCACAACCTATATCAATTCTGTCGAATTCCTTTCAGAGTTATCAGCAGTGTCGTTATGTATTCTCTAACTCGATGAGTATTATTACCATAAACTTTGTTTGATGGATTTTCTTACGTACGTTTCTCGTACATTTTAGCACATGGAAGATTTTCGAATAAACAAAGCGTAAATCACCCAGCATCATTCTTTCCCCATTTCTCGTATTGTCTTATCTGTTGAAACTGTTCAATCGTACTGAATCTTATTACAATTTATTCATCTGGAAATTGTTGGACCGTTTTCTACGACCCGATCGGATTTCCGAAGATCCGAACTCATCGAACGCTGCGGACGCATGGACTCACTGGATCTGTACATTTACCAATCTTATCGATTCAATTTCAGTGCATAATCCAGATAAGCTCAAGACGTTAATCAACTACCTCTCGCCGTCAGTGTACAAATTCACTTCGGATTGTCCTGATTACGACTCAGCTATTGCAACACTTCAGTCTTTGTACGTTCAATTTAAAAACGAAGTCTTTGCCTGTCATTTATTAGCTACTTGTAAACAATAAATTGGAGAAAGCTCTGATCAGTTTTTGCAAAGACTTCGACTTCTGGCCAAGGATTGCAACTTTAAGTCGGTGAAAGCAGAACAACACTTCGATAACGCTGTACGGGATGCATTCATTACTGGAATGCAGTTTAACTCCATTCGTCAGCGTCTTCTGGAACATAAAATTCTTGATCTCGAATCCGCTGATGAACGAGCGAAGGCCTTAAAATTGGCCCAAAAGCAAGTTCAGTCCTATCATCCAACAACTGTCCCAGAGCCATGCAGTGCTTCCACAACTACTGGGTCATCCCGTAAGGATTGTGACGCTCCAGAAGAGGAAACTACTGTGGTTTCAGCTAAGAGAATATGTTTCTTTCGGGGTTCAAATTGGCACCCCGGGTACTCGTGTCCAGCACGAAACGTCACCTGCAAATCTTATGGAAAGAGGGGGCATTACCAAAGCGTCTGTCGATCCACCGGAAAGTCAAAATACTCAGCGTCAATGATAACATCTACGCCCTCATCCATTATCACTGCTGCCGCTCCCAAGTGCTTGTCAAAAGCAGTCACTGATGTCTTAATCAATGGATTGCCACTAAAAGCTCTGATCGATACGGGGGACTCTGAAAACTATCTCAGAATCTATTGTCAATCGTAACAAATGGTCGGTTGAAAATGCTATTAGTGAAGTTTTACTGGCATCCACTTGCGTCAGAAGTAGCACTCGTGGTCATTGTTACGTGTCTCTCAGGCACCGAAACAATTTTCATCTGCAAATCCGTCTATCTGTCTTACCCAATTTGTGTGCCGATGTCCTACTCGGTCATGATTTTTTAAGACTGCATAAGTGTCCAAATACCGTTCGAGGGGCGAAAACCGGCATTCTCTTTATGTGGCCTTGCAGCTTCTACAATCCAATCTCCTCCTCTTTTTGAACACTTGTCGGACAGCATCAGACCAAACACTATCAAATCCAGACGACATTCTGTAGAGGATGAAAATTTTATTCGAGCTGAAATTCAAAGGTTGCTACAAGAGAATATAAATGAGCCTTCACGAACCCTATGGCGAGCTCAAGTATTAGTTATAACCAATGAAAGACATAAAAAGCGCATGGCTATTGTGAGGGAATGTGTTAGTCTATCGTTAGCGGACAGCCAAGTTGCGTCAGCAGTCAACACTGGTGCGGTACCAAGCCCAAGGCTTGAGACAACGGAACCTCGGGTGACAAGACAGCCGATCGCTGGAGTGGGTCGATAAATGAGAGATGAGCCTTGTCAGCGTTGTTGAAGCCTCAAGGCGCGGTCGCCCACACCAGTCGGACCAATGCACTAAGCGCAATGATTGAGCAAATGTGGGAGCAAACTATATATTCTATGTTTTGTGCTAATAAACCGGAATGCTTCCAAGACAGATTTAAGTTCTCAGTAGAGCTAGTGAGACGGAACAAAACAGTTATTGAATAAAGCCAGACGATAAATCGCTTTACCAGTTTGGACGCTTACCCTATGCCTCGAACAGACGATATGATGGAGAGAATATCTAGGTATAAATTATACAGCATGCTGGATTTGGAGAGCGCGTACCATCAGTTCCAAATTCGCGAAAACGAGGAAGTTTATACTGTCTTTGAGGCATGCGGTAACCTGTATCAATTCCGACGTATTCTGTTTGCTGTCACTAATGGGGTTGCCTGTTTCCAGCATATCAATGATGCAACTATCCGGGATGAAGGTCTTGAAGGGACTTTTGCTTACGTTGATAACAACGGTTTGCGGTAGAGACATCGAAGAGCACGATAGAAATTTCAAACAATTTATCACTGTTGCAGAAAAATACGGGTTAGCATTGGACCAAAACAAATGCGTGTTTGCTAAAATCAAAGCGCAGTTACTCGGTTACGAAGTCTCCCTGGGAGTAATCAAGCCCGACCCAGATCGCTTCGGACCCCTTATGGAAATGGCGCCAACCACCGATCTGAAAGAGCGACAACGAGTAGCTGGAATGTTTCGCTTACTATTCTCACTGAATTACACACTTTTTCGACCAAATTTATCCTCTCGTCGTCAATCGAATATTTCCATTACTGTCGAATGTAATCAAAGCATTCAAGAAACTGAAGTCGGATTTAGTCCTGGCTACTGTTCCCACAGTGGATCCATACTCTCCACTCACTTTAGAGACTGATGCTTCTGACGTCGCTATCGCCGCAACGCTCAATCAACACAGACGACCTGTTGCATTTTTCTCTAGAACCCTATCGCCAAGCGAACGCCACCATTCTGTAATCGAGGAATAAGCACATGCCGTGATAGAGGACGTCAGAAAATGGAAGCATTATCTTCTCGGCAGTCACTTCAAACTTGTCACTGATCAACGGTCGGTTGCATTTATGTTCGATTCCAGAGAGAGGGGGAAGATCAAGAACGAAAAAATACAGCGCTGGCAGGTCGAGTTATCCCCGTTTTCTTATAACATCGTATATCGACCTGGTTCAGAGAACAAAGCTGCGGATACACTCCCTCGAAGCTACCGTTCAGCAGTGTTCAACACCGACGATATAAAACTAATCCATGAAAACCTCTGCCACCCTGGTGTGGTACGCTTGAATCGTTTTGTTCGTGCGAAGAATCTACCGTTTTCTGTCGGCCAACTAAAGACTGTAGTACAAGTGTTGTGTATTTGCCGAATTCAAACCCCATTTTTATAAACCAGTGGGAAACCGACTGGTAAAAGCCACACAACTCTTCGAGGGACTCAATATTAACTTTAAAGGTCCTTTACCTTTATTCACACGCAACAAATGCCTCCTCGTTAGTATCGATGAATACTCCCGTCTTCCTTTTACGTACCCTTGTGCTAGTATGAACTCGTCCACAGTCATTTCCTGCTTAACTAATTTGGTTCTGATATTTGGTATGTCTTCTTACATTCATTCAGATCGTGGTCCTGCATTTATGTCCGAAGAACTTAAACAATTTCGGAAGTCGTCTTCAGGAGTCTCGTTACCTAAACGGCTCACATTCCCTGGACCAGCGTTACTACGCAACAACTGCCGACAAACGAAGTATGATCCTTTAGTTGAGGAAGTTGATCTCATTGAATGTAACCCTCAATACGCACATATTCGTCATCGTGACGGACGAGAGGATACAGTTTCCCTCCGACATCTGACACCACCAAATATCACGTTGCCACAGACAAAAATGATACCTCGAGTTCACCTATTGATGAACTACCAGAAGCTACTACAGAAACTGCAGACATCAATCAAGGTATTGACAACTTTCGTTCACGGGCAACAACTAGTGTTGAGGAAATCGCTATCGAACAACATCGTCCACGTCCCTATTGTTTACGCGGTAGAGAAATTCGGCTCATGCAAATATCCATCTTCTCACTCGATTTTGGACACTGACCAACCCGGATTCTCCTGGCCGGAGAGAATGTTATGTATT
The DNA here is from genome assembly GCA_948099385.1 of Fasciola hepatica. Classification (NCBI taxonomy): domain Eukaryota; kingdom Metazoa; phylum Platyhelminthes; class Trematoda; order Plagiorchiida; family Fasciolidae; genus Fasciola; species Fasciola hepatica. The sequence continues at coordinate 136,306 of CANUEZ040000052.1, read as the reverse complement.
CTCTGACTCGATGAGTATTATTATCATAAACTTTGTGTTTGATGAATTTTCTTACGTACGTTTCTCCTACATTTTAGCATATGGAAGATTTTTAGATAAATAAAGCGTAAATCACCCAGCATCATTCTTTCTTGATTCCTCGCAACTGTTCAGTCGTACTGAATCTTATTACAAGTGTAGCCTGTTTTCAACGCGTCATCCACAACCTTATTCGTGACGAATGTCTGCAAGGGACATTTGCGTACATTCATAGCACCACTGAGCTGCAAAATGGAGTGACTTTGGGCTGGGAGGAGGAAAAATATTTCAATGTGTATTTTTTATATCGTCTGTAAACTTAATGGTCATAATTATTACACTATTTTAAAGTATTTTCCAACAATGTGCTGCTGTCTTATTACATAAGATGCTGAGTCCCAACGTTTCTTCTTCAACAACCATTTTGTTTTGATTTTTCCATGCTTCGAACTTGGTGTATTATTCACTACACAACTAGACTAAAGGTCAGTACGTCGAAGACCAAGATCCTTCCGACATGCACTACACAGTCTTTTCTTTCGATATACTTGGACGGCGAACAAACTGAACACGTCCCGGCGTTCAAATATCTGGGTTTCACGAACGGTCGAGCCAAAGACGAAGTCAAGCTGCGCAATGTACTCTGGGCGCGCAACGAAATCAACCTCCGAACCAAAGTCCGCGGCTTCCGGGTCGTTATCCGTTTAATACTGACCTACGGTTGGGAGACGTGACCACTACATGTCGAGGACATCAGAAAGCTAGAAGTGTTTGACCACTGGTGTCTGCGACAGATTTTGAAAGTGGATTGGCACGAAAAGCTTTCAGACGAGACAATAAGACAACGGTGCTTCGAAATCAAAAAGCTGTCAGTGTTCCTTCAACGCCGACGGCTGCAGTGGTTTGGGAATGTCCTACAACGTCCGGACAGAGATCTCCAGACAGTGCTTCGCTTCCGTTCCATGCCCAGGATGGCATTGTCGCCTCGGAGGACAGCTGAAAACGTCAGTCAGTACTCTCAAACCGGACGTTGACGGATTAGGACTCTAGTCTGTCTACGGCGTTCGCAACTGGTACCAGAACTGGATTTCCTTGCGCTCATGTCTCGCATCCGATCGCCGCTTATGGTCAGGTGCTATTCGGGAGATGCATGAAACCGACTCGGCCTCTCGCAGGAGCTAACAGCATAAAAGTAAAAATAAGTCATTCCATCACTACGAAGCTGCACCTTGGCGTGGTCTGATGGCTTGTGTGCTTCCATGACCCAAAGAACTATGCAGGATGGCTTCCGTAAGCCGGAGATGCAATCATGCCTGACAGGTCAGTGGGTAGAGACCAGACAAAGTCCAGTCCCTGAACCAGTTGACCGGCAACATCTGGTTCTAACCACTATGCCCCCGAAGAAGACACTCCAGCAAATGAACATGGAAACAGTTTACCGGTCTAAAAACCTCCACTAGATGGACGTAGGAGTGGAGCACCTGCGGTTTCTCTCAACGGTAGGAGAAGTCATCGTCCTCTATTGGACAGCTATCGCCCGCCTAGGCTGGGCAACCCCCAACCCAAAGAATGCTTCTCCGCCCACGTTTCTTGAGAGCACGGTGCTGAGGACTGAATACGAAAGGCGGGTCGACAGCAAAGCAATAGTGAAGACAAGACAACATGCTTGCAACAACCAGGTCTTACGTGACAGACCAGACGTTCCTTCACGGGTTCTTCGGTCACGTTCCCGTGCTGTAATTACGCCCCACTGTTTTGTGGGTCAGAATTTTGAGTCAAAGGCTCCGGTTAAGGTTCCCGAAGAAAAAACCCTTCTGTGGTGTGGGCAGTCGCGAAGTATGATTCGCCCAGAAGCCTTCAGCACCATTCCTGCACTCCTTAAGCCTAAATGTACACTTCACTTCACTTGGCTGCCTTTAACGTCCGCACACTATGTTAGACAGGGCAACAGGCTGCCCTCGCTAAAACTCTTGACATTTTTAAAATAGATGTATGCTGTATCTCCAAAACGCGCATACAAAACCTCAATTCTGTGATTACTCTTCGCATCCCAGATACAACCTGTCTCTCGCTTCACACGACGCATGTCGGGTGATTCGATGTCTAGTGCTCGTGGTCACGCTGGCGTTGGGATTGCTTTGAGCATGAAAGCTGAGCGTGCACCGATAGACTGGATAACAATCAGCAGTCGTTTGTGTGCAGTTCGTTTGAACGACTCTGTTTGTGTCAACAACAACAAACTGAAGCGACGACGCTTGACCGTCGTGTCTGTGTATGCTACGACTGACTGCAGTTCTTCGGAGATCAAGGACGGATTCTACCAGGATTTGTTTCAGCTGCTTCGAAGCACACGTTCAACAGACGTGATGGTCATTGATGGGGATTTCAACGCCCAAGTTGGCCGTTTGAGACATTCTGAAAGGTACATCGCAGGCTCGTTTGCTATCCCGGCCTATCATACTGGCAATGGTGATCATCTCATCCAGCTATGCTTCGACCACCGATTGTTTCTGGTGAGTACGAACTTCTGCCATAAGAAGCGGCGGAGACTGACATGAAGTCCTCCTACGTCTTCACAACGTTGGACTCAGACTGACCATACTGTGATTAGTCACCGCTGGTGTGGATCACTTGAAGATTGTCGTTCTTTTTGGTCTACGCCTATGGACTCAGATCACGCCTGGTACGTGCTCACTTCCACTTACTTCTCGTCCGTAGTCGCACCAACGTAAATGCCACCTGTCCCATGCAGTTGCTTTTGGACGATAACCAGACGGAGCTGTCTACGCAGTTATCGATGCAGCCGGACGTCCAGGACGCAGATGAACGCTGGCAACATCAATGAAGCCTAGTATACCGCTTCGAATGCCACTCAAGACTCTGATTCAAACAGGTCTCACAAATGATGGATATCTTCGACATCAGTTGCCCTGCTGGATGATCGCATATCCGCCTCTCCAGATGGCACACTCAATGAAGTGCGTAAATCCCTGAGACGTCAACTGACTAGGAGCCTGAGAAATGATCGTTAACAGTGGTGAACTGCGAAATGTAGGGAAATGGAGAAGGCTGGGTCAACTGGCAATGCTCGCAACCTTTTCCGTTCGATTAGAGGTACCGGTCCACGAAAGCCTGATGTAAGTGAGTTAATTGAGGAATCCGACGGCTCACCGATTCACTCTCAGGGACGTCGTCCGGAGCGTTGGGTGGAGCACTTTAGGGAACAATTTAGTTGGTCCACTTTAACTTTGGACCTTCCAAATATACGTGCCAGCGAAACGATGCAGGTGGATATCACTCCCCTATCAAAAATGGAGACCAAGCAAGAGGTACGTTACTTGGAAAGATACAAAGCCGCTGGACCGGATGGATTGTCTCCATTTCCTTACAAGGAAGGGGACGAAACTTTGGTTTTGGAGTTAATGAAACACCTCCGGGTTACTTGGGATAACGAACAGATTCCCAAGGAATGGTATGGATTGGTGATTGTGCCGATTTACAAGAAAGGTGGCAGATTCCCTCGTGAAAACTACAGCGGAATCAGATTGGTACGTGTCATATGCAAACTGATCACCGGGCTCACTCACCATTGTTTGTCTAGCGCGCGAAATATGTACGCGTGAGAATCCAACCGGCTTCAAACCCGATTGTGGTTGTATCGACCGTATCTTTACTCTTTGACAATCCTTAGAGCACAGACACATCCACCGTAGGATCATAATCGCAGTCTTTCTTGATCTGAAAGCGGCGTTCGACTCAGTCGACCGCACAGTTCTTTGGCGCTGCCTGTCATCGGAGGATGTGGTGGAGAAAGTTACTTCTTTCTTTCAATGCTTGTGCGTGAACAGCCGAAGCAGAGCTCATGTTCACGGCGATCGTTCACCGCAGTTCATCATGGAAAGTGATGTTTTTTAGGGTTGCCCTCTTTCACCCTTCCTCTTCAATTTTGTAGCTGAATGGATTTTTGAGATAGCCCTGTCCTCGAGTGAGAATGGTGGCATCGACCTTTGCTCAGACAGTAAATTGTCTGACTTGTAATACGCGGATGATATTGTTCTTCTGAATGAAGATCTAGGTAAGCTGTAAGGTTTCTTAGACAGCCTAAACAACAGTGCAGCAATGTTTGGGATGCGTTCTGCACCTTCAAAGTGTTAAATGCTGCTGCAGGACTGGGTTGGCACTAAACTAAACTTTACGGCAGGAAGAGCTCTAGCTGAAGTGGATACATTTTGTTACCTGGGAAGTTACAACTTACCAGGTGGTCAGATATCGCATGAAGTGTCATCGCGTATGCAGAAGGCGCGTTTGGCTTTTCCCAACCTCCGTCATCTGCAGCGCCGGCGTCACATACGATTGCCAGTTAAAGGTAGAGCGTACAATGCGGCGGTTAGGTCCGGTTCAGGAAATGGCCATTGGGAGTAGAAGACAGGAGAAGACTATCGGTGTCTCCGTAGCATTGCCCGAGTATAGTGGGAACACTATACCAGCAATGCCGAGGTTTGGCATAGGGTGTTGGGAGTCAGAGGTCAGTCTTAGGACCAAGTACTGAGTCTAAACAGATTAGGGTGGTTTAAACATGTTACGCATGTCCGCCGATAGGCTTCCCTGGCGTACGCTGTTCTCTGAGGTAGGTAGTGACTGGAAGGCCGGTCGAGGTGGTCAGTTCATGACATGGCAAAACGGTATGAAAACCTTGACCAGTGAACTTGGCCACGTGAGACGTGTTACACTTCCAGGTTGGGGTCCACACGACCCACCTACTGAATGGTTGAAGATATAGCTAGGTGTTGCAGACAGTGGCGTAGCTGCATTCGAACCCCGTTTTGTCCCCTTGATTTGGGCTTATCACACTGATTTTTTTGTGCTCTTTCTTATTTTATGGTTCTATTCTTTTTGCCTTGGACTCAACGATGCTGGGTGGTAGCAACCGAGAGCACAGAAGTGCAAAATTAATGACTGAACAAACTGAAACTGAGACTGAATTAGGTAACCACAATATATTTCAATAATCTCATGCATAATAACCCAGTCATCACAGGGGTGCGCATTTTATTCCCAAAATATTCCCGTGAGGGAATATTTTTTAGTAACTAGTTTGAGAGGAGTTCTTGTCACGCCATTAGATTCAAACAGGTCTAAACCACGGAAAAATAACTTTACTTCATTGAAAAAATACCATGGTTGACCAGCCCGGTCGGCACAAAGAGGGGGCATTTATTGCCAAAAACGTCTCTCTAGAGACTATTTTGGGACTATTTTATTGATGTTGCGTTAATTGGAGAATTTTGCCCGTTGCTTCAAGTACGGTTCCCAACATGGAAGTACACCTGACTTCGTTGTAAAACGCTGCATTTTATGGGGATGTTGGACACAGAAAGTACTCAGATAGTGCCAAGTTATTTTTGAGGGTATTCACACATCATGTTATTTCCCCTGATGGAAATGAATGGAAGTTCGTCAAATAGTACCTTAAGATGAAGTAATGTAATAGAGCGTACCGGAATTTCAAAGTAAGTGGGCCGCTGCATTCTCGGTGTGTTCAAAAATAGTCCCCAAAATTTCCTCAGGGTGTTTCGGACGGAACTAAATTGGGACGAACTCGGGATGAATTTAGGACTTCTTTGCTGACTGGTAAAATGCTTCAGATGGTAACTATAATTATCTAGATATAACTTTCAACTTAAGACAAAGCTAGACAGGTGGCCAATCCTACCCCTACAAATATCATTACTTCGGAGTCTAACACGAATAACGAGGCTAAACGGGCAATCCTAGCACCCACGTTATACCCCCGGGACACCGTCCGCGGTGTGTTCCCAGCTGTCAGTTCGGTTTTTCCAATTCAATTCAATTCAGTTTTCAATTCTGTTACAGGAGATGACCGCGGGATGCCTGAATGTCCAGGTTCTTGCACTCGAGAGCCTATTGGATAATCTAGTGCTTCGACAATTGGGACAGACGGCTCTTCATCACTTGGCTATAATCAGTGAGAGTCCAAGTTAGATCTTCAATCTCGTTTCACTTCAACTTTTCAGATCAATGCCGTTAGTCACTCACTTCTCAGGCTCAACCTCCCCGGTAATACGAAGAGTATATTAAGGGGCTTTGGTTACTAGATAGGGGTTCCACGAGGGTTGAAATGAAGGGAACTAGTCAGTTGCGTACAAAAAATGGTAGCAGAGTCCTGGTCATATTTCTCCGAAAGCAGACATCTACACCTTATCTAACCTCCTTTTGAACTCAAACACTGCGCTGGCGCTTATCACATCCCCTGGCAGCCTATTCCAGTAATTAGCGACCTTAACTGCAAAAGACTGACATCTGACGCGATTCAAAGTTCTATCTTCCCTAGTTGTCGGCACATGCCCTCTTGGGCAGTCATTCCCTCGCAGCTCAAACAAAGACCCTCTATGACCTCTTGCTTCTGTAAATCGTTTTGCCCTTTTTGAAGGCCACTAGGAGATCATCTCGTCTTCTTCTTCCTTCCAGGGAAAGTAACCCTAGTTGCTCCACCCTCCGTTCGTAGCACAAATGTCTGCATTCTCAGAGCCACCTCGTGAATCGCCGTTGTAGACGCTCGAGAGCCCTGATTCCCCTCACTAAATATGGCCTCCAAGCTTGGACACGGTTTTCTAGATGTGATTTCACCAAAGCCTTGTACAATGACAATAAGTCCCTCGGTTTCCTAGAGCTGACCGCGCTTCATAGCTGCTGCAGGAGCTCTACGTGCTTTCTGTTATAATTTCTGGGACTGGCCACTCGGCTTGGGATCAGCCCTTACGGTCATTGCTAGGCCCCGGGCTTCTGTGGTATGACCTAGCTCCTCGCGATTGTCTGGTAGCCCCATACATCGTGTGGGCCGTGGTCCTTCCTCCTTGATGAGATGTTGGTATTTGCTCAGATTGAAGGGAGGATCCCACGCCACTGAACGCTGGTATACCCCGTCTAGATCACGCTGAACAGCCGCGTACTCTGGTCCTCCTACCACCCTGAAATCGTTCGCGGACGAGAAGCACGGGTTTTCCAACCCGTCTGCCAGATCGTTAATTTACATCGGGAACAACAGGGGTCCAAGGACCGACCCTTGCGGAACTCCACTACGCAGTCTCCCACAGTCCGACAAGCAGCCTTCCACTCTCACTCGGGAAGCTCTCTTTTACGCTTTGTACAATCCACTTCCGTAATATGGCCGTAAGTTGATGCGATTCCACCGTTGCTTCGATCAGTCTTAACCGAATCGAATGCCTCTTGGAAATCCCCAGGCAGCACAAAGGGACACTCGACCGTCACCTGAGTGTTTCCTAGGGGACGGTCGCAGGAAATCAGTGCAATGTCCCCAAAAACAATTGAAACTTCCATAAATACCGGAGAATACATCATAAATGCAAAAAACTTCGAACGAAAGTCTCTGTTAAGCCATATTTCTAAATGTTTAATGGCTTGGTCCCCACTGATTTTAGATGCAGAATTCTCTGGAACTGTGAATGCACGAGAATTCCGAACCTAATATTCCATGGTAAAAAGCCGTAATAAGAAGACATTTTGACACTTACTGTCCATTTTACTGTGCATTATAAATTTGGATGTCCTGTTTTTTTAATGCATTCCTATTACGGTGGCCATTTTTTGGCGGTGGTTGTTTGTTATCGCCCTTCAGGCTGCGCTGTTAGACATTGCACTGCCTTTGGTCGGTTTCTAATGTGCTTCGAACGATAAATCCCATTTGTTTTCATTTGCCTCTTCATCCGTAGATGGAAAGACCCACCCAAAATTGCGTGGCCGTTCCAGAACTATGATATGGAGGCGCAAGAAGCTGATCTCAGTTCGCAGGGTTAATGGGGGCGATTTCAACTCGGCCCTCATATGGGATGATGGTGTAAAAAGTTAGTTGATATGAAGTTCGCTACGAATTCCCAGGCAGTTTTTCCGTTTGAACGAACAACGAGTTCGATGATTTGGTTGATGACATCGATGGTCCTGGAAAGCCGAGGGTCTCATCGGCAGCAGTTGAGGAGCAACAAGTCACAGCTGCTACTACCTCTACCTCCGTTAGGTAATGCATACTGGATTCCTAAACTTGGGTAGTTGTGAGAACAAGGTGGGGGAAAACACGTGCATACCAGAGGTGTGGGGGTCAACTTATTTGGCTGCGACCACCTTCCCGAAAAGTGAGCTTCATGGTGATCAGCAGAGTATGCAACAGAATCATCATTGATAGATGGAGAAGTGAAATTTACAACACCGATCAAAATGATAACTACCCTCACAGAAGGTAACAGAATTAATAAATCTACACTTTCCAGTTGTTCCTTCGGCCAAAGATGTTGTGAGGCAGATCGCTATACAAATGAAATCATTAATGGCCGACTTGAGGATTTTATTACGAGCTCTGCGACAGTTAAAGCTTGACTTGCTATTAGATCCGAGGTCGTTGCTGGGGACACCAAGGAGAATCCAGAAGAAAAACGTTTTCTTCGGCAGATACGTACATGTCGGGGTAAGTGAAACTTCCCAACGAGCTCTGGAGTGTAGACCTGTCACATCAGGCTGCTGCTTTTATATCCCGTCGCACTTTGACGGTATAAGCTTGTTTCGTGGCTCACTGCACCAGTTGTGGCCTATATTGTGTTGCCTCTTGGACTCCACGTCGCGAGTATTTAGTGTTGGTCTATATTGTGGAGTGTCCAAATCTACCGACGTGCATCAGTATTTGGAAGACCTGATACAGGGATAGGCATCATTGTTATCCAATGGCATCGTTATTCGTGGAAGTGGTGTTCGTTGCATAATTGTGTTGTGGGGTGTTGTGGCAGATAATCCAGCCAAGGCTATGCTTAAGCAGGTCAAGCATCATTCTGGGTTATACAGCTGTCACAGATGCACACAACGCGGCTATTGCATCCAGAGCCTTCTCATTTTCCCATCAACCACAGGGAGATTACACAATGACACCGCTTTCGAAATCGTCTCTAAGGTAGTCACCATACTGGCAGTTCCCCGTTCGAAGTACTGCCGGTGGATACGATAGCCCTGTTTCCTCACGACTACGTGCACAGTGTCTGTCTCGGAATAATGCGACGAATAATCGGTCTTTGGCGTAAATCTCCTTCTGGATGTAGGCGATTTTAGATTCTAATGGTGCGCGACGGGTAAACGAACACTTGAAGGCTATAGAGAAACATATGACGTGACGACGGATGGGAGCACTGTAGTAGAGGTGAGTATGCGGATATCCAAGGCCCGAGCGGCGTACGCTGGACTGAAGCACTTGCGGCGCCGACCTGATATTTCACTGAAGTTGAAAGGCCGTGTATACTGTGCTGCAGTGCGTTCAGTTTTGTTGTATGTTTGCGAAACTTGGAGTTTGCGTGCTGAAGATATTCGTCGTCTCGAGGTTTTCGACCATCAATGTTTACGTAGTATCGCTAGGATTGGGTGGAATAGCCGAGTAAGCAACGATGAGGTGAGAAAGCGAGTATTGGGTACTAATTCAGAGAACGTTCTGTCACAGCGTATCCAGCTTAGTAGACTTCGTTGGTTGGGACAAGTGTTACGTATGTCAAACACACGTCCACCTTACCGCGTCCTATTCTCCGCTCCTCCTAGGGAGTGGAAGAGACCACATGGAGGTCAACAGATGACGTGGCAGCGAGGAATGAGAAAATGTACAGCAGACTTAGGAAAAGTAGGTGCTTCACGTCTTCGTGGTTGGGGTCCAAAAGATCCGTCTACCAGTTGGCTGGAGACACTGAAGGATATGGCAGCGAACCGCGAACAGTGGCGATCGTGTTGTCACTTTCTATCGAATCAGAATGTTTGATCGGTGTACGTTTGTACAGTTAGACTGTGTATTCCGTGTGTTGGCTACTAGGGCATTCTTTCCTTTTGCTACCCGTGTGGGTCCACTCCCTGTCCATCTTGTATATTCATACTTTTTAATTCAACGTGCAACATGATGAGAGAGGCAGTGGTCAGTGGGGCTTGCCCTACTGTTTAACGCTGTACGATGATGATGATGACGAATTTCCCAGCGTGTGCCGAAAGCTGGAGGACACTGAATGTTGGAAGGCAACGGAGTAGATGTAATGCTTGTTATATCTCGGACCCGTGGTTTTCAGGAACGCATCGCCAGTGGATCACTACAGGAATTTCATGTGTTTTCCTGAGTTCACTTACATTTTGTGTAGCACTGAGTGGTCTCCCTACTACTTGGACTATATTGAACGCCAGCTGCCCCGGGTTGTCCAGAAATTCATGAGGTTGTATGGGGAAGAAGAGGTAGTGCTCAGCATACACAGTTGGCTGCACAGCAGTGCTGATGTGCGAATTCACGGACCACTGGGTAACTTCTCAGCTTTTCCGTTTGAGTCCTACATGCAGATCATTCGCAGTTGTGTGACCAGTCGACACCTAATTGCTGATCAAGTGTTTCGTCGCACTCAGGAACGGTGTGCTGAGGCCAACTTGTACACGAAAGTAAGATTCTGGGACAACACTTTATCCGGGTCCCTGAGACGAAGCGGTCTGAATGGCCAATTGATAGACGTTGGTTCAACAATTTACAGCAATGAAGCCCCAAATAACTGTGCACTGATCGACAGCAGACCGGTCGTCATCCAAAGAATGGAAAGCTGATTATTGCATGTTTATTTCTTTGAACACTGTGACGAGCTCTTCGACTACCCAATCCCCTCTGGGCAGTTGGGCATATTCCTTTGTCACAGTTTGTCCAAGAGCACGGTCTGCTACGGTCCAAATGAGGTCAAGTGCAAGGGTTTATTGCCACCTTACGGTGAAAAGTGGGTGTTTTGTCTCATATTGCACATATGGGCGAATTAATGATAAATCTCCGAAGGTAATCTGTATATATTCCGTTTCAGATGTTTGTCGTTGTCGAGTTCTTAGTGGATAACTCCGTTGCCATTGTTAATGAAAAGTGGACGATTGGCCACATTAAGGTTAGGCGGCCTCGTTGCCCTACTGGCAGAATCCAGAAGCTCGTTCATGAGAGCCAGCCAACACCACCTATCGCTGCTGTTTACGATGTCAAGGTACATAAAAGGTAAGTTAAGTGCCTTATCAGTGTCCGTCACTTGTAGATGCATTCGACGATGCTCTCCGCTGTCAAAGACCTCTTGAAGAATTGTCGGAACTACCATCTCCTGATGCAACAGTGGCGATGGATTGTTTTGCTAAAAAGAAAAAGTATGCGAACTAATGTTGACAGAATACGTTTTCAGGAAACCGAAGCACATTTCAGATACGAGTTCCGATGAGGTAACCAAGCGACGGAAAACACTACCAGCTGACATTGATCTGTCGCCACCGCCGGTTCTGGAAGACATGCCCACCGCTGCACCTCCGAAACGGAGTCAACTGGAGGCAACGGCTAATGTCAGTTATCTTTGGTGTCCAGTATTCACCAGGTACATATTTATCTATTTTGATGACGTGTCCAGATCCCAAGTCACAAATCATTCCATTATACCAGCAACATCAACCCCTATTCGAGACACTCGGAGGTACTTTGTGCAGTACCTGTATGTTTAGAATAGATTGTCACCTTTCCTACATTTAGGAAGACGGAAACATTAACAAAGGTGAAGAATGCAACAGACCGAGTTTCGGAACACATTACCTAAGGAAAAACTTTGGTTTGTATGTCGAACTTCGGATGGTACTTTCATTAATCTTACCACTGGGGTTGTGGGACTTCAGAAAACGATGGAGGACGTCAAGTCCAAACTGTGCAGGTTTAAACATGTTGCCGGTGCGTCGGTGCAGTTTATGCATTGCGCTACTCCCGCGCGAGAAGCATGGGAGTTCAAGAGGTTGAATGACAAATTGGAAGATGAAACTTTCTACGAACAAATGGCAACTGATATTATTCATAACTTTCTGAATAGCAGTTGCATTTCCTAGTTGCAACTGGAACGCCAACAGTTGGGGATTGTGTAAGTTGGATAATGCGTACACTGATCTCCGATTGCTTTCTGAACAAATTGAACTGGCGCGGTGTTCACAGGCGTCAATCATTTGCCAATAAAAGAGTCTGTAGAGTAACTGTCGGTGAGTATGTCGTTCTGTGTTATCCTATCCTGTATTCGTGGAGGCAGTAAAGAAGCACAATTTTCCCGGAGCTACAACACTTTTTATAAACGAAATGATCCAAATTTGGATTCAAAGGTACAGACCGACTGTGATTATTGGCACCGATTCGCCATTTCAGGATGTGGCCGTCCAAACTGAAAGTATTGAGGTCAGTTTTGGCTTGATCATCTCTTATATATTATGTATTGCTGAACCCTCTCATAAGCTGATTTCTAATGTTTACAGTTATAACGAAATTTCGTACTGCACCGATTCAACAAGTGTCTCATTTTCTTTGTTCCAGGTATTGCAAGGTACACGAAAATGAGCCATGGTTGGATGAAAAGTTTTCGCTGGCAAGCCCAGTGCACAAAAATTTACCAAAAACGAAATATATAATTATCACCCGTGAAACCTGTATTTTACTTGAACCCCGGGGATTAATTCTGCTAAGTGTTGTATGCGGAATTATGGTTAAGCTTAATATAAGATGGTCGTGCTTATGCTCTTGCGCTGACCTTCGGCCATTCCTTATATTACCAGTATATCATTAAGCATGAACGTATTTCGGTGTTGTAGTAAGTGTTACAAGTTTAATGGTATCAGGGGAGTCCGTTTTGAAAAGCTTCCGTGGTCGTCACCTGAGTGTCCCCTGACCGTCACCCGAGTGTCCCTTTTTTCAAAGGAGACAATCAGATGAAGCTCAGGTGAAGGTCGTGCTGCATGGGTCCAGATAGCAGACTTCTACACGCCTTTCTCAATCCACTCGACTGGTTACCTCATCCAAGAAACCTATTAGGCTGGAGAGACAAGAGCCCCCGTGTAAGAACCCATGCTGTTCGGCAGTCGCCAGGCTGTCCCTCTCCTATTGCTTCACTGTTATGTCTCGTGGTATTCCCTCGAGATTTTTAAGCACAACGGAAGTCACGTTCACCGGCCTGTAAGTGGCACGCGTCTCCGCCTCTACCCTTGTAAATGGGTGCTACGATCCATACAAGCCAGTCTTTAGGTAGCACACTCTTGTCCAGTGATGCCTTGGACAGCTCAGCCAGTAGCTCAGTCATTATGGTCACTGGTGGCTGCAGTATTGCTGGGTTGATGTAACCCAGCCCCTCCGCCTTGGATACGCCTAGCTAACTCAGGCTGTTCAAAGCCTCTCCTGCTTCGATTTCTTTGCCCTCTTTTTCCGGGACTTCACTGCCCCTGATCGCAGGTAGCCCCCGAGCACCTCGGTCCTGCCTATACACCCGTAAAAGAATTCCAACAGGGTCTCTGCGTTTTCCCGCCTGCTTTTACCCGCACTCCCTGTGAGTCCCTGACTCCTCCCGAGGCTGTCCTCTGAGCTGCCCTAGATTGAACGTAGTTGTAGTATGCTTTCGGATTGCTTTTGTCTTTTTGCGCAATATTTTCCCCGCAGTTGTTCCTGCACTGGCTCTCTATCTGAGAAAGTCTAGTCCTCGCTGCTTTGAACGGTAGGAGCGCTCGGTAGCTGCTGGTACTTCCGTACTTTTTGAGTGCTCTTTGCTTCGGTTTTAGAGACTTTTACACCCGGTTCCTCCACTGTAGCACACTTTTGAGCAGCGCTTAGCCAAATTCGCAACGGGTCCCGAAATCGGAAGACGATTATCCGTGAAATTTTACGATACTAGATCAATGAATGAACAATGACACCAAACAGATACAAACCTCAATTATGAGATGACAAGGACTCAAAAACGGGAACCGAATTGCAGCATGCGAGCGAGGAGCACGTGCGTCACGCGGGTCCCGGACAAGGATATGACCAAGCAGCGCGCTTGAAGCAAACAAACAAACACTGATTCAAAAAAAATACAGTTCGTTAAACAAGTCAGTAGCGTAAATATGTGAATGATGTTAAAGAAAACATGGAACCGCAGTGTTTTTTTCTGGGATTTTCCACGACCGGTTCTTACATCCACCACATTGTCAATCCGTTTTGCTTGACTTTCCTGTGTGGTGCGACAGTCTCCGTTATTTCCAACGGCCTGCTGTTGATCCGACCCCATTGGTGTTCTGCTTTCCAGTCATCGCCCACCTTAACCCAGTCTATCCGGAGGCTCAGTTCTACCAAGCTATTCTAGTCTATCTTTCAAAAGTTTCTCCTGAATTTGTCAGGCGCACTTATTCCCCGAACGTTTAGTCTGAACCGCGGTAGGCGGTGAACACTATTTCCTGTGGGTTCCCCGACCTAATGTTAATAATAATAATAATAATAATAATAATAATAATAATAATGGTTCATTTTGGAGAAGCTTGAAGCATGCCACATACATGATCAAGATTAAAGCAAGTGATGTAATGGAGGGACATAATTCATAAAAATATGGAAATCTGAGTGAAAAAATAGGGGAAAAGGGCTCAGTAGGGAGAACAAACAGGGGTGAATGTATGAAAAGTGTATGCACACCAAACAAAATGTAAGGACTTTAAATGAACCCAACGGCGGATTTAAATGGTTGCCCTGTGAGTTTGAAAATTAAGGTCAGATGGGGGTAAGGATGAATGAAACTACCACATTAACGTTTGAACTGTTTTTGCGCCAAGAATTTTAGCTGGAAATATGCGCGACCTTGATAATAAATGGCTAGTAAAATACTGAAAAAGACCCTTACTTGGTCTATATATGCATCTGATAGTAGTTTGATGGCAAATCTGTCACCTAAAATTTTGATTGAAGTTCGAAAACAATAAATCCCCTCAAGAATTTCCAAGAATTAGCTAATTTTATTTTTCCCTTCAGATTGTGGATGGTAGTTCAATCCTTGACTTTCTCAGATGGGGAGTAGGACTGGTCCGTGTGAAGACACCTGGAGGCCGACTGATATACATGAGAGAGGTTAGAGATCAGTACAGTAAGCTGCAGTAGCGGTGGACGATGGAGAAAAAATGAGATGCACTGCAATTGATTAGATATCAATGAAGCATTGGTATTTTGCAATGAATGGTTAGCGGAGAAGGCCCAAAACTCATTGTAAAACAGGAAGCGAGCAATGCAAGACTTAAAGGGTGGATCAGACGACAAAAATAATTCAGGAGGATTGGATACGGTAAATGTGAGGCTAAGATGTGGAAGGGATGGATGCATATTATGACGGTCAGCGGGACGATATCAATAGAAATGGCCGGCGAGGAACTGTAGGATGCTGAGCGAAGGCACATTTATGTGTAGGCATATATACATATAAGAGGAGCGGAAGCTATAACATTGGGATCCTGGAAGGAAACTATCAGTCATTGGGAGGGGCTGGTATGGTTAGATCAAATGATTGTGGAATTAACTTTCGTATATCGTGATGAATTATCTTCATCATAGGTGAACATGGCGGACGAAATGAGAGAGGGAAAAGGAATGCGGAGGCTTAGAAGTGATGACTACTGTGAGGAGCATTTCACAGAAGAGGGGAGATGAGGGACAGAATCGAAGAGATTAGGTAAGAATGAGTCTAATTACTTGATCAATGCAGGTGCCACACGTGGTGATGGACCAGAGGAATCGGGTAGTGGCAGATTAAAAGATTTGGAACTGTGAGTGAAAATCAAGAGGTCGCGTTGTCTTTACAATCGGTGGAACATGGAAAAGCAGACCAAACTGAAAGGCACACGGAAAGTGCCTATTGTAAATCAGTTCTCGCAAATCGAGCAAGGCGTAGCCAATTCAAACGAATCCCAAGACCAGAACATGATTGATTCGTAGTCTCTACGGTACTAAATTGAAATTCACAAGGGATACAAATATATACAAACCTCAAGTATGCTGCCAAATAGACTTCAAAGTAAAACCCAAAGGTTCAAATCCCCGTGGCTCAAGCACGACAGTCAGAAACGGATCAAGGCCAAATTCAAATGTCTCACATGGATAAACAAACGTAAAAATGTGTGGTGTATGAGCGTGCTTTTCAAGATAATGTTAAATATAGTCAAATTCACAAAGCACGTTGGAAGTTTGGAAGGATTTTCGGTATTCCTTCTTTACACCTGTGGCAAGCAATATACGGAACAGGCGATGTAGCAATGAACAAAGAGAGATAGGTAAGACGTGACCAATCGGATCATTTTGCTGCAGATGAAACACGAAGGAGGCAAGGAAGAAAGAAGCAGGAAGCACCAGGAACAAAAGGCCCAAGAAATGAATGCATGATGGATTTGGGGCAATGGAACTGGGGAGCTGCACGCCGGCAGTCAGTCGAGCAGGTGGATTAAGCAGGAGGACGCTAATCGGGACACTGCATAATGGGAAGAACCCCAGAGGAATCGGGAGGCCGAGTAAGAAAAATATGGTGATGGTGATTAGATAATAAAGGCGACCGTAAGACATGCAAAGTTTTAAGAGTCACGTTCCAGTATGGGGACTGGTCATGGGCGCGGGTGTGACTTGTGCGTAACGGCATTGGGCATGGGGAGGGAGAACAGGGAGGGAATTAACAAAACGAGGGACAGTGAGGAATAAGAATGCTATCAATGGGCATTACGAGCATAGGGTAATACCGAGTGAATGCAGAATAGAAGTTAGAAATGACGGCAGGTGGAAGAAGGAAATATTGGCCAGCGTCGGCAGAGAAGAGTGGTTATGGTTCATTTGGGGTTCTGGTCACTACTAAGTCAAGGAACGATGGCGGCTGACCAAACCTCCTTC
Organism: Fasciola hepatica; assembly: GCA_948099385.1. Lineage (NCBI taxonomy): Eukaryota > Metazoa > Platyhelminthes > Trematoda > Plagiorchiida > Fasciolidae > Fasciola > Fasciola hepatica. Next base: position 119,544 of record CANUEZ040000052.1, on the reverse strand, counting down.
TTGCCACTTGATTACCGTGTTGGACAAGAGCTTACCTGTGGATTAGGTGAGGTAATCTCACCCCAAATGTGCCTTCTGGAACGGTTTCCGAGGTTCAGTCTACCTCGGGCACGTTGAAGTCACCCATGATAAGTAACTTCCATCCGCCATTGGCAACCGCAATGAGGAAGTCAGGTAGGTCGCTGTTCTCAATGCCTTCGGCTCCTGGGTTTGATTTGTGCAAACAACTGACGCTTCCGGTCCCCCCGTAGCTATTACAACCTTTACGGCCTGCACATTCGTGGTAGCAAGTCGATTGCCCTAAAAGTCATCGTACTGCTTCGCTGGGTGAACGATTATACCGCCTCCTGTTCGACCGTCCAACCTATCCCCCCTGAAGCCTGGGTAGAAGTTTGAGATCAGCCTGTAGTCGCTTTGGCCTGGCCATAGCCACTTTTCAGTGACTGCTATCACATCCGCTACCCTTGTCCTAGCTTTGAGCTCTGGCAATTTGTTACCTATACTTGCAGTATTGGTGTAGGCCACAGGCATCAGAACACCCTCCCCCATTGTCCTGCGTTTCCTAGTGGGGATAGCAGGTGCTCGCTTCATGAACCCGAGCACCCGGACCGTTTTTTCGCAGCACGTTTGACTTCCCAGCGTTGCTGCCGATCAGCACTTTTCCCACCTCCTAGGGTGCTTCGTATGTCCCTGTCCTTGGAGTCCCAGTGAAGGTCAGTTGTCTTAACCCTGTCCCCTCGGGGTAGCAACAGTCCAATCCTTAATTTTCAGGGCTGGAAAAAGCTTACTTCACCCTGACCATGGGCTCCGTGGTGACTAGCTAACCTATCTTGCTTGCGTTCACTCCTGGAAACTTTAGGAAAGCCGTGTTAAACCCGGAGTTCCGTTTTTTCACTCTTCCTTGACGGAATACGGCTGCTTTATCTTGGAGCACCACATCTATTTCTCCCTTTGAGATGTGCTCGATATGCCCAGCTGCAGCTAAGAAGGTGTCCTCGGGACGAGGGTTGGAAAACTCGACAAACGTAGATCTTGGTTCGCACTCTTCAGAGCTCATCTCTCGTTCCCACCACCCATAGCTTTTTCATGTCTGCAAGCCCGGGAATTTCCACCGCTCGGAGCGAGTTGACCGGATGGTGTTTTATTGCTCTGTCCCTCTACTTTCCAACTTTCATGAACCGCTCCCGAATTCCGCGAACTACAACTTTCCGGTCCCTTTCCATGGCAATATCAATATTTTTCCTCATCATAGTCCGAACTTCAGGGATATAAGCCGTGTTTTTTGTAACTTACCCGCTCATTTAGGACCCCCAGTCCCTCCACCGTGCCGCAAGTCGGAAGCGCGGCAGCTGATTGCTCTCCCGGACCTGCCCCCGTGTTCTTAAGGTTTACGGACGACTCTTCATATCCATTGGTTTTCCTAATTGGTGACAACTGTTCTAAGGGTTTATAGGTTTCCACCTTTTACTTGGCGACTTATGTTCCCCCAATAGCCTCAGTACCTGGCCTTATTAGCCTTTTGCATCATGGGAAAATTGAGCTAGGTTTATCACACTCACAGCATAGCTGATAGTACACTTTGCTTAACCCCGAACACTCCGTGTGGAACCACTTTTGACGGGTGTCAAAATGAATTCCCTCGGAGACTGCTGACATATTCCCCTCAGAACACCGAGACCTTCCATACCGTTCATCTACGGCTTTCGTTCTGTCCGGTGTTCTACAGGTTAGTAGCAATTATCCGCCATTTTCCCGTGTTGCTAATGTAAATGAAAAAGAGGGGAAATTTAACCGGTCCGGGTAAGCTGAAGGACAACTAGTAGGACTGATTTTAGATTGATATCGACCAATAACGGAGGGAAGAACCGACTAGTATGCCAATGCAAGTCGGCTTTCTTTGTTATGGTCTCCGTCGCTGGACAAAGTAGTTTATTGTCACCCGCACCTTTCCTCGTTGAAGTGGGATCACCCCTTTCTGCTTGGGGGTTCGTTTTCTGTTTATGTCGATTTAGCATGCTTATTCCTCCTCCCTGTCTTCCAAGCAGCCCAACGTCATAGTGTTTTCACAGGACCATATTTGTCCGAACAACTGCGAGATCGGCGCGCCTCCGTAGCTCCAAACACTGCATTTTCGAGACGGCAGCAGGTGCCTACCTATCCAGATATAGATACTACTAGGGCTTTTTGAATGTCCGCCACTTTAAGGTTTCTTTGGCGTTTCTAGCCAAAAAGATTTTGTATTGGTAATTTCGTTTGGACAGCCCAAGCGACCCGAATGTCAGAGGCTCGCCAGCGAGGCCCAGGAAGCTCAACAGGATGTCATCAACGGCCTGCACATAAAAAGTCCCAAACCAGTCAAAATTCGGTCCCGAGTTCGTTCCAATTTAGTTCCGTTCAAAACACCCTGAGGAAAATTTGGGACTATTTTTGAACACACCGAGAATGCAGCGGCCCACTCACTTTGAAACTCCGGTACGCTCTATTAAATTACTTCATCTTAAGGTACTATTTGACGAACTTCCATTCATTTCCATCAGGGGAAATAACATGATGTGTGAATACCCTCAAAAATAACTTGGCACTATCTGAGTACTTTCTGTGTCCAACATCCCCATAAAATGCAGCGTTTTACAACGAAGTCAGGTGTACTTCCATGTTGGGAACCGTACTTGAAGCAACGGGCAAAATTCTCCAATTAACGCAACATCAATAAAATAGTCCCAAAATAGTCTCTAGAGAGACGTTTTTGGCAATAAATGCTCCCTCTCTGTGCTGACCGGGCTGGTCAACCATGGTATTTTTCAATGAAGTAAAGTTATTTTTCCGTGGTTTAGACCTGTTTGAATCTAATGGCGTGACAAGAACTCCTCTCAAACTAGTTACTAAAAAATATTCCCTCACGGGAATATTTTGGGAATAAAATGCGCACCCCTGTGATGACTGGGTTATTATGCATGAGATTATTGAAATATATTGTGGTTACCTAATTCAGTCTCAGTTTCAGTTTGTTCGCGGTGGAGATATCGAAAAATCATTAACGCAGTGCTAAGGACGCATTACGAACGAGAATAACGCAAGCCAAGGAAACCGGAGGCCCACCGAGGTTATGCAGATGGAGTAAATTTTTGAGCAAGAGGAAAAAGGGTGGAAAATTGTAAAGAAGTATGTTCGGGAAAATCAACGCATGCGAAGAGGATAGCGATCATGAAGACAATGCAAACCCTGAATGACGGATTTACCGGAGTTCAATATACGGAATGAGTTTTGAAGCAGGGGGGCATGAGACCAATTTTGTGAGAGTGAACACTGGTGGATATGGGAGAAACAGCAGACCATAAAAAGGTGAGTTTAGATTCAGGATCAGTAACATGTACCATTCTGAAATAAGAAAGCGCAACTGGAAGGTCTTCGGGAAGTGGAGAGTCAATTTCAAGCCGGCTACGGGTCGTAGGAAAGATAAACAGTGGTAACGGATGATAAAGTGGGAAATCTCCGCATGGACTTCAGAGTTATTATGCTGTTTCACTGACAAATATACATGTATGTGTTGACACATTTGCCTTCAGTGTTATTCAGCGTCGTTTCTGGTAACGTACGGCATGGAGTGCGTAAGTTTCGTCTGGCAGGACAATGTATGTGTCGGTCGATCAGTCGAGTGTGGCTGTATGGTAGCGGCATGCGCGTGAACTGGGACTCGAGTTGGTTGCGTTTGAAAACGTTGAACGATCTGATAAGCAACTAGGAGTATTTCCTGTTGTATGGTTTGATTCCGGTCCTAATTGCTATGGTAGGTTCCACTTGAGTCTCTGTCCGTACGAGTCAAAGTGGCATCCTTGGTTAGCCAGTTTTGCGACTGAGATAGTGGGAGACAGCAAACCTGAAATAAAGGGGTACTGCAGTCTGGACGTGTTTCCAGCTGTGGGTTATGATAATGTAATAATGAATAATAATGGTTTATTTTGGAGACGTCCGAGGCATGCCAAGTGCATAATCAGCTGTTTACAAGTGATGGAACAAACAGACAAAACCCTTGAAAATGTGGAAATTAACATGACAGTAGTTGAAAAAGGGCTAAGAATGAAGGGGGGTTATGTGGGAAAGGAGAGCAGATAGAAAGCAGCAGTCAGGGTGTGCCCCTGCTGCGGATCAACGGTTAATAGAGGCATATAAAAACCAGTGAAGGCCGAGGCATAAGAGTGACAGAAACTACGGGGTTGGATGGAAGCAAAGTGGTTAAAATTAGTGGCATTTCCATTTGTTCGGTTCATTGAGGAAGTGGCCATATGTAGTCTAACGTTGAGAACTCAGCCAGATAGATGAAACTGCCTATCGTTGATTGTGTCCTTAATTGAAGGGAGCAGGGTCGGAGAAGGGTTTGGTCTTAGAAGTCGAGGCCCCTCTCGTAAGCTATTTCTTCTGCCAAGCATATATTAGATAACTGTAGTGCACGGGTGACGCTGAGATATGGGATGAGTGCCGACAGAAATTGGGACTTGGTTTGTGAAGCCCGAAGGGTGATGGGCAACTTGTTCCAGACTTTAGAGTAGACAAGAAGGAAGAAACGTGACCGTATGGCCGACTTAGCTATACTAAAAGGGACAGTAAAAGGCCTGTGCCGAAGTGAGTAGGGGGTTTCACGGGAGAAGCTTACTGGGTCAAAGAAAAAGACCGGTTATGGAGCAGGTTATACAAAACGACTAAGTTTAGTCTTAAGCGGCGGAGCCAGAGTGGGTCAAGATCCAGATTTTGGCATCGTTCTCTATAGCTTAAAGACGTGGACCAACCAAGTAGTTGTTTGGTGAAACGCCTTTGTACGCTTTCAATGGCAACTCCGTCGAATTTCGTCATGTTAGAAAATATTATTGGGCGGTATTCGAGCAAAGGCCTGATGTGTGATTTGTAGATGCTGATGATGCTGTCCCGGAGACGAAAGGACCGGAAGAGAAGGGCCACACGTCTTCTAGCCTTAGCCGCTTGGATGGCAGCGTGCTCAGAAAAGTTGAGGGAGCAGGAATAGTTGAGGCCCATTCGCGGACAGTAGGTCGAATGGCTATTGGGGACCCACCAAGAGTTAGGGATCCAGGGGGCAATTGGAACTTGTAGGTTAGGACCTCGCACTTATCAGTGGAAAAGCTCATCCTCCAGGTGTGGCACCAGCGGTCAAGTGCTGCGAGGTCAGAGGAAATGTTGCAAAGAGTATGGGTAGCATCATTGGAATTGAAAGAGTAAACTATTTTTATATCATCTGCAAACAAGAATGGAGTGCCATGGTGTACTAGATCCAATGCGTCGTTAATTTACATCAGAAATAGGAGAGGACCCAGTACGCTTCCCTGTATAACGCCACTTGTAACAGGTTTCGGTTTAGAAGTATGTCCGTTGGCGAGGACCACTTGCGAACGATGAGCAAGATAAGATTTCAGCCAAGAAAGCAGCGGGTCACCAATGCCGAATGAACGCAATTTGGAGATAAGATGCAGGTGTGGAAAACGGTCGAAAGCCTTCGACAGATCTGGGTAGACAACTACTAATGCCTGCCCGCTATCAACAGCCTTAGTGACTAGGTTGAGGAAGTCAAACTGACATGTGGTGCATGATCGCGATTTGAGGAACCCGTGCTGCCTATCGCTAAGAAGGATAGAAGCGAGAAGATTGGTGTTAATGCCATCGTTGATAATCGTTTCCATAATTCTGGAAATGATAGGGGTATGGTTGATGGGGCGGTAATTAGCAAGTTCGTGGACAGGTCCTTTTTTATGTCGTGGGATGATGACTGAACGCTTCCAGTTCGACGGTACCAAACTAAATTTCAGTGACAAGGTGAATAGATTCAGTAGTAAAAGTGGAAGGTCCGATCCACCGTTAATGATTGCAGCTGGGGGCAACCCGTCTGGTCCAGGACGCGCAGATGCTTTATAACGTGAGATGAGCCTGGAAATAACGTTTACTTCAAAGGTTAGGGTAGATAAGGAAGAGCTGGTAATAGCCAGAGGATTTGGGGGTGCTGTGTCTGAGGCCAGGGCCATGGAATTGGCGAAGTAATGGTTGAAGGCCTCAGCGATATCAGAAGGGGAGGTGGCCGAAGTTTTATTCGGTAACACGACATATTGGATCATAGTATCCGTTGCCGAATTCCTGGATTTGTGTAGGAGTGAGAGTTTCAGTGCTTTGTTGGGATGCCTTAGGGCTTTGGATTCTTCGTTGCGGAGCTGTTTTCCTTTAGGTCCCGGGTAATATCAGTAAGACTCGTTAGCCTTATGAAAAGAGAGAAGTCGTGGTTTTGGAGGTAAAGTCTTTGCATCTTAAGGTACTTTTGTTGGAGGGATGCAAGCTTGGACTTCCTAAGGGAGGAGTTTTGGGATATTGGGCTAAGTTTCTGGAAGCAGTTTCCCATATTAAAGTAAAAGTGATCAGCCGCTTGTTGGGGGTCAGCCGTTAGAAAAAAACTGCTCCAATCTTGATTATGGATGAGATTGGGCAGAGGGTTCCAATTTAAACGGACGGGATTGTTGACTGGGGTCAGATAGTCTGATGGATAAGGATTGAAGGAAAGGTTACCGGCCACTATCTTATGGTCGCTACCCGGAAATTTATTCAGAACGGAAACCGAAAAGTGGGAAACGCTGTGGGTGAATATAAGATCTAGTATGTTGGCGTTTCTAGTAGGGGTTTTAACGTGTTGCACCCAGCCCCCAATGTGAGTATGGGACACAAAGTCTATTAAGTTGGGAGGTGCCGTGAGGTTTCTCCAGGATATTTTAGGCCAGTTAAAATCACCGGCTATGATTTTCGCTGCCGCAGGTAGTAGTGAAAGGTAATCAAAGGCTTCAATTAAAGAAGTTAAGTCTGCAGTAGTAGATGAGGGCGGGCGATAGATACAGCCAATGTGCATGACTACAGTTGAGAACCGAATTGTGAGCCATAGAGAATCCGGAATTGACTCGAGTGTGGCATGTCTGATGGGGACTACTGAAAGGGCGTGCTGTACGTACACAAGGCACCCACCTCCGCGTCTATCGATCCTATTTACCCTAAAAACCTTGTACCCTTCAAGCATAATTTCGCTTGTGCTGGTGTGTTCGGTGAGCCAGGTTTCAGTAATAAAGATGATGTCAAGACTGGAGGTTATGACATAATTTTTTAAGTGATGAAGCTTATTGAAGATGGATCGCGAGTTAAATAAGATGAATGACAACCCACTCATGTGGAAGTGAGTGTCAGGGTTAGGTAATGTATGGGAGTTGTTGGTTGGAGGAAGTGCACGGTGAGGGATGTGAGTTGGAGCTATTACCGAAGAGGAGGAAAAGTGATCGTTGGATGCCTCCGCGATGGCTTCGGAAGCACCAGCCGCCGACGAACCGGAAGTAATTAATTTAGGGTTATTACGGGGTGAAAGAGAAGACCTTAGACGAAGTAGTCCTGCCACTTGTCCTGATTCGTTGGGATCGTTCAATGCCCCAGTGCAGTGATAGAATACGTGGTTATGGAATGTACTGGCTTGCCCACGTGACAACCTTGGCATTGGTTGTTGTGTGGTAAGAGCAGGCCTCAGAGGGTAGGGACTAAAAGAGTTTGGGGTGGCTTCGCCGCCCATCGATGCGACTTGCCCGGGTGAGGTAGGATAGGAATCGGCGGTTGGTAGGGGGGTTATATGGAGGTCATCAACGAAGGAGGTATTGGTAATACGCAGTGTTGGGTAGCTGGCCTTCGGAGTTCGGTGTGCTGCCGAAGGTATGAACGACTGGTAAGGTGTCGGTATTGAAAAGTGGTTCGTCAGGGCTAGAAGAGACGAAAGATTGTGGGATTGTATGCCACAGGGTGGGGAAAATTTACTCGGAGGGGGTTTGTGGATGTATCCTGCGCGTAAAACGCCTGTGGTGGAGCAAAACGAAAATTTTGGTATGGTAAAGGAACTAGCGGAATAAACGGTGGCGGCACGGAAAAGTTAGGAAATGAAGAGCTAGGCAGATGCAGCTTTGAATAATAGCTGTGAAGTGCTTTGCGAGCATCGTCCGTATAAATACGCGTAGAGCGGGGATTTCGCTGGTAGGGATAACGGTTTGAGAAACAATCTATTTTGGGAACAGAAACTGTAGGTCCCGGCATTAGTGACATCTCACAAGGGTGTCTGTTCGCTTCTAATCTTTGCATGACATTAGGGATGCAGCCTGGTGATATAAAGCGGTCGTTGCCTAATGAACTAAATGTTGAGGCCTTCAGTAGGGATGGAGTGTGGGTTGCCGAATTCTGGATTTGCGGCCATGTGTTACCGTTGCTATCGACACTCTGCATTGGGGGCTGAGTGTAGATCGTTACCAACTTTCGGCCCATTGGTGATAAGTTAGGTTGCAACGGTGAGGTTGTGTCCTTAGGTACGCTACTTCTTGGCAGCTTGCTTACGGGTGTATGCCCTGAATTCTGACAGGTTTGATTCGAACGAAAATGACCTGGAAATGGTATGGTGCGGTCGCGCGGATGGGTTTTAGTCGTGGCTATGTGGTGTGGACAAGAACGACCACACTTTGATTTATGTGTCGCCTTGGGAGAGTGATGCAAAGTTGTTAGGTCAGGGAGGCTACGCGAGTTAGGTAGCTGCTTCTGATGCACAGAGCTAAGCTGTCTGGCAGGACTTGGTGGATTCGAGTCGCAGGCATCTGCGGCACTATTGACGAGCCTAGGGCGCCTGGAGACTGGTGGATTTGGAGAAGGCCCAGGCGTTGCGTCAAGGTCTACATCAGACAGTCGTTGCCTGGTAGACGCTGGTTTCATAGAGTAGGTTAGGGGAATGACGGGGTTAGGTGTCTTTTGGGCAGATTCCTGCCTTGGATGTTTGCGGGAGTTCGACTTTCTCAGCACTTCTCTTTGTAGTGGCGTTTTGTCAGGTGCTATTCGAATGTTCTTGTATGGCGAATTAATAGCAATAATTGTTTGTTTATGAATGAACTCACTGGCTGTCAGTGGGTCCGGAAATTGGAAAAGTAGAGGGCATTGGTGTCGTTGTGTTTGTTTGCGTAGTCTGCTGCTACGGCATATCACACGTTCCATGTTAGCGGCCTTCAGCAAGGTACTGCTGACCATGTTGAGTGGGGCCCTATCGGGAATGTTAAATACAATGGCGTGATTCGAGTTTCGTATTCGTTTTGAAACCTCTGCAGATATGCTGTCAATGAAGTTACACGTGGCAACTAAGTTACAGTCCGTAGTTACCATAGAGGGCTCGAGGAGTTGAGCCAGTGGTGTCAGAATTCTGGTGGCTCTGTCAAGATCTTCAATCCGCGATTCGAGTGAGCTAACGTGTTGTAAGAGGCTGTCAATCTTACTATTTGCGTCATCATGGATGTTCGTTAATGAGACGGAGCATGGCGTAGTGATTGGGAGACGTACGGCTACGCGTGGCAAAATCTTACCGGCCGGTCTGCTTCTTTTGGAATTGCGCATTGTGTCTGCAGGCTTCGGATAACCAACTAGTTTTATTGAAAATTTAGCGACTGCAAAGAGCCTAGATAAGGAACGGAGATGAAATTCTATAGGAAGTCACCTAGGGTGTTTGCAAATAGGGTTGACCAGGTGGTTTCGCTGTTTGGACGAAGGGGGGTTAGAGTTTTAGCCAAGTAGGAAGCGATAACTAAAAGGGTTGATTCAGCAAACAATCGCTGAGTATTTTATAGATGGGCTCACAAGTGGTGATTTGTGGCAGGTAAAGGTCTAGATTTCCTATTATAGGGTTGTGTTGATTTTTCACGGTAATAAGTTATGGACCCATGGTGGTGTGTCACAGTTATTGCCACGGACTATTTGACGCTTCAGAGTAGATAAATATTACTACCAGGAGCTAAGTAAAAACAGGCCTAAACGATGGAAAAAAGAAAAAAACGAGACAACCTGATATATACGTCACGTTGACCTTGACCTGGTGTACTGTGTGAATACCCTCAAAAATAACTTGGCACTATCTGAGTACTTTCTGTGTCCAACATCCCCATAAAATGCAGCGTTTTACAACGAAGTCAGGTGTACTTCCATGTTGGGAACCGTACTTGAAGCAACGGGCAAAATTCTCCAATTAACACAACATCAATAAAATAGTCCCAAAATAGTCTCTAGAGAGACGTTTTTGGCAATAAATGCTCCCTCTCTGTGCTGACCGGGCTGGTCAACCATGGTATTTTTTCAATGAAGTAAAGTTATTTTTCCGTGGTTTAGACCTGTTTGAATCTAATGGCGTGACAAGAACTCCTCTCAAACTAGTTACTAAAAAATATTCCCTCACGGGAATATTTTGGGAATAAAATGCGCACCCCTGTGATGACTGGGTTATTATGCATGAGATTATTGAAATATATTGTGGTTACCTAATTCAGTCTCAGTTTCAGTTTGTTCAGCCATTAATTTTGCACTTCTGTGCTCTCGGTTGCTACCATCCAGCATCGTTGAGTCCAAGGCAAAAAGAATAGAACCATAAAATAAAAAAGAGCACAAAAAAATCAGTGTGATAAGCCCAAATCAAGGGGACAAAACGGGGTTCGAATGCAGCTACGCCACTGTCTGCAACACCTAGCTATATCTTCAACCATTCAGTAGGTGGGTCGTGTGGACCCCAACCTGGAAGTGTAACACGTCTCACGTGGCCAAGTTCACTGGTCAAGGTTTTCATACCGTTTTGCCATGTCATGAACTGACCACCTCGACCGGCCTTCCAGTCACTACCTACCTCAGAGAACAGCGTACGCCAGGGAAGCCTATCGGCGGACATGCGTAACATGTTTAAACCACCCTAATCTGTTTAGACTCAGTACTTGGTCCTAAGACTGACCTCTGACTCCCAACACCCTATGCCAAACCTCGGCATTGCTGGTATAGTGTTCCCACTATACTCGGGCAATGCTACGGAGACACCGATAGTCTTCTCCTGTCTTCTACTCCCAATGGCCATTTCCTGAACCGGACCTAACCGCCGCATTGTACGCTCTACCTTTAACTGGCAATCGTATGTGACGCCGGCGCTGCAGATGACGGAGGTTGGGAAAAGCCAAACGCGCCTTCTGCATACGCGATGACACTTCATGCGATATCTGACCACCTGGTAAGTTGTAACTTCCCAGGTAACAAAATGTATCCACTTCAGCTAGAGCTCTTCCTGCCGTAAAGTTTAGTTTAGTGCCAACCCAGTCCTGCAGCAGCATTTAACACTTTGAAGGTGCAGAACGCATCCCAAACATTGCTGCACTGTTGTTTAGGCTGTCTAAGAAACCTTACAGCTTACCTAGATCTTCATTCAGAAGAACAATATCATCCGCGTATTACAAGTCAGACAATTTACTGTCTGAGCAAAGGTCGATGCCACCATTCTCACTCGAGGACAGGGCTATCTCAAAAATCCATTCAGCTACAAAATTGAAGAGGAAGGGTGAAAGAGGGCAACCCTAAAAAACATCACTTTCCATGATGAACTGCGGTGAACGATCGCCGTGAACATGAGCTCTGCTTCGGCTGTTCACGCACAAGCATTGAAAGAAAGGAGTAACGTTCTCCACCACATCCTCCACTGACAACGACGTCAAGGGTTTATTCGTGTTTGAAGCAACGGACGAAATTCCCTAACTAATGCCACATGATTTAAATAGTCCTCTGAAAAGCTTTGGAAGCATACCTAGGGGTCCGCTTACTGTAACGGATTGCGTTGATCTCGGTTTCAGAAGCTAGGACTCCACCCATTTCTAGTTCCACACACGAGTGTAGAGGGTACGCAGGTGCAGTTGCGATGACCATAATCAATGTCCCGTCCGCTCTAAGGCTTCTCGCTGGCACTCACCTTACGTTTTAACGAGGTTACGTTTCGTTCCATGCCAGCAAATAAATCACCTTTCGCTTAAAGTTCCTCCTCAAGTCTCAAGTCTAGATCTGGTATTTACTCATAACATGCCTCTCATCGACGCGACCGTAACACGAAATTTCCCCGGTAGTGACCATAAAATGGTTATCTGCCATCTGCCCCTTAGTGGCCCACCTAGTCCCGCACACCCCCCCAACAATACATTCCTATGCAGAAATTGGGCCTTGCTAGTCACGCTTCTTCGGCGGAAAGACTGGGGTGATTATTTCCGCACCCAGGACCCTCAGCATGCTGCGGATGTTTTCTACTCCTTCTTTTCCGATTGTCTGGAAAAATTGTCCAATACTGCCCAGGCTGTACCTAAAAAGAGGTCGTCTGTCTCGCCACTCCATAAGAAGTACCATAAACTTCTCAAACAACTACATAATTCCAACGACTTTTCACTTTTTATTCGTCTAAACCGCCTCTCCACACTTATTCAACGACAAGATAATACGCGACTTCGTGACCAAGAAGCTAAGGCTTTGAGTCATCCTAACAAGTCGCAACTTCTTTATATGTTGCATAAGTCTAGAAACGCTGATGTTAAGGCCGACTTCCAACTTCTAATTCTGGATAATAACTCATCTATCACCTCCCCACCTTGTATAGCCGAAGCCTTCAATGCATTCTTTGCTTCAGCCATGGCTCCAGCTACTGTCATTGCCCCGCCCTCATCTTTACCACTTACCGACTCTGTCCTTTCTACGATACCCTTCGATGCCAGGAGTATTTCCAAGCTACTATCCAATAGCAAACCCTCTCCTCGATTAGGCCCCGATGGCTTACCACCAATTGCACTCGTCAATGGTGGACCGGATCTCCCCCTGTTGTTGCTTAACCTTTTCACTCTTTCACTTAATGGTAGCACCGTACCTGCTATGTGGAAGCGCTCGGTAATCGTTCCCATTCATAAAAAAGGACCTTTACATGAGGTATCCAATTACCGCCCTATAAACCATACCCCCATCTTATTCAGAATAATTGAAAAAATAGTTAAAGATAATATTATTAACTATTTATTAAGCCTCAGTCTTATTAATCACAACCAACATGGATTCCTCCGTTCACGGTCCTGCATGACTTGTCAGTATGATTTTCTGAATCTCGTCACCGACTCTGCTGAAAGTGGGAAATCTCTTGTTGTTCTTTATCTTGATTTATCCAAGGCATTTGATCGTGTCCCTCACCCCCACCTTTTAACAAAGCTACGGTCATTTGGGATTGTCGATCCACTTCTTTCTTGGTTCTCGTCTTACTTATCTCATCGTTCACAGGTTGTCTTAATTAACGGGCACACCTCTAATCCTAAGCCTGTTACTAGCGGTGTTATTCAGGGCAGTGTTTTGGGCCCCCTGCTTTTCCTCCTATATATAAATGATATGTTCCCGACAATACTTAATGGCACGCCGTTTTTGTTCGCGGACGACATTAAGATAGTCTACACTTTCTCGCCTGGCAACCTCAGTACTACTATCCCTAAAATATCTGCTGATTTAGCCGCTCTTGATGAATGGTGCTCAACCTGGGCGATGAAATTCTCCGCCGACAAGTGTATTTTCCTCACTTACAGATGCCAGGTTCCTCCTGGTTCTTTATGCATTGGCGGTTCACCCATCGACAGCCAGCCTTTAGTAAGAGACCTTGGCTTAAGTTATTCTTGCTCTTTCAACTTCTCGGAACATGCTGTCCTCCAAACGGCGAAGGCTAAAAAGTGTCTTGGTCTTCTGTTCAGATCCTTTCAGCTTAGGCAGAGCATTCTCTACATGTACAAAGTACATGCCAGGCCCCTTCTCGAATATTGTCCCCTAATCTTCACTAGCATGAGAAAATCCGACAGGATTATTATCGAATGTATTCAAAGAAGATTCACAAAACAGCTTATCGGTTGGTCGTCCAACTTAAACTACAGAGAACGATGCTTATCTCTCAAAATCGTACCACTATGGCTTCGTCGCATCAAGCTAAATTTGATATTTCTGTATAAGCTATTGACTAAGCAGTCCTATTCCTCCAACCAGTTGTGCTTCTCCCCGGATACTGCATATTCACTCCGGAATAGACAGTATACTATTACCACACCCTCCGCGAGGACTGTTCTACGCTCTAAGTTCTTTCTCTTCGCGTACTCCAGAATCTGGAATAAACTTCCCTTGCACATCAGATCTTCTCGGTCAAAGTATGCATTCGTGCATGCTATTGATAAATTCCTTACTGTCCCAACTGTTCTGCGCTTATTCAACGTTCACGTAACCGAAAGTCAAGCTTACGAGATAGGCCTTGACTTTTAAGCCATTGCTCTGCTTTTTCTTTTTACCTTACCTTCCAAAATAACCTCACCGCTTTGTTTAACCGCTTCTAGCCTTCGCCATCGACATATGTAAGCATGTCTGCGTCCACTAACTGTTTTTCCATACCAACTTATAGGATCCTGCTAATTCAACTTTGAAATAAATCCTTTCAGATGCGCTCGCATTTATAGAGACCACCGTATTACTCCCCACAGGGTGTCAACATCTCTCACTCGCCCCACGATTTATTAACTTTATTTAGTTATATTGCGTATGCGGCCCTGAAACCAACCTCGAAATTGCCATAAAAACTGCTTCAGTATCCAACCCCTGCCTGGATTTATATATATATATATATATGTATATATATATATATAATATTTGCATATACAAATATATATATATAGGTACACGTATATATATATATATATATATATATATATATATATATACTCATTGCTGCCCTACAATTATTAACAAAATCATGGTGAGTAACTCAACGCTCCTCGATATCTCTTAGCTTACAATGCCTCTCTACCGCACCAGGTCCCACCACTCATACTTCGCTCACCACCTCTGCGATTTTGAACTGGAAAATCCAGTCTGACTCATCGCATTTAGCGTGACTCACTAACTGAACTCAACACCCAGTTATGACGTTACCATTTCTGCTCCCACCCTATCCCCCAGCTAAGGTTCTTCTGTAATTTCATGCAGAACTTGGTCTTTACTCCTGCTCAATGACCACTCTAGGCGAAATACTAATTTTCCCATTGAAAGTTCTAGCCACACTTAGGCGTTTCCCCTTTAGTCTCACGTTTTATGGCCTCAATGTGCCTTTAGGATCCGCCGCACCGATGAGCCCGTGCTTAAATTTTGTTCTTCTTTCCGTTAACCGTTGATCCTCAGCTGCGTCACTGTGTCTCACTTTCCTTGCCGTAGTCTTTTGCGTCCGACCGCTTTCGCATGACCCGTCTGATGATCGCACCCACGTATACATCTATATACATATATATATATATATATATATATATATGTATATATACATATATATATATATACATTTGTACATATATATATATATATGCATATATATATATATATATATACACATATGTATACATATATATATATATATACATATATGTATATATGTATATATATATATATATATATATATATATATATATATATATACCTTGGGTTCTCCACTCACTTGTCCCCCTTCCTAACTAGATTGTGCCACTTTACTACACACAATTTGCGTATATATAAATAAAACCGTTCCGTCCTTTAGCGATGGGTGCTCGCTCTCAGTTAATTCCTGGCTCAAGCTAGAACTCAGCCGTCCCATCCTGCTTTTTTGTGCCTTTCTCGTACACTGAAGCCTTGCCACACGGATTACCATTCCTTAGTAACTAGGCTTCACTTCTCTACGCATATGCTCATGGGAAGTTAAGACCCCATTCCAACCGGAATCCGTATGCCCCTGCCGAATACCAGCACGTTTGCCCCCACATGAAAAATCCTCATTTTAACACTCGGTGTTTTTCCCCCTTTTTACTGTTTGCCGTCCTTTACCACAGCTGGTGAACTGACCAGACTGTTATCTTCCTATTTTCTCATTCTTCTTCCAGACCAGACCATCTACTTTTGTTTTATTCCTGGTTCCCAAACGGACACCCTCTCCTCATCCACCGCCTACCTGATATCGCCCCAAATCTCTACTATCACCCAACTACCCTAGAAAGCTACCAGTCTCCGTCTAGGGACCCCTAATAGACCTGTCCACTAGCCAAACGATAACTAACTGTTCGGATAACAAAATGTTCATTTTCTTGCTTCCATATAAACGATAATCATAACCCACAGCTGGAACACTCTCCAGACTGCCGCACTCCTGATCTCTTCCAGATTGCATTGGTTACTTGGGTATCCATCGGTCAAATCGACGTTTATTCCGGATTACCGTAAGGACTGGACGATTTGATCACTGGTTTAAACCTATACTCTCGCCTGCTGACGTTACATGGGGCACCGTACATGGATTAACAAAACCTCATGAAAGTCTCACCGGATCGCAGAGGTGATTCCTGACAGCAACCATCAACACTCCGCCCAACGTCTATTCCCAAATAATCCAACCCAACAGTTCAATTCTTCCCGCGTTGCAGTACGAAACCAATGGCCGGAACCCAGCCTTCGCAGCTGTCAACTTCGTCAAACCAGCCCTTTTTACCAAATTCCCACAACATTCTACCTGCCACCACCTGCAACCAAGGTCTTTACGGAACAGAATACCAGCCATCTGCAGCCAACCATAATTTGATTACCAATTTTCTATCAAATACAAAACAAAACATTTTACACTCTTCCAACTCCTGCCTAGCCGAACCATTGACGCTTGTCTCCACTAATCCGTTTCATTGACGGCTTTTCGCCTTCATCTGAATTTCCATATGACACTGTAATCACCTGCACAAAAGGTCCGTTTTATTATCACGTTTGACTCACTTGCCTTCATTTCACATGCTTCCTCCACAATTAGTTACCCAATGCTGGATCAGTGTCCAATATTCCGCTGGTATCTCTGACTGCACTTTGAAAGCCCCACGCTTGCTTTACTTCTAACAATGTTCTTTGGCATCTTTTTCGCCCGGTTACTTGTTAGTGACCGTCTATTTGTCGCTTAAATCAGCAATTCCACGACTGTCCAGCTACCCACACCGCCCCCAGCGATCTCGAAACCGATTTGGAATTCCCGCCTCAACCATTACCACTTTTGTTTACTCAAACACTACATGACTTTACTGGTGTATTTCGGTTGCTGTGATTTATAAATTTAGAATTTGTGAATACCTCGCACTGACAAGTACTGTTGTATACTCTGATCTTGCCTTGTGCATGTGTATTGACCACGGTCAATAAATATACTATACTATACTATAATATACTAATCGTAGAGGGGAAATTAAGGATGATCCCATCCGAACCGCATCACAAAACTTGTCACTTACTAGGAACTCAGCCCCAAACTCACAGGCGGGGAAGTAGTGGATTTTCAGAGTGCTGCATGTCTTTGACATATGTTCATACGTAATGGTGGATGCTCGTCGAGTGATGCTGAGAAGGCAAGAAACCCATACACGGTGACCCACGAGGAAATTTTATCATCGGTCCAGATTCACGGTTGGCTAACAAGGTGTACAACTCTCTCTCTGTTGCACTACATTTAGGTAGGATGGTTTTCAGCGGCCTTGTTGGTATGGACTGGAAGCTTCATTACTGATGCTCGCCTGTTGCGTGCCCCGGTCCCCTCCTGTCTGGTCCTCCGCCTAACGTGTATTGTACGACTGTGCGTCACCGATCGGAGGGAGAATGGATGACAAATATGGGTAATCCAGCAGTCTCACTCCAACATCAAACCGCACTCGAACAATACCCGACCCTCTATCAAGCTCCAAACAAGAATCGTCCATGTGTTTATCGAAATAGTCCAAACGCCCTCTGTAGATTCCGGCCAATCGAACTTTTGAGCTACGATTTGTGGCCTATTCCGGCACGACTCATAAAATATTAGGTCCCCAATAGCTACGGCACTATACGTGAAAAATTAAAAATTTCTATAAAAATCAAACCTCAGTAGTGTATATCCCGGGATCTTACTCCCCTAAATCGAACAGTCGATCGACGGTTGCAGCTAAATTACAGCAAGATGTCAGGAGAATAAGATGAGACCACCGAATACAATCATAGCAAATTTTAGGCTCGGGCACTTAAGCTCGGGGCTAAGTCTGGGGTCTTGCTGATAACAAGAAACTAGTGAAATAAAACAAACAATCGGAATTTCGGTAAATGAAATAATTTCGCTTGTATTATGAATGGTGACGAACGGAGTAGGGTTTTATGAACCGCTTTAGACTTCCTAATCACCGTCACAAATTATTACGGATAGAACCTGAGAACGATGCTACATCGCAAGATGGATCTCGGGCTGCCTTCTCGCATATTTTCCAAGGTTCCTAGGTGTGTACTGTTGGTAGTGTCACTCCCCTTGTTGTTTTATTTCGTTTTCAACCTCTATCAAGCTCCAAACAAGAATAATTCATGTCTGCGGCATACCAGCCGAAGCACTTCCTAATCTCCGCAATGCTGTTCTATCGGCATTACTCCGAATGCTTTAACGGGAGGTTCCTATTGGGTGCCGCCCGGCTACGGGCTGGTTCAGTTGACCCTTTGTAAGTTGCATCAGCTGAAGGGGCTGAGAGCAGGCTCCCCGGAAGACAGACAAGTACAGTGAATCAGTATTCCCTTATCGTCTGTCGTGAACGTTGCCGTTCCAGCTTTTTGGATTGGTCACTCAGCGATGGAGTAGACGATAACGCAAACAGACATCGACTCGGGTGCCCCTGTGTGACTACAATATCCCGCAGGAGTTCCGGGTCCTCCCATAACCATGAGTATTTCAAGCCGTACAAGTTCACGATGCAGAATCCGTCAGGAAATGGAATGTTCCGCAGAACCCGCGCCCGCTTTGCGGCCCCCTGAACCTACCTGACTCTGTTTGATTGCTTCTCAGAACTAGTGAATACTGCTTTATGTTTACCTCCAGGTGCACCCCGATGAGCTTCCTAAAAGTCTTCCGATCTTTTGAGTGAACTTACCCAGAAGTCTCATATTAAGTTCATGAAATCGGTGGCAGAAGGAATAAGAAACTCTCTGGGTGAATGCTTATTCAGTACAAAAGTACGGCAGACAAAAGTACAGGCAACGGCTTGGGTCAACTGTGTGTGCGGCTGAAAACGCAAGGCACTCGCATAATCAGATCAAGTTGCTCAACATGGTGAAACATGTGAAACAATCTGGCTGGTTAAAGCTGTCCGGGGAGAAACACGAAAAACGTCAAGTGTGTGTGCTTGCGTGTGCTTGCGAGATTGTCTTTCTAAGCACATGCCCGCTGAAGCCGAACACAACACTCCGTCGGCGAGGTGGGTTGAGCACGAAGATCGAAGCAGTATTGGAGCCAACGTCGCCTGTGGCACGCGGAGTAGCTATAACCTCGCTGTGTCTGTTTTTCCTTTATGTGTTTCGGACCGTGTGGTCTCGGCCTATTCCTTCAGTGTTTTTTCCGTTACCGAGACCACTCTCAATGACAGAGTGGCTTGAGTTGCGGTTTGAGCCACCTGCCTACCAAGAGCCACTTGTTCCACTGCAAATGCCTGTATCCTATGGCTTACCTCACTAAAGGCCACCTCGGTTTGGGTCAGAATAGTCTGTCACTCCTCATCGACCTTTCGTGGTCTGTCTACTATGGTCACCCCCCAGGCTGAGTTCTTCGCATTATGGACCGACATTCCGGTCAGAATTACTGCAGAAAGCTAAACTTAGAGTAAGGGTGGCAGGCTATCTCGGATTTCACGTTGAAAGTCCAACGGTACGAATTTTGGCAAGCAGTATGCTGGAACCTCCATCTTCCACGGCTTTCGAGCACTTCTCATTTCAGCGGAGACTAGTACCGTTTCCTGAGGTTTTTCGTCTGCAGACTCTGGGTGTCACTTTTTGCGTGGCCATATTATCCTAAGCTAAGCTAGCGCAAAGCCCGATCTAAAGATACTGGATGGAAAAATCACCAACTGCGTACACAGCTGAGATGATTTAAAGCTTCGTAAAAAGTACAAATACGAATTTAACCACAGGATAATTTGGGAATATCCCTTAAACCGGCATAAAAACAAAAACCAAAGTTGAAAACGACATAAAACAACAAGGGGAGTGACACTACCAACAGTACACACCTAGGAACCTTGGAAAATATGCGAGAAGGCAGCCCGAGATCCATCTTGCGATGTAGCATCGTTCTCAGGTTCTATCCGTAATAATTTGTGACGGTGATTAGGAAGTCTAAAGCGGTTCATAAAACCCTACTCCGTTCGTCACCATTCATAATACAAGCGAAATTATTTCATTTACCGAAATTCCGATTGTTTGTTTTATTTCACTAGTTTCTTGTTATCAGCAAGACCCCAGACTTAGCCCCGAGCTTAAGTGCCCGAGCCTAAAATTTGCTATGATTGTATTCGGTGGTCTCATCTTATTCTCCTGACATCTTGCTGTAATTTAGCTGCAACCGTCGATCGACTGTTCGATTTAGGGGAGTAAGATCCCGGGATATACACTACTGAGGTTTGATTTTTATAGAAATTTTTAATTTTTCACGTATAGTGCCGTAGCTATTGGGGACCTAATATTTTATGAGTCGTGCCGGAATAGGCCACAAATCGTAGCTCAAAAGTTCGATTGGCCGGAATCTACAGAGGGCGTTTGGACTATTTCGATAAACACATGGACGATTCTTGTTTGGAGCTTGATAGAGGGTCGGGTATTGTTCGAGTGCGGTTTGATGTTGGAGTGAGACTGCTGGATTACCCATATTTGTCATCCATTCTCCCTCCGATCGGTGACGCACAGTCGTACAATACACGTTAGGCGGAGGACTAGACAGGAGGGGACCGGGGCACGCAACAGGCGAGCATCAGTAATGAAGCTTCCAGTCCATACCAACAAGGCAGCTGAACACCATCCTTCTTGCCTTTGGTGCAACTCACCTGACCAGACCAAGATTGAGTTCGGGAAGAGGGCTCAGCATGGTGCACTTCAGATGGCTAAAGACCTAGTGAACGTGAAGTGCAAAATGAATAAGCTATTGAGATGAAATAAAACGACATGAAGGAAAAACAGTCCCCAAACATTGGGTTCCTTTACGAGATGGCTCGCATTTATACTGTAACCCGTCTAGCCGTTGTTGGCTGAAAGAAGCGATTAAGGAAGAGCCCATGGAGTGCTGTCAATAACTGAATTGTTACACCCATATTTTGCTCTCACGGCCAAGCGGCTCCACTCCCAAAGTCAAAGGCGCTCAATCTGTGACAGTCTCACAATGAGAGAAACGCAGTCTTCCCTAGCAGTGGCCGACCCCGTGGGTCACGAGCGGGGGTGAGAAGATGGACGAGGAATGGGAACCACACCCTACGGAGTGAACATGCTCTGCCACTCATTGATAATAAAGAAAACTCATAAACATTGAGCAGATCCTAGATCAGTGTTGCTTCCTCCGTCTTCGGCGAAAGATGAACTCCTGATAACAAACTAGACGCAACCCCATATATGGGAAGTCCCAAATGTTTGAGCCAGACGCCAGTTCTTTTGTCTGAACCTGCGCAGGTTGACAGCATTCCACATGAACCCCCCGCATATACTTGTCCCCCCCCCTCGCCTTTATTTCGGCCCTCTCGGATTCACTGCATAACCATTGGCCAGCGTGCCTATATTCAATGCAGTCGTCAGTACACTGCTTGGAAGGTTACACCATACTGCTTCTGCTCTGAAGAAATCCCGCCATTGATGCACCTAGGGCTCACATCTATGGACCAAATTTCACCCTCATTTTGCAGCTTGAAACAGGAGCACACACATGGCATATTTAATGTTTGCTGTCCGAAGCTTTACAATTTCTGTGTTCTCTTCCAGCCTAGGCCCAATAGTGTGTAAACCAAAATCCACTTTGAACTTTCCGCCACCACGAGAACTCCTTCGCACAATTATAGTCCTAATGACACAAGATTTTCCCCATAAAACAGCTTTTCTTTTGCGGTACATATCTACCTTTGCTTGATTCTTTTTCCTCAAAGTCCGACTCAGTGGTCTCCTCCGCTTCTCTTGCGTTTTTTTGTAAGCCCGGGCAGAATACTATTCTTTTACACCGCGTAGCTTTCTCGCTGTTATCGGTATAGTTTTTATTAAGCTATCTAGGATAATCCCGAAAACTATAGCTCTAAGGTCTGTTGTCCGACCCAGAAAAAATCAAGCGATTTTTTCTGAATATTAGTCCCTGGGACCACCCGGTGGTAAAAGATACACACAAAAGTGATCATTGAACTGCTCTTAGGGTCGGAGCTAAGCGAAACATCAGTCTCAGTGAAACCACACTAGCAGACTCTAAGACACCACTCAGGGAATCACCTTAGTAAAGAGACTAAAGCCGTCTTGACTTGCGTAATACATCCGGAATTTTTCAAACAGCACCATCCGCAGAAACTGCTTGCAGTTTTTAGCTGAACAACTGACACATAATTAGTTCCACTGATATTGACCCCCCGTGGCTAATACTTTCTTCCCCACCTAAGGCTCACATATATTGGCCATACTCTACACTTAATCCTTTGCTTCCGTATAGCTCTCTTACCCCCGCATATTGCCACATCTCATCCGATTGGCCATCCACATCCTTACCACCATAGATATGCCTACATCTCCTCCCAACCGACCCAAAATCACTGCCAGCAACCGCCGTCGCAAGACTGTTAAACTGCAAAACTCACTGAATAAATGCTCAGTCTCTCTGGTAGATATACTTGGACATGCTAATAGACAAACTACGGAAATGAGAAAAAATCTGAGCAGTCTTTCCTCTCGCATTGACTCCGCTGATCAAATTATCAGTCAACTGATGCCTATAGCATTCTTGCTTGATCCAGCCGCACACCATACCCCAACCAATCTACTACTGGCCACGAAGTTTGTGGACACAATTGCCTCGGAAATCTCCAGACGGATAAAAAAGGCAAACAATGCGGTTGTGTTTAACATTCCAGACCGAATACCTCTCTCAGCTGCTAAAAATATGATCTTAAGCGCTTGCAACCTTGACTCACAACTGTGCCACTGTATTAGACTCCGCAAAACCTCCCTACGCACCACCTGTCCACTGCTGTTCCAGTTTACAAATGAAGTTGTCGCCAAGATTTTTATCAGCCGGCAAGCGTTAGTCGTAGCCAAAACCGGCTTCAAGTGCGCCAAGATATTTCCTGATAAGACCCCACTGCAAAGAGAGGTGCACAAGAGTCACGCCCAGAACAGTGACCCCGGTGTTAGCGCAACCAACAATCCACCCCAAAACTCCGGGGCACCTATCACTGGCCATCACCCGATGTTGCCATCTATTACAGATTACAATGCAACCGTAGATTTAGACAGTACGCCAATTTCCTCACCCAATGAGCCACCTGGCAAACGCCCCAATATCCAGAATAGCCCAAGCAAATCTCCAGACTGGAACAAGCGCCCCAACGTCCACAAAACTGATGAAGGTTCCTCCAACTCATCCACCCGCGAGCTCATGTACTCCACAAGTCTAGACGACCCCATTCCTTCTACTAGCTCCATGTCGGGTTATTTAACCATACCTAAAAATCACTGCACCATCAACCCACCTCCGTCTACACCCATGCATCCTGTTACCTCTGGCATTTTTGATAACTCAACCAGGCCCCTAAGCCCACCATCTGCACCCACCCATTTGCAACCAGAATGTGTCTGGTTACCACCTAGGCCACCACCGCTAATTAGCGCGTCAGTGCAGATTGACCCACAGAAGTTAACACCTCGTCACCAAAAGAACAAGGCCCATCAACGTAACGCACGTGCAAACCATAAGGTAATGACTCAGTCACGTGAAATTCTACCAGCCCCTTATGCGGCTGGGAATCCTAGTTTTCCATCTCGGCTAACTGCCTTTTCATTTCCACCCTACTTGTACCCACCTTATCCCCCCCCACTCACCGCTCCATTACATTACTATCCGCCACACCAACTACTCTATACCTCTTCCGCTACCCAGTCACTCCCTGGGAACCATTTCCTGGTTTCACCTAGCTCCCCTCTCCCACAAGACCCATCCACGTCTCTTTGCCCAGTACTGTCATCCATCCGTAGTCTCTTTTTTCCTGCCGGCCCCCTTCGAGAATATTCCCCGCATTCAAACTACTCTCCCAAACAGCACCTCCCCATCCCTCTCCCCTCACACTATCCCTCTCCAGGCTTCAACTCATCCAATCCGTGGAACAACTGAGGTCCTCCCCCCATCCTTGCCCTTTACTTCACTGGAATTACCACCCTCATTACCACTACCGAACCCCCCACCATATCCACCACTACCGAGGAATGTATCATCTCTCTCAGTCATACTTGTAAATGCCCGTTCACTACTGCACAAAACTAAAGCCATCCGCAGCATCGCTGAGCCCTCTGACTTTGATATTATCATTGTAACTGAAACATGGCTAACAGATTCCGTCCCGTCAGATCGAGTCTGTCTAGTTGGCTACCAGATGTTCCGAAGGAATAGGCCTTGTCGTGGGGGAGGCTGTCTAATTTATGTCAAAAACACTCTGCTGGCCATTCCACTGTCACACACAACTCTGGACGCCATTCAGGATTCACTGTGGTTAACAATTCCCTTACTTAATTCCTATCTTCATATTGGTTGCATCTATAGGCCACCCGATTCCAACGCTATGGATCTTACCAAGATTATTGACGCTTTCAACTATCTTTCATTGCTGCCCTGTTCCTCCAAACTCATAGCGGGGGACTTCAATGCACCGAGCATTTGTTGGAATACTCTATCCGCCCCAAACAACTTATTAGATTTTATGTCATGCATCCGCGTTGGGCGTTGGATCCAACATGTAACAGTCCCAACCAGAGGTAACAACATCCTTGATTTGTTGTTTACTATTGGTTTATCAGATGTTTCAGCCAGTACGCTCGACCTCTTTCCTGGAAGCGACCACAGAATGGTGTCCTGCACCTTCGTGGTTCCGCAATCTTTTGACAAATCCCACCCACCCAATCATTACTCTTCAGCAGTCAACTGGGTCAATCTTATCTGCACGCTTCGATCGCTAGACTGGGACGACTTTTTCCTGCAAAGCGACCCTCAGCTGGCTGCTAATTTACTATATTCTAACCTATCATACTTGCTGTCCAAAATCACTACTACTCGTATCACATCAAACCAAGTCCGTAGTTCAATCCTGAGCCGAATGCAAAACAAGTACCTGAAGCTCCAGAAGGTGTACCAAACCAATAATGACTTATCGTCATTCTTGCAGCTCCAACGTCTCTCGGTAGCAATCAGAATGAAGACTGATGATATGCTCAAAAAACAAGAAGTATCTGCCTTGCAATGCCATGATACTTCCTCAAAGTTGGCATACCTAATGAAGAATAGAAATCAGAGCAAACCAGTAAGTATCCCCTCTCTAATCTTAGAAAATAACGACCACATTACCTCACCTGTAGCGATAGCCGAGGCGCTTAACTCCAACTTTGCTGCATCCATGACTACGAACCCCCTTACTTTATCCCCATGCATAGACCCTGTCACCGAGCACTCACTGTCTGATTTAGAATTTACTTTAAAAGAGGTGACCAACCAGATTACCCGTGTCCGGAAGTCCTCACACCTTGGCCATGATGGTGTTCCGCCGACACTTCTACGTCTTGGAGGAACTGATGTCGCAGCCTTACTATTGAAGGTCTACAATCTATCCATCAAGTTTGGCATATTTCCCTCACAGTGGAAGACTGCGGTCATCATCCCAATCCATAAGAAGGGACCAATACATGACCCCTCAAATTACCGCCCTATCAACCACACTCCAATTGCTTCTAGGTTGATGGAACGCCTCATCAAACAGCGGATGTCGGACTTCCTGTTGTCCCATAACATCATCCATAGTGGGCAGCATGGCTTCCTAAAATCACGTTCATGCACCACCTGTCAGTACGACTTTTTTAACCTCATAACGGCGGCCGCCGACAACGCTAAATCTATCATCATCATATACCTTGATATGACAAAGGCTTTCGACCGCGTCCCTCACGCTTTGTTACTAACCAAACTCAAAGCTCATGGCTTTTCCGGTTCGCTTTTATCTTGGTTAACATCTTATTTATCGGACCGTTCACAAGTGGTTTCCATTCATGGGTGTCTCTCACAACCTGCTCCAGTCACCAGTGGAGTTATACAAGGCAGTGTACTCGGTCCTTTACTATTTATCATCTACATAAACGACATATTTCCCACCTTGCACCATGGTACCCCATTCCTTTTTGCTGATGACGTTAAGATTGTCTATGAGTTTCCTCGTCAAAACCTCAACATCATGCTGGATGATATCTCTAGTGACCTAAAGCGACTCGGGGATTGGTGCAATTCATGGAATATGGACTTTTCGACCTCGAAGAGCTGCTACAGAACATTCAGATGTCAAGTGACCCCCGGAACCCTGCTTATCCACGACCTACCCATTTCGTACAGCCCTTTAGTTCGAGACCTTGGTCTCCATTATTCTTGTAGCTTTAGGTTTTCGAGTATGTTCCACTCCAGATTGCAAAGACCAGAAGAACCACTGGTCTCATCTCCAGAACTTTTCGGCTAAATGATTGCAAACTGCTCACTTACAAGTCTCATGCCAGGCCTCTCCTTGAATACTGTCCCATTATCTTCACCAACATGACGAAATCCGACCGCATTTCTCTGGAGTCCGTGCAACGCCAATTCACCAAACAATTAGTAGGCTTTTCCTCCAGTCTGTGTTACAAGGATCGATGCATCCTACTCAATCTTGACCCTCTATGGTTGCGTCGCATGAAGCTCAATTTGTGCTTCCTGCTTAAGCTGTACCACCGTACGGCCTTTTCGTGTACCGAACCCATTCGTCTCACTCCCTCCACGAGTTATGCTCTACACCATCGGTCATTGCAGCTCTCTATTCCTAGATCAAAACTAGCGTTAAGATCTAACTTTTTCCTTATAAAATACTCAAAGTTATGGAATAAACTCCCGCTAAACATCCGCGAAAGTCTCTCAATTTCCCAGTTCAGAGGCTCGCTGGATCACTTCTTGAATGTTCCCAATGTGATCCTTCTTACCGGCCTGACCGTCACCGAAGAGGTGGCCTACGAAAACGGGTTTGATTACCAGGATTACTGCACTAGAACTTTCATTTCTCACCCGATGACAAACGCCAGGGCAACAATTCTCTTTTACGTTATATTGCTCACAATCTATACTACTGTAGCCACATTTTGCTGACTTTTATAACTATACCTAGTTTAATGCTTGCCGGTTCTCCTAATTTTAGACAATGTTCCTGTTCTATTGCCAACCAGTCTAAGTTTCTTAGTCTTAGATGTCTCCACAGAAAATAAGTACGTGGCTTCGGACCCTAGGACACTGAGTTCCGCCGTCTACCACTTTACTCGATCCTTTCACTCCTTTCCCGTTCATCTTGGCTACCACCACTCACCTGGGTTTTATGCCCGGCCTCAATTCGCCTTTCTTAATCACCTCATTCCAGAATCTATTATCCCAGAAGCCCACCTGCTAGTACTTACTTGGTGGCTTTTCCTCTCGTCTCACCTCTGTATCTACCATGCACCAACTACTATCATATTCTCTCTTATGCACCACACCGTTTCCCATCAGCAGAGCTAAACTCATCTGCACCAGCTAGCCCGGAATGGACTCTGATGGTCTTAGGCATGGCCTGGCGCTGTATGAGACTGACACACGTATGCAAGCTTGTGCTTTACAACGTTCGTTGTCCTACTCCGTGTGTTGCATAATCCCATCCTGCATTTTCCCAGCCCATGCTAGCGAAACTCCTGATGTCAACGGCACCCATACCATTGCGTCGTTGGAACGTGGGGAAAACAGACCACCCCCAGCAGTTGCGAAAAAGACAAATACGCATAAAGTTACGATCGGGCGGAGGGGCTATGGAAAGTTCCTATATGGGCTCAACCACCCCTCCGTTAGGAAACAAAAAAATAATAATAATAACAATAAAACTGAAAAAAGAGAACAGTGGAAACGAAAAAGACCTCGTGGGATCGATTCGATCTCCAAATACCACTGACATCGGGCTGTGAAGGAATTGGGCAACCTTCATCTATGGGAAAGTATCCCATCAGTTCAGACCTGATCCTGCGAAAGGGAAAACCCCACATCGCCCTTGTTCGCTCGACAAGCTTTGGTCTTCACGCTCGAGACTGACTGGGGTGACAGCGCACTGGACTCTCCACATACGCTTTCCCACCCCCCGCTCTAAGTTTCAACCACCCCATACCCACCATAAGCGCACCTAGCATGCACGTCGACGTCAAATACAATCGCTACCACAGCCCTGACCTTCAACCCATTGAACTGGACAGAGTGTCGACGTACCTGACGAATAACGGCAACCTCGATGAAGCCCGGAAAAGGAAAAAAAAGAGATAACATAGTGGAAACCGGTCACCTTTTCCCTCTATACCCCTCTATCGTCCGTCATCTTTTTTAGAAAGCGGTCTTCTCGATGTCCTAGCATCCAAGCCACGCTTAGGTTTACAACCCTACCTAACAGTAACCACTGCCTCCTGCCAACTACAATCACTACCGCAGCCTGCTCACAATTAAGTTAAATCTCTGAAATGCAGACGCAGCAGCCCACCGGGTTTACGCTATCTTGCTAGCCGGTGGTAGTACTTATCAACCCCCTGCAACCCTATGTTACTTAAGCTCTCTAATTAGAACCCAGATCAAAGTACGAAATGTAACACTGACAGTCCACATAGACCCACTCAGTTCATTATTAACTGTCGCTATTTATTATCATAACTAACAGCTGGAACCACGTCCAGACTGCTAACACCATTTATTTCAGGTTTGTCGTCGCCCACTCTCTCGGGCACCACTTTCGGTGACCAATGTCCACACTTTGACCTGTACCGACAGAGACCTTAATGGCATCTTTTATACCAAACGGGATTGCAATCGGGCCACACGACCTAAAACACCCCCAAATGCTTACAAGCAGATTGATAGACGTCTCCTAACGCAACACCTCTACTACTGATGTCACTGTTGGAGGCTTCAGAAATAACAGTTCGCAAGCAACCTTCTATTGATTGATTGACACGTCCCTTACCCCGCCTGATGAACCATACCCACGGGATGCTGCACATCACCTTGGTCTCATGTGAAACAATCCAATAACAGAGCCAGAATACGCAACACAGGAATTTTTTCTCATTAAAATTCGATACGTTATCCGAACGCGAGTCCACTTGTCCCTCACATCCTTGGTTCCCAACAATGATGCCGAAGATCACTGAGAATCAATAAGTCAATATATTTGTCAGCATAACAGAACAATAAGGCGCGAGCCTACAAGGAGATTTTTCGCTCCGTTTTCTCTTCCAAGATTTCATTTTTCTTTCGATCGGTATCCAGCTTGAAATTGACTCTTCACCAGTTAAAGGCCTTCAAGTTGCGCTGCCTTTTTTTCTGAATGATAAGGGTTATTGATCCCGAACCTAAACTCACCTTATATATGGATTGCTGTTTCCTCCACATTCATCAACGTTGCCTGTCCATTTCCACAAAGTTTCCTCATGTCCCCTCGTTTCATGATGAACTCCCTCTATTAGAATCGGGAATATCCATCATTCCAGGCCAACTTCATCTCCATAGAGAGCCGCTCTCTTCATATTCACCAAAGTTCACGGTTGTACTCCCATTCATTTCTTTAACCTCTCCATGTCCATTACTTATTCCGTGCATAGAACCCGCAATAGGCCTCAGTTACCCACATCTTGCATTATTATGACTTATAACGCATCCCTAGCGCTATATTTTCACGATATATTTTGTATTTTCACGGACCACTACCAACCAGTCGAATCCGAAACCAAACCGTATTTGCCGCGCAAACCTTTATAATTTCAGTCGACTTAAACTATCTCTAGCTATATTGTTTTGCTTCTGACGACTCCACTCGCTTTCTTGAAATTCGTGTATAGTTCATTGTTTTGAGTAACGTTGTACACCATGATCATGCGCTTGCGCATGCGTCTCGACCATGGTCGAGAAATATACCATTATTATTATTTGTGCATGTGCCCACAGCACTCTAGAATCCCATTCCGCTTGGTCGCCGTGTGCCTCTCCTTTCTCAAGACCCCAGCGGAGGAGCATTAATTTCTAATCAGCGTAGCAATGCCGGTATAAAACGAAGTACTTATTTTCTTTCCACCATCTTCGCCGTCTCAATCCGAAACTAGTGCAACGACCGGACCGATGCCTCCTCCCTTTCTCATGTCCGTTTCACGTCCTGAGGTCGTGACCATCAACATTTTACCCTGCCCGAGAGCTAATACCCTTATATGCACTACGAATGTAAGTTGCCGGAGCATTGTTCCTGAATCCCATCTGGGACAGCTCGATACTGCAGTTGGAACACTGGAAGGTATGCATATATATAATGGTTATAGTATGATAATAGTGTATTTGGGGGACTCCTGGAGCACACCTTAAGCATAATCAAGTTTCTACCAGCGACAAAGTGGACAGACAGAATTCGTAAAAAGTTCAAAAATATGCATGACAAACGTAGGACAGGCAGATTTGGAAAGGATATGAGGGGGAAATTAATGTATGTACACCCAGAAGTAATTGAGGGGATATAAGTGGACCCAAGGATGGATTCGGACATGTTCCCGGTAAATTTGAAAGTCAAGGTCAAATGGAGGAACTGGCTGACCCAAGAGGAGGAAATTAGAACCTGGGAGTTTTACGTGAAGAAGACTGAAAACCGGCACCAGAAACTACGGCAGCGAGAAACGATGGAGAAAAAAGGAAGAACAGAAGAATGAGAAAAACTGAGTTGGGTAGCTAGCGATTAGGTAGCTATGAAGTATGCTGTAACGTAATGAAAAAAGGACGGTGTCATTTCGGAAACTGGGGGCGAGAAAAGAAAGAATTAAAGGGTGGGACAGGTGGCGCCATGGTTTGGAGGGATCAAGATGCGGTAAATATGAAGCACAGATATGGACTAAAAGGACGAGCATCATGAGGAGCAGCTCGATGTGCACGTTGGAGTAGGGAGAATGGAACTGGAGAGTTGCATGCCTGCAGGCTACTGCACAAAATGATTGAGACAGAAGATGCTGCCTAAGAGAAAAACTTACAGAAGAATGGCGATTCTAGAGAGGAAAGTTTGGCGGTGATGCAAAATATGTCTGTAAACTTGCAGAAGCTGGAACAGTGAGTTCTTATATAGTGATTGGTCATGGGTACGGATGGGTATGGTGCGTAATGATGGGATGTATATGACGAAAGGGCAAGAAAGAGTAGGACAAAATGGTAGCTCGTGAAGCCTGTGACCAATAAGTTTTGTGAGTGTACGGGGATACCAGGCGAATAGAGATTAGGAGCCGACAAGTGCCACATGGGTGGAAAGGGAAATGTAGCCTGGCTTGAGCAGGGTAAAAACAGATACGGCCATAGTGACGTCTAGCAGTGAGGGCCTTTGTGATAGGAAACGATGGGATCAAGGACAGAAAGGGTGGGTGTGAATACAGAGGTAGAACGACACGAAAAGGAAACGATAAGAGTGCTGAAAAGGGCGACAGATGGGCTAGCCATGGCGGAAGAGGAATGGGAGAGGCAAGCGATCTGCAGCCGACAGGAATGGACGCGGTAGGGCGAGAGGAGTTCAAGCTTGCCATCTGCAACCGGTTCTAGCTGGTTTCGCCGACCAAGAGGTGGACACCCAAGCTGACAAATCTTCGTGAAGTGAACACAGGAGGTGTGATCCACTAGCCTAGTCTCGCTCTCACATCGTTGCAGACGGCCTGCACGCCCTGTGTGCGCCGGCCAGAGCGGGGGATCTGACCGCGCCCCGCCCCGTTAGGATTGGCTTGAGCGAACATTGATGATTGGATGAGGTGCAGAGCAACACGATAAAAGTGTATGATCCAGGATCAGTTGGCCAGGTTGGGAGAGCTTGGACAACAGAGCAAACCGAGGCAGCAGTCGGCAGAATGTCGTAAAGCACTATTATCCAAGTGAGTCAGGGGGGGAGATAATCAGTATGGTGCCCGAGGTGGTTGGCCGGCTCTGAGGACTGCTGGAAAGGGGAATGAGATGGGGAAACGAAGTATGGTTACACCTAAACTGAGGATCAGCGGTTAACGGAAAGGGTGACAAAATTGAAGCACTGGCTCATCGAAGCAGCAGGTTCCTGAGGAAAACTGAGGCCATGGAACGTGGGACTAAAAATGGAAACGGGAAGGTAAGGGCTATAAGATTCAGTAACGAGGTTGGGACTTGACCTAGAGTAATCAATCATCGGAAGAAAAAAAATAAGTTTTGCAGGAAATTATGAAAGAAACTAGGCTGATGAAGGGTGGGAATAGAATTGGTGAAGTCATAACTTCACGCTGAGTTAGTTAACGGGCCACGTCAATTGAGAGAAATGAGACTGAATCTTCCATTCTAAAATCGCTGAGAGAGTGGTGGAAGTGTGTGTGGCAGGAGGCAAAGTAAGTAAAAAGATATCTAGAAGAGTTGTGTTACCTACCTTGCTTTTGCTATTATTTATGGGACAGTAAACTATATATATATATATATATATATATATATATGATGGATCATTGTGTAGTTACTGATTCAGTCTCTGTAGCTTTAATGAGGTTTGTTTCAGAGCCACAGATGTGATTTAACTGAATAGCGGTATGTCTAGTGGGGCAGGTGAGGCCTGTTGATAGTGGGCGAAAAGTAATATGGTAGCCTTCCTAAAAATGCGTGCGCATCTGGAAGGACTTATTTCAAAGTGAAATTGGTTGGGTTAGATAAGTCGGCATGGAAAAACAATTGATAGATGCAGTCACGTTTTAAGTAGGTCGATGGCGAAGCCCAAAGGAAAACAGTTAAACAGAGCATTTATAGTTCTTAGAAGGTCGGCAATGAGAAGGAAAAAATCAAATGACCTTGGAAGGCAAGGTAATTCGGAAAAGCAGAGAAGTGGTTTAAAATTCGGGGCCTTTCTCGCAAGCTTGACAATCGGTTACGTGAAAGTTAGATAAGCTCAAAACATTGAGGACAGAAAGGAATTCATCAATGGCATGCACGAATGCAAACATCGGCTGAGACGATCTGATGTGCAAAGGTAGTTTATTCCAGATTCTGGAGCACATGAAGAGAAAGGACTTGGAGCGTAGAACAGCCCTCGCATGAGGTGTGGTGATAGCTTAAAGTCTATCACGGAGTAAATGTCCAGTTTACGGGGGAAGCATTACCGGTTGGAGGAATGAGATTGCTAAGTCCGCAGTCCATATGGAAATACTAGATTGAACTTGATGCGACAAATCCATAATGGTTCGATATACATGTATGTATGTATATATATACAAACATATATATATATATATTTATTCGTACCTGGTCAGGTGTCCATCCTGCCAATTTCGAGGGATCAACCGCCGCACAAGGGCACTCACCACCATAAATGACGGTAGGGGTTCCGTGGTACCCTCTTCCTCCCCTAAATGACACACTGTGGAGTACAAGCTCGCCCAGAGACACCAATTTAACATTCTAGAGAGTACACCCTCTGTGATTATGTAGATGCTTCCCGCAAGACAGTGTTGCTTATCATCCATAATCATCATATCGAATGCAGTCGTGGAAGAGCCACACGAAGCCCAGAAAGGCACAACATTTGTCTTTCTAACAGATATATTAAGCCTAATATTTTAATAAAATGTTCTTACTCTTCGATTCCAACATTTTTCTTCACTTTGATGCTGCATTCCTTGCCTACCATTCTTCCACAATCTGAAGGTTCTCACCACTTGGATGATTATCTATGTCCACTCCAGTAATTACCTCAACATTTTACGCTGCAATGCTCTTTTTAGTATTAATCGATGTTCCCCTTGGTTATTTCATAATCCAGTAGCCGGTCTACCTGCTCCATAACAACCTGCTTCATTAAGTTGTCTCCAGGAAGTGTCCGCCGGTAATTTTTTCCATGAGCCCTATCTTTAACGTATCTTCCACACTTGACAGAAGCTTTCGTTTGAGCCGTTTACTGTTTGGCTCATTCCTTACTCAGCCATAACACTATTCGAAAAAATACGAACTTGCCGCTAAATGGTTTCCATTTTATTCCCTTCAAACTCCGCCAAGATTCACCGCAATTTTGCTGGAATTCGAGACGCCCTTTTTAAAGTCTGTGGATACTTCATTATGCTGAGTATAGCTCCTCACTCTGATCGTGATTTTGTGCGTGCAACTCGACCACCGTCCAGAAGTATATCACTAATGTCATTGTTATTGTCTTTTGATCCCCTTCAGGGGTTATGATGAAATAGTGGTAAAATGAGTTATCTTGCAGTTACAAAACTCAAAACTAGTGAGACTAGTCCAAATGGGAGGTTTCCTGACCGCAATCGACTGAATGGAATGAGGCGATGAACCGAGAGACTATCTTACTCACGGCACCATACAAAACTGGTCCCTATTTTAGCTGACGGGCTGTTGCACATAGGAGAGCCGGCAATGTGGGTCACCCTATCGGATGGAGCTTAACACCTCATCATCCTGTCAAATGTGCTCACATTCGCCGAATGTCTTATTACACTTTTTCACGAAACGGGAAGTCATGTTGATGACCCTGTATCGCAAAGAAAACGAAAACTCTTTGGCTTGTCCCAGGAAAGTGCTTAGAACGTCTCCGAATGCCGGTGCGTCCGAGTACACAATAAGTGGCCCCTCTAACACCCGAATGTACCATGAAAGTTCTGTATACTTTTGTTTATGTGAAGTAAGCTATTCTGGATCCCCATCCTGTCAGACTCGGCAGAGCCCAGGAGGAATGACATGGCAGTTCTTTCTTACGTATGGACTTGAAAGCAGTGCACATTAGAGTGACATACTAGCTGACTACGGATTCTTTCTTACAGAAGCTAAGGAACATCATGGCCATGAGGGGTTATTCCTTATTTATTTTCCTTGAAAATGAAAGTGATTTTGAGGGGACTAGGCCGAAATTTGGGATTTTATCCCAGATTTAAAGCAAGATAGAATAAGTGGCTTCCTTTCAAATTGTGGCACTGAAGGGAGATTTGCACCTCCAGACCCCTGTCACTGTGGTGAAATTTTGGCAAGTATGATACTAACGGTTCGATATGCGTCTTATCCAGCTGCACATGATCATCTTGCGGTGGATGAACGTCC
Source organism: Fasciola hepatica (assembly GCA_948099385.1). Lineage (NCBI taxonomy): Eukaryota > Metazoa > Platyhelminthes > Trematoda > Plagiorchiida > Fasciolidae > Fasciola > Fasciola hepatica. The sequence goes on along the minus strand of CANUEZ040000052.1, from coordinate 84,470 downwards.
AGTTACACTCCTGGCAGAGGCTGAATATACCATCATATTTCGCCCTTTCTTGCCAGTGGCAGGTAATTGCGAAGACTTCGAATTGCTGGCTCTGAGTAAGTTCCCCATAAGTCGCAGCGATGAAACAGTGTTTGGTTGTGAGGACTTTACCAGCAGCTGTGTGAGACACTGCGGAAAAATGCGGTACCTGGTTGATTCATGCCAAAAAATTCGGAAGACTGAAAATTTAGGTATGTCGCAAAATAGGCCAAAGAGGTTTTAAAAAACGAGGGTCCGAAATTGGGGAATCAGGTTCCTTTAGCTAGTGAAGGCTTCCACAGGAACCCGTTACCTTTGAAGGTCATATGAGAGGCGCTGCCTGGGGAGGACGGATGGCCTAGAAGGGCTCTGATATGCACTTCCCATGTGTCGTCGTTGCTGTTCTGTTTTTGTAAGGCAAGTTGTTAGTTAAACTGTATGTAGTGCATCTTACTTGAATGTACGTTACGAATGGTGATCAATTAGAGTTTTCATGGGTACTGCCAAATTAATTTTCCTAGATATATTTAGACTGTTGCATTCCGTTTAGCTGATTGACTTTCTGCCTTGCAAAGCAGATGGCTTGGCTGGGTTCAGCCTATGACTTATTGGCTTATTACTATCTGAAGGTACGCTTCCGGTGCTCGCGGTTAGCATCGCTGCTCTAGTAATTTGGATGTGTTGAATATGACACCTTTTACATCGCGTTGCGATAACTTGCATACATCGCAATAGTGCTTCAGCAATACGAGCGAAAAGTGTTCAGTTGGTTGCGGACAATTAAGGGGGCAAGTGGAGCTGTTGTTTCCCGTTTCGTTCCACCTGCACAGTCGAATGCTTCCACGTCTCAGAGTAGTTGTGGCGCTATTTGATATCCGGTGTGGTTATTCTTTACCAGAAGGCCCATTGCATACGGTTCGTGTCTCAGTCGCTATCTCGGGGTGCATGAGAGTCCACTTATTGGCAGCGCCCAAATTCAGGCTTTCACACAAAATTTCCAAATGGCTGGAAGAAAAAAATATGCTACCCAGTTGCTGTGATCACCTTAACCCGAAAGTAACAGTGAACGGTTGATCGAGGGAACCCATCAGCGACTACGGCTCTGTTTATTTGCTTCCAGCTTCCTCATTCAACTGAGCGATAGTACCTTTGGGCGCTGGCCATGGGAATTAGTGATGCTGCAAAGTGAAGTACGAAGATATCTCCGTGGCGTCGATTAATCAGTAATTTTCACGAGTTGCAAAGTTTGTTTATCGGTAGTCCGTGCTCATATTTCATATTGAAGTTGTTATTGGTCCATGATAGAGGCCTTTCGTTGCTAAGGAATTAAAAGCTTTTAAAATGATTGCCTCTGTTCTCCGAGAAAACCCTACGTAACAGATGACACACTCGGACTTTGATGGAGCCAATGTTGCCTCGTTGTAGCGGCTTTGCTAGTTGCCTCCAGCGTCCACTTGCAGACGGCGAGATGGGCCTCCCTAATGAATCAAATGGAAGACATTTGACGAAATGATAGTCGAAGAACTTTTCTGGTGGGGATGTGACGACTACTGACGAGTGGCGCTTCGGTTGGGACCCACATCCAACGTTAGTTTAGCCCTAACAGAAGCAGATTCTCTATTCCTTGACCCCCTATGGCTTTATGGGTTAAGTTTACTTCAAGATTTTCCAAAGCTTCGGCCCTCCTCTTTTTTGCCTCTTCCCTCACCTCTGTTTATTACCTCGTCGCGGCCAGTCTGAGAAGGAAGAATACCAAGTACGCGATGTAAAAATCTGATTTATCATTTTGCTAAACTCAGGTACCGCATTGATTGCGTATAACATTCCATTTACAGCCGGATAGTGAATATTCACGAGTCTTTAACTTATCCGAGTTGGAGCCTTTGTTAACCTGCCTTAGCGACCGCTCGTCGTTATCGGTACCTGATCGTGTCTGTCCGGAACCCATAATAAAAGTGACTCTACAGCCCTCCAAAAGCTCCTTCAATTTGCAGTCCACTCTAGGCCCTGCTGAGACTTCGCTCGTCCAGTTGTTTTGTCTTCCTCAAAGTCCGTCATCCACTATTCGCAGCTTTGGTACTAGTGGCCACATACCTACTTCTCTTAGCCTCCGGGCTTCTACACTTAAAGTAGTCTCTCCTACCTTCCCAGAAGACTCTCTCACTATTCCAAGGTAACTGATTTTCGTCGCCTCACTTTCCGTTCCGCTTTTGAAACAAAATTCAAGTCTAACAAGCTCTCCGATAATATTTAAAAATTTCTTATTACTAACTGATTTGTAATCTATTTTTCAGTGGTCTTGCATGAGTTGCTTACTCACTCAGCCCGACCATTGTAGAGTTTACCGAGTAATGCCCTCTTTCGGTGTATGGGCGGCTTGCAGGCGCTCATCTTTGGCAAATACCTCAAGAAACCGCGTTTGACGCACGTTTTCACAAGACCCTTTCAAGCAAGATCTTTATATGCGAAGCAGGGTGGTACACCGTGATGCATGAAACTTCAAAGTATGCTCAAAACGTAGACAAAAATCACTTGCGATTACTTTGGTTTCAGCTAATTGAAAAACTCAATTTTTACGCAATACCGATAGAGTATCCATGAACGGTTTAATAGCAGTTAAGAGATATATAACTCACAGTTATCCCAGAACATCAAAATGTTGCCCTAAATGGTTGGATCTGCCAGACCGAAACTAAATTCGAAAGTACCACCACTTATCCACTATTCCCAATTCAGTTTAATTCAGTTTGCACCGTACTTCCTGGCTATAGCCGATTGTGTGTGCAGGTGGTTTTGGTAACTACTTTGTTCGGTAGTTCCCAGCTCTGCTTTCTCGAGACAACAGCAGGTGCCCGCCTGTTCAGACAGAGACATTAGAGAGGGTCTTGAGTGCCTGTTACCTGTAGATCTCTTCTAGACTTTCTGGTTAAAAAGACTGCGTCCCAAAAGTCTCGCAAAACCTAAACAACGAGCGCGACTCCGGAGCTGCATCTTGAAGTCTAAAGCCTCCAGGAAAAAGGGCAATAAAGAGCCATTCCGTATGAGTCCCATCACATTGCGCCCCAGTAGCTCTGCCGAACGCTGAAGCTTATCAGCAATTATTTACGTCTTGTCCCAGTTCCTCTTGAACGATGTCTCACCTCTCTCGTCCGCCGTGCCTGCCAGTGGGGGGTCCCAGAGATTGCTCACCGTTCTTAATAATCGAAAGCTGGCTGGGAAACCGGTTGACTGCGTATTACTTTGTGTCAGTACCTGTATTCGGGTCCGGGCCCAAATCGCCCAAGCTGATCTGCCTGGCCCAGGCGGGATCACCAAGGATAGAACCATAGGCAGTGAGGAACAACCCAGTGGCTGTTAAACCTACTTCATGGCAGATCCAAAGTATTCCTGCCGCAGGGCATGTGACCAGGCAGTGTAACCTTTCCAGTTTATCTACCCCCGCCTTCGTGCATGGGTAAACATCTGGACTGCCACATTCAAAAGGGAGATGCACTTGTAAGACATGCAGGTAGCAAAAGTTATCCGGGAGTAGAGGCCAAAAGAGACGATGAAATGAAGCCAGTACTCTCCAAGTTTAGGTGTAGGCTCTCTCAGTTTGCACCAGAGTCTTCAGGTCGTCAGCAGCCATAGCTCCAAAAATTTCTTCCTCAAGCCTGAGACGCAGGGCAGCAGTCCGAAATGCCGCTGAGTCCGCCAGTCCTAATACACGTGTAACATTCTGCAGAAAGAAGACGATTCGACCAAAATAGAAATGTATTTGAGAAAAGTAGCAGACTAAGAAAGCGATTACAGTAAGAGAAGAAATGTACAACACTATTCAGTCTACAGCAATAAAGCTGTGTTTAGTTACCCTCGGGGTCCACCAGGTCGATTCCTTCCGGTTAAGTGACCGTCTTAAATTTCGTGACACAAGCACATCTGTGGCGGAGCCAGTACTCCTTATGTGTCCAACCGTGTTAGACGAGAGGAGGTTATTATGCCCAGCCTGTTTGCTGGAATGTGTTACCTTGGCTAGTTCACACTCAAATATGAACAGCTCAAGTGCGCTGCAGGCTTGAGCATGTGGTAGCAGAAACGCAAGCGCGTGAGAGGGGGAGCGAGTCAGAGTCACGTGCTGATGGAAGGGCGAAGGGGACATTCAGCCAGCACAGGTCAAAATAAGGCCGATATTTAGTTGGTCGGTACAGTTTGGAATGGAGTTTGACTGGAGCTTACCTTGTGTGCATGCATACACGTCCGCAAGTAAGCAGGATTTGAATCCTCTGTAAGTAATATGAGTGGGCATGGATATGACTGTTTGCCTGCCTGTTTGACTAAACCAAACATCACGAAACGAAAATAGAAATGACTGCATGAGTACGTGCGATCGATTGACGGAAGAATGAATTAAACTATTCCCTAAGATGGAGAGTTGGGAATGGTGCAAAAATCAGTGCCTGAAGTGTGTATCTCCCCGAAACTCAGGTGGACCTCAGGTGGTCAGGGAATTGACTAGTGCATGAAGATTCGCTGGCAGTATCCCACCCTCCTCTGCCGATCGAATGGTATGCCGTACCTTCAGGTTCTCGTCTTGGATAGGGCACTAGCATAGGGGAGTCTGCGGCTAGTAGTTCAGAAACACTACGGCTAATATAGGTTACAACAAGGGGCCTTGAGGCCCACCACTGGTGACTGGATACCACGCGGACTGGGGTGGGGCATCTCCCCCAGAGAAGGTCCTGTCGACCTAGAGGTCTCTGAAGCAGTGAAGCTTGGGCCTGGAGATGTCGATATTCCGGGGCTTCGGCAACTACGTATCACGAGGAACTTTATCGAAGGCATTACCCGAGTCCCTATATGATAATCCCGTGACACTTCTTTCGGCCTTGGCTTTTGTCTGACTGTCACAGGCGGTCATTAGGTTTGTCAGATATGATCAAATTCTCTGAAGGCTTTGCTGTTGCCTGTACGGCGGTTGACGGTGTTCCAAATGCTTACAGATGCGAAAATCCACATGCCTTCCCATGACCTTTCCAACCGCACAAGAGAAGCCGACAAGGTGGTATTCGGCTGGGATGGATTTTGTCCAATCTTTGTACGGCTGAACGATTACAGCTTTTTCCTTCGCCGAGGCGGTCCACAGGAGGACAACCAATAATAATAATGGTATATTTCTTGATCACGATCAAGACACATGCACAAGGCATGATCAGAGAACACAGCAATTCACAGTTATGTAGGATTATCACAATTTTGAAGAACGTGGTTCACACAATTGCAGCAAAAGAACGATCAGCTTGGACGGTGTTCAAGTGAGCTAAAGAGGAGAAGGTTAGCGCGGCCATTGCAAATCGGTTTCGAATTCGGGACATGCTGAACAATAGAGCCAGAGGTTGATTTGGTTGGTCGGCCAACTCCTTTGACGTCAAAAGCTGCAAGCCGCCTAGTCCCGGTTACTTGTGAGTTTCGATAGATTTCAGCACTTTAGCCACTTCTAACTTTAGAAGATAGTGCATGATAAGTAACTGAGCCGTTCGTTATTGGGGTTTTCACACCCTCCGTTAGAAGCTTCTTAGCAGTGCGTAGCCAAGTTTGCACAACAGCTGAAGTCGGAGCAATGGTTGAGTCGTTGTTTCTATGGTACTGAATTATTGGATGAACGGCCCCGTAAAATATATACGAACCCCAAATATGCAATCTCAAGGACTAAAAAAGAGAGTTAAATTCACGGTAGGAAACAAACGAGCGCGTCAGTCACACGGAGCCCAGCCAGGATACAGAAAAGCTCCGCGTTGGATGTCAGCAAACAAAAGTTAGTTTAAAAATGGTAAACCCTAAAGAAGACGGATATTATACATAGTTGAGTATTTTCTCTAAGTCAGTGTGTTGCATTTTTTCTAGAAGGATTATCCGCAACTGGTCATTAAGTCCTCCCTCAAAGACTAGGCCAACATTTAGTGTACGGCCAGTGTTTCAGCTTTTCCATCATCCGTTGCAACCAGTTTGCTGATATTCATCGCCGCTGGAACGCCACAATGTGCTCTTGTGTCACTCTCAAGGTAAGAAAACAGGAGCTCGGGGGTTTGCACCAAACCCACTGCAAGGGCTCCCTCTAGCGCTGCACGGTTTGTCCGTCTTTGTTCCTCAAACTGGTTTCAGATCCCGCGAAGGAGATCACAGTCCTCTCTTACAGATAAGAACTACTGCCAGGACCGAGTTCCTTTGTTTGAGAAAGAGCCTGAGCTCCGGATCAAAACCCAGCAGGCCACTTACACAGGAATGTGTCTGCTGAGCGATGGTATATCAATAGGTTGTGCGGTGAAAACAGGAGTGACCTCTAAGCCTCGTTCACATCGTCGTTGTCACCGAAATCCGTGGGAAACTGGCCGACATCCCAAGTGGCCCTTCGGACATCCTCGAATGGATTGCTCCAAACAATACCCCCGACATGTGGCCCAGCGGCTGAGCAAAGACCATCACACGAGTGAACTTCCAAAACCATAGGATCAACGCTCCTAATTGGAGCGAGATGCTCAATACTGTCGGCGTCCGAGACCTTGCAGGGGATCAGCAGATCCAGGAAGGGGCCCCAGTCAGGCTCCACCTAGCATGGTCACAAGATAAGTAGGTATGGGGTCAGCTCCCACAAGGTTACCTGATACCGAAATAATAGACCCGTCCCACCCATGGTCTTATTTGGTGTCCAGTCAGAAAACTCGGCACTGGGGTCACCCAAGGTAAGACGGAAGCTATCGCACGCATAGTAACGTACATGTGTGGAAAAATCCCATAGCCGTTGTCACATACTTGTATTGTTGAGACCATGTTCTGTATCTTAACGACCTTCGAACAAGCACAGCATGAATGAACCACTACACTTGAACATTTGTTTATATTTTGCTTATGTCCCGTGGCATATGTTTGATTTGAATACGGACTCCCGTGACGGCGGTGCCCGGAACTGACCTTTTGCTGAACTCTGGTCCTCGTTGCTAAACGTTTTGGCCGTACAGTTGGAGTTAGTACATATTCGCATGCGTATAATTTGTTAGTTCAGTACCGTAGAATCAGCGAATAAATGTTGTTCTGACTTTGGAATTTGGTTATTGGGCTTCGCGTTACTCACGGTCGGAACAACCGTCATAGTACTCGACTTGGAATCTTCACGAGGAAACCAATCAGAAAAGCAAAGAAGATTACAAAAGCAAACCGAAGTTGGGCAAGTAGTAACTCGGCAAGTCCCTTGGGTATTTTTGGGCGATACTGATTCCTTAGGTGTTGCTAGGTCTATTAGTCCTGCCAGTGCAACTTCATGTATTTTAGCCAATGAAATAGAATTTAAAAGTAATGAAATTAATAGATTGGGGAAAGTAGAATTAGAAATCCAGCCTAGGCAGGCTGGGGACGAAGCTGAGTCAGCCAGGAAAGAACAACTTGGAAGACGAGAGCGACAGGTGGTCTTGGAGACCACGAAGCATGCGACCATTTAGCCTAGCAATTCCATGGAACTATTGAAGCCGACTTGTGCCAGCGGAACACAGGCAACTGACTTACCAAGTGTGGAATTGTCCCCATTTGACGGAGGCGCAGAACAGTACTGTAAATTAATCAGACTATACGAGAACTTTGTAGAAAGGAGAGTATCTGATCCAGTGCATAGATTCTTGAATCTGCCACATTACTGTCTTGGAGGGGCCGGGGAAGCGATCGACGGGTGCTCGAAGCTGGGTCCCTTAGAGGGTTGCACCCTAGCACGTGAACTCTTGAAAACCCCTTTTGAGAAACCATTTAAGGGCGCTGGGAACTTGGTTGATGATGTGCTATCAGAAGCAAGAAGTTTCAAATGCGAGCCAGGTTCTCTAGTCGGTCTGATGATAAAAATGCAGAATTGTGGCATCGCACTGAATCACCTAGACTATCGATCGGACCTGAAAGCACTTCCCATATTGAAGACTGTAGTGCACATTCGCCCACGGAACTACGGAGTAGGCAGGCTGAGGAAGCCGAAGAGATCAGTAGATTTAGGCGAGAAACTACTTTTGAGGACCTTGAACATTTTATAGAACGTCATGCCCCAATAGAAAGTAGTCGTTCCGGTCAACTTGTGTGGGAGGCGGGTAGGCGACGATGCAAAGCTGGACCAAGAAAACACGTAGAGGCCAGCCATGGGCAAACACACAAGCACTAATTCACTAAGGCGAAAATTTGCCGGCGTGTAAGGTTTGTGGCACGTTTCATCGCCTAGTATAATGTCCTCTCTTCTGTAACGCAGGCGCCGACGAACGATGGGGAAGGGCCAAGAGACTAGGGGAGTTTGTTTGTCTAAACAATACAGATCGGGCAGCGGCGTGCCGAATGAAACCCAGTTGTAGTCAGAACTGACGCCACGGGAAATACCATAGCCTGCTGCACAAACCCAAGGAATCGAATGCCGAAAAATCCAGAGGCCAAGTGTGATCTACTCAGTGTCTAGCTCCACTACCAAGCCCACTTGCCTGGGAGAATAGCTGTCGGCATAGAAACCACAGTCGGGGTGATGAGAGCGTTGGTCCCCTTGTATGGTGGCGTGGATACCACCCTGGTGAGGAGGGAATTTGCAGAGTTATGGAGTCAGAGGGGATAAATCTTCATTACCGGTGAGCACAGTGAGTGGCACCCAGATCATCCAATCGACCAAACTGCACCCACAACTCTTTTCTTGGTCAACAACAACGGAACAAAAAGCAAAGAAGCATTCACCATAAAAGGTCTGCCGATGAGAGCACCTCAGTCGGTGCAATCGATCCTGAGTCAGTGGCCATATCTCGACGGGGTCACAACTGAGAAGTGGCAGAATAAAGAAACACAACTGCTGGTCAGTTGTGATGTACCGGAAGCACACTGGGTCCTGAATCAATGGACAGGGAGCCGTAAAGCTTCGTATGCAGTAAGCACAATGTTTGGTTGGACTTTATAAGGTATTAAAAACGGAAGACATGGCAAACAGATCCAGGTCAACTGCACTTTGATGAAAAGGGGCGAACATTAGACAGGCATTCCTACAGATGTATGGCGCCGAATTTGCCGACCTGGTCAGTAATGGAGATGCCCCATAGCGAGAAGGTAGGTCTGCTCCAACCATGCTAGCTGAGAACGCTAAGTACGTAATAGATAGCTTCGAGGTTCCTGTCTCGCGGAGACCCAAAATGAAACCAATGCCTAAAGGCCGAGAAATAGCACTGAAAAATATATTCCTCTTCAAAAGTAGGCCAATCCGAGGACCATTATTCAGGATAGAGTTCATAAGAGCCACGCAACATAAAATAGACTTGGGTTGTGTAGAGAGAGCAGATGCAGCAGTAATCGGCGCAAATCTGAGGTGGTACAAATCGCATCACCCGGTCGTGGACCCAAAGAAACCGGGGAATGTCGGGGTTGCCTTCGACTGTGCCGCGAAATGTCAGGGCATGTCACCCAAAGGTCACATACTACAGGGCCCAGACTAAACGACACTGCTGGTCGAGATTTCATGTCTTTTTCAGCCAAGAATGGTAGACATCTCTGCGGACACATGTGAAGTGTTGCAGCAAGTAGAAAGGCCCGTTAATTATAGGAACACCTTTCGCCTCCCCTGTCGGCCTAAAAATGACGTAGACCGCACACCGGACGAGTACAGACTGATAGTTCATCCCCTTGGAACGGAATCATCCTATTTTTGCACTAACTCTGCACTCTAGGAAACCCTCAAGCTTTTCAGCAGCACCAGCAATCTGTTAGGAAGAGCCGTGGACCAGTTCTAATTGGATGATTCTATGTTCCCTTGGCAACCAGAACACTGCTATCCTATAGAGGACAAACTGAACGTCACTCTAAAGCCAGAGGGTTCAACCTCACAAAATGGACTATAAACAGCCCCGATATTCTCATCGTTATTCCGAAGTCCGAGAAAAAGGAGTGCACGAGAGAGCTTTTGGGATCCTGGTTACCAATGGAAAGCATGCTCGGAGTTCGAAGGAAGCCCAAAGGTGACGAATTAATGATCATCCCGGAACTACCCAAAGGACCAGCCACACGAAGGGTAATCCCATCCTCAGTCTTGCGCCTTTATGATCTTTTACCTTTTGTTTCAACATGGCTACTACCGGGCAGGCGCTTGCTGCAGTCGCTGTGCCAAAGAGGGACGGGTTGGGATGAACCTCTCCAGGATGGCGACGACAGGCGATGGAGTGACTGGTGTTACGAACGTTTGAGCAATGCGTAGCCGAATTCGCAACGGATCCCGAAATCAAAAGACGATTATCCGTGATATTCTACGATACTAGATTATTACAATAAACAATGACATAAACAATATACAAACCTCAATAATACGATCACAAGGACTCAACAACGAGAAACCGAATAGCAGCGTGTGAGCAGACAGCACGTGCGTCACGCAGGTCCTGAACAAGGATGTGCCAAAGTAGCGCTCTGGGCGCGAACAAACAACAATTGGTCCAGAAAAACAACCAGTTCGTAAAGACAAGTCAATAGTGTATGGAAATGAGTGATGTTGGGAAAAACACTGAATTGCGAGGGAAAAAGGGGGATTTTCCACGACCGGCTGTTACACCGCCCACTAAAATCCTCCTGGATCCTTAGCACAGTCAAAGGTTCGGTATAAAGGTACTGATTCTTCCTACCTGCCTAGGCCCTGCTGTCAGTGCGCGCGTCTAATGCTCGTCGTCAACGTTCTACTACTGGTCGCACCTAATCCACTGGATACATAGAAGTGAGGCTAGTCTACATCTTCCACAAGACCAAATGACCGATGGCGGGCGTGAATGGTCACATAGACGTTGTCCCCGTAAGGGGCCGTCCGGTCCTGGATGTACGTGCTTGAGTGTGTGTGTGTGTGCGTGTGTGTGTGTGTGCCGGTGTTACAATGAAATCACAGGTATGACTACACATCAAAGGAGGACTTTCCGCAATGTCAACAAAGGACCGCGTGGCAAGAAAACGAGTAAATGTAGCATGTGTGTGTTACCTGAGCTCCGCTACTTCCACATATGCAAGGGGCATTCGGTAGCGCCATCAAAAAGCAAACAAAGAACACTGTCACATGTATGATGGGTTTACGGGATTTAGAGTGCGTCGTGCATGCGTGTATGTATCGGGATGTATAATGGAATCGCACTCATCACCACATATCGGAAAGAACCTTCTGTAATGTCAACGAAAGGACCGCGAGCACCTTAACGTGTTTGACGGAGATTGTGTGTTATATATGGTGTTTCTTTATCCACCTCGATTACTGGTGTGAAAAAGGTTTACCAGGCCTCAGGGTTATCAGCTCCTCCGTCTTCGCTCTCGAGTAGGTTAATACTGCGTATGTCACGAATGAGCACTCCGCTAGCTGTCTTCACCTTCACCGTTCTTATCATTCCGTCAGTGCTTTTGATGGTTTCCGTAACTACTCCCAAAGACCAAGCGCTGAAATGTGCGAGTTCGTCGGCGATCATAACCACGTCCCCAACTTTGAATGGTCCTGTTTTGGCCAGCCACTTCTGTCGAGTCTGCAAAGCCGGTAGGTACTCCCGTAGCCATCGCCTCCAGAAGACCTTGGCCAGATAGTTCGCTTGCTTCCACCCGTGGAGGTAGCTCCCACGAAGGTTCACCGGCCCTTGGAAACCCTCGTTCGACCTTAGCGTCAATAATTCGTTTGGGGTGAGCGCCAGGTGGGTGGGGTCGCCGTTCAATACTGGAACCAGGGGGCGGTTGTTCAGGATTCGCTCCACCTCAGTCAGGACGTTGTTCAGCGTCTCGTCGTCGGGCGGCTGCTGCTCCATGATTGACAGCAATATCCGTCTGGCGGACCGGATCATGCGTTCCCATATGCCGCCTCGGTGACTGGCCTGTGGGGGGTTGAAATGCCATCGTATGCCGTAGGCCACGGTTCGATTCTGCAGTTCGTCCCTGTTTATGTTCTTGTGCCAACGCTGCAATTTTTGTTGAGCGCCCACAAAGTTCGATCCATTATCTGAGTATATATCGGCCGGTACACCTCTTCGGTTGATAAATCTTTGCAAGGCCCGTAGAAACGAATCGGTCGTCATCGAATGTGCGACTTCTAGGTGTACCGCACGTGATTTCATGCACGTCATGATACATCCGTATCGCTTTTCTAATCTTTTCCCGCACTTGATCCACAAGGGCCCGAAATAGTCCAACCCGGTGTCACTGAACGGCCACCAGCCCGTAGTCACCCTGCATTCTGGTAGTGGGGCCATGAGTTGTTTGCCTGCTGTGGCATTGCGTCTCCTGCATTGCACACACCGTCGGATTACGCGTTTTACAGTCTCTCGTCCTCTCAACAACCAAAGACGCTTTCGGATGACGCTCGTCACGTGACTTTCCCCGGCATGTCCCTCCATGGCGTGGACGTGTTGAATCATTAGCTCTACTACAGACTATCTAGCAGGCAGCAGTATAGGATACCTTGTGTCGAAGCTCAGGTGGGCGTTGGTCAGCCTACCATCCACCCGCAGCAGTCCGTTGATGAGTTTGGGGTTTAAACGCTTCAGCTCGCCTCTTGGAGATGGCATGTCTTTATTGGTCGGCCCCACTTCTTCCGCCCTCTTGAGCTCTCGGGCGAAAGCCTCGCGTTGTATCATTCTGAAAATATCGTACCCTGCCGCTTGTAGCTCATCGGGACCTATCGGGCCGACCGGTATCCGACCTGAGGGCCGTAGCCCTTTCATGACTAGTAAATTTCTCTTGAACCTGGTTAACCAAACTAGCGAACGAAGCGTCTTCATCCAGGAAGAAAACCTGACCAGTCGCGATAGAATGGACGACGCTTCGACGACGTTGGTTGCTATCACTACGCCTTTGATCTCCAGTTCCAATTCCGTAGGGGGTTTTAATTCGAACACGGACCAGTCCCGTTTGGGCAATTGCAGGAAGTTTGGCACTGTCGTCCACGTGTCCAGTTGCCTGAAGTTGTTCGCACCTCGGGAGCACAGGTCGGCCGGATTATCGCCAGACCTGACATAACTCCACTGGTGCGTGGCTGATTCATCGTGGATAATCGTGAGCCGGTAGGCAACGAAAGTACTAAACCGGCTCCGTACGTTGTTAATGTAGTACAGTACTATCGTTGAATCCGTCCAGAAGCTCACCGACCAAACGTAGAGATCGAAACATCTCTTCACCGCTTGCACCACCCTGACTGCCAACACGGCTGCGCTGAGTTCAAGGCGTGGGATTGAGACCGACTTCAGTGGAGCAACGCGGGCTTTGGCGAACAGGATCCTCGTGGTATATTTTCCATCTCCTGCGCACCATCGTCCGTACACCACAGCTCCATAACCAACTTCGGATGCATCGGAAAAAGCGTGTAGTTCTCCAGTCCGTGTCGTATGGCCAGGGGTCAAACATCGTGGGATTCTTATGTCCCCTAATTTCTTCAAGGTGTTCAGAAATTCTTCCCAGTCCAGCCGGTTCCCTCGGTCCAGTGACTGGTCCCAATCAACTTTCTTACGGCACAGCCGCTGCAGCAAGATCTTTCCGGGTAGCAGCCATGGTGAGACGAAACCGAGCGGGTCGAACAAACTTGAGACGGCAGATAGTATGCCACGACGGGTTATTGGCAGCTCTGGAACGTTCAGTTCGAAAACAAAATCGTCCGTTTTCGCGTCCCATTGTATCCCTGAAGTGCGCTCGATAGGAAGTAGAGAGCCGTCCAAATCTCTTACCCTTTCGGCCTTTTCGTGCTACGGGATGACCTTCAGCACTTCTGAAGCGTTCGACATCCATTTAGTTAGATGGAAGCCGCCCTCTTCCAGCAATCTCGTCAGACCCCTGAACTGCGCTAGAGCTGATTCCACATCATCGAATGACCCAAGGTAGTCGTCGACGTAGAAGTTCCTGCTGACGCTTTCTACCACCGTCCGATGTACTAGATCGCCATGTTTGTTCGCTGATTCTCGGAGGGCGTAGTTTGCACAAAATGGTGACGATATGGCTCCGAAGGGGTGGACGGTCATCCTATAATTCACCACTGCGTTGTCCCGGTCGCTCCCTTCCCACCACAGGAAACGCAAAGCATCTCGTTCTCCTACCGGAATCTTCACCTGATGGAACATTTCCCTAATGTCAGCAGACAAAGCCACTTTACCCACTCTGAAACGGCACAAAACATCGATCAGTGGTGTGGTCCAGTCAGGCCCCTGTAGTAGGCGATCGTTTAACGACTTGCCCTGAAACTTGGCCGCACAGTCGAAAATCACCCGCAGTTTATTGGGTTTCTTGGGGTTGATAACTGGGTGGTGAGGCAGATACCAGATGCCTCTTTTGCTGTCGGTGTTGACAGGCACCTTTTCAACGTAACCGAGGGCCTCGTTTCGCTTCATCAAATCCGCGTATCGTTCCCACAGATTCTGGTCTCGAATGAAGCGTTCTTTTAGTCGTAGTAATCGTTGGAGAACATAATTTCTGTTGTCAGTCCACGGGTCGACCGGTGTGCGCCATGGGAGGGGAACCTCGAACTGTTTTTTGAGGCCTCTAGTGCCTTGCCGCACCGTTTGTAGAGCGAAGTGATCCTCTTGAGACAACGTCGGTCTTTCGTCTCCAATGTCATGAAACTCCTTTTCATATAGCCGTTGCAGATGATACTCTATGCGGTCCGTTTCGGCGGATAAGTAATTCACGGAACCACGTACCCCTACTGGACCGTATAACATCCATCCCAGAGCCGTGCGTACGGCATAAGGTGCCTGGCGGTCGCCCACTCTTTGGTCAAGCACCCAATGCGCCTCTGGATCGTCGCATCCGATGAGGAGATCCACCTCATCATCTTCCCAGTCTACAACGGTTACATCCTGCAGGTGGGGCCACCGAGTCAAGATTGCGTTGACCGACCTTGGTGCTTGCATGGGGAGATCCGCTAACGTGAATGCCTCCGTTGGTTCAATTTCCTCGTTAGTGTCTAGAGAGATGAGTTGCAGCTTTAATCTACCGGCAGTCATTACCTGTGTTCCGCCCACCGTGCTCACTGCTAACGACGTCGCACCTTTAGCCAGTTGGTGTTTGTCGGCAAACCGCTCTTTCACTAAAGTGGTGTCGGATCCACTATCAACGAAAGCCAACGCCTTGACTATCCCAGTCGGAGTCACTACTCCCACGGCCACTACGCCTAAACGTACCGGTTTACTGGCAGATTGTGAAGTTGAACAAATCACGCTGGGCTTGGCACTCGCCTCGGATATGGTTACTCTCGCCTGATGCAGCAGCCGATGGTGTCTGCCCGTGCAGCCCTCGTAACCACATCGATTCCTTGTTCTACAGGCTGCTGCCCGGTGCGTGGTGTTGAGACAGATGAAACATGCTCCTGCCATCCTCGCCATTCCCCACCGTTCGTCTATTGTGGCGTTGCCAAACTTGGGGCATTCTGGTAGACCATGGCTAGTACCACAGGATCTGCAATAGGGTTGCGCCGTAGCATCTCGTGAAATGACGTGTGTATTGGTCCAAGGCTGGTACTTTGGATGTTCCCGTACAGGGGTTTGGACTTGGCTAGCACTGGGCTTGTTTGCTCGGTTGCTGTCCCGGATGAGTCGGCCGAATCTGCTGTCAGCTATCTTCGTTTGCCTGTCTAAGTATTCAGTCAGGTCTTCGAAGTTGGCTTCTCTGTCGCTTCGGCTTATCCGTTCAGCTTCTTCCGCCCACCGACCCTGTAGTTCGGGAGAGAGGTGACGGACTATGCCTTCCAAAGTGTGCATGGCGTCTAGGTCAGCCCTGTAACCTAAATGGTCGAGGGCTATTGAGCAGTTCTGCATCTTGATCACCAGGTCGGCCATAGTGTAGACGTCGCCCTTGGTTATCTTTGCCTCTGCCATCACGCCCTCCATTAGGTTACGGGCTACTTTGAAAGGCTGGCCAAACAAGTCCCTTAGAATCTTTCTTGCCCCTGTGTAGCTTTGTTCTGGGTTGAGCATGGTGCACCCGTCGATAGCTTATCGTGCTCTGCCTCGGCAGTAGTGAGTAAGGTAAAGAAGCCTTTGCCCAGGGTCGGTTACCTTGTTTTCAACGAACGTCTCGAACTGTTTGACAAACTTGCAGTATTGCTCAGCTCGCCCGTCGAAAACCGTTAGTTCCACTCTAGGCAGATCGATCGATGGTGGTTTGTAGTCGGCGACCGGCGTGGGGTTCCCTACCTTATTGCACCCTAACCTATCGGAAGTGTCGAAGTCACTGGTCTCATGCTCTCGCTGTTTCTGTGTAAACTTCTCTGCTTCATGCGCCTGTAGTCTAGCCGAAAGTAACTGTTGCTCTAGTTCTAGTATTCTCAGCTTATATAAATCGACATCCTTACGATCGATATTGTTTTCAATAACACATGAACTAGCACTGACAGGACTAGGCGATCTAGCATTAACTAAAGAATCATATGTGCCCAAAACCTCCCCAGAGACTTGCCGTATTGCTTCCTGTCCGGATTCGACTGCCTTTGATCCTTTTCTTGGTATTTTGCGTGATTTTTCCTCGTTCCAAAATTGATCTACTGAGTATTGTTACGAACGTTTGAGCAATGCGTAGCCGAATTCGCAACGGATCCCGAAATCAAAAGACGATTATCCGTGATATTCTACGATACTAGATTATTACAACAAACAATGACATAAACAATATACAAACCTCAATAATACGATCACAAGGACTCAACAACGAGAAACCGAATAGCAGCGTGTGAGCAGACAGCGCGTGCGTCACGCAGGTCCTGAACAAGGATGTGCCAAAGTAGCGCTCTGGGCGCGAACAAACAACAATTGGTCCAGAAAAACAACCAGTTCGTAAAGACAAGTCAATAGTGTATGGAAATGAGTGATGTTGGGAAAAACACTGAATTGCGAGGGAAAAAGGGGGATTTTCCACGACCGGCTGTTACAACTGGTTACACAGCCTAAATCAACCTGGCGACATCATGGTCCCAAGGTGCTTGACAGGAATCAAGTATACCAGCGGGATCCACCTGTACTTGTTTTCGGCTGCATCAGAAGTGAGCTACCGAGCGGAGGATTATGGCCGCTGGGTGGGCGAAAAGAGTGGGCGACACAACCAGATGGTATTCCCAAAAGCGGGGGTGGCTCCACCGAAGAATGTGTCCATTCCGGGGCTAGAGTTGACTTCGGCAGTACTGGCCGCAAAAGCCACAAGGCTGACTAAGACGTGCTTCTATCAGATAAACTAGGAATCCAACGTCTGAAGGGACTCAGCCAAAGCACTGCTTCACAATAACAACACATACACCCGAGTTACCGCTTTTGTGGCCAACAGACTCACTGTGGCCCACAGGCCGGCTAAAACCGATCAGAGGCACTATGAACAACCCGCAAGGAACCCGGCCGATTTCCTCTCGCGGGGACTAGGAGCAATAGGAAGGCTGTGGATGTGGACAACGGGACTGGACTTCCCAACTACACTTAGAGAGAAGTGGCAGACACTACCAACACCCAAGCCTGATGACGGCGATACAAAAATGGAACGACCGATACCGGCTACAAACTCCAGGGGAACCGTAAGCATAATAAAAACTGTCATTTTCTCGACTGGATAAAATGTTAGGAACTGGGGCCTGGTGGACAAGATACAAAATATTGTTACCGAGTTTGAACGGCTCACAAACACGGAACACGTTCAAAGTAGGAACGATGCTACCAAACGCCTTCCTGTTCGAGACTCGTGAGGTGGCTAATAAAGACGATAACATAAAAAGAAGCAGGCTGTTGCAGGGCAGCACTCGAAGAGTAAAACCCATGCCAATCAACGGGCTTCTGATATTGGAGAGGGTGGCGTCGATGCGACAGGTCAAGCTTAAACCGTCTACTGATGCCAAATTAAGCCAAATGTATTTATCTATCCTTCATGTATTCTCCTATAGGCCCAAAAACTTCGCACAGTCTTTGAAGTGCATTTGTGTAAAGTTTGGTGCTGTGTTCACTATTCTCAATAGAGTTAGTTGTCGAAGCCCTAATTTATCACACGGAAAGTTATTGTTTGTGGAGTAGCAAAAACTTCTGAACAAACATTTGTCGACATTTTTTAGAATCACCTCTATTTCCGGGACCTCCCATCTGTATTATTATCCGAACTGCGTTAAAGGTGATATAAAGTTTGAGCCAAAAATACTTTACAGTCAGTGCACCATTTTTAAGCCTTCTGGTGTTCAGGTAACTTTTAGCCATCTCGATTTTTCATCGCGAATTCAAACTTTTCATTTTATCACGTAGTTTACTCTTGTTCGGAAAGCCTTTTCCCTCTACGCTCGGTAATCTGTCTACGCATCCCGATCACACCGAAGCCACTTTATCGCACACCTTTGATGTCGTATTATTTTCAGATGAAGCTCTAAGACATCGAGGTATGAAGCGTAACCTCAAAAAACCTTCAAGCTTTTCTGCCACTGGCCAACAATAGATGAAGCCCACGGCGACCTCGTGCGCACCGACTTTAGGGTCTAGGTATGTTAGGGCGAATCAGTACCCCTATCTACTTCTTGGATGTTGACCGTTTAATGGTATAATTTGGTGGGCCGCGTAACGTACAGGTGCGAATTCCTCCCAGCCGAGGTCACATACTTGTATTGTTGAGACCATGTTCTGTATCTTAACGACCTTCGAACAAGTACAGCATGAATGAACCACTACACTTGAACATTTGTTTATATTTTGCTTATGTCCCGTGGCATATGTTTGATTTGAATACGGACTCCCGTGACGGCGGTGCCCGAAACTGACCTTTTGCTGAACTCTGGTCCTCGTTGCTAAACGTTTTGGCCGTACAGTTGGAGTTAGTACATATTCGCATGCGTATAATTTGCTAGTTCAGTACCGTAGAATCAGCGAATAAATGTTGTTCTGACTTTGGAATTTGGTTATTGGGCTTCGCGTTGCTCACGACTGGAGTAGCGGTAATGTGCCTGTCTAACTGATGAACTCAATATATCTGTGGAGTGGCCGCAGGTGTCCGACGGAATATCCCAACAGTCTCAAGGCCTCCGGCTGTTGGTTCATTGCAGCCCCGAGGGCCTCACCAAAACTTCCACGCATCTGCAACGCGTTCAACTGTACCTCCGGTATGTCCGATCACTCAACAATGCAAATCCTCTACATGATCGGACAGAGCTCCTGTATACCCAGGATAGCGTAAAGCCAGTAGTAAACTCTGGAATCTAAGGTGATTGTCCTGATCCACCTCCCTGTCAGCCCCACCATAGTAGGTGGGCAGGACTTAAGCAAGACTTCCATCCCGCCTTATACTAATTTGACCTCGAATGTTAGACAGTAATATTATATCGTTGAAACGGTCAACCAATACCTCCGTCTTTTGTTCACAACGAACCAGCTCGGCGGAAACCAGAATTTATGACCTCCACCTGAGGCGAGGGCACTGATTTTGCACGCCAAAACCCTAAAACACCAAGTCCTTTTCGTCGTTGGCTCTGCGCGCATGGAATTCGGTTAAGCACTTTTTATGCTCCTCTCAATCTTACGGTTCTACTTCTGGTACCAGCAACAATCTTTCACCATTTAGCCCGTTGAATCTTTGTAGCGTTGTGTTTGCTTTATCCTTGTATCCAAAATCAACCCAAGTGGATAGTTGTGGTCCAGTTTCTGCAGACTTGCCCGACCGGTTCGGGACTTTGATTGGCTGGGGCTAGGTGTGTCTACGTAGTTGGGCTGTCGGCATGCTTCCGTAGCTTCAAAAGTTGCTGGATGTTCCTTTCCTGAAAAGCAGACAATTTTCGGCGTCATCAACTCTAGTAGTGAAAGGGTAGAGCCATTAGTGGATGATCTCTAACCACAAAACTGATTACCTTCTCCGGATTTTTCAAAGCTCGGCACCAGTCTGACGCTCCCTTAACAGCCTTGACTGTTGTGA
The DNA here is from genome assembly GCA_948099385.1 of Fasciola hepatica. Classification (NCBI taxonomy): domain Eukaryota; kingdom Metazoa; phylum Platyhelminthes; class Trematoda; order Plagiorchiida; family Fasciolidae; genus Fasciola; species Fasciola hepatica. The sequence goes on along the minus strand of CANUEZ040000052.1, from coordinate 64,574 downwards.
TGTTTATAACCTATTCCGTTGGCTCATTCTGGGAAAATTTCACTCTATTTGAGAGGCAAACTCCCTAACTGAGGGCTTTGAGTACTCTCTTTGCCTCTAAGGCCATGCCCATTGTGCCTCCTGAAAGTACTTTCACTACCTTCCAGGTTTTTATAAAGTACCTGAGAAATGGCCGCCTTTCAGTCGAAAAAACCATAGCACGTAGAAGCTTAATGTAGACAACCCGCCCTCTACCCAGTCAGCATTCTGGTAGCAAAACGTTGCTTCTTCTCCAAACAGTCTACAGTCTTTTAGTATCACCGTGCCCAGACTTGCAAGCGTTATCAAAATTGTACACTACTAGAGCATACTTTACACCACAGCGAGGTTTTAGGCTTTTTTGCCATGTTTTCACAAAGGAATTTAGTAAACTTTAAGATCTTGAAGGCACTTTCAATTGATCTCAACAACTCACGTGCTTTCACCGGACTAATCTTTTCGTCATCCTCACGCGATCTTTGCGGTCGTTATACATAAAGAATCATTACCCGATAGTCCAGATGGAGCTCAGTAATTACTCTACCGCTCCAAGTAGGATCAAACCGTACACTTTTTTATCGCACCTAGTAAATCTCTTCGCCGTGAGCCACTGTACCGCGGAATACAAACTTTCGTTGATTGACTGTCCTTTTGGACTCCATGTTTTACGAGCAAACCCCAGCTCATCCGACCAACCAGCACTCGGAAGCACCAGATTCGAGTTTTGCTCTTGTTAGAGCTCATCAATGGTGCATATCCTCCGCCACACCCAGGGTTTGAACCCGGACCCTCCCATCTCGAAGAATCTGTGAAAAGTGGAGTCCAAAAGGACAGTCCATCAAACGAAAATTAAACGATCCCACTCTACTAGCAAGTAATTGCGTGATATATGAGTAAAATTTGCAAAATAAGGCCGCTGAGGTCCACCCCTCTGAAGTTGCCCTGCCCGGCAGCTTTGAGCGCCCGCCCAACCAGACCGCACTTCAGCCACTTTCAGCAAAAAACGTCGGCACATACGGCAAGGCAGAAAAAAGGAGGAGCCTTTGAGCAGGACTTCGCCGGCATGAACTCCCAAATAAAGTCGATGAAAGACGCTGTATCAAAAATGGGGCAGATCATAAAGGCCGTAGGCTCCCTAGTGCTTCCCCAAACTCAGAGCTCAAATGCGACCAGCAAGTTCCTGAATTCCGTCGAATTTGGGGTCCATTGAGGAGAAGAAAACTCCAAAAATGCAATGGTATGCAATGACACTAACCGGTTATCTCTGTTCTCCATCAGGGTAAAAATGCGACGCGTGTGTAACAAGGCATACCATTTGTGTTGATGTCTCAGATTTCGAAGACAAGACGAAGTACCTGACTTGTTCTTTTCAAACTCTCCACGAATATCTAGCCCGCGAATTCATCAGGAGAGACAGGTCGTTGCAGAAATCATACCATTTAGAGCCATCAGTATAATGACAAGGAACGTCTTTGGGGTGAGGGATTCGCACGTCGCTGACTCCATGGTATCGGCTGTAAAACACCTAGAACCCAAGTCCCTCACTCCGCTACTGGCGAGCAGCTTGCACTGCCTCGATCCCCTTGACTGCTTCTTTAATTAGTCAGCCTTCTCATCGTTGGTTCAGACCGGTCCAGCTATTGTCGTAGACATCAGCTCCCGTGTACATCTTTAAACATGGTGGCACCTTCTCTCACGCTGTCTTCCGGCAGACGACACAACCCCCTCATACAAACTTCGCCTTTTTTTAAACTCTGTATTTAGTAGCTTCTGTGACGCCCCCACCTACCCCACCATCAGACCCAGAATAGTCCCCGGAAGTTGCAATATCTAGTACTTATTTGTCCCATAACCTCGCCTCAAGACCCAAATTTTAACCTCTGCTATGTGTGGAGCTCCAAACTTAGAAAGTGTTTAGGTTATCTTGAAGTGAGATCCAGGTTTATCTCGTACTTTTGCTTTTCCCGTTGTTTAGAGCAAAAACAGTGTTCATCCTAGTATATATCCCCTCCCAACCCGAAGTGATGATTCATTGGTCAGACAACTGCGGTACGCCAGTGCCCGCCAATTATTACCACCAGCAAGAGTGCCATGATCTCAGACACTTTCGGCCTTGGTTATGCTTAATAACATCCTACACCATTTGTCTGGCCGTGGTATGACCAACCTGGCGCATCTACCCCCCACATCCCACATTCTCGCTCTGCATCTACCAGTGCGTCCTATATACCTTCTGTCAAACCTTGTAATTTTCACTTTTATCCTTTCTAGAAGTCCATCACTCCCTAATAAGCCACCGTTAATTTACCCCCACGACAGAACACTTTCGTTATATCCAGTCTACCTATCCCACACCTGAAGTAAATTTCTCCATGCCACACGTTGTTGTGATCCATGCAGCAGTACAGTGTCCACCCCGTCCTGTCCGGGTGTTTTATATCTACACCTACCATTTTAACAACCGTGGGGCTACCTGCGTTACACCAAGTAGTTTCCTCGCTGTTATCGGTACAGTTCCTATTGGGCTATCTAAGATAATCCCTAAAACTATAGCCCTAAGGACTTTTGTCCGACCCAGAAAAAATCAAGCAGTGTTTTCTGAATGCTATTCCCTGGGACCACCCGGTTATAAAAGATGCGTACGAAACTGATCTTCGAACTGCCCTTAGGGTGGGAGCTAAGTGAAACATCAGCCTCAGTCAAACAATACTAGTGTATTCCAGGGTACCACTCTGGGAATCATCTTCGTGAAGTGACTAAGGCCGTCTTGACTTGCGTAACACATCCGGCAACTTTCTAACAGAACCATCCGCAGAAACTGCTTACAGCTTTTAGCTTAGCCACTAGTGCAGAATTAGTTCAGCCGATATTGACCTCCCGTGGCGAGCACTCCCCCCCCAAGGCTTACATATATTGGCATTACTCTGCACTCAGTCCCCTGCTTTTGTATAGCTGTCTTACACCCGAATATTGCCATATATTATCCGATTAGCCATCCGTATCCTTATCACCATAGACATGCCTGCATCTCCTCCCAGGTGACCTAAAATCACCGTCAGCAACCGTCATCGCAAGAACGCTTGATTCCAAAACTCACCGGATAACTGCTCAGCCTCTCTGGTAGATGTACCTGTACATGCCAATAAAAACTACGGAAATGAGCAAAAGTCTAAGCGGTCTTTCCCCTCAAATTGACTCCGCCGATCTGACTATCGGTTAACTGATGCCTATAGGGTTGTTGCTTGATCCAGCCACACACCATACCCCAACCAATTTACTACTGACCACGAAGTTTGTGGACACAATTGCTTCGGAAATCTTCAGACGGACAAAAAAGGCAAACAATGCGATTGTGTTTAACATTCCAGACCGAATACCTCTCTCAGCTGCAAAAAATATGATCTAAAGTGCTTGCAACCTTGGCTCACAACCATGCCACTGTGTTAGACTCCGCAAAACTTCACTGCACACCACCTTTTCACTGCTGTTCCAGTTTACAAATGAAGTTGTCGCAAGATCTTGATCAGCCGGCAATCTTTAGTCGTAGCCAAAACCGGCTTCAAGTACACCAAGATATTTCCCGATAAGGCCCCACTGCAAAGAGAGGTGCACGAGTGACACGCCCAAAACAATAACCCCGGTGTAAATGTGACCGGCAATCCATTCCGAAACTCCGGTGCACCTATCACTGGCCATCACCCGACGTTGCCATCTATTGCAGATCACAATGCAACCGTAGATTGAAACAGCACGCCAATTTCCTCACCAAACGGGCCTGACAAACGGCCCAATGTTCAGAATAGCCCAAGCAAATCTCTGGGCTGGAACAAGCGCCCCAGGATTCACAAAACTGATGAAGGTTGTTCCGACTCATCCACCCGCGAGCTCATGTTCTTGACAAGTCAAGATGACCCCATTCCTTCTACTAGCTCCATGTCGGGTTATTTAACCATACCTAAAAATCACTGCACCATCAACCCACCTCCGTCTACACCCATGCATCCTGTTACCTCTGGCATTTTTGATAACTCAACCAGGCCCCTGAGCCCACCATCTGCACCCACCCATTTGCAACCAGAATGTGTCTGGTTACCACCTAGGCCACCACCGCTAATTAGCCCGTCAGTGCAGATTGACCCACAGAGGTTAACACCTCGTCACCAAAAGAACAAGGCCAGTCAAAATAACTCACATGCAAACTACAAGGAAATGGCTCGGTCGAGCAAAATTTTACCGGCCTCTTGCGTGGCTGTGAATCCTTCTTTTCCATCTCGGCTAACTGCCTTATAATTTCCATCCTACTTTTACCCACCTTATCCCTCTCCAATCACCGCTCCATTACATTACTATCCGCCACGCCAACCACTCTATAACTCAACCGTTACCCAGTCACTCCCTGAGAGCCATCTCCGTGCCTCGGCTAACTTCCCACTCCCCCAGAACCCATCCACGTCTCTTGGTCTAGAACTGTCATCCATCCGTAGTCTCTTTTTTCCTGCCGGCCCCCTCCGAGAATGTTCCCCGCATTCAAACTACTCTCCCAAACGGCACCTCCCCATCCCTCTTTCCTTATACTATCCCTTTCCAGGCTTCAACTCATCAAATCCGTGGAACAACTGAGGTCTTCCCCCCAGCCGTGCCCTATTCTTTACTGGATTCGCCACATTCATCAGCACTACAAACCCCCCCCCCCATCATATCCACTGCTACAGAGGCCTGCGTCATCTCTTTTTAATCATACTCGTGAATGCCCGTTCAATACTGAACAAAACTAAAGCCATCCGCAGCATCACTCAGAACTCCGACTTCGATATTATCACTGTAGCTGAAACTTAGCTTACGGATTCCGTCCCATCGGATTGAGTCTTTCTAGTCGGCTACCAGATGTTCCCAAGGAACAGGCCTCGTCGTGGGGGAGGCTGTATAATTTACGTCAAAAACACTCTGCTGGCCATTCCACACTCACACACAACTCTGGACGCCATTCAGGATTCTTTGTGGTTAACGATTCCCTTACCTAACTCCTATCTTCATATTGGTTGCATCTATCGGCCACCTGATTCCAACGCTATGGATCTTATCAAGATTATTTACACATTCAACTATCTTTCGTTGTTGCACTGTTCCTTCAAACTCATCGCGGGGGACCTCAATGCACCGAGCATCTGTTGGAATATCCTATCTGCCCCAAACAACGTATTAGGTTTCATGTCATACACCCGTGTAGGGCGCTGGATCCAACACGTAACAGTCCCAACCAGAGGTAACAACATCTCTGATCTGTTGTTCAATATTGGCTTATCCGATGTTTCAGCCAGTACGCCCGACTTCTTCCCAGGAAGTGACCACAGACTGGTGTCCTGTATCTTCGTGGTTCCGCAGGCTCTTGATAAGTTCCACCCACCCAATCATTTCTCTTCAGCAGTCAACTGGGACAATCTTATCCGCACGCTTCGATCGTTAGACTGGGACGACCGCTTCCTGCAAAGCGACCCTCAGCTGGCTACTGATTTACTGTATTCTGACCTATCATATTTGCTGTCCGCAATCACTACAACTTGTATCATATCAAACCGAGTCCGTAGTTCAGTCCTGGGCCGAATGCAAAACAAATATCTCAAGCTCCAGAAGGTGTGTTACACCAATAGCGATTTATCGTCATTCTTGCAGCTCCGACGTCCCTCGGTAGCAATCAGAGTTAATACTGACGATATGCGCAAAAAACAAGAAGTATCTGCCCCGCAATGCCATGATAATTCCTCAGAGTTGGCACGCCTAAAGAAGAACAGAAATCAGCGCAAGCCAGCAGGTATCCCCTCTCTAATTTAAGCAAACAAAGATCACATTACCTCACCTGTAGCGATAGCCCAGGCTTAACTCCTACTTTGCTGCATCCACGACTACGGACCCTCTTACTTTACCCCAAAGCATAGACCCTGTCATCGAGCACTTGCTGTCTGGTTTAGAATTTACTCTAAAAGACGTGGCCGACCAGCTTACCCGTGCCTGGATGCCCTCACGTCTTGGCCATGATGGTGTTCCACCGAAACCTCTACTTCTTGGAGGAACTGATGTCACAGCCCTACTATTGAATGTCTACAACCTATTTATCAAGTATGGTATATTTCCCTCACATCATTATCCCAATCCACAAAAAGGGACCATTACGTGGCCCCTCAAACAACTGCCCCATCAATCACACTTCAGTTGCTTCTAGGTCGATGGAAAGTCTTATCAAACAGCGGACGTCGGATTTCCTATTGTCCCGTAACATCATCCATAGTGTGCAGCATGGCTTGTAAAATCACGTTCATGCACCACTTGCCAGCAAGACTTTTTTAACCTCATAACGGCGGCCGCCGACAACAGTAATTCGATCATCGTTATATACCCCGATATGAAAAAATGCGTCTGACCGTGTCCCTCACGCTTTATTACTAAACAAACTCAAAGCCCATGGTGTTTCCGGTTCCCTTTTATCGTGGATAACATCATATCTATCGAATCGCTCACAAGTGGTTTCCATTCATGGGTGTTTCTCACAGCCTGCTACAGTCACCGATGGGGTCAAACAAGGCAGTATACTCTGTCCCTTACTTTTTATCATCCACGTAAATGATATATTTCCCATCTTGCACTACGGTACCCTATTCCTTTTTGCTGATGACGTTAAGATTGTCTATGAGTTTCCTCGTCAAAACCTCAACGTTATGCTAGATGAAATTTCTAGCGACCTAAAGCGGCTCGGAGACCAATGCAAACCATGAAGTGCGGACTTCTCGACCTCAAGGAGCTGCTAGACGACCTTCAGGTGCCAAGTGTCCCCCGGAACCCTGCTTATCCTCGACCTACCTATTTGTACAGACCTTTGGTTGGAGACCTTGGTCTTCATTATTCTTTTAGCTTAAGGTTTTCCGAGTATGTTCCACTCCAGATTACAAAGACGAGAAGGAACACTGGCGTCGTCTCCACAGTTTTTTGGGTAAACGATTGCAAACTGCACACTTACAAGTCTCACGCCAGGCCTGTCCTTGAATACTGTCCCATTATCTTCACCAACGTGACAAAATCTGACCGCATTTCTCTGGAGTTCGTACAACGGTAATTCACCAAAAAATTGATGGGATTTTCCTCCAGTTTGTATCACAAGGATCGATGCACCCTACTCAGTCTTGACCCTCTATGGAGCTCGATTTACGCTATCTGTTTAAGCTGTACCACCGGATGGTTTTTTCGTGCACTGAACCCATTCGTCTCACTCCCTCCACGAATTATGCTATACGTCACCTGTCACTGCAGTTCTCTATTCCTAGATGAAAAGTAGCCTTAAGATCTAACTTTTTCTCTATAAAATACTCAAAGTTATGTAATAAAATCCCGCTAAACATCCGCGAGAGTCTTTAAATTTCTCAGTTCAGAGGCTTGCTGGGTCACTTCTTGACTGTTCCCAATGTGATCCTTCTCACCGGCCAGGCCGTCACCGAAGAGGTGGCCCACGGAAATGGGTTTGATTACTAGGATTACTGCACTGCTACTTTCATTTCTCGCCCGATGACAAACGCCAGAGCAACTATTTTCTTTTACATTATATTGCACACTATCTATACTACGGTAGCTACAGTTTGCTGACTTTTGTGACTATACCTAGCTTAATGCTTGACGATTCTCCTAATTCTAAACAATGTTCATGTCCTTTTGCCAACCAGTCCAAGGTTCTTAGTCTTGGATGCCTCTGCTGCAAATAAGTATGTGGCTTTGTACCCTAGGAACTGAGTTTCGCCGTCCACCACCTTTCTTGAACTTTTCAATCCTTCCCCGTTCATTTTGGCTACCATCACCCACCTGGGTTTTACATTTGGCCTCATTTCGCCTTTCTTAATCATCTCACTCCAGAACCTCTTATCCCAGAAGCCCACCTGCTAGTTTCTTCTAGGCGGCCTGTCCTCTCGTCTCATCTCCATATCTACCATCCACCAACTACTATCAAATTCCATCTTATGCACCACACTGTTTCCCATCAGCAGAGCTAAAATCATCCACACCAGCTAGCACAGAATGGCCTCTGATGGCCTAATGCATGGTCTGGCGTAGTGTGAGACCGCTACAAGTATGCTGACCGGTGCTTTGAAACATTCGTTGTCCTACTCCTTGTGTTTGCTCAGTCCCAGTCCGCATTTTTCCAGCCCATGCTGCGGATGGCCTTAGTTTTGTTCAGTATTGAACGGTCATTTGCGAGTATGATTAAAAAGAGATGACGCAGGCCTCTGTAGCAGTGGATATGATGGGGGGGGGGTTTGTAGTGCTGATGAATGTGGCGAATCCAGTAAAGAATAGGGCACGGCTGGGGGGAAGACCTCAGTTGTTCCACGGATTTGATGAGTTGAAGCCTGGAAAGGGATAGTATAAGGAAAGAGGGATGGGGAGGTGCTGTTTGGGAGAGTAGTTTGAATGCGGGGAACATTCTCGAAGGGGGCCGCTGATCCCCATCTGGGAGCAACCCAGACTGAGTTTTTCTATTTTCACCTTTCCAGACAACCTCTGATGTGAGCCTTCCCTTCGATGGCTCGGCATAATACCTGGCCCACACTTCCCGCTGAAAATGCAATGTCTGCCCCTCATTTCATCACTACTATATTGGCCCTGCTCTTCAAGACCCCTGGCAACCTGGTCGCAAGCTTCTGGACTATTCGATCCCTATGTGACAGCGCCAATATCATTCCAGCGGAACCTGTCGGGGCGGGGTGCGGTCAGATCCACCGCTTTGGCCGGCGCACATCGGGCGTGCAGGACGTCTGCAACGATGTGCGGGCGCAGCTAGGATAGGGGATTGCACCTCCTGCCACCAAAAACGGTTTTGAGGTTGGGTGTCCAGCGCACGGCCAGCCCCACCCGCCAGCACCGGTTGCAGCAAAAAACATTCACACACCCGAAATGCTGCAACTATTGAGCTATCTCCCCCACTTGTCGCCTATTTTCCATTGTACTCGTCTCCATCTATGCCATCTTAACTCACCGCTTCTTACTCTCGGAAAAATTTACTTTCCCTAGCACATATTTATCGAGAGGTTAAAAGAGGGTTTCCATACTCGGCTTACCGTTCATGGTCCTTTTTTCCGAGGATTCGTGCCAAACCACCAGCCGGTCCCGTTAGCAAACTTAGCCGATTCCCGAGATAAAACACGCCCTTTTTATCACAGTTACCGATATATTTGCAAAAACTCACTTTTAATGTTGCCATTCACTTTCGTCCCGCAAAGTCCAGCAATATATTTCACTGAGGAATTTTTGTCATCAGAGCATCCAAACAGTCAACGATATTGTGATAGTTCGCTCTCTCTATCAGTCCTTCTGTTCGCCCACACGGCTGTAGCACTGCAATATCCTCCCCGTGCAAAGATTCACTCGCCCCCCCCCCAAATATTCACATCTGAGAGACATCTGTATTGCAGTGTTTTTATCTTTCGCCATCACAAGATCCACCTTTTACAAAGAATACCTACAGATAGTATTTGACCCGTCAGCTACTTCACCGCCCAACTTCGCTAAAGTATTAATCAGTTGTTTGGTAATTTTTCACGTCCGGTATTTCATCTTGGTAAATCCTCTCAGACAACTTTGATCCGTGCATCTCTTTGGTCATCATTTTCAGCCCTTAGATAACTATAATCATACGTAAATACCTACTTGTAATTTAAATACTCATGTTTGCAAACGGTGCATCTGAGACTATCATGGCTACGCATTACAAATTGATTTGTCGCCCAGTTCCCATTTCCATTATGGTGCATGATATTCCACCTTTCTGAAAGTAAACTATGTGCGCAACGATTACATGTTTACATCCGGCCTCTTCTTTCACCTTCACCAAGGCAATCTCTCTCTACAACTGAGTCCTTCAGTGGGTATTTAACTGACTCAGCCGATATTTTGTCGCTGAACGCTACAAGGGTAATCTTCGAATAATTTTGCTTGTTCTTTGTCTGCAAATTCATCCCTTTCATTGTCTGATTTCTAATCCAAAGCCGTGCCATACTCCGCGGAGCTCTATAGCCGGTTCACGTCTCCCTTGAAAACTTCTTCCTCAAGGTGAAAAAAACTTGCGTCAATTTTGTTTGATTCTCTCGTTGCACAGTCCATCTTTTTGTAATATTTCAGTAAGAGTCTAATACTTCCGACCAGCCCCGACCCGACTGGGCCGGCTTGGCCACCCGACCTTGACCTTCAATTTGCCGGGCGCCGCCCTAAAGAGTAAGTTAAATACCTTCTCCTGCACAATATCGAATGCACATACCTGAATCATGCTCTTGGAATTCGGACTCTGCGTCCAACTTTACTCTTTGATCTTGCGTTGCAGCGTGTCTTGTGGTTATCCGAAATAAACCACTATTATCACCATTATCGTCATATACCCCCATCTGTTACCGCCAGTTAACCTTTTGGGGATATCAGGATATCCCCCCGGAAAACACCTGTTCAGCGGGAAATATCACCATCACCCAAAAGCAACTCTGCATTGTTTACGCACGCCGACGCTAAAGGGGTGCTAAAACAATCGTTTGGTCAGTGATACTCTATTGTGAGAGCTGTGTTAGCCAAAATTACCAATCCCAGCACAGTCTCTTTAGAAGCTGGATGGATTTCAACTTGTTAAAAAAAGCTGAGACGGCTAAAGTATTCAGGCGATCTGGATCCTGTTATGTTATGGAAGAATTTCCCAGAAAATTTCCCCGCCCTGTTGCTCCGGACCAGGCCAAAAGGTCCGAAGAAACTTATGACGCTGATCGTAAACCAAACTTCCGTGACTTGTTTAACCTTTTCAGCTCTCAAGCTCGATTGTAACAAAACCACTACAGCTACCGACTTCAAGCCCGCAAGGCAGTAACGAACCCCCAAGCTAAGGATAGCACAAACGGCAGGAGAACTTGCACTTTAAAACCGATGACAGCATCCGATTCAGAAGCGAATTGAGCCTATTCTAACGAGATGTTCAGATTTCCTCAATGCAACCACCAGAGAGTGGTGGAATATCATTAGCAAGCCTTAACTATGTTTTGCTTAACTTTGATTGGGCCGTTGCACCAAAGGGGGCCAAGTTTGAAACCACTCCAGCGAAAGAAATCGCCGACAGTAGAATCACCTCCTGCTACGTGACACGATCGGGAAGCCGGTTTTTAAAGCTTCCTGGCAATCATTCTCAAGTGGTCGCGGAAGAAGCTTAGGCAACGTGCCCGCTATCACCGAGGATCTGCTTAGGTAATGTGTTGCTCGGCGAGCGGACTGACATAGCCCTTGCTCGGGCCGACTTGGCCTGTAGGCCGCTTTTGTTTGGCCATAAATCAGTGGTTCATTTGAACACCCCTGTAGGCAGCTTTGTTACTCAGTTTACCACAACTTGAAATCTGCCGGTGGTGAAAAGTAGCCGAAAGGATTGGGGGCGTATTCAGTGCCTTCTTCTTTGGAGGGAATAGTAAAGATGCCAGACCCAGCAATCCTTTCAGGACGGGGCCATCTGAAGCTTATGGGCTCTGCTGCGATGCCCGAATCGACTGTTAGTACCTTGGTGAGCTCAGGTAATCGAGAAGCAAATTGGGTTTTTAAACAGAGAAGAGGTTGCATAACGGAATTTGTACACTGACTGTTACTCTTCCTGTTAGGTCTCCTGATGACCAATAGCCAACTTTCGTCCAGACGGTACAAAAGCTTCTACGTTTCACGCAAGACCGTGCGAGGCAGTGCGCTATCTTGCTAGATTCTACAATGAGGATGTTTAGGAAAGTGACTTAATTGAAACCGCTCTATCAGCGGAAGAAAAATATGCCATGGATAGGGTAGAAAGTTAATTAACACTTAAGGATGAACATTTTCATGTAAGCCTAATATGAAAGGAAGACACAATAAAGAGTTAAAGTAATTGAAAAGGGCAATGCATCTTCTGCTTACACTGGTCAGAACGTTAGGAAGGGGTGCGGAATTGGAGAAAAGAGTAATCGCCTGTTATCCACCGATTCACTCGCTTGGGGCCGTTGCCTCACCGCATCGCCCAAAATTAGCCCTCAAGAACGTTTCAGGGGTCTTTGGCCACGATTGCTGCCCTAGTATATCAGATGCAGTAAAGAAAAGCTTTAATGTAGTTGACTGCCTTGTTTCGACAAATAGTGACACTGAGGCTCTGACATAGATAGAAAGATTGTCCCACCTGCCTTTGCGAGGTGGGTTTAGTTAGACCAAATGCACCAGAAATAGCCGCACTGTTCTCATTAGAAGGGCTTTTACGGGGCCCGGCAATTCAGTTGAAGAATTCACTGCTAAAACTCTTCCGGCGCAGCACTCACTGGGATTAGCCCGGGGAGTGGAAACTGACTGTCTGCCTTACCGGCACCAAATTCGGGATCCAGCAGCGACGTGAAGATCGCTGTTGCCGCAGCTAGCTGCCACACATTACCCTATAGCTTGGGATGAAACCCAAGTTTTATCGTTAAAGAGCTTGACCCGGATACTTTGCTAACTGGGTCTTGGATGAGATCAATGGCGAGAATCTGGAATACTTACGTGGTGACGATCTGGTAAGCTTTTTATTGATGGAATACAGCAGGTTCGTATAGCAAGATTTTATGCCCACAAGGCTGGGTAGCAGGCCATTGTTGGGCGTCATTCACTTTATGACTCATCAGAGATCGGATGCTGCTCGCTGGCTTACCCGAGTTTCGTAGGTAGGAATGTGCCAGAGCTCTGCTTCACGTAAAAGGCCAAGCTAAGGGTGTTGCCCCCAAAGCCAACAACCACACCGCGTGTGGGCTGTCTGCGGCCCTTGTGGGAGTTCATCTGGCACAGGTTATTATGGAAAAATAGAGATACCTTTGTCAGGGGCATTTTCTTGGACATATTCTGCGTTTTTTCTGTATTACATCAAGAGTAAAGATTGAGATTACGCAAATTTCATAGCTTATACAACTTTTAGAATCCAACAGCATTGACTTCCGAAACAGTAGAGACACGTAGCTGGGAATGACAACCCTGCCGAACTCGCCGTCATAGGTAGGAAAATTTATGGTTTCGCGGGCCCACTTTCTTGTGGGTGCGAGGATTTATGGGTCCGAAAAGGATTATTAGAACCAAGGAAGGTTTTGTTGATGGCACTGACCCGTTGTTCAATCTGCGTGCATTCAGAGACTTTTTCATCACGATGTAAAATCCTCAGGCCGATGGCATGGATTCTATACTTCAGGCTGTGCCTTCCAACATGCGAAGGAAACCAGTCGGCCGTGATTCTGAGGTTGGGTTTCTTGACTGTATCGGAGAATAAAAACAGTTGCAAATGGTAGCTTAAGAGGGGTCCGCGACAATGCACATGTTTTGAGTACATCGAGGAAGGAACAGGTGGAGCGAGGCCGATTAAATAAACTAAATCCGCTTATCAATAACGAACTCCTATGCGTCGATGAGCAACCGAAATGGTACAATTTATCACACGTTGCTGAACATCCCATAATTTCGCCGAACAAGCACTTTGTAACGAACTTAACGGTTAGATATTATCGTGAGATGGAAGGCCACATTGGTTATACGCAGGTGCTTGCTGAGAATCTTCAAACGTTTTCGATTTTGTAGGGCAGAGTTGCAGCCCGTTGGGTGATTAAGCTAGACAACAGCCTAGCTTGTGTGTATATATCCCAATACGTGTAGCCCATTCGCGTGAATACGTTATTGTTTTATAATTTATGTTGATTTGCTCGTTTGAGATCGATGAGCCACCTGCAAAGCAACGCTAGCCATGGTGTTATTGTGGCCGGATTCGCGATGGAGTCATTAGTATTTGTAAGACAAAATTGATTGTCACAGTTGATTTGTGTACAACACAGCGGTAGCTCTCACCTCAGTTGTGCTTCAGGACACACCGGTCGGGTATTCGATTGCAGGATGACTACATGATGGACCAGTCTTACATCTGTGATCATATCTGGTTATGTGCCCTTCCTAAGGAGGTAAGACCTCTGAAGGGCAAAATATTTTCTGCCGTCTATCGGTCCCACCTGTGTTGCCACATGCCATCAACGTCATAGTACAGCTTAGTTGTCAATTATTAACAAGTGTAACTGGCACTACTCAGAGCCGCCGTCACATGCAATCGTTGGTCAGTCGCGATCTGAGATTGTTTTTGGTTCACCTATAGGTTTTTACTTAAGTTTCACAAATAAGTAGGTTAAAAGAGGCTCCGTTGTTGTCTGTCAGGTTTGTTTGCCTTCTCACATTTGCAGCATGGTGGGTCGCCATTCGGGATTATTCTGGCCTTACCAACAGTTCTATCCAAGCGAATCGGAGCCAAAAGTATCAAACAACTCGGGGGTGACCTGCACCTAATGCAATGGAATGTTCCGTGATGTTTCACCACTGGTTATCGGAATCCGTACTGCCCTCACTGGTCGTTGAATGAGTAAGCCAAAGGCTGGCTGTTAGGCTGATAGATCATACAAATGGTTTGCCTTGCACTGATGGTTCGGTGTACTATCGTCATCACCACTAGGTTATTGACAACAGAAGGGACCTCAGATTAGCCGTTGGCGCTGGACGGCATGACAAGGTTCGGTGAGATCCGTCTGGATGAATGGTTCACTACTGGTAAACAACTTTCGTTGTTCACTATGTAAACGGTGCACAGAACGGGTGTAAGTAGACCGGTGAGCGCTACGGCTGCTGGTGCACCGTAATGTGATACTCTTTGGCGCAACTTGTCCTGAAGTCATCCATCGTGAGTGGCATTGACAATCTTCCCTTTGTCTTTGTTTTTGTTTTATCTATCTACCCACGTGGAAACTCTGGTAGCGGTCGGCCATCGAAATTTTCGGTTTTGCCCCTTTAAGCAGGAGATCTATCCAACATCATCTTCCATTAGTTCAACTTCCGGTTGAACCGGTTCCCCAGCCACCAAAGAAGAGTGTTCTTTACGGCTCATATGAGATGGGGCTTTGTCAAGTGGGTTTCATGTGAAAAATGTTTCGATTTACGAATCAATGTTATAGATACTGCCCAAATTGAAATTAAAACGTCTTATCAGCCTCCTATCGATCTGTGTTTTTTCCTCGTGAATCGACTTCGCTTGGACTTGTAGCATGATGAAGCTTGTTCGTGCGCGTGAAGGTCGCCAATGTCGGAACCCGCAGCAAGTAATATTAATAAAACTGCACGAGACATGTATGAGATCCAGGGAAATCAGTTATCAGTAGATTTCAAGCTTCTTCAACTGGGAGAGTTTCACATTTTACACTTCTTCAAAGTTTCCATAGATGTCTAGGGAGCTACCGTATTCGCCCTCGTTACTGTCTTCTTTACTTCCGGCTTCGGTGTACGTTGATTGTTGGTAGCACATTGCTTCGCGTGATATTACACCACTTTTCTGTCAGGATCATTTTCATGCGGCCAAAAAATTCTCAATAACTGCAAGCATTACAAAGTCATATTCCATTTTTGAGGGTTTGACTCTCCTAAACAAGCGTGCTTGTTATCTGACGGTCGATGCTTTCTGCATGAAGAGTTTTTTGGTCGCATCTTGCTCCCTCCAGAGAGGCCGCTCCTCTGTGTGGAGTACCAAAGTAAGCGGTACACTTTTCTGTTGCCTCAGCCATTTTCAACCGTTCATTAATTGCGGCCTGGAGGAGCCTTGGGCAACCTGACTTTCTGTGTTTTATGTTGCAAGCCTCGCCATCCGGCTTGGTAGAACCCCCAAGCGGAACGGCTTGCGTGCTCATCCAAGGCCGATTTTTGAGTTGGGCTCTCGCAGCAATTGGCTCTTGACTGGTGCTTCGCCCAGCCGGTTTATCGGTAATACGTGTGAGCCGTCCAAATCGGCCGCCGACTATTCTCGCTTGCCTATCCAAGCAGCTAGTCAGGTCTTCGAAGGCTGCTTCGTTGTCAGGCCCGATTACTTGTGACTCCTCTTCAGCCCAGTAACTCTGTAGTTCGGATAGTGGGCAACAAATTGTTGGCTCCAGTGTGCTTGCAGCCCTGAGGGCGGAACTGTAGCCCAGATGGTCCAGGGCTATGAGGCAATTTTCTACTTTCAGCACAAGGTGAGACAGGGTGTAGCGTTCACCCATGGTTCGCTTGGCCCCCCACATAACTCCATCCGTTTAATTTAGGGCTTCCTCAAGTGGCTGAACCTCACCCACTTTCGTACAGCCTTTGTTCTGTGTTGAGCCTAGAGCAGCCTCTCTAGACAGCCCTCGGAAAAAGTAAGATAAGTAAGGTAATCTCTGCCCGGGATCTGCCACCTTGGCCCCCAAAAATGTATCAGAATGCTTGACAAGCTTGCTGTTCTGCTCCGGAAGTCCATTAAAACTGGCCAAATCCATCCTATGGAGATCAAACGACCTTTAAACTGGTGCAATTTGCTTGACCGTGGGCGTGGAACTTTTACCCATGTGGTGGCCTGCATATTGCCCACAATGTTTTAGGGACTCCTTCACACAGCTGTCTTTAGTTATCTTTACCTGCTGCTTGTTGCCTTGCGGAAAACAACGGCCTCTCTAACTCAGATATCCTCTGCTTGAATGTTTAAAATCCCTTACAATCAGATATATTATCAGGAATACCTGGACCATCAGTGATAGGACCAGCAGACTTCACAGTGCCTAAAGAGTCAAAAGTATCCAAAACCTCCCAAGCGGCTTGCCGGGTTTCTCTCTATCCATGTTGCGACTCTTTTAGTTCTGTTTTCGGCACCTTGTGGTTTCTCCCGACCCAAATCGATCTATTTGAGCATCGTAAGTCGCTTTTGAGCAATGTGTAGCTAATTTGCACTAATCCCAAAACCGGAACAAGACTGATTCACAGTTTCTACGACACCGGATTATAAAATGAACAATATCGCAGAATTTATGCAAACCTCAACTAGACTATCACAAAGGCCCAATACGAGTGCCAAGTTCACGGCGTGAGACAGAAGAGAACGTGGGCGTTACAGGTCTCAAACGGGCATGAAAAGTCTCATGTTAAACACGAACAAAAAAGGGTTGGCTCAAAACAAGTAAGGATAGAATACACGCAAATGGAGTGTATGAAAGAGTGTTTTTCCGAAACCATGGTTTTATAGAGTTCTTGGGAGATTTTCCACTTGACTGCTACATTTAATAACCGGCCACGTTTCAGCTCATAAACTGATCACAGTTAAAAGCACGGGCTTCTCAGATCATGCTCGTGTTCCTCTCGACAATTTGACTCCCTGAACCTGGTAATAGCGGCCGCTGACAAAGACAGAACCCTCGTCTTCGCCTACCCTGGTATGACAAACGTCTCCGACAGAGCCCCGTACCTGAATTTGCTGCACAAGGTTGGAGGTCAAGAAATTGAAAACCATCCGCTTAGCTGGCTACGTTCCACCTACAAAACCATCACCAAGGTATCTGCATCCATCGCCAGGTGGCATACCCCACCAGGTGAACAGTGGGGTTATCAGAGTTGGTATCCTACGATAGCTGCTATTTCTACTTCACATGAATGATGTCGTCGCCCGGGGGCAAATCTTTTTACTTGCTGACGGGAGGGAAATAATTTACAGATTCCAGCAAAACAAGCATCTGCAGCCATGAGTTACGTCACGGTTGAAACAGAGTCTTTATCCTCCTAGTATGACCACTATGAAATGAAACTCTCAGCAAGCAGAAGTAGTTATCTCATGCTAAACTGAGGTATTCCCCATGGTAGGCTTGAGATAAAAGATGTTCCACTTACGCACGCCTCAGCTTCACGCGGCCTTAGACTGCAATACTCTCGCACTTTTTCTTTTCTTAACCAAATCCAATATAACTGTAAAGGCAAACGGGCCCAAAGGCCTGGTTCAAGGAAACTTCTTCTTTGTGGGCAATCAATTGGAAATATATTGACGTGGCATCCACCCAACCAACAGTACCGCAAGCTTCTGCTCTTTGACATCCACAGGCATGAAGTTATTGGAGTCGGAAAGGTCCACAGTCTATGGGTTATCTAAGAACATAACCTACAGACAACTCTGTACGCTGCTAGACCCCCTGTGGCTAAGAAGTATAGGCTGAACCCGGACTTTTGTCCATCTTTTCCACAAAAACTCAGTCCCCGGTAAGTTACACTTTCATGCTGACACATTGTAACAGCTGTGCAATAGGGGGCATAAAATATCGATCACTGGTTCGTGGATATATTTTGGGCGAAATTTCTTCCTCCCCAAATGTGCAACTTTGTGGAACCAACCACCTGCAGGCATTCGGTCAGTTGCTTTCCGGACCATGTTCAAGTTTGGACTATACCGAGCTCTGAACGCCCAAAAAATGAATTCACTTCTAAATCCGTAAGTGAATGCTGACGGAGTCTAGGAGGACACTTTCGGACTCTTATCCGAACCATCAACAATCATAAGTTAGTACCTCAATATCCAACGTCGTTATCCGCTCTCGGGGATATGCTTACCAGTTCCTAGAGTCCTAATTTTGACTGTTCTCTTTATGGCTGAGGTCAATACATCAAAAACCATCCGTGAATGTACTTAATGCCAACAGTTGCACAAAGGCTGGACCTAGAATATTCGCAAAGCTATTTTCGATTCAGTCTCAACCTCCCTATCTCTAGTCCAAAATTTTCTACCTACCAGGCTCCTTAACCCACAATCAGTCGTCCCATTTGGTCAAATCACAGGTTAATCATCTCTCAACCACTACCCGTTTATGGCAGGACTGAACTGTTGAGCCCTACCAAACACCAATCACCCGACCACTTCACTTCGCCGGGTTCCCCGCTGATTGGCTGCCATAAGGCCCTCGGCACTAGGTTACAAAAATTATCAGCTATCTTTGTGTTATCCCTACGCACTGCCACAGGTTGTGCCGAGAGCAGCCGGCTCTCATATAAACTGAAGATCGTCGGAGCCTGTCCTTGCCAGGAGCAAGTGGTCAAATAAGTATCCTCCGAATGTTGAATGAGTTCTGCGCGTCAGCTTCTTACGGTCTCCCCTTCCATAGCTGAAGATGGCTACACCACAGGCGGAAGAATGACACCCACTCTGTGGGTGTCTCACAGCAGGCAGGAAAACAGATAACCCCAGCAGCAGTGGGCCACGAGAGTCGAGCTTAGTGAATAGCGGGGGAAGAAGAAACAGGTAATACTCTCCACGGGGTGAGCCTGAACACTCGCTCCCCTGAGGTAAAAAACGGGCACCAAACAAAGTCACTTTTGGCTGCCAAGGTTTCGGATTCATTCAATAAGCTTTTTTTCATAATGGATGAATTCACCACTACAGCCACAAGCGGACCCTGAGAATGGGAAGCCCTAAGCAAAAGAGCGTACAGGCTTAGATCTTGGCGCTTCTGCCTGACCCTGTTCGGGGTGATGGTGTGCCAAACGAGTTCTCCAAAATGACCGGCTCCAACTCTCTGTGTTTAAAACCTATCGGTCTCCTTACTCCACTCCTGACTAGCTAGCTGAAGCCAGAGCCAGCTGTTCATACATGCTTCCCAGAGTGTGACCGTGTGAAGTCCGCTAAGTCCACAGTTCCCTTGATACGTGGACCGATTATCACCTACAATCGGCTACAATCAAACAGATCACGGAAACGGCCGATCTGCAAATCACCCCCATAATGGAAGTTTGAATAGGTTCATTCCGGATACTCACTCACACATCGCTCGCGGCCCAGAAGCCGATGCTGTCTGCCTAGGCTTCTAGGAAAATAAATTGTTCTCTCCAAAATTGAGCAAGGTGTAAATACAAGCTTTCTACTCTGTAGCTCAAAAGTTCCTCTCAAAACCTGTTCACCTCGAGCAGGGTGTAAATCCCCTGCACTTTTTGCTTCGGGAGTATAAATCACTCAACCTCTGGCTCTATCCGCCGACCACCGAAGCTGAACCAAATGGTTATCCAGCACCTACTTGCAGAAGAAAGCTGGTGCCCGGGCAGCCACGGTGTCCAGCACGGTCCTCTAAAAGTTCGATATCTTAATCAGGCGGTAGTCCCAGATAGTAACTCACATGCTCCTCTACAGGAGCAGGTACTTGATTTGTTGTCGACTTGAAGGTATATTTTAAGAATTAATAAAAACCTTGCTAAAGCGTAAAATCCGAGAATATCGACCTAGCGGAAGCTCTTCTATGTGCCCAACACTCCTAATTGATACTCAGTAACTCGATCTTATGTCTCAAGCTTACTTCTTCTGTAACAGAGTTCGACAGGCCTGAAAGGTTCTTTCACAGCGTATATTGCATATCATCGTGGTCCGCTTATAAAACGTAAATCTTTTTAAATGCTTACTTCTGTTCTCCAAACGGTGTTCCCGAACCTGTCGGCTTACAGCCTTGCATAAGCTGTAAGGCTTAAGGCCAACCCCCGTAGGTGAGTACCCGTGCAAGCTTCCGCAATTGAAACTTATGCCCAAGGCCCCATTGGACTATCTGATCGAATCCTACTATTGAGTCTTCGGATTGACCGGCCCTAGTTTGATTATAGGACTTGTTTTACCCTGTTGGCTCCTGATTTTCGCAATCAGCTACGGTGAATCGCTACTGGTATTGCGTCCAGCAGTGCGCTGCAATATATGTTCATGCCAACGGCCTAGCATGTCCTCTCATCTCTTGTGGAATCGACCGGAAGTTCATACCTTAATGGGCATGCAAGGACTCAAAACCTGACCACGCCAGCTATGTGTTAGGTACTGCCACCCGAAAGACCCCATCAAATTGCCAATGTGCCAGAAAAGTTCCAACACTCCGCAAACCAACATCTCTTACCAACAAGCATGATCGTCCCGCCCCACTGTTTTACTTGCTCACACAAGCAAGAAGAAAAATGTCAACACACCCGTCCTTGTCACGACAAATTGTTAGACACATTTTATTGGCATTTTCCCCTCTTCTTCCTTGTGTTAATAACGAAAGCTTCCATATCCGTGGCTGCAGCCACCTACGTAGAAATTCAGTCATAAATCGTTCAACTTTCTACGTTCCCAGCGTCCAAGCCAACTTCTCCACGACGAGTTTTCTGGCATCCCAGATTTTTTCCTCAGGTAAAGGTAAGCCTTGTTGCAGTTGGGTAATTTATTTTCTGACTCCGCTAAATACTGTGTACAACGATCAAAGGAAATCAGTTTCCTATTTTCGTTTGTTTCACCCCCGTAGGCACTGACTCGTCTGCTTTCCAAAATAATGCTGCACCAGTCATATTTCAAACGACCGAATTCTCAGTAACGCTCTCACCCGAGAGCGAAGTTGGTCCGTATTATCCAAGTAAACCGGTGTCTTTTTACTTCATTTAAAAGACATTCAGTTTTCCCCAAGGATGTTTAACTTTACGACCCGTCATTTGCGGCTTCGTAGGCAACTTGCACTTTCTATAAGAGCTGCAAAATTTGCTTGTGCCTCCAAGCTTGCGTCCCCATCGAAGCGGGGAGACTTATTATTATTATTCCAAATGTGGGCACAATGTGGCTCCGCCAGGCCACAGAGCTTGAGACTTTGTCCAACAGATCAATTCAGATTCTTACTCCAATAAGTGTCGACTGGTTTTCACTGAGTTGCGGCCTACTTGTCTCCTTTTGACTCGCTTCTGTCTCTTACTTGTATATGCGGAGGGACAAGGCCACAAATTAGCTCGCTGTCTCGAGTGCTGCAACCCCATGGGTACGAAAGTGGTTCTAGTCCAGGTCTATTTCCTAACCAGGAGAGTCGTTTGTGCAGAAGCGCTTGGCATTAGGTGTAAACAGAAGAATGTTAGGTGCAAGAGAGGTAATGGAAGACATTGGGGGGAGGGGAGTGTAGGAGCTGAAACAGTGACAGGTATGAGAAAAACAGCAAATGGAAAGATGGGAACGGCACTGCATCGTATTTTCTCTTCAGCATGTTGGGATTGCTGCCGTCACGGAACACTCCCGACCAACAGCGACCTAGACCAGCTCTAAGCTGCATTACCAAGTACGCTGCCGCCGGGCCAGCCGGTAGATCTTTCCTTTCATCGATGATCAGGTACGATGTCCATGGAAGAATGAAAATTCCAAAAAATGCCAAAGTTTTTATTGTTCCAGACCGTTTGTCTCTTTCCCGATCAAAAAATCATAGCTCTTGGCCTTTGATATATCACACCGCGTGTAATACTGCAAAAAACTCAGAAAACGGTCACATCGAAACATGTGCCAGCCACAGTTTCAATTCCTAGAAAAAAGTGCTGCTATGGAATCCGTTAGAAAGAGAATCCATCGCTGAGTCCATTCCATTTAAAAATATAAAAAGTAATCTTGACAAACCCCGCTGCAAAGGAAGGTCCTTAGGTCGATTGCAGGCAGTCAAGTCCTCCCATCACCCTCTGATCCAGTGCAGCCCAAGCCTCTGAACAATTTTCCACCGTCAACAACTCGCCACCACTCCTGATGACCAGCGCACCAGTGCAAAACGTGGACCTGGATTTGTCCCGTTCATCTCCTACGCCACTAAGTTCTTACAAAGGGCTCCATGTAGCACCTCGGTCTCTTCGAGTGTCCGCCCGCAACCAAGCAGTACAGCCTCTCCGCACCAGCGGCCATTTACGAACTAATCTCTCTGCCGAACGAGTAAACAAACTGCTAGATTCTAACGCGTCACCCTGCACCGACCAGCCAGCTACAACGTTGTCTCCCAGTGTTTCGGTTACAACTTCGCCCTTGTCTCCCGTTGCAACTAATGGTCACGATCTCCCCTGCACTGACGTCGTCAGGCACCCAGCTTTAGTCAGCGCTCCAGCTAACTGGCCTATTAATCATCAGCGTCATCCACCACGGGCGTACTTACGAAATCGAGTCGCTCACCCTGGCGCCAGCCCACCAGAGCATTTATTTGGTCCCCCGAAGATCCGCGTACCCAACCACTACATGCGTCCCCCATCAACTCAGATGCCGCAGTCATTACGTCCACAGGCGCAGTACCACATCACAAATTTCCCAATGAGTGTGCTACCTCTGTCGTTAGCTCCACCAAACCCGAATCACACATGGCGAGTTACCAGCATGGTTGCAAGCCGGTACCACAACATGTGGCCAGTGCCTGACCCTTTTCCGCCCCATGGTAAGCTCCATTTTACCACTCCGGAACTTCAACAACCTCTGCCTCCTTACCATCCAACGTCGCAGTATTCTGCTCCAACTCTACTGCAAGCTCTGCCAAGTAACCCTTCATACCAGACCTTCTTTCATCAGCGGCTCCTTCTCTACTATTTCATCCCCTCACACCCATTCCTTGGAGCCCTGTGGGGTGACTGCTGTAAGTCGAATCTCGCAAATCGAGCAACGCGTAGCCAATTCAAACGAATCCCAAAACCAGAACAAGATTGATTCGTTGTTTCTACGGTACTAAATTGAAATGCACAAAGGATACAAATATACACGAACCTCAAGTATGCGGCCAAATAGACTTCACAGTAAAACCCAAAGGTCCAAAGCCCCGTGGCTCAAGCACGACAGTCAGAAACGGTTCAAGGCCAAATTCAAATGTCTCACATGGATAAACAAACGTGAAAATGTGTGGTGTATGAGCGAGCTTTCCAAGATAATGTTAAATATAGTCAAATTCACAAAGCACGTTGAACATTAAGAAGGATTTTCAGTATTCGTTCGTTACACCGCCGGCCAAAATCCTTCCGCGAAAATGGTTGTCTAAGGTTCAGGAAGGGGTCATGATTCTCACCCTATCTACCTTTAACTTATTGTCAGTGCCTGTGGATACTAACTTCCTGTGTTACCTGAACGTGAAACAGGTTTTTGCCGTAGTCATCATCGCACAATCCATAAGGAATCAATTCCAAATCCCGCTGCACAACTTGAGATTGACATATTCATCAGGAAACCGGCGCATATAGTCAGACGCACGATGAAGATGAAGGCTTCGCAGAGTGAAGTGTTTCGCCGCACGAAATAAGTCTAAGCATCACAAGCAGTAACCCATTGCAGCAACTGGTTAGACTAATTTTGTTTACAAGCTTGAGCGCAGAAGTTGAACGCAGGTGCAACGCCTAATGAGATATCGCGTAAAATTGACAGGTCACGAACCAGTGGAATTACATAAAATTAACGCACCAAATCTTCCGAAAGAAATGAAAACCGGTTTCTGATTATGAATAAATTTCGAAAACAAGTGTACGGCGGACAGTATCGAAATACACATGAACACGGAGATTGATCGAATACTGGCATCTATCAGAGTATTTCAAAGTTTTTCTGTGCACAAAATATGTGACAATCAATATTGTATAAAATGTAAATAAATGTTCTTCTTTAAAGATAATAATAGTTTCACAATGTGCTCGCAGCTAGTATGCCTCACCTGAACTGTTCAAGTGAAATACTGGTGAATTTCTCCTCTTCACCTATGTGCACGCTAGATAGAAACTGGAACTAAGTACATTTGCAACCTTTCAGAAAAAATGGGTCCAGTTGATTAGTTGTAGGGCATGAAATGCAATAAAGTGCTGAGTAACTCGGAGCGAGGCGATCTGCGAGCTACTTTGTCTTTTGTATGTGGTTTCGAGCTCGAATCATCAACATTTTCCTCGCTGTTTCCTGCTACGAGTGGATTAACTCTCTGATGTCTCGAACACGTTCTTCGTTTCTTCCGTTTCCTGTAATGTAACACAACTGTAGGATCTGTCCAATAGGCAAGGCTCAGTTCGGCGGTGGTGCAGTTCTCTTTTAGCATTCGTGCTACCTTAAAACCCAATACCAGTGCAGTCGTTTTGAGCTCGTTTAGGGATACTGACTTCAGCTCAGCAATTTTTGTTTTGGCAAAGGGTACTTTGTTTCGCCGCCGGCCATGCAGTTCCACCCAGGTACCGTACACTGTCACTGGGTCGGCAAATTTCAAGCTGCTTTGGGTGACCTGCTGGTGTCCTTTTTTGAGATATTTCAAAAGCCTCCGGGCAACTTCTCCTTTTCTCAATAAGTGACTTGACGGTGGTCTCTCGGGTATAGCAACTTCATGTTGCCCACTGTGAAGTCCCGTCTTTGAATTCGCCATCGAAAGCGCCGACTGATCCTTCGAGTGAACTTCGCTTCCCTGAGATGGACCGTTGGATTCAATATCGAAAGGCTGATCGTGTTCTACAGAGGCACTTCTCTCAGCAACATTTGAGCAATTTATTGATGCCGATTGTTGAAGTTCGCTCGTCAGGGGTCCGAGAAGTGTCCAGCCTAGTATCGTTCGCGTAGCGAATGGTTCTTTTCGATTGCTTATGCTCTGTTCAAGCACCCAGTGAGCCTCTGGTACATTGAATCCAATTAGTATGTCGACGTGGGGGCTAGAAACTTCTTCGAACTCTATGTCCCTGAGATGAGACCATCTCTTGGCGATCGATCTAACAGAGTCGACTGGTCTCATTGGCAAGCTGTCTATTGCAAAAGCTTCCGGAATTTCTACGGTCCCCTCATCAGATAAAGACGTTAACTGCAGGGTCAGCCTCTTAGAATTGCTAACATGACCCCCTGCAATCGTGCTGATAGTGAGCGAGGTAGGCTCGCCTACTAGTTCACAGCTTTCTACAAGCTCGCGAGTAATCAGCGAGGTATCCGACCCCGTGTCCAAAAATGCATTGACCCTCCTCAGTCCTTTAGGTGTCACGATACCGACAGGTACGATGCCTAATCTTGCCGGTTTGAAATCATCATGTCCCGTTGAACAGACAATTTTGGGTTCATCTGACTGAATAGGTCTATTGTTGAGAAGGCCATGCAGTAACGAGTGATGATTACCCAAGCATCCGTCTTGGTTGCATTTCACTCTTAAGCTGCATTCAGAGGCTCGATGAGAGTTGTTCAAACACATAAAGCATGAGCCAATCCTTTTTACCGCGCACCACCGATCGGGTACACTCATCCCATGAAAGGTCGGACAATCTGGTAACCGATGCAGGGAGTTGCATAGCTTGCATTCAGCTGACCTCTCGGGTTCTTGACTTATCATGTGCATGTTAGCCAAAGACTGGGTTTGGTTACAGTCCTTCTCCACAATTCGAGATGTTGGTTCCCTTCGCGCCAGTCTGCAACTTTCGCGTACGATTTGTCCAAATCGGCTGTTGGCGATACGGGATTGACGACCTATGAACTCCGTCAAATCGTTGAACGTAGATTCCCGCTCAAGCATATTTATTTTTTCAGCTTCCTCTGCCCATCGGCTCTGTAAATCAATAGATAGACATCGGACAATGCATTCCTGTGTGTGCAATGCATTCAGATCAGACTGGTATCCTAAGTGCTCCAGTGCTATACTGCAATTCTGCATTTTTATCACCAAACTCGACAGTGATTCAGCCTTGCCCTCAGTCCTTTTCGCCTCCAATAAAACACTATCAATTAGGCTTCTAGCCACCTTGAATGGTTGTCCAAACAAATCTTTCAGGATTCTGCGCGCCCTGATGTACCCCATCGGTGGATCAAGCATCGCGCAGCCTTCGATAGCACTTTTGGCTCTCCCACGACAGTAATGTAATAAATACAAAAACCTTTGACCAGGATCTGCAACTTTGCACTCAACAAAATTTTCGAACTGTTTCATGAATATACAGTATTGCTCGGGGTGCCCGTCGAAGTGGGACAGCTCCACTCTCGGCAGGTCAAGAGCCAAAACCTCGGTAGTTTCAGGCTGTCTCAAGGGTTTATATTCGTCGATCACAGTGCCTTTTCGATGTTGACATTGTGAACTACGTGGACTCTTTGCTGGCTCTCTGAGACCAGTTCCTTGTGTAAGGGGCTCTGCTTCCTTTCTGGCTAACCGCAGCTCGTTTTCTAATTCTATTACTCTCATTCTATAAGTACTAATATCGTCAAACGCATCGCGGTTAGAAATATTTGACCTGGCACTGACAGAGCTAGTAAACTTAGTATTATCTAGAGAATCAATAACACCCGAACCATCCCCAGAGACTTGCCGAGTTATTTCCTGTTGTCTCAAAATGTCCTTGCTTCCTCGTCTGGGCATTTCCAATGAGTTTTCTTGTCCAGGTTCCACTTGAGTACTGTAAAGTCGAATCTCGCAAATCGAGCAACGCGTAGCCAATTCAAACGAATCCCAAAACCAGAACAAGATTGATTCGTTGTTTCTACGGTACTAAATTGAAATGCACAAAGGATACAAATATACACGAACCTCAAGTATGCGGCCAAATAGACTTCACAGTAAAACCCAAAGGTCCAAAGCCCCGTGGCTCAAGCACGACAGTCAGAAACGGTTCAAGGCCAAATTCAAATGTCTCACATGGATAAACAAACGTGAAAATGTGTGGTGTATGAGCGAGCTTTCCAAGATAATGTTAAATATAGTCAACTTCACAAAGCACGTTGAACATTAAGAAGGATTTTCAGTATTCGTTCGTTACAACTGCCGCTTAAAAAACCCCTTCCATAAAATCATACCTGTCTCATTTCAATCCCGCTTACCCTGTCATTCGTCACTCTCCCCTTAAGGCCGCCACCAAGACCATTGCTGCTCATCACCTACAGCCCTCACCTCCGTACTGACCTCTTAGTATCCTTATTAACTGTTTCGCAGTTCATACGTGATTTGCCGCAAAAGTCGCACCTGGAATCACCATGCTCTTCAGATCCGTTATCCCGCGTTACCGAATTACTTCAGCACGCAGCGGTGATCTCTACGGCACTTTTTGAGTGTTTAGCCTTATATACACTGTAATTCACTCATCTGGATAGCAAACACTTTTGCATTCTCCGACATGGGCAAGGACACAAGACAGTTGTCTACATAGAGGTTATCATACACGGCCCTGGAGAGGTAATCCTCGTACTTTTCTCCCCAGTAATCTGCCGTGCGACATAACGCAAAATTCGCACAAAATGGAGAGGAAGCGGCACCAAATGGATGGGCATTTATTTGATATTCAAAAAGATTACAACCTAGTTGACCATTTTACCACCAAAGGAACCTCAGAGCTCCTTTGTCTGTCGTCGGCACTCGAACCTGCATAAATTTTTTTTTTAAAACTCTCAGCCAATGCCACGGATTTCTTTTGAAAACGAGACGACACCCCATCTGGGCTTGCTGTTGTGTTTGGTCCCTGTATCAAGTAATCATTCGAGGGGAGTCCCTGGAATGCAGCCGCACAGTCAAATACCACCCTCAACTTGCTAGAATTCTTAAGATTTGTAACTGCGCGATGTGGTGAGCACCACCTTGGCTCAAAGCTCATTTTTAACTGTACATCTAGCACTAACTGAGCGTGGCCCTTGAGCACACAACCCTCTATTATTGTAGAGTATTTATCAAACAATTCAGGGTCTCGCGCAAACAATTTCCTCAAACCGTTCAACCTCTCTCTGGCCACAATATAATTATTTGGAAGTCTTCTTACATGATTTCTCCACGGGAGTGCTAATTCATAGTGTCCGTTCAACCAGGTTATGTCATTGGGGACCATATTAACAGCCTGTTTGCCTTCTAATGAAAGAGAGTTTTTAGATGCATATCCATCGCAGAAATCGGCGTTCTTTAGTCGGTCAATCTGTTCTGCTAAGGGATCGATTCTTCTCTCAAAGTGTTTTACAGTTCTCAAAAAACATGGTTTCTGGTTTATCGGACCAAGAAAAATCCATCCAAAAATCGTTTGCACGGCATAGGGTTGTTTTCTCCTACCGCATCTTTGCTCTAATGCCCAATGTGCTTCCAGGACGTCCGCACCTATCAGGATTCGCACTCTCGATTCTTCCAGATTCTGTCTTTGGACGCAATGTAGGTGAGGCCAGGATAAAATGTCCGCATCTGTGCAGTACTGGACTGCTTGGATTGGTAGCCTATCAACACTAAAGGCTCTCTCTACATTCACGAAACCATTCTCTGACCATGAGTTCAGTCGCATCTCCGTTGTTCCCGAATTCCAAATGGTAGTCCCATTTACGGTCAAAATCGAAAGTGAGGTCGGGGATACGTTGAAACCCACCAGCTCCATAATGTCTTTTTGTATTAGAGTCATATCAGACCCGCTGTCCAACAGAGCTTAGGTCTCCACAGAGCCCTCCCGGTCCGTCTACTGGTACTGGTAGCACACCTAAACTGACAAGACATTATGGCCCAAGATTAGCCGTACGATTATTAGTCCACTGCCCGGGCCTTTTTGCATAGGCCGTACCTACCTTATCTAGCTGCCGCCCTTGTGTTGTATCCTGCGTGACTCGATCGGTACATTGCTCCAGTGCAACATGCAATAGAGGGTGATGCAGTTTCCGACAACTTGATGTTGAACATAGTTTGGATACAGGATAGTTGCCAGAAAGATGCCCACACTTGAAACACGAAAAACAAGCTTTGATTTCTTTAATCGTTGCTAATGACCGGATATACTACGAGACAGGAATAGCTGACGCTCCTCAAGTGCGTGTATTCCATCACATACCAAACACCTATTAGCTGCGACCAACAAAGTATTACCCTGTTTTGGAGTGAACCATGTCGCTTCTGAATGCGGGTTTCGTGCATAATTCCTCCAAATGGATGACCGAGAATAACCGCGGGCCTTCCTATCGGCAGCCGGCTTGCCAAACCTGCTTTGAGCAATTCATGCCTCACGGGACATCAAGTGCTGCAGATCTTGAAAGCAGGGTTCATCTCTCTCCTGAAGATATCATCAACTGTCCCAGCCCACAAATCCCGGGGATGCGTTGGTAGCACTCGAGTATTCCGTTCCATGGTCTGCAGTGAGTTGAGGTCTGACATGCAATTCATCTCTGTGTGAGGGCAACTTCACAGTTGAGCATTTTCAACGACAACTTGGTCAGGGCATCCGAATCTTCCACCAGAGACTTTGGACCTTCCGGCAATCCGTCAGTTAGTGAACGAGCCACTACATGATCTTGTCCATACGGATCCTTCAGGCTTTTCCCAGCCCTTTTCTATGCCAGTGTTGGAGGCAACATAAAACATCCGGCAATCGCAGCCCTTGCTTCACCCTTGCACTAATGCATCAAAAAAAGTAATCGCTGGTCGTTGTCAGGCACTCTTCCTTCGACGTAATAATCAAACTGCTTCATAAACCTCCAGTACGTTGAAGAGCAGCCCGCAAATGACTCCAACTCCACCCTGGGTAAGCCCAAACGATAATCTACTGCATGTTTTGCCACTGGGACCAAGATTGTTGTTCGTCGTGCATCGTTCTGCACGTGGCAATCACTTAGGTAGCGAGAAAGATGTTCACTGACCATCACTTCACCCTCGGATTCATCTCTGTTGACTAGATTTTCTTCCTCCTCAGCAAGAGCCAAAAGCAGTTTCCGTCTCGTTTCCTACCTCGAGCAGCTTACTTTTCCTATCTAACTTTATTTATTCTGCAGGTTGCTCCTCCTTCAACTCAGCTAACAACAGATCGGCCCTAGCTCTATGGGAAATCGAGCTAACCCTAAAATGACCTGATATACTAGAGCCTGAGCAAGAAATATGACCAACATCTACGGGCAAAAGGGCTTGATTCATCTGCAGGTTATTGTCCTTTGATTCGAACAGTTTGCCGATCTGCTGCGTAATTTTATGTCTCAGCGGTTGCCAAGGGTATTGAGTACCGTAAAGTCCAGCTACCGGAAAGTTCAAGCGACTCATAGCAACCAATTTCGACACAATTCAAAACAAAATCCGTTCCGAATAGCTACGGTACTAAAAACAACAAATTAATTAACTTTACAATAATCAAACCTCAATGGTGTTCCTTCTGGGCTTTTACGCTCCAAAATGGACAACAAATGAATAACTGCAGCTGAATTACAGAAAAAGGTTGCATACAGAAGATGAGATTACCGAATACAGTCACAACGAAGTTCGAGCTCAGCGACTATCGCTCGAGGCAACGGTAGAAGTCCGGTTTGTGACAAAGATTTAGAGAAATAAGATAAGCAGTCGGAATTCCCGCAGAGGTAGTTCATACGGATGAAAACTGTCGTTATTAACATCAATGCTAATGCATGGAACGGGATATCCTGAACTCCTTTACATACACTCTGCGGTGATAGCAATATAGCGGTCCAATTGAAAGCAGCACCTCACATCTAGTATTTTTATATGGGTGACCCGCCTATTGATAGCCACCGCCCCCTGCACATTTTGGCTACAAAATCCACTGACCGCTCGGAACCTCCCGCAGATATGCTCTCCATGGCACTATTCAACTCTCGTTTCAACTTGAACAAGATTTCCACTTTAAAAAGGCTGGCTATCGTCTACCACTTCTGCATCATCCTGCTCACTGGCACTTGGCTCACCGAGCACACAACTGGCCAAATATCACTGATCGACATCACACCTTCAGGACTCAACGAATCTGCTGCCGCTGTGTAGGTTGCATAGGGCTTGTCAAGCTCAGCCTACTAGCCACCCTATTGGAAAATACCCTGCTGACAGATGTTGGAGATTCTATGTGGCTTACAATTCCTTTATCCCAGATATCTATAGTTTTAGATTCTACATATGGACCTGCCCCAACGATGACACTTCCATATCTGAACCCATCACTGATGCATTTAATTACATCGCTGACCTGCCATTTGGAGGTAAATGTACGGAAGGCGACTTCAGTGCCCCGTGCGTAAACCGGCCTTTCTCTGCTGCCCCCGACAAGTATTTGCAATTCGCCTCACGCCTTCACCTGGACCACTGGGCCCAACGTGTAAAACAACTTACCAGAAAGAATAACGTTCTTGATCTGATATTTACCCCAGGTCTAACAAGGGTTTTTGCTCCGCACTAAGTGACCACACAGGTAGCGACCATAAAATCGTCGGTTGCAGGTTTCAGGTCAAGCCACACACTGATAGCCTACCACGCAACGGTCCCTCCTTCCGTCACTTCAGATGGGACCACACCACCATGGTCACGCAAAGCAGCTTGGAGTCTGCCGGGCTAGTGTCAATATACGGTAGCTGGTTGGAACTGCGTGGCCAGCGACGAAACAAAGCACCCTTCGCCAAAGCGAAAATGATGGAGCTGAAGTCAGTATCCATAAATGAAATGAAGATGACCGCATTGTTATTGGGTTTTAAGGAAGCAACAATGCCAAAAGAACTGTACCACCATCGAAATGAGCCTTGCTTATTGGACAGATCCTACAGTTGTTTGACATTACAGAAAATAGAAGAAACGAAGAGCTTGTTTGAAATATCAGAAAGTTAATCCATTCGTAGCAGGAAACAGCAAGAAAAGTGTTGATGATTCGAGCTCGAAACCACATACAAAGGACAGAGTATCTTGCAGATCGCCTCGCTCCGTGTTACTCAGCATTTTATTCCATTTCGTGATCTACCACTATTTAACTGGACCCATTTTTCCTGAGCGGTTGCAAAATTTGCTTAGTTCTATTTTCTATCCAGCGTTACCATAAGCGAGAAGGAGAAATTCACCAGCATTTAACTTGAACAGTTCGAGGGAGGCTTATTAGCCTTGAGTACATTGTGAAATTATTCGTGCCTTCGGAGAAGAACATTTATTTACTTTTCGTAAAATATTGTTTGTCACATACATTGTACACAGAAAAACTTTGAAATACTGTGATAGATGCCAGTATTCCGTCAATTTCTTTGTTCATGTGTATTTCGATACTGTCCGTCATACACTTGTTTTCGAAATTTATCCATAATCAAAGACCGGTTTTCGTGTGTAATTCCACTGGTTCGCGACTTTTCAATTTTACGAGATATCTCATTTTGGCGTTGCGCTGTAGCGGGCCGGTTAGCTAGAAACGGACACATACGCGAATCCTTAGCCACCGTCCGGTGCACTACGCTCGGTCAATAACGGAGAACACAGAGTGCAAGAGAGGAAAGTGTATTGGGCATGAACGAAAGCAGTAGAAACAAGTTACACCAGTCCTTCACAGTTCCGGTTTCTCCGGGTCGGGATCGCTACGCTCCTCGGGAATAGCGGCAGATCTTCTTGTTCAGGATTCCTCACCAGTCTTCGTCCAGTTCAGACGCCCGACAGTTGCACCTGCAACAAACCAACGACAACAGATCAGCACGTTCAAAAGTCCCTCCAATATGGCCGCACCCGCTCTGAGATTTACACTACCCCCTTCTTACGAAGGCACTGCCCTCAGTACCCTCCCTGGGCCAACTTCTGCGGGCATTTTTAACTGCACAGTAACATTCCGTGGCCTGGGGTTGCCTGAGAAAGCGGCAACTGTATCTGGTTTGGTCTATCGAAATGTGCAGTGAATGGCCTTTGATTAGGGTCCCTGAGTGATTGAATAGAACACTCGGTCGCCAACGAAACTTCGCAAACTTCGTACGGCCCTCTCTAAGCCCGATAGAGTCTGGCGAGTAGTTCCGGATCAGCCTTATCTGATTGCAGCTAGACCCGGTCGCCTGGTTCCAAAGGACTGCCATATGTGGACTTGTCATAATATTCTTTCCGCCGACGATGTTCGGCTTGCAACTGTCGGCGTGCTAGCTGGTGGCTGCGAACAAGGCCTTCTCGACTTTGGGTAACGTAATCGCTGGCCAACAGCCCATCCGGTACCGGGAGCGGGCGATCCATGTCAGCGAGAATTCTCATTTCACCCCCTGTTACCATGAAATGAGGTGTTTGTCCAGTCGATGCTGGCACCCTGGCGCGGTACGATAATGAACAGTGCGGTACTGCCTCATCCCAATGTCTGGTACTCTCCTGATTCACAAAAGCTTGTAAAAGCCCTTGATCGTGCCGTTGACTCTCCCAACTACTCCGTTGCCATGAGGGTGATATGCCGTCGTGCTTGACTTCGATGACCGCAACACCTGGCATAGCTCCCTCACCAATTAGCTTTTGAAGTTGGTTCCTCTGTCCGAGTGGAGCTGATAAAGTACGCCCCAGCGAGATACCCAGGCTGCAAAAATCCTGTCGATTGTAGTTTGTACATCCACCCGGGGTACTGGTATGACTTCACACCATTTGGTAAAGTGGTCAATAAGCGCCAGTATATATCGATTTCCTTTCACAGTCTCTGGAAATGGCCCGACCGCGTCGATTGCCACTATCTCGTTAATAAACCCCGTGGTCAGACTTTGCAAAGGTGCTCGAGAGTGATGCGCTGGCGGCTTGATCAGAGCGCACAAGCTGCATGCCAAACATGTATTGCGGACATAGCGCCGCTGATCGGGCCACCAAAGTCGGTGTCGCACTACTTGTTCTAGTTTGTTTTGTCCCACATGCCCCAGTTCCGCATGTAATTCTTGTAGCAACGTGCCCACCTGCATTTCCGGAACCACCAGAAGACGCGTGCGATTCGCTCCAGACTGAAAACAAATCGCGCCCTTCTCAAACGGCAAACTATACCAGAGGGACCACAGACATCTCGTTTCCCAGCTGCAACCTGCCATCATCTCCGTGGATGGCCTGCCCCTTCCATCCTTCAAATAGCCGTAGATTATTCGCATATCTGGGTCTCGTTCTTGTAACTTGTCCCACATTTCGCTTTCCGACTGTTGCAGCGTGATTGTCATTGTCCATGCTTCGGTACTACTGGGACAATTTCCATGGTCACATTGAGGTCGTCTAGACAGTGCATCAGCTTTCGTATTTTTTCTGCCGGCTCAATGCTTGCACTCAAAATTATACTCCTGTAATCTCTCTTGCCATCGAGCCACTTGTCCCTCGGGGTTCTTAAAGTTTCTCAACCACTGAATTGAAGCGTGGTCGGTGTAACACACGTTTGAGCAATGCGTAGCCAAATTCACAGTGGATCCCAAAATCATAAGGCGATCATCCGTGATATTCTGCGATACTAGATTATTGAATGAACAATGATACCAAAAAGATACAAACTTCAATAATGAGATCACAAGGACTCAACAAACGAGAAACCAAATTGAGGCGTGCGAGCAAGGAGCATGTGCGTCACGCAGCTTCAGAACAAGGATATGACAAAGTAGCGCTCTGGGCGCGAACAAACAACAATTGGTTCATAAAAACAAACAGTTCGGAAAGACACGTCAATAGTGTAAGCAAGTGAGTGATGTTAAGAAAACACTGAACCGCAAAGGTTTTAGGGATTTTCCACGACCGGTCGGTACAGTCGGTCCGAACTAGAAAAGTCTTCCCTAGCAAATAGTGCAGAAAATATTTGATAAAATGCACTAGAGCTAGCTTTTCTTTACTGGTAGTGCAGTAATAGCTTTCGCTTCGATTCAGGGTACTGCTTCCATAAGCCATGACGTGCTCATCATTATTAGGGGACTGTTGAGACAGAACTGCTCCAATAGCAGTATTACTTGCGTCCGTGTAAAAATAAAGCACCTGGAGGTGACCAACAGATCCGGTAGGGCTAAAATCGGGAAACTGAAGAGTCTTCTTCTGAGTTCACTGAATGCTCTAGCGCAGTCTTCTGACCAGTCAAACGGCTTGCCAATTTTTGTTAACTCCGTCAATGGGGAAGCTACGGCGGAAAACTCAGGTACAAATCGGCGGTAATAAGAAGCGAGTCCCAGGAAGCCTTTCACCCCGTCTACATCTTTGGGTATAGGCCAGTGTTCAACAGCATGAAGTTTTTTCGTGTCGCTACTAATCCCGGCCCGAGAAATCGTATGACCTAAGAACTTGACAGTGCCTTTCAGGAACACGCACTTCTTGGGGTCGAGGAGCAAGCCAGCACTTTCTAATTTCTGGAAGACCAACTTTAAATTGTCAAAATTCTCCTGGATGAACTTTCCTGGAACAGTTATGTCATCTAGATAAAACAGACACGTGTTATAAGGCAAGCCTGCGAGAACAACTAGCATAAGGTGTTGGAAAGTGGCTGGGGCATTCGTAAGTTAGAACTGCGTGGTATCGAATTCATATAATCCGCAGGGCATGAGGAAGGCCGTCTTTTCCCTCTCTTTCGGTTTTACCTTAACCTGCCAATACCCTAAAGCCAAATCTAGCGTGAAAAAGCCACTGGAAACCAGCTAGACCATCCAATGTGTCGTCATTGCGAGGAAAAGGAAACAGATCCTTTCGGGTTACGCTGTTCAGCTTTCGATAATCCACACAGACTCGCATTGACCCATCTTTTTTCTTAACTAACACTACCGGTGAAGCCCACGGAAAAGCTGACGGCCTGATTAACCCTTGCTTCAGCATTCCTTCTATCGCTTCCCTCAGTGAATTTTGACAATGTACAGGGACACGCCGCGGTGCCTGTCTTACCGGTAGTGCATCACCAGTGTCGACTGAGTGTTGTACTGGATTCGTTCTGCCCAGCTGTTCTTCATCCCACGAAAATATTCGCTCATATTCGCGGAGCAGCAGTTCAAACCGCCTCCGGTCTGGCGGTTCCAGACCCTCCACCTTGAGCAGTAGCAGCTGACAGATTCTTCGTTCAGATACCGATTCGTCCTCTATATCCGTCATGGAAGTGGCAGAGGCTGTCAGTGTTCTATTGGGGGTGTCATTCCCTTCCTTCTGCAGTCGGTTATCCCGAAAATTAAGTGCACACCCTGTTGACCTCAAAATTCAACCCCAAAAATTGCAGGAACCGGCAAATTTCGAACCAGCGTAAGACCCTGAAGGTAGTTATGGGCTCCGAGTTGCACCTTTGTTGTTATACTGTCTACCAACTCCAGTGGAGTACCAGTCACACTTTCAAGCAACATTGGACGGTCATCTGGTGGGCATCGCGGTACTTTACTTGCGAAATGTTCACCGATTAAGCTGTAGACGGACCCCGAGTCAATCAAAGCCCTAGTTTGGTGGCGGGCAATTATAATCTTAGTCACAGGTAAGGCATCACTAAGTTCATCATACTCAAAACCATTGGCATTACCTGCATGAAAAGTTGACCTACCTTCGCGGTTAATCCCCCGTCGGCAATACCGGGTGATATGTCCAGGTTTCTGGCAGTAGTAGCAAACCTCCTCTTCTCGAGCTGCCGGTTGTCTCCCTGTCTTAGCCCGAACCGTGAAAATTCCTGAGGTTGTCATGTTCATTCGCCACCCGTCCGGTCCAGAGTGGTGCTGGTAGACTTTAAGGCAGCCAAATCATTGGAGGTTGTAGCCGGAAGAACACCTTCGCCAAGGGGTCTCGTACCTCAGACAAAAATCGACTTAGGATCCGGTTTTCTCTCTCCTTCCTTGACTCCTCCGGAAATCTCAGCCGGGCCAGACAACACAGTGTGGATAGGTAGTCCACTATTCTCTCTTCTTCCGCCTGTGTCCGCATATAGAATTCATTTTGGCGGTCAACCTCAGCCACCGGGCTGTCAGCGATTCGCCTCAGCAGGGCAAGTAAGGAGTTCACCTCCTCCGGGACTCCACGGCCGAGTAGCTTGAGGAATACTTCCTTCGACGGCAGCGTTAGTATCAGGTCTACCGGCTCGTCGGCCGGAAAAAGCTGAATATATACCGTTGTTTGCGCTTCCCAGACTCTAACTTCATCTCCCACAGATAGCTTGTCCGGAACCGGGTACGAGGGCTCCCGGCGCCTGTTGGGCACTAACACCCATTCAACCGCTTCCGATGTGATTGGACCTGACAACGTGGGCAATGGTTTGGATGGACTAGCGTCTCCAGAATTCGGTTCCGCCGTGGGTGCCAAATCTCTAACGGGCCGATTAGCTAGAAACGGACACATACGCGAATCCTTAGCCACCGTCCGGTGCACTACGCTCGGTCAATAACGGAGAACACAGAGTGCAAGAGAGGAAAGTGTATTGGGCATGAACGAAAGCAGTAGAAACAAGTTACACCAGTCCTTCACAGTTCCGGTTTCTCCGGGTCGGGATCGCTACGCTCCTCGGGAATAGCGGCAGATCTTCTTGTTCAGGATTCCTCACCAGTCTTCGTCCAGTTCAGACGCCCGACAGTTGCACCTGCAACAAACCAACGACAACAGATCAGCACGTTCAAAAGTCCCTCCAATATGGCCGCCCCTTCTTATATTTACAGCAACTTCGTTCAACTTCTGTGCTCATGCCTGTTAACCAAATTGGTCTAACCAACGGCTGCAGTAGTTTACTCTCTGAGATACGTAGACTGAGCCCGTGCAGCAAAATGTTTTACTGTGTAAGGCCTTCATCTTCGCCGTGAGTCTAATTGTTTGCTTCGGTCTGCTGATGAATCTGCTAATCTCAGTTTGTGCAGCGGGATTTGGAATTGATTCCTCATGGATTGTGCGAAGGATGACTACGGCGGAAATTTGTTTTACGCACAGCTAACACAGGAGGTTGGTGACCACAGGCAACAAGTTACAGGTAGGTTGAGCGAGAATCCTGACCCCATTCTGAACTTTAGACATCCATTTTTGCGGGAGGACTTTGGCCGGCGGTGTAAAGAACAAATACCGAAAATCCTTCCAAATGTTCTGCGTGCTCCGTGAATTTGACTGTATTTAACATTACCTTGAAAAGTTCGCTCATATACCACACTTTTCACGTTTGCTTATCCACGTGAGACATTCGAATCTGGCCTTGAACCGTTCCTGACCGTCGTGCTTGAGCCACGGGGCTTTGAACTCTTGGGTTTTACTGTGAGGCCTATTTGGCCGCATACTTGAGGCTTGTATATACTTGTACCTTTTGTGGATTTCAACTTAGTATCGTACAAACTACGAATCAATCTTGTTCTGGTTTTGGGATTCGTTTGAACTGGCTACTCCTTGCTAGATTTGCGAGAAATGACTGACACTCTGTGATGTGACGCCAACCGTAATAGTCAAATCGAACCGAACTGACAGGATTTGTCGAAAATGCGCTCACCTGGAACCACGAGAACGAAGGTAGCAAGAAGACCGAGGCTACAAAATAGCACGTTAGTCGTTCTACAGACCGACATGTTAAAGATTGACTGCGTAGATTGCGACGCATGAATCGTTAATACCCATGTTACCAGGCTTTGGAGAATGGGCGAAAAAACGAACAAAAAGCCAAAACTTCCGACGCGTGCCAGAAGACGGCGAAAGTCAGTGAAATAGGTAATGGATGGTTTGTACTGAAGCAATATCGTTCACGTTCACGTTTTGGAGCGACACCAGGAGCTACGCTATCTAAGAGAGCCAAAGGTTCAACCGTCCGGGAGCAGAGCGATCAAAAGTTTGCTTTTCACCTGGCAAAACCAACAACCTTTATGGCAAGTGGACGAAAAACAAGCTGCTTGTGGCATTGGAAAACATACAAACTGCTTATACCTGAGCGCCGGTTATTTGCTTTCGTCTACGGCAACTTTTGGTAGTGTATTTACACGTTCAAACTCAGTCTTTCCTTGGTGGCCACAACAATTTATCCGTTAGGAGAGACCTGTCGATGTGACCCTTCTATCTGATTAAGTTCTTAGGGGACAAAGGTCTTCACCAGCATCAGAAAGTCCCATGTGTCTTCGGCCGTCTACCGGACCATGCTACTCTGTCTCAATCCGCTGGCGGCGCCGTTAGTTAATTACTCAATTGCGCACGAGCCGATCAGTCATATACGAAGCCTAGGTATGGCAGGAAATATACATCGTACAACGTAATCTAACCGGACTCCGACGGTTCCACCATCCACTGTGCCCGTACATGCAATGGGAAAGCAAAATATACCAAACGAAAAAACGGCCAATGTGTGAAAAAGGAATAA
Source organism: Fasciola hepatica (assembly GCA_948099385.1). Classification (NCBI taxonomy): domain Eukaryota; kingdom Metazoa; phylum Platyhelminthes; class Trematoda; order Plagiorchiida; family Fasciolidae; genus Fasciola; species Fasciola hepatica. Next base: position 25,037 of record CANUEZ040000052.1, on the reverse strand, counting down.
CGGAAACCTTGCCCGGTCGGCCCGCGCAATAAGCAAAATTTAAAAACGTGAGAAATGAAGGTCTTTCTGGTTTTCAAAAAGGCTTTATAAAACATCAAATAATGAAAGCCGTGTGAATTTGGGTTGGAAAAACTGAACACCGTCTGCGAGAAGCTTAGGCCAATGTACATGACCACCAGGCCGCCTGGACCGCTGCGGCTTAAAGGTTTCTGGTTGCGCTGTAAGTCTCGCGCCTGTTGAATTTTTGGAGTACCCTGCATTGAACTAAGTTTTTGAGGTGTACCGTGGAATAACAAAGGTTATTTCAATCCACCCTATGAACCAAGATAACCCTGAGGTAAGCTTTTTGCCCGAAGAATCTTTTCGTTCTCTTTCCCCCTAAATTTTTTGAAGTTATGTGCGTTACTTACCGGAATATAGCAGAGTGTTTATAAAAGGCAAGCGTTTTTGCAACGAGTTGCATATTTTTTGGTCATTGTCTTGCTCTTGCTGTAAGCATAATACGACGAGTGAGGTTTATCCCTTTTTTGCCGCCGGGTGCGAGAAGCGGGTGGACGAAGGTATCGAGTACGACGTATGCAGAGGTTGGGCCCATGAATGCCATTATGGGATTAGGAAGGACGTGCATCCGATAAAATATAAGAGCAATTAGATTGAATAGGTTTGTGGTCTCTGCGAGGAGGCTGCAAGTTTCGCCCACCTAAGGCAATTTAATGGAGATGAGTTACAACTTCTCTCTGAAGATAGCCGAGGCTCTGAAAGCAAGTCGCCGCTGTGCGGTGCGTTAGCAAGGTCATATGCAGAAGCTCTAGGAAAGTCTAGGACAACGGTCCTCGAGGTGAAAAGAGGTCAGGCAGATGTTTGCCCCGCAGAAGCTGCTTCCACTCCTGAGCGGTAAGCTGCTGTGGGTGAGTGGGTGACGCAGAAACCTAACAAGAAGAAACAAAGTGAGAAGAAGGACAACAGGAGAGAGGCGACAGAAGACATCATAAAGACAGACGAACCCGGATATCGTGTTCTGGAAATCCAGTTGTTAGATCTACAGTGGCGTGTCCAGTAGCTGTGATAGACATCAAGCCATGGGCTGCTGGGTAATGTCGGGTGGTCTGTCCCCTAGGTGGAAACATGTCTAAACCCGTAGGGGCTCTAAAGAAAGGACATCAGAATGCCTTATCCAGCGGTCAGGTTACTTCACCGATAGCTACAAGTAAGCTTCACAAGCTGTCATGGTTTGTGGTAATTCAGAATGCACTGGAAGGTAAAATTTGACATTGCTGTCATGTGGAGGACGACATTAACGTCGTAAGAAAAGGTTTCAAGAAAACTCCCATGGCGACGGATTGGGAGTGTTTGGTAGTCTTAGATAACCGGCGGACCCCATGCACCGTAGTGATGGAAGCCACTGAAAAAACTTGCAACCATCTTGGGCTTTGCGCCTGAGACTTAGCCACAACTGAACAATAAAAATCCGTGGGCGTCAAATCAAATACGGTGGTACTCTATACCTAAGTATACAGAATTGAAAACAAGTGGACGTAGCCCTTCAGAGCCGCAGAGGAGCAAAATGCATCCATGGCAGCCGTTAAGGAAACATGGCTCACTAAGGACGGCCGTGTCCCGGTTATAATACCAAATGGGTTTTGGCATCCATAGGCAGGACAAGGAGTACTGCTGTTTAGAGGGAGCAAAGGCCGTCTTCTTTAGGGCAGGCACGAACCATCTGGAATCACAGACCATGGTTTGCGCCCTGATTATACGGCTGCGCATGGGTACGCTCAAGCTGCGGAGCAGAAGGGTGAATTTGGTCCGTGTGCATAGGGCCCCGGGTAAAAATCGAGATGAAGAAATCCGACTTCTGAAAAAACTGACCACGCTAGTTAAGGAAGCTAACAAGGCACTCGTAGTTGGACCTGCCACATATAGACTGGGCAGTTGATGGATGCGCCCCGGGAACCCAAGAGGAGAGATACCGACAATTGCTGCTTCGAATGGTCTGTTCCAACACATGAATAAGTATACAGATATTGTAACGTAAATGTGTGAAAATCCTCCCTAGCCGTTGTCACATACTCGTATTGTTGGGACTATGCTCTTAATTTCATTGGTCCAAGAGCAAGTACAGCATGCATCAATCACTACACTTCGACATCTGTTTATATTTTTCTCACGTGAAGTGGCATAGTTTTGATTCGAAATTTGGGCTGATGTCACGGTGTTACCTGACACTGACCTTTGTTGAACTCCAGTCCTCGTTGCCAGATGTTGTGGCCGTATAGTTGGGGTTTGTACCTATTTATATGCGTATAATTTGTTAATTCAGTACCGCAGAGACTACGAATCAATCTTGTTCTGGTTTTGGGATTCGTTTGAATTGTCTATGCGTTACTCACAGCCAAAATAACGATTACAGACATAGGACTAGTTGTACGCTGTCCTTGTTGGATCTAGTGATAGAGGATCATGAGAAAGATGTCGTGGAACTCCCGGCCAAATCTCCGTTGGGTGAGAGCGACCATGTGAGTAGTAAAACCATTATTCACATTCGTCAGCCCGAAGCATCCTCCAGGTTGATCAAAAGCTCAGCAAATTTGGACATTCCTACGCTTAGAAGCAGAGCCGCCGATCTAACATGGGGCATAGCGGACTATGCTAGCTTCAAAGAACGCTGACAGGCAACTGAAGGATCCCTAATTGCCCTACGAATCCAGTTTGCTCTTTGAAGCGTAAGAGGGGTGAGGGCAGGCGGAAGTGGTGGAGGGCTGCATTGGGCAAGCCACTCAAGCGTTGAAGAAAAAGGTGGGCACCCTTTAGGGCTTCCGAGGGTCGCCAGGCTTGGATTCGCTATATCAAGCGTAGAAATAAGACCGAGAACCTCTTGCCATCTACTAAGCGCATAACTCAAGTGAAGTTGGCCCAGTGTGTCATAAACGTCCAAAGATGTACTACAGCTAGGTGCACTCTAAGTGTTCGTTGAAGGACGCAGTAAAGCCACTGACGTCCCATGATCATGGAGTGGCAGCAGACTATCAAGGTAAAGTAGATGCGCTGGGTGGGTATTTTGGTGATGTGCAAAGAATAGACAGTGAAGTGCAGGTAGGTTTTTAGGGGTGACTCTTTCAAAGATCACACCTAATACAAATCTTTCAGAGGAAATAGTGCGCGAACACCTGGATGGGTTAGATATCCATAAGTTCACCGGAACGGGTGATATCCACCCCGCTACCATTAGGCCGCTGGCGGATATCTTATCTCTTCCAGTGTCACCAAAGACCATGGATGGTGGCCCCAGGACTGTAAAAATGCAGCAATGTTCGTGTCGTTCCGTCACGCTATTTCTAGTGAGGACTCAGTTCTGCCTCAGAACCATCTGGTTTAAATAATGAAAAACAGAGTGTGTAGGATGCCCTTACATTCTCTCGCTGGTTGCACACAGTGCATTGGTCCAACTGACGTGGACCACCAAGCACTGAAACTTGAACAAGGCCGCAAAACGCATCTCTCATTTGTCGATCCATTGCAGCTATCGGCGGTATTGCCACTCGACTTTCCGTTGTCTCAAGCCCCGGGCTTAGTGGCACATCGGTGCTGACTGCCGGTTCGAATTTGCTGGCTGTCTACGTTGGGTAACTCATTCCCTCACAGTGGTCGCTTTACATAACGGGGGACCTTACTATGAAATGTAAAACTGCGAACTTGTTAGCCTAACTTGCATTCTATGGAAGTGCTAGAGATCATCCGGGCACACATCTACTAGCGAGAAGTCTGTGCCCTTCCAGCTCAGCATGGATTTCTAAAACCAGGTCCTTCTTGGCCAATCTATTGAGCTTCCTAGATGAAGTCACTCGAACTGCGGATGAAGGTAGACAGGTGGAAGCGTATAATCTTGACTTCAGCAAAGCATTTGACTCGGTAAACCATCCGCTTCTACTAATCGGGTTGAGGTCTTTGGTATAAATGGGCAGATGTAGGGATGATTAGGGGATTTCCTAACCGGCAGAACGTTTGTGTTAGAAGAAATGATATGAACTTCAAATTGGAAGCTGTCACCGGCAAGGTATCGCAGGGTTCCGCACTAAGCCCAGTGATACTCCTCCAGTTTATAAATGATTTAGCCTCAGTCTTACAGTCACCAAGCTCCTTGCAGATGACGTGATATTAGTGGGATCGCAGGGGAGGGAGGAGCTGGGCAGAGACATAGTTGCCGTTCTAAACTGGACACACAAAGAGGACTTACCTCGCAATGTTAGGAAACGCCAGTTGTTGTTGCGGACAACGACAGGCCTAAAGGTTGTGCACGGCCAAGGCCCGTTTACTAAAGAGGCGGTGAACAGGGCTGATGACCTTGGAAGGGTGGTGACTTCTGATCTCTAGTGGTCGGATCAGCGTGCAGCAGCTGCAAAATGGCGAGCTTCTCAGGTTGAGATCAGCGTTTTCGTGCGGACAATCTAGGGGTTTCATGCCAGTGCACATGTCTTTGGTTAGACCTCTTTTAGAAAACTGCTTTCAAGCAAGGCCGGCCCCCTAAAAAAGGGTGCCACCTGTTTGGAGAAAGAACGATGTTTTGCTAGGCACATGACTGAGGGTCAGAGGAGTAAGGAGCACCGGCAGAGACCTCAGCACTCCAGACTTTTCTCTGTGGAAAACAGTAGACCACAAAGGGATCTAATTGAGAAATTTAAGATGATAGGAGGCTTCTCTGGGCTTAGAACGGAGAGTCGATTCCATATGGCAACATACTCTAAAACAAGGCGTCATGGGAAGATGCTGGTGAAAGTTCGATCTGGGACGATAACTACGTCTCATTTCTTTAACAATAGGGTGGCTAACTACTGGAATAGACTGCCAGAAGGGGTAATAGAACTCAGGACCACTGGGGCATTCCAGGGGGCCCTAGATCGTAAGTGGAACGATATCATTTCTGACAGCGAACTTTAAGCGTGTCACTAGACGGATTGATGTATTGTGTTCAACTATGGAACGTTTCCATTTGTTTCATGATGGTTTAGTAAAAGCCTACGAAGCACAACGTCCCTCGCGGTTGATGAACAATGAGATTTTACGTTACCCTCCTATTTTTAGCCGGGATTCGACGGAATAAACTACGTAACAGTGGGTGCCTACCTAGTGCGCATACCATCGAAGGAATTTTGGACGATCGATTGGCCGTGGCCATTATCTGTCCTGTGAAAGCTAAACTGGACTGAATCAAATGACTCATCGTAAAGCAAATGCGCAACGCCGATTCACTCCGCGCACATTTAAACAAATGAGAGGGTACCTGTAACTTTCTTCCTCATACCTACCAAGTTTCGAATAGAACGGTTTTAATTAACCAACTCCTACTTTGGCGAGGGCGTAAGTCTCATGTATTGTGCCCTAAAAAAGTAAATGGAGACTTTTGTTGCGAACGCCGATGTGCTGTCAGTTTACAACAGTGTCAACATCTTCCAACAACGAGTAGCACCCGTCAACTGCTTTAAAACGGGACTTCTTGAATAAGAAGTGAAGTTTCAGCTACCCACTAACCTGCTCGCTTTTTGCGAATTACCACAAAGTCATCAACAGCGGGTAGTGGTTTACAGAGTAAAAATCTCTACTGGAATCAGGACAACAAATCTCTACCTTTTTTATCTAGTCTCTGAGTGGCTTCGTCCTCAAAATTCTGGTGATTAGTTAGAGGGAATCTGCGATTATGAATCCGTGCTGAGCTTGAAATCCTGAGGAAAACCCCAGGTGTTGACAGACTTTTTCTAGGAATTTGCACATAATATTGGTTAGTCTTACCGTCCTTTAGTTACCCATTTCAGAGGAAAATCTACCTTTGTACAAGCGCACCACGGGTGCATTTTTCTAGCACTGTCAAAATGTAAGTTCCGAATATCTCAGTCCATCGGGTGGCTGGGTAGCTAGGATGAGAGCACCAGAGGTTGCAGAGATCAGAGTTTCAGTCAGATTTTGGATTTGACCGAATAGTTGTGAACGGACTTTGACGGGTGTTGTAACTTCGAGGGGAAGCGTAAATGAAGATCTAGCCCTCATCATTGTTGATTCCCAATTTCCATCCTACATTTGTTCTGCCCTCGTCTATGACTCAGACTGCTCCGGTAATCATCATTATGGTGGACATCACAGCAATTAACCGCATCATTGAGAGTGAACCGGTGTCACTTCTGTGGTAACTTCATGGGATTTGTCCATTGCTAAAAAAGACAGACTTTTTTGCTGCAGGCTACGAGTAAACCATGTGTAAACGCAGTGACAATTACCTACACATATTTGAGGTTGGTGGTAGAGGGCGTGTGTCTTCGAAGAAGCCTGCATGTGCTTTGGCTTGTGCACGTTAACTACAACACCAGAGGTGGAGCGATAATCTCAGGGATTGTCCTAGTGCTCCGGACAGGGTGATTATGACCAGAAAGCCACTTCAGAACCCGAATGCGGTGTGCATGAACAGTGATCCAACCATGACGGAAGCCACTGCACCAGGAGTAAACCGTGCACGGTGAATAATGGAAAAGTTTCTCAGAAGACTCATTGTTCTGTGGCAGTGCCGATATCAAATGACAGGACTAAGTGGTATCTACGGGGAGAGGACGAAATGTCAGGAAGGTCTATTCGTATCTAACTAAGAACGGTGATGTCCTGTATCATCCTGGAGGAAGGAGGGTGATTATGTTCGGAGGACGAAAAATGAGTCAACCAGTAGAGCTTCCCAGCCATCCCACTGGTGAGCCAGTTTTGTACCTGACGCATTGGAAGGCACTCCTACCTGGTGTATGCGTATAAACTTTGACCTCAGCCTTATTCATACTGAGGTGAACAAGTGTGAATAGCAGCTTAATTGTCAATGTGTTTTAACCCACGATCTGCGATATTATTTGAGAACGTGTTCCATATATTCCGATATCCCGTGCATTTACCGACACGGCCAAAACTAAAGGAGTACAGACTGATGTTTCACCCAAAAATCTTGGTGACTGTGCCGTCTAATATGAATGTAGTTTTATCATAAGTTTATTACAGTTCACTTCATTTTTGTGAGTGAGGCCAAGTAGAACTTACTAGCAGGTCCAACGTTTTTCTAAATTACTTGAACTGATGCCTTACCATAACCATCGGGGACTTTCACAGCCACCTGGCCACACAAACTGTATCCCAGGTTGAGATGACCACTGATGACCGCGTACACGACAATCGCAGCTAGGGTGCTTTCTTCGAGAACTATCCAACCTATTTGACGGCTTAAGTGAGAATGGTGCATGAAGGCTAACAGTTGTTAATGATATGCAGGTCCTAGTTTCTTCACAATATGCCAAATATTGGACAAAATTAAACAACCAAGTTCAACCCTTAGTCAGATTGATAACGGTGACTTTACCAAATAAACGTATACCACTTATACAAGCTACATCAGCTGGGTAGGGTCAGAGACTTTAAGTATACAGCCAGTAAGATGGATTAAACATACTAAGAAGCAGCCCATTGCATCTGATTATTTTGGTGTGCAGAACTTTCACGAGATCCATGCAACTAGTGATCAAGGAAGATAGCACCAATTATCGTGACTAGTGAGGCTTTTCTCTATAAACAACTTAATCATCATTCGGCGATCATAATTTTCGCTTCTCTTTTTACTTTTTCATCCTAATGATAACTGTGCTTCCTTATTTGGGTTGCTGCTTAGAATTGGCAATGATAGAACCACCGCAATCCACGAACTGGTTGTCCCAAAAAACCATATTATTTTAAATCTGTAATATTCCGGAGGCCAAAATAAATACTCGAGATTAAACCGCAGACCGGCTAATGATAAAAGCTGTGCTAGTGGATGACGTACCTCTGATCAGATATTACGTAAGTTGCTACTGCAATTAGGCTCTCTATGCACTGCTGAACTGAGTGACATGATCCATTTATTTACAATGAACGAGTTCATGCTGGTTTGTAAGCCACTGACGGTCTGTTCTGTCTGCGTAGGTAGCCTAAGCTGATCAGTCCGTGGTACAAGTAGCATCTGGGAGCGTATAATTTGCAGATTCCGGTGTCGTTCACCTTTTTCTCAAGCAGACAAGACCACAGAAGTTTTCTCGCAGAATATCAGACAAAGCCTAAAGCTAAATACCGCTTTTTAAGCAGTGGTATCAGAAATTCGAAACTCCAGGGGTATACCTACTCCCGAAAAACACATTGTACAAATGACAACCGATGATTGATACCATAAGGCCAATGCCACGGATGTTTCCGAATTGAAAAAGCCGAATGCGCCTTCTGCATAAACATAGGCATTTCATCCGATGTCTAATCATAATTTGAGGTTTACCTGCAAAAGTCACAAACCTCATCCCTTTGATCTACGGCTCCTCTCAGTTGGACAAGTTCTGGTGCTGGACGAACCCAGTCCTGAAGTAACAGCCTACAATTCAAAGGAGTAAAATGCGTCTATCTGGTTCGTGTAGAAATCAGGAAACCAGCCTGGATCTTCACTCAAAACCTCAACAGTCTTCTCCCCGAGTCAGGATCGATGCAGCTATTCTCACACAAAGTGAACCCATTCGGATTTCCCTCACTTACCATTTTGGTAAACACAACTGCTCATGGCAAGCTCGGCTAGACTCTTGCCATTAGCCCGAAGTTGACCGCAACTGTCCTCATGCAGAGATTAGGAAGAGAGACGAATTTCCCTGATGCAGTTCTCAATGAGTAGCAACGCCAAGGAACAGAACGGTTGACTGATTTGAATGGTCAATAAGATGGAAACTATCAGCCTACGAAAGGAGTGATTGTACTTCTAATCTTGATGAATGGCAAATATATGACCGGTACAACCCGAACCTAAGCCAAAACCGCTTCTATTTTTACGATTAGATGTACGACTACAGATTAAATGGCCCAGATAAATACCCTTGAGCATCATGGATACGGTTCTAAACATGAGCATATCTCCGCGGTTTTCATAAAATGATCTTTTACTCTTCCTGTACATTGGTGTAGTCACCAGTTCAAACCGTTTCAGAGAAACATAATTACTCCATTTGGGTAGTTTTGGTAACACTGATATCAAAGCTCTGCCTCTGCTACGTCGTAAATAGCCCTTGGAACAGCGTGTAACCAACCTTTACTAAATTGAAATTAAACAGTTGGGCCAAGGGTACAGTTACCATACAAACGAAAGACGTCGAACCTCGAAATTGGCAGGTCACCTTACAATCAAGGGTCCAAGTAGATTCTCGGCAGATCGTTTCGCCAACAGAGTGAATATATATTGTCAAGTGGGAGTAGCGTGCTGATCAAGGTGTCAGAACCGAAACCAGTTCAGCTGGACAGCGAATGTCAAATAGGAAGAAGTCCTGGGTGCGTGTGCTATTACGCATTGTGTAAATTCAGTAATTCCACTTACTTCATCGCAAGCAGACAAGGTCAGGATATCAGCAAAATAGAATGCCAGCTAGAACGTGAGAATAATAGAAAAAATGGGGCATGCGATGTGCACAAATTAGAAATATTTGACTTCCTGAATGGCAAGTGACCGGCGGGGGTAGTATTCAAACCCAACTCAAATAGGCTTAAAATTCACCAAAATAACCGGATGAATAACACCATCAGGAAGTTTAACATCATCACTGTTATAAAACATCACTATTGGCGTGACTGACAGAGTGTGATGTCCTATGATAATTTCAAAATATGAAATTATCTTTACTCATTACGGTTGTCTAGTAACTTATTCCCGGACAGGCCACTAATCTAGAACTCATAATGACTCTGATTTTGATTTATTCTGAAAATGCTAAGGTACAGACCGTTTGCAATAATCATGCAAAGTAGGTACTCTATAAATCAGAAGAGAATTATCTGCTAATCAGAATATGCCTAGTGGTTAAATGATCTGTGCTGGCGAGATCCAACCCTAGACTTACAGAGCTCATTGTTCTCTTCGATAACTGCTTGACTACTGTCGGTGGATATTTTCCTCTCACTGAAAGCAAATCTACACCAGCCAGCGCTAACGACCAGTTCTTCCAGAAAATCAAAATATTGGCTTTGTGACAAATTTATTACTGTAGGTGCACAGCAGTTGTACTAAAGAATTTTGTGTGTGCTCGAAATATGCTCCCTTAAACAAACACTTGTTCTTCCCTAGGAAATTCTGGTTGTCCGTTTCGTGACCAGAGGGGCAGATAAGGATCGAAGTGGTCTCACGTCAAGTGCCTGGTAAAACAGCAAAAATGGTGAACAGAAAATTTATCAGCCCTTTCCCCCGAACACAAAACAGAGAAAAAGCTTGCAACTTGATTGTGTCAAATAAACAAGAACCAGCAAGAATGTTCCTACTACAGTGCATACGTTGATTTTTGCCAAGTCAGGCATGAAAGAGCAGATGCTGCCCACATTTTATATTTTTCATAATTTGGGGAAAGCACAAACTTATTCAGTAATTAAAGACGCAGAAAAGTGAAAAATGAATGCCGTATCTTTATGGAATTGGTAAAATATTCTGATGAGTAATAATTATTAAAATACAAACTGAAAAGATCGCAAAGGTCAGGTGATACAACAACTGGTGGTTAAAAAGGAGTTTTGGTTCAGTGTTAGTAGGAATAAATTTATTAAGATTATCAAATCGAAATGTCTCGCCGAAACTGTGTGTGGTATCTGCGGAAACATTCTTTTCCCAAGCAGCCACAGTTTGCCGATGGCAAAGTAACTGACGGCTTAGAAACATAAACAGGATTCTTCTGGCTATGCGTTTGCTTAATAAGTGTGAAAGCTGCACCTGAAATAGGTGAAACACACCAGAGAACAATTCGTTTACATCCTTTTGTCATTGTAAAATATCCAAAAACAGTTACATTTACGATAACATAGGGAGAACTACATGTATCCCATCAGATTATAAAAACTACCTTCCAAAGAGCTTCATCAGTTTTGGCAAATTCTATCTCATTTTGAGTCGGTCTTAAAGGAGAGGACATTTTCTCATAAACTTCAAATACTTTTCGCCAACAATCTCTATTTTACGTGGACTGAAACGTTTCAGCTTCATGAGTTTCATTCAACATAAGCTGAATTTTTAACTTCATGAACAATGGCAAATAAATCACGGGCTGCCTTGGGGAACAGTAGAGGCATTTGTCGACGTTTGTGATCAAAACATTCTTAGACATTTGAATACTTATTAGCTAATGTGCCTGAAATTATTGCACGCAAACGTTACGAGTGGTTTTTGTAGTTACCAAGTTACAAAATTACTTGGAGCACACTAAAAGAACTACTCGGCGGATCAGGAGATGACAGCTATCCAAAGAAAATCATGGAACACGTTGAAAACAATAACAAGCGGAGAAACAGTTCATTTGACTTCATGTTTATTCATGCGAGTACCTGATACTTTAACTGGTGATGTATCAGATTATGGCCACGTAAGAAGACGGTTGCATTCGTTTATGCTATTTTCTCTCATGCTCTCAAAAAATAGTTTGCGCGCACAATGAAACTTCCTTGACCTGTCTCTAATTTGGTACTCCTACTGACTATACTGTATTGCACTCACTTGTGGTCCAAAAGTGGATCGGGATCGGCTGTGCCGAAAGTGCCCTTATTGGCTCATGCCATCCCGTCGCGGATTTGCCAACTTTCATATCAGTCCGATATGATGTGCATCGCATGTAATTCAGTGCATGGCTTGGTTATCATTCGCTTCCAACCAGCTTATTTGCCACTCTGATTAATTTTCTGTGGTAAAATCTGGAAAATGAGATTAAAAACTAATATTCATAGTTATAAGATTTTACGTCTAACACTAAGATACATTCGCCTTTATTAGTTAACAAATTCATGAAAAATGGGTAAGTTGAGGACAACGGTAGAACAGTCTGAGTGAAGTTTTGAGTAATTCTGGGTTTCCCTACAAACCAATGATTTTTTGGAACAGACCGGGAGGAAAATATAAACTGGTTGAGCTGCCTCATGCATCTGGCTTCAGTAGTTCAACAATTCAGGCAAAATAATGCTGCTAACTTAGTAAAGTCGAAATCAGATTACGATTACCACTGATCAGATAGATCTCCGAACTTCCTGTCCAAATTGTGTGCATCATACTGAGTTGATCATATCAATATCTAGTTTTCAAAACTGATTTAATCGAGTCGTGGTAAATGGGTTTTCACCAAGGAAACTTTAGAAATGGTTTAGTAACTGACAAGTCTTCGAAGGAGCCTCTAGGGTTAAAGCCGAAGTACCTTGGTCGTATTCCAGCTGCATCGTGATGTAGAATGGGCAGTTGATATGAAAGGATCAACATAGGACGGATGGATGGATTTTAGTGGTTACTAGTGAAATCTATCTTGCTAATCTTTGGGTAAATGCCGTTGACAAAAGAAGCTGAACACTAGAAATGGTATGGGGACCTGACGGCCTAAAAACGGCCGAAAGCCGTACATAAAATATGAAGAACACGATATAAATGATCAAATTCTATCCATAAACAGCCATAACAAGCATGTTGTCCGAGCTCATCCGTGTTCTTTCGACTGCGTGTAAATATGCACAACCACAGCCCTTGTTTTGCCTGAGGCCGACAGTTGGACAAAGTCGTATCATTTGTGTATGGGACAATTGTACTTAGATAAAATCGGGCAAGATAATTATCCCAATAATATACCATGTCACAGTGACCCAGTATTCAGCAATCAGTGTTAATTGAAATACACTGACAACCAGTTAGCACCCAAGTAAACCGGCATTGAACTGAAGGAACAAGGCTATTCTGTCCATTCATTGGCACAAGTTTATTCAATATTATTTACTCAGTGGATTCTGATATGCAAAACAAATCTACCTGCAATTCGACTATGTTTAACTTAGTGCAATGGCAGTTAACCTAAAGTGATTTACCATCCTACTTTATTGCTGCAACAGTAAGAATTGTTTATTTCCGAAGTGTCCGACCTGTCTGTCTGTTCCGTCAAATCCAATAATTTGCATAGCAGGAAGTCGTATTGTCTTGTGCTGTTGTCGCAGTTGTAGTGGTTATAGTTGTTGTAATTGTTACAGCTGTTGTTGTTGTTGTTGTTGTTGTTGCTGCTGCTGCTGCTGCTGCTATGTTAGCTTGCGTTCGAGGCTTTCAGTCACCTTATCCTCGAGCAAATTCGTTAGTTTCGTGCCAAAACAAAGAAACAGAAAAAAAATACGACAAGGAAAGGAAGGATTTCTACCTTCTATGGAATCTCTCTGCGTACTAGTTCAATAAACCCAGGAAAGAACTCGGACAGTAAATCACGGTTTCAGATTTTTAACTGTCCTGAAGAAGCTATATTATAAAACTCTAATTCATTTAGGGATAAAAATAAGTTCTTCCCAAGTTTCACGTCAAGTTAGAGCATAAAATCTTCAGTGACACTCCCGATGTCATTCAGATCTGCGACTTACGGATTTGGGGCATGAAAAATCTACAAAGCCATCTGGTCATTCGGTGTACCAAGACATGAATAGATTGACTTTGGATCACGACTGTCTTTTATACGTAATGGAAAGAGGTGAGTTAATTACCGATCAGTCAACCGTACTTAATCTTCCAGTCGATCATCATTGCCAAACTAGGGAGGCCAAGTGTGACGGCTTCAATTCCACTAAACGGAAAATGAAGAAAACGCGGATTTGAATTTAGAATCTCTAACTGTCATTCTGATTAACCATATGGAGGTATGCGTAGAGTTCAGTCAGAAAGTTCCAAAATAAGTCAACCCGGAAACAAATTACTTATCAGTCCCAGCATACCAAGTCGGGCTGATTAGTTAATAATCAATAAGTCACCAGTCCATATTAAGTTCAGCTCCCATGGGTAACCGGACATTTATCATCAGTTCAACATAAATTGCAGCAAAGATCAGCAAGTCAAACTGGTTGGTGTTTTATTAACCTGCTTGGACTGTCATATCAGAAGACTGAGTGGACACTCGATTTCGGCAAAATTTCATTTTCGCGTTAAATACGATGTTGTGTATTCGTGGGAATACTGAGTTCTTTTAGGTGCGCAGTGCAGTCGTTCGCTAATTTTCATAGGCGGTCTGCAGTGTTTGGAGCAGTGAGCATAGGCCATTCATAGAAACCGCAGGTGTAGAAAACGAGGATCGCAACAGGTTTATTTTGTACAAACTAAATTTAAAGCCCCAGTTACAGACTAGGTGAAGTGTTGATGATGAATAACTCGTACGGGACAGTTCTACCTTACTTTCATCACTCCAAAGTGATGAAAGAAGAAAGTAATCGATTCAACTTGGACTGAATCCAGCTCACATGGAGGACGCCATTTATGGGCGAAATAATAAAACTTGAAGAATATCTGCCCTAGAGGCTATGAAATGGAAGTGAGCCAATGCAGTTATTTTTTTACTAAAGAATCAGACGTGCGGAAACCTGAGTTGAGATATCCAGGTCCGGAGAAAATGAAGTGCCCTATATGCTGTGGTCAAAAGTCGAGTGGGTCGCTATAGCTCCTGGCTTATGGGGACAATATGTGGTTGTCTACTCTAAATCTCGAGATACTGCTTCCCGATGCCCCGCCTTAGCCAGGTGTATCTCTATGGATATCGGGCACACCCGACCCAGTGAAGTCATCCATAAGCAGAAAATAGAGCTAGGTCATGCCAGAAACTTGTGCTTAGTCAGAAAGGTAGGCAACAGCTTTGAAAACGGGTACTAGACTACCAACCACCAGCCTCGTGTGAAAAATCAACAAATGTCTGGTTTAATCTTCAATGCATATTGTGATGATATTAGCTGATCATTTGCGCACACAAGTCCTATCTATTAGAGCAAACCATTGCTATTACTGTAATTTATATGGTGTTCAAGTATCATCTATTTCGAAACTAAGTCAATGATGGAGTCCATGGAATCGAGAGTGATCAGAAAGCAGGTCGATGACGTGGTTCAGAAAACTGAGAAGGGAAACTTGTCAAGCCGCGGTTGGTCATATCCCTAAAGAATCGTAAGAGACTGTCCACATAACCAGTAGGATAAATAAGTTTCGCACAATAGCAAGTTAGAACAAACCGTATTTTACACAAGAATTAGGTTTGTCCTTAAGAAATGAAACTTTTGAAATAAGGAGAAGCATCCTTCGAATAATTAGTAATTGTGACCATCACATAGTACACGCCACTCGAAATAATCAGTGCGGGGAACAGCAAAGCATCTACAAAGCAAGGGAGAGAAGGCTAATTATTTGAAAGTAGGCACAAAAGAACCCCAGAAAAAGAGTGGGAAAATTCTGACACGAAAAACAATATAAGAGCGACAGAAAGACGAAACATGATATGAAATTAGCTGACCCTGATGGGTCTGGACCGTACACTTGGAAGAAAATCAGAACGGTTTCAGAATGAAATAAGTGAGAAGGAGCAAAAAACACGAGCAGATAATATACAAAGGAGAGAAAAGACACTCAAAAAATCCAAGTATCACAAAATCTATCTAACAATCTATGAAATGAATTATATATATATAGAACAGAAACTATCCGTGAAGTACTAACTATATAAAGAGAAACATTAAAAATATGTAAAATTGACCAAGGATAACGGCAATGAACAAAAATAAATAAATATCTAAATAGTTAGATAAACATATATCGATCTGTAAATATAGCAGTAAAATTATCCATTTAAATAGCTATATACCTATTTATCTATTCAGGAATCAATCTATCCATATATGTAGGAATCTACCTATATATGTATCTATATATTTATCCATCTATCTGTCAATATATCTACATATCTCTCTATATATCCACTACCTATTGATGGATCTAAGTATCCACCTATCTATTATATATCTATCTATCAATTTACCTATCTATATATCAATCTTAATATCAATATATCTAACTATCAATATATCTGTCTATCTAAAAAACGATCAGTCAGTCAATAAGTCGATCGATCTAACCACATAACTAAACACATATCTATCTATCTATCTATCTATCTATCTATCTATCTATCTATCTATCTATCTATCTATCTATCTATCTATCTATCTATCTATCTATCTATCTATCTATCTATCTATCTATCTATCTATCTATCTATCTATCTATCTATCTATCTATCTATCTATCTATCTATCTATCTATCTATCTATCTATCTATCTATCTATCTATTTATCTATCTATCTATCTATCTATCTATCTATCTATCTATCTATCTATCTATCTATCTATCTATCTATCTATCTATCTATCTATCTATCTATCTATCTATCTATCTATCTATCTATCTATCTATCTATCTATCTATCTATCTATCTATCTATCTATCTATCTATCTATCTATCTATCTATCTATCTATCTATCTATCTATCTATCTATCTATCTATCTATCTATCTATCTATCTATCTATCTATCTATCTATCTATCTATCTATCTATCTATCTATCTATCTATCTATCTATCTATCTATCTATCTATCTATCTATCTATCTATCTATCTATCTATCTATCTATCTATCTATCTATCTATCTATCTATCTATCTATCTATCTATCTATCTATCTATCTATCTATCTATCTATCTATCTATCTATCTATCTATCTATCTATCTATCTATCTATCTATCTATCTATCTATCTATCTATCTATCTATCTATCTATCTATCTATCTATCTATCTATCTATCTATCTATCTATCTATCTATCTATCTATCTATCTATCTATCTATCTATCTATCTATCTATCTATCTATCTATCTATCTATCTATCTATCTATCTATCTATCTATCTATCTATCTATCTATCTATCTATCTATCTATCTATCTATCTATCTATCTATCTATCTATCTATCTATCTATCTATCTATCTATCTATCTATCTATCTATCTATCTATCTATCTATCTATCTATCTATCTATCTATCTATCTATCTATCTATCTATCTATCTATCTATCTATCTATCTATCTATCTATCTATCTATCTATCTATCTATCTATCTATCTATCTATCTATCTATCTATCTATCTATCTATCTATCTATCTATCTATCTATCTATCTATCTATCTATCTATCTATCTATCTATCTATCTATCTATCTATCTATCTATCTATCTATCTATCTATCTATCTATCTATCTATCTATCTATCTATCTATCTATCTATCTATCTATCTATCTATCTATCTATCTATCTATCTATCTATCTATCTATCTATCTATCTATCTATCTATCTATCTATCTATCTATCTATCTATCTATCTATCTATCTATCTATCTATCTATCTATCTATCTATCTATCTATCTATCTATCTATCTATCTATCTATCTATCTATCTATCTATCTATCTATCTATCTATCTATCTATCTATCTATCTATCTATCTATCTATCTATCTATCTATCTATCTATCTATCTATCTATCTATCTATCTATCTATCTATCTATCTATCTATCTATCTATCTATCTATCTATCTATCTATCTATCTATCTATCTATCTATCTATCTATCTATCTATCTATCTATCTATCTATCTATCTATCTATCTATCTATCTATCTATCTATCTATCTATCTATCTATCTATCTATCTATCTATCTATCTATCTATCTATCTATCTATCTATCTATCTATCTATCTATCTATCTATCTATCTATCTATCTATCTATCTATCTATCTATCTATCTATCTATCTATCTATCTATCTATCTATCTATCTATCTATCTATCTATCTATCTATCTATCTATCTATCTATCTATCTATCTATCTATCTATCTATCTATCTATCTATCTATCTATCTATCTATCTATCTATCTATCTATCTATCTATCTATCTATCTATCTATCTATCTATCTATCTATCTATCTATCTATCTATCTATCTATCTATCTATCTATCTATCTATCTATCTATCTATCTATCTATCTATCTATCTATCTATCTATCTATCTATCTATCTATCTATCTATCTATCTATCTATCTATCTATCTATCTATCTATCTATCTATCTATCTATCTATCTATCTATCTATCTATCTATCTATCTATCTATCTATCTATCTATCTATCTATCTATCTATCTATCTATCTATCTATCTATCTATCTATCTATCTATCTATCTATCTATCTATCTATCTATCTATCTATCTATCTATCTATCTATCTATCTATCTATCTATCTATCTATCTATCTATCTATCTATCTATCTATCTATCTATCTATCTATCTATCTATCTATCTATCTATCTATCTATCTATCTATCTATCTATCTATCTATCTATCTATCTATCTATCTATCTATCTATCTATCTATCTATCTATCTATCTATCTATCTATCTATCTATCTATCTATCTATCTATCTATCTATCTATCTATCTATCTATCTATCTATCTATCTATCTATCTATCTATCTATCTATCTATCTATCTATCTATCTATCTATCTATCTATCTATCTATCTATCTATCTATCTATCTATCTATCTATCTATCTATCTATCTATCTATCTATCTATCTATCTATCTATCTATCTATCTATCTATCTATCTATCTATCTATCTATCTATCTATCTATCTATCTATCTATCTATCTATCTATCTATCTATCTATCTATCTATCTATCTATCTATCTATCTATCTATCTATCTATCTATCTATCTATCTATCTATCTATCTATCTATCTATCTATCTATCTATCTATCTATCTATCTATCTATCTATCTATCTATCTATCTATCTATCTATCTATCTATCTATCTATCTATCTATCTATCTATCTATCTATCTATCTATCTATCTATCTATCTATCTATCTATCTATCTATCTATCTATCTATCTATCTATCTATCTATCTATCTATCTATCTATCTATCTATCTATCTATCTATCTATCTATCTATCTATCTATCTATCTATCTATCTATCTATCTATCTATCTATCTATCTATCTATCTATCTATCTATCTATCTATCTATCTATCTATCTATCTATCTATCTATCTATCTATCTATCTATCTATCTATCTATCTATCTATCTATCTATCTATCTATCTATCTATCTATCTATCTATCTATCTATCTATCTATCTATCTATCTATCTATCTATCTATCTATCTATCTATCTATCTATCTATCTATCTATCTATCTATCTATCTATCTATCTATCTATCTATCTATCTATCTATCTATCTATCTATCTATCTATCTATCTATCTATCTATCTATCTATCTATCTATCTATCTATCTATCTATCTATCTATCTATCTATCTATCTATCTATCTATCTATCTATCTATCTATCTATCTATCTATCTATCTATCTATCTATCTATCTATCTATCTATCTATCTATCTATCTATCTATCTATCTATCTATCTATCTATCTATCTATCTATCTATCTATCTATCTATCTATCTATCTATCTATCTATCTATCTATCTATCTATCTATCTATCTATCTATCTATCTATCTATCTATCTATCTATCTATCTATCTATCTATCTATCTATCTATCTATCTATCTATCTATCTATCTATCTATCTATCTATCTATCTATCTATCTATCTATCTATCTATCTATCTATCTATCTATCTATCTATCTATCTATCTATCTATCTATCTATCTATCTATCTATCTATCTATCTATCTATCTATCTATCTATCTATCTATCTATCTATCTATCTATCTATCTATCTATCTATCTATCTATCTATCTATCTATCTATCTATCTATCTATCTATCTATCTATCTATCTATCTATCTATCTATCTATCTATCTATCTATCTATCTATCTATCTATCTATCTATCTATCTATCTATCTATCTATCTATCTATCTATCTATCTATCTATCTATCTATCTATCTATCTATCTATCTATCTATCTATCTATCTATCTATCTATCTATCTATCTATCTATCTATCTATCTATCTATCTATCTATCTATCTATCTATCTATCTATCTATCTATCTATCTATCTATCTATCTATCTATCTATCTATCTATCTATCTATCTATCTATCTATCTATCTATCTATCTATCTATCTATCTATCTATCTATCTATCTATCTATCTATCTATCTATCTATCTATCTATCTATCTATCTATCTATCTATCTATCTATCTATCTATCTATCTATCTATCTATCTATCTATCTATCTATCTATCTATCTATCTATCTATCTATCTATCTATCTATCTATCTATCTATCTATCTATCTATCTATCTATCTATCTATCTATCTATCTATCTATCTATCTATCTATCTATCTATCTATCTATCTATCTATCTATCTATCTATCTATCTATCTATCTATCTATCTATCTATCTATCTATCTATCTATCTATCTATCTATCTATCTATCTATCTATCTATCTATCTATCTATCTATCTATCTATCTATCTATCTATCTATCTATCTATCTATCTATCTATCTATCTATCTATCTATCTATCTATCTATCTATCTATCTATCTATCTATCTATCTATCTATCTATCTATCTATCTATCTATCTATCTATCTATCTATCTATCTATCTATCTATCTATCTATCTATCTATCTATCTATCTATCTATCTATCTATCTATCTATCTATCTATCTATCTATCTATCTATCTATCTATCTATCTATCTATCTATCTATCTATCTATCTATCTATCTATCTATCTATCTATCTATCTATCTATCTATCTATCTATCTATCTATCTATCTATCTATCTATCTATCTATCTATCTATCTATCTATCTATCTATCTATCTATCTATCTATCTATCTATCTATCTATCTATCTATCTATCTATCTATCTATCTATCTATCTATCTATCTATCTATCTATCTATCTATCTATCTATCTATCTATCTATCTATCTATCTATCTATCTATCTATCTATCTATCTATCTATCTATCTATCTATCTATCTATCTATCTATCTATCTATCTATCTATCTATCTATCTATCTATCTATCTATCTATCTATCTATCTATCTATCTATCTATCTATCTATCTATCTATCTATCTATCTATCTATCTATCTATCTATCTATCTATCTATCTATCTATCTATCTATCTATCTATCTATCTATCTATCTATCTATCTATCTATCTATCTATCTATCTATCTATCTATCTATCTATCTATCTATCTATCTATCTATCTATCTATCTATCTATCTATCTATCTATCTATCTATCTATCTATCTATCTATCTATCTATCTATCTATCTATCTATCTATCTATCTATCTATCTATCTATCTATCTATCTATCTATCTATCTATCTATCTATCTATCTATCTATCTATCTATCTATCTATCTATCTATCTATCTATCTATCTATCTATCTATCTATCTATCTATCTATCTATCTATCTATCTATCTATCTATCTATCTATCTATCTATCTATCTATCTATCTATCTATCTATCTATCTATCTATCTATCTATCTATCTATCTATCTATCTATCTATCTATCTATCTATCTATCTATCTATCTATCTATCTATCTATCTATCTATCTATCTATCTATCTATCTATCTATCTATCTATCTATCTATCTATCTATCTATCTATCTATCTATCTATCTATCTATCTATCTATCTATCTATCTATCTATCTATCTATCTATCTATCTATCTATCTATCTATCTATCTATCTATCTATCTATCTATCTATCTATCTATCTATCTATCTATCTATCTATCTATCTATCTATCTATCTATCTATCTATCTATCTATCTATCTATCTATCTATCTATCTATCTATCTATCTATCTATCTATCTATCTATCTATCTATCTATCTATCTATCTATCTATCTATCTATCTATCTATCTATCTATCTATCTATCTATCTATCTATCTATCTATCTATCTATCTATCTATCTATCTATCTATCTATCTATCTATCTATCTATCTATCTATCTATCTATCTATCTATCTATCTATCTATCTATCTATCTATCTATCTATCTATCTATCTATCTATCTATCTATCTATCTATCTATCTATCTATCTATCTATCTATCTATCTATCTATCTATCTATCTATCTATCTATCTATCTATCTATCTATCTATCTATCTATCTATCTATCTATCTATCTATCTATCTATCTATCTATCTATCTATCTATCTATCTATCTATCTATCTATCTATCTATCTATCTATCTATCTATCTATCTATCTATCTATCTATCTATCTATCTATCTATCTATCTATCTATCTATCTATCTATCTATCTATCTATCTATCTATCTATCTATCTATCTATCTATCTATCTATCTATCTATCTATCTATCTATCTATCTATCTATCTATCTATCTATCTATCTATCTATCTATCTATCTATCTATCTATCTATCTATCTATCTATCTATCTATCTATCTATCTATCTATCTATCTATCTATCTATCTATCTATCTATCTATCTATCTATCTATCTATCTATCTATCTATCTATCTATCTATCTATCTATCTATCTATCTATCTATCTATCTATCTATCTATCTATCTATCTATCTATCTATCTATCTATCTATCTCTATCTATCTATCTATCTATCTATCTATCTATCTATCTATCTATCTATCTATCTATCTATCTATCTATCTATCTATCTATCTATCTATCTATCTATCTATCTATCTATCTATCTATCTATCTATCTATCTATCTATCTATCTATCTATCTATCTATCTATCTATCTATCTATCTATCTATCTATCTATCTATCTATCTATCTATCTATCTATCTATCTATCTATCTATCTATCTATCTATCTATCTATCTATCTATCTATCTATCTATCTATCTATCTATCTATCTATCTATCTATCTATCTATCTATCTATCTATCTATCTATCTATCTATCTATCTATCTATCTATCTATCTATCTATCTATCTATCTATCTATCTATCTATCTATCTATCTATCTATCTATCTATCTATCTATCTATCTATCTATCTATCTATCTATCTATCTATCTATCTATCTATCTATCTATCTATCTATCTATCTATCTATCTATCTATCTATCTATCTATCTATCTATCTATCTATCTATCTATCTATCTATCTATCTATCTATCTATCTATCTATCTATCTATCTATCTATCTATCTATCTATCTATCTATCTATCTATCTATCTATCTATCTATCTATCTATCTATCTATCTATCTATCTATCTATCTATCTATCTATCTATCTATCTATCTATCTATCTATCTATCTATCTATCTATCTATCTATCTATCTATCTATCTATCTATCTATCTATCTATCTATCTATCTATCTATCTATCTATCTATCTATCTATCTATCTATCTATCTATCTATCTATCTATCTATCTATCTATCTATCTATCTATCTATCTATCTATCTATCTATCTATCTATCTATCTATCTATCTATCTATCTATCTATCTATCTATCTATCTATCTATCTATCTATCTATCTATCTATCTATCTATCTATCTATCTATCTATCTATCTATCTATCTATCTATCTATCTATCTATCTATCTATCTATCTATCTATCTATCTATCTATCTATCTATCTATCTATCTATCTATCTATCTATCTATCTATCTATCTATCTATCTATCTATCTATCTATCTATCTATCTATCTATCTATCTATCTATCTATCTATCTATCTATCTATCTATCTATCTATCTATCTATCTATCTATCTATCTATCTATCTATCTATCTATCTATCTATCTATCTATCTATCTATCTATCTATCTATCTATCTATCTATCTATCTATCTATCTATCTATCTATCTATCTATCTATCTATCTATCTATCTATCTATCTATCTATCTATCTATCTATCTATCTATCTATCTATCTATCTATCTATCTATCTATCTATCTATCTATCTATCTATCTATCTATCTATCTATCTATCTATCTATCTATCTATCTATCTATCTATCTATCTATCTATCTATCTATCTATCTATCTATCTATCTATCTATCTATCTATCTATCTATCTATCTATCTATCTATCTATCTATCTATCTATCTATCTATCTATCTATCTATCTATCTATCTATCTATCTATCTATCTATCTATCTATCTATCTATCTATCTATCTATCTATCTATCTATCTATCTATCTATCTATCTATCTATCTATCTATCTATCTATCTATCTATCTATCTATCTATCTATCTATCTATCTATCTATCTATCTATCTATCTATCTATCTATCTATCTATCTATCTATCTATCTATCTATCTATCTATCTATCTATCTATCTATCTATCTATCTATCTATCTATCTATCTATCTATCTATCTATCTATCTATCTATCTATCTATCTATCTATCTATCTATCTATCTATCTATCTATCTATCTATCTATCTATCTATCTATCTATCTATCTATCTATCTATCTATCTATCTATCTATCTATCTATCTATCTATCTATCTATCTATCTATCTATCTATCTATCTATCTATCTATCTATCTATCTATCTATCTATCTATCTATCTATCTATCTATCTATCTATCTATCTATCTATCTATCTATCTATCTATCTATCTATCTATCTATCTATCTATCTATCTATCTATCTATCTATCTATCTATCTATCTATCTATCTATCTATCTATCTATCTATCTATCTATCTATCTATCTATCTATCTATCTATCTATCTATCTATCTATCTATCTATCTATCTATCTATCTATCTATCTATCTATCTATCTATCTATCTATCTATCTATCTATCTATCTATCTATCTATCTATCTATCTATCTATCTATCTATCTATCTATCTATCTATCTATCTATCTATCTATCTATCTATCTATCTATCTATCTATCTATCTATCTATCTATCTATCTATCTATCTATCTATCTATCTATCTATCTATCTATCTATCTATCTATCTATCTATCTATCTATCTATCTATCTATCTATC